>JANAVB010025800.1:20057219-20732219 GCA_029216955.1 Iris pallida
CCAAACATTAAATGCTGGACTGACAAAGTTGGCAGCACGTTTCCCGAAGACTGAACGGGTGGCAGCTTTTTCAGATAACGAAGCGTCAGCAACGTCATCACCATCATTACTCTCCTCCGACGGCTACTGCCACGTGGCCATCCAACCACTCGCATGCGCCTCCACAGCCATGCGCCCAAAACCTGCATGCGCCTCAAAAGCCATGCGCCCCAGACTCTTTTCTGATCCCTAAAGACAGAAGTAGAGTCATTACCCAAACTTGCATGCGCCTCAAAAGCCATGCGCATCAGACTTTCCAATGATCCCTGAAGACAGAGGTAAAGTCATCACTTGCAACCTTGCATGCGCCTCAAAAGCCATGCGCCCCGAAGGCAATGAGTCAAAGCTTCGCATGCGCCTCCGGAGTCATGCGCCCAGATGAGTCAGAGCCTTCCCATGCGCCCAATCCTAGGTGCATCCACCAGATCCTTCTCCATCAAATCCGAGATCCTTGAGCCATGGGGCGATGACATGTGTCCTTTGACCCAACTCACCCGAGATCTCAGCAACAGAAATATCTTCTCCTCTGCTAACGTGCCGGCTCACAACAGCAGTATGAAGATTTCAACCCCTCCGATCAGGGCGCATCGTCCATGCGCCTCCCTCAGTGATCAACACGTGGCATCCCCACGCCAGGGCGCATCCTGCATATGCGCGCATAAGCAGCCAGCCTGCAGAACTATAAATAGAGGGAGCATCTCCTTCACACGGACACACACAGAGACATACAGACAGAGAGCACTCAACCTTGCAAAACAGAGACTTGACAGAGGCAGATACTGACATTCAACGTCTTTCTCCTCTCAAGTTTCACCACCCAGAACGCTCAATCTTCAGAGAACCGACAACCATCATCGGATCGTCAACGGAGTCAACGCATTACCACTCACTCCACGGCACTTGGGAACCCAGATAAACAAAAGTGTACTTCTAGGATTACATCTAAGTCCTATTTTGTAACACTGCATTGTTTGTATTAAAGTTGCAATAAACAAAGAATTTTAATGGCGAACAAGCTGGCGACTCTGCTGGGGACCTCCTTCTCTTCCAACGAGAAAGTTGTGTCACAATCCGATGATGTGAAGGTGGGCTCCTCCCACAAGACGTTAGTCGTGCGCCTCAATCAACAGGCGTATGAGGAGTTCATTTCTGAAGGTAGCACGAGCCCTTCGAAGCGGCTATCAAAGTCGAAGAAGGCTCGTCGAGTCTGGGTGCGCAAGGTTGGCACCTCTGCCACTGCCAATGAAGGGGACGCGCTGGTCCAGCCTCTCCTCCATGCTGACGTTCTCAGCAATCCTGATGCGCCCACCACCGTGGCGCATCTCCCAGGGAAGCGTACGGCTGACCACGTTCCCCAGTCATCTTCCTCTCAGGCGAGGAAGACGCGGCGACGAAGCAGGGGCGCAGCCAATGCCCCGCGCATCACTCCTGATGCGCCGCAAAAGCTCTCTGTCTTTGACAGACTCACTCGCTGTAATGGCGAAGAGAATTTGGATTCTGAGTACTACACTCCTCAACGGGTTAGTGCGAAGAAGTCCAAGGCGGCACGGGCCATGCGCCCCAAATGTGCCATGCCAGCAGCGAACCAGAAGCACGCGCTCACCCTCATGCGCGCTTGATGGAAAGCTGTACAAGGTCGGCCCAGACGCTTCGGCGTCAGAAACGAGCCGATCTTAAACTGGGTGCATCCCCTGTGGTTGCATCCCAATCGAGCAATACAAAACTGGTGACTTCGAACTCCTGCACCTTCTCTATGGGTGCATCTCAAGCCTGTTTAAGTCATTGCTCCCCCTGCACGGTGTTGGGTCGCGGGAAGCAGCATTCACTCCATCACCCCGGCGCCCATCATGCGCCTAAAAAGGGCACGAAGCGATACTTGCCTCCGACGATCTCCGCAATGTGATTCTCCACAAACTAAGGTCAGAGGAGTCTGGTGACGAGCATGATGCGCCTCCCAAACGGCACACTTGTGCGGTGGTCACCATTAACTGTTGTTGCAAGACGACAGTTCCACCAAGGCAGTCGGTATTCCAGCGGCTGCAGTCATCAACACCCCTTCGACGTCGTCTCGGGAAGAGGGTGTCAATACAAGAGCCATTAAAGGTTGCTTCGTGCAACGTAATCTCCAACTCCTCAGGCCGTAAGACGCCTGCTAACTCCTCGAGTCAACCGAGGAAAGCCAAGTCGACGGTCCCATCATCCGGGGTGTTCGAAGGCACCCGAAGAAGGAAGAAAATCTTGGAGGAGGCTGGGGGTAGTCTGGCCCGCACTGCCTTCGTCCGAGGATGAAAGCGCTCTCCAAAACACAGAAGCTGGGGGTAGCCAGGCGCATGTAGAACCTTCTGATGAGCATGAAGAAGCTCTTCAAGAGGCTGGAGGTGATCAAACCTCTACAAATGCTCCTCCTGAAAGTGAAGATGCCTTTCGGAACGTGCCTGGGGGTGGTCTATTCCCCTCAGACTCAAATCCAGAGGAAGCGCCTATCGAGGACGGAGACGTCCAGGGCATAGCCCCAGGGGAAGTGACTCCCTTGCAAGAAAGCGAAGCTGAAAGTGAAGCTTCCACTGATCCTTCCACCTCCAGTCGCGTCGTGGCAGCGTGCATGGCTGAGGGGGATCCCGAGACCGATTTGCCATCTGCAGATCTCGTCCAGCGCATGGATACCCTGGAGGGAGGGCTCAAAACTCTCTCTGCTTCCATGCAAACACTGACGCAAGCAGTGTTTGAAATACGGTCAGCTCTGGCTAGGGCGCCTTCCTCCGGCCCTGATCCCGGAGTCAACGGTGAATCGAGCGTGCCCCCTCAAAGGGTACCTACAGACTCAGATCGTCATGAGGCACCTCGGACGTCAGAGCCATCCAACGCTCGGCTCCAGGTAGTGCCACCTTCCCCGACTCCCAGTTCCACGGAAGACGTGGTAGAAATGATCAAGGACTTGCGCGAGCGTTTCGAGTCCAAAACCAGACAAGAGGAGCGCCAGAAGAGGGATTCCACAACCTTATCCCCTCGAATGGAACAAAGTGGTTTATCCTCCCAAGTATAAACCACAGACGCTCACACCATACGATGGGAAGGACTCTCCGCGTCGCTACCTGACGTACTTCCAATCCCAGACTGGACATCTCCCGAAGGAGGACGCATTGCTCACTAGCATCTTCGTCGGGGCACTAAAGGGAGTTGCATACGACTGGTATTGCAGCCTCCCCGACAATTCCATATCTTCTTTCGACGATTTGACCCGCTTTTCCTCGACCGTTTTTATGACGGAGGAAAAAACATGACAATGGCGTCCCTCATCGAGATACGCCAAAAAGACAAGGAAACAGTTCGGGCATTCATCGAACGCTTCCGACAGGCTTGCTTCAGACTGCCTCCAGGCATGCCGGAACATGCGCTTCTTTCTTCTGCAGCATGAATATGTTGCCTGCGTCAAGCTCTGGCTCAATTCAACTCCTCCTCCTGATTGGAGCTCTCTGATCATTGAAGCCGAAGCTGCGGAAAAGAAGGCGGCTAATGCTCGCCTTTTGGGAGTCAGCTTCCCCGCGTTCGAAGACAAGGGAAAGCGGACCACAACCAGCAACCCCGGACGAGAAACGAAGGGGAAACAGGCGTTAACTGTTAATGCCTCAAAAAATACATCCGCACCTGCTCAGAAGCCTCCACTGGCGGCAAGACCAAAGGAGGTTTACTCATTCAACGACGAAGACACTCTGCAGCTCTTCGAAATATTGAGGCAGGGCGACAAAATCAAGCTGCCGGAACCGAAGCGTCCCGACGAGGTGGGGAAAGAGGATAACCCGAGGTATTGTCATTACCATCGGTTTATCGGACACCCGACCAAGGACTGCTACGTCCTCAAGAATTACATCCAGCGCATGATCAATGCGGATGTCATATCCGTCGACTACGAAGAAAAGACGGTATCCGCCAACTTGGTGTCGCTCCAGTTTGGCACCCTACCACCAACTACAACACAGGATGGCGTCATCCCCATCCCTAAGGCGACAATGGAGGTGGTTAACTTGCCGCCTACCCGTGACAATGCGAGTGGACTCATCCCACTCACCACATCCCGGGGGAGATCCTATGGGTCCATCCCGACCTCGTCTCCGAGATGACTCAGCCGGAGGTACTTCCTACCTCCAAATCCAAAGGCAAGAAGATCAAGTCTTGTCGCATGGTCTCTTCTTCTCCGGAAGAGGCCCTTCCTGTACAAACGCGTTCACGCCAGAACGCGCAATCCGACGAAGCTGCCGTCGAGGTGGTGCATCCTGGCACCACTCCTGCTGTCCAAGAAGAGGGCCCCTCTAAGCCCTCAGCAGCCAACAAACAGAAGAACGTGGAGGCTCGTTTTGACCGACCTCTACGTAAAGAAAACGCTTCAGGGCTGGCCAAGCCCCACAACTTCGACATACTGGCACAACTGGCCGGTACTCCTGCTCGCCTCTCTTTGTTCGAGCTTCTCCGCCTTTCCAAAGATACTCGAGAGGCTCTATGTGAAGCTCTGAAGGATGCAGAGTCCTTCATCAGCCAGGTCAAGCAGCCCGAAGATCCCGACCACGTGCGCGCACTGTCACTGCTCGGAGGAGGTTATCCCCAATATAACCTTCACCCAACAGGATATGCTGCTCAAGCACAACCGGCATAACAGGCCGCTATACTATACGGGATACATCGGCTCAGTCAAGGTGAAGCGAATTCAGATTGACCCTGGGTCTTCCCTCAGTGTCATCCCGAGGACACTCCTCTCGACACTGGGGATCCCCATGTACCGTTTGGCGCCCTCCAACACGACAATCAGTGGTTTCAACGCCAGCAAAAGCGAACCACTGGGCAAAATTCGACTGAAGTGCCACATCGGCAACCTGAAGACTGAGGTCACTTGTTATGTCGTGGATGCTGAAGTCAACTACAACATCCTGTTGGGTCGCCCATGGCTGCACGAGTACATGGTAGTGCCATCCACACTTACCAATGCATGAAGTATGTGTCCGCCAATAACATCATCCGTACAGAGTTCGCGGACATCGATCCTTTCAAAGGCATAGAAACCTACTTCACTGATGCTGACTTGTACAAGTCACCTGATGAAGAGGAGGCCAATGATGCTGACGACGAAGCTGAGACAGCAACAAAGACGGATATGGAGCCCGAGGTCACTCCTGATGCTCCTTTGAAAATCCGACTCAAAGGCAAACCGCCTCAGAAGCTGCTTCCTATGAGCATCAAATTACCCGGGAAAGCACCAGCTGCACCTGAGCCTCCCCTGAGGATACGACTCAAGGGAAAGCCGCCTCAAAAATGGCCCCTCGTGGTGAAGTTACAGGGGAAGGCGCCCCACCGGAGAATCAAAGGAGGCACCCCTGAAGGTGCGTCTTAAAGGCAAGCCGCCGCCGTCCTTGCCACCAGTTTCAGACTCCCAGACTCATACTGTGGAAGACTCTGCCGATCCTGTCCCGGTGTTGACAGATGAAGAGTTAGGAGACTATATCTCAGCCGACGTAGATGCTCCATCTCTTGATAATGTAATCCCGCGGGACAAAATCTCGCAGTTCATCAATAATAGAGTGATTTAATTATTCTCGTCTTCCACATTGGAATGCCAAGTATACATTAGATAACGCTCTGCGGTCGTTATAAACACAAATAACGACCAACCACCATGCAAATCAAGTAGTCCCGTCCCAAGGGGCTTGTTAATAGTCCCACCTCGGAGTCGCGACGAAGAATCCATCATTTTTGGCAGGTTGAATGCCATCAAGACCTGCCGCCGTTCGAGCCAAAGCCTGAAACTGGTAGAATACAAAGCTACCGGTATACGGAGCAGGCAAGGTACTTCATGCAAAGATGGGTTACGACCTAAAAAGTGACAAAGGCCTGAACTACGGGAAAGGCCGACGTCTACCTCTTCAGATTCCAAGACCTGAGGGAAAACCGCAAGACTATTACCACAAAACTCGACGGGGTAGGCTATGTGACGCCACCGTCAACCCCAGAGAGTTCAGACGAGGAAGAAATGGAACATTCTCACTCGTCCGAAGCATCAACGTGGGATTCCGACACCAGTATCGGAGCAGTCTTCAAGAGAGTGCTGTCAGCAAACATGACGTCGGCACAATCACAAGGAGAAGAAGACGAAGACCAGACGCCAGAATTCTCCGAGGAAGAACCTTGGGCTCAACGCCTGGGTCAACAATGGGAGTCACGCTTCGAGCTACGTGAACCCCCTACTGAAGACGAGGTCGACAGATTGACCTTGGGGACGGATCTTCTTCCAAACCCATCTTCGTCAGCAAAAGCCTGAGAGGAGAAGACCGAGAGTCTTTGGTCCAGCTGGCTAAAGAGTATATCGACGTGTTCGCATGGAGCTACGAAGATATGCCGGGACTTGACCCCAAGATCGCTATGCACAGGCTGAACATCTTACCTGATGCCAAGCCAGTCAAGCAACAACAGCGACGCTTCCGCCCTGACATCATGAACGCCATCGATCAGGAGGTTGACAAACTCTTGACCAGCGGCTTCATCCGGGAGGAACAACATCCAGACTGGGTGGCCAATGTCGTCCCCGTAACCAAGAAGAATGGGAAGATACGAGTCTGTATCGACTTCAGGGATCTCAATGCTGCATGCCCGAAGGACGAATTCCCACTCCCGATCACCGACGTAATGATTGATAATACGTGCGGTTTCGAACGCATGTCCTTCAGACGGATACTCGGGTTACAATCAAATCAAGATGTTCCCCGACGACGCCAAGCACACGTCATTCAGAACACCGAAGGGAGTCTTCTGCTACACAGTAATGCCCTTCGGCTTGAAGAATGCTGGTACAACCTACCAACGAGCTATGAGCACCATCTTTCGTCAACATCTTCGCAAGACAGTCGAATGTTACGTTGATGACATTGCGGTCAAGAGCCGTCTCAAGGGAGATCACCTACAAGACTTAAAGACAGTCTTTGACCTCATGAGGGCACATCAACTCAAGATGAATCCCGCCAAATCCTTCCTGGGGGTTTCCAGCGGCAAGTTCTTAGGCTTCATCATTACGGCGCGAGGCATCCATGTCGATCCCGAGAAGACCAAAGCCATCCTTGACATGAACCCTCCGAAGAACCTTCGAGAGCTTCGAGGCCTTCAGGGTCGGCTGGCGTACATCCGAAGGTTTATTGCTAACCTCTCCGGAAAATGCCAACCCTTCACTCAACTCATGAAGAAGGGGCTCCTACGTCTGGACAGAAGAATGCCAGAAAGCTTTTGACGACATCAAGGCTTACCTGACAAGTCCCCTGTCTTGGTGGCCCCCGTCTCAGGAAAACCGTTTCTCCTCTACGTCCGTGCCATGGATCATTCCCTCGGGCCTTGCTCGCTCAGAACAGTGATACTGGCTACGAGCAAGCAATTTACTACCTCAGTCGAACACTTATTGGGGCTGAACACCGGTACAACCCCGTTGAGAAGGAATGTTTGGCTTTGGTATTCGCCATACAGAAAACCCGCCACTACGTCTCGGGGCAGACAATTCACGTCATCTCTCGAGTCAATCCACTCAGGGTTCTCATGACGAAACCGGGATCATTAAACTCTCGGCTAGCCACATGGGCGATCTTGCTGACACCATACAACATGGTGTTTGTTCCACAGAAAGCGGTTAAAGGTCAAGCCTTGGCCGACTTCTTAGCAGCGCACCCCATTCCGGAATCCTCGAAGCTCTACGAAGACATCCCGGATGAGGTCCAAGAATCCAATCTCGCCGAAGAAAGCCCGTTTGGCGGATGTTCTTCGATGGCGCCTCAAGAACAGGCCCCAAAGGCCAAATCATCGCAGGAGTGGGGGTAGTCTTGGTTTCCCCCGAACACTTAGTGATCCAGCGCGCTTACTCCCTGTCAAAGCCATGTTCCAACAATGTCGCAGAGTACAACGCACTCATATGGGACTCCAGTTGGCACAACACCTGGGGGTAGATCACCTGGAAGCTTACGGCGACTCAAAACTCGTCGTTTACCAGGTCAGAGGGCAGTACGAGGTGCGCCACGAAGACCTAATCCCCTATCATGAAGTTGCGTTGAACATCATTTCAACCTTCACGAGGTTCTTCATCGAGCACGTACCCCGCTTACAAAATCTGGAGGCAGACGCTCTGGCCGGCCTCGCGGCATCATTGGCAGCACCTCTCGGTACCCAACACTACGTCACGGTGGTCGGTCGAGACTTGGTTTGCCCTAGAAACAATTTGTGTGCACATATGGCCCATGCCATGCCAGCAAATGCCGACATTAATGTCCGAGATTGGAGGTTCCCGTTCATTGACTTTGCTGTCCACGAATCCTCCCGGAAGACCCAAAGGAAGCTGTCTCAGTCAGGAGGCGTTCCCTTCGATTCTACTACGATACAGCCACTAAAACACTGTATCGACGCTCCTACGATGGACTTCTCCTTCGGTGCCTGTCTAATGAAGAAGCAGCCGAAGCTCTTCGAGAAGCTCATGACGGAACATGCGGGGCTCATCAACCTGGGCCTAAGTTGCAGGATCGACTGCGACGCATGGGCTACTATTGGCCCACCATGGCGGCGGACGCCGTCGACTATGCAAAGAAGTGCCATGCGTGTCAATTACACGCAGACTTCATCCATACACCGTCAGAACCCCTACATCCTACAGTTGCCTCTGGCCCTTCGAGGCTTGGGGCATGGACATTGTAGGGCCGATCACTCCTCCCTCCTCAAGAGGGCACCGCTTCATTCTTGCCATTACAGACTACTTCTCCAAATGGGCCGAGGCAATCCCACTGGCAGAAGTAAAGAGCTCCAGGGTGATCAGCTTCATTAAGCACCACGTCATTTACCGTTTCGGGGTGCCTCGAAGGATTATCCACGACAACGGCCCCCAGTTCATCAGCCACATTTTCAGTCGATTTTGTGACAAGAATCGTATCCAGAATGTGGCATCAACCGCCTACAATCCAGCAGCAAATGGATTGGCTGAGGCGTTCAACAAAACCATCGTCAGGCTACTCAAAAAGGTCGTGTCATCCAACAAACGCGACTGGGACGAAAAGCTCGGCGAATGCCTTTGGGCCTATCGCACGACGGTACGGACCCCCACAGGCAACACACCATTCTCCTTGGTCTACGGGAGCGAAGCAGTACTGCCTCTTGAGATTCAGATACCTTCACTCCGTGTGGCCATCACCTATCAACTCACAGAAGAGGACAATCAACGGTCGTCTGCAGGAATTGGAGGCACTCGATGAGAAGCCTCCTAGCTCAGCAGCGTATTGAACTCTACCAAGCCCGTATATCACAGGCTTTTAACAAGAAGGTCAAGCAGAGAACCTTCCAAGTCGGCGACCTGGTACTAGCAGTCAGACGGCCGATGGTGTTGACTCACAAAACACCAGGAAAGTTCGAACCCAAATGGGAAGGACCTTTCATCATAGAGACGGTATACTCCAACGGCGCTTACCGCCTCGCCAAACCTAACGGAGACTTGTTTATGATGCCCATCAACGGCAAGTTTCTAAAGAAGTACTACTCCTGATACTCTTCAGACATGTACTCTTACTCGGGCCCAATCATCAGGGCTCGCCTATAATTCCTCTCCACAAAATCATACGCCTCAGGAACCCAGCGGTTCCTTGGCATCATTTCAGTAGAAGGACAACCACGTCCACATTACCTCTGAGTTGTTCCTATACACCCTACCAAAGCTGAATCTTATACTTCATAAGATGACGCTACCCCCATGTTTACCACGTCCACATTACCTCTGAGTAAACATCCAGTACAAACAACCCCAGGGTTGACGTACATTTGTTGCAGAACTTCCACGTCCACATTACCTCTGAGGAGTTCCGCGCCTCCCAAGAATCAATCCCTACCACGTCTACATTACCTCTGAGTAAGGATATTCTACCCCTTGAACCTCATATTTGCCACGTCCACATCACCTCTGAGCAAACATATTGGTTCTCCCAAATCTATTATCTGTACCTAAGAAAAGGTGCGCAAAAGATAGTAGGTCCACCACAACTCATTCAGTTCATGACAAATCAAAAATGAACAAAATACTATATTCTTTATTTCCCAAAGATAAAGGATTACATCGCTAAGACAAAGTGAAGAAAGAAAAGGAGAGATTACAATCCCTAGTTGCCGGGATCAGTTAATTCTCTGATTCGACGCTTCAAGGCCTCCGCCCGAGGCTCCACTGTTGCCAGGACCCGGCGCTCAGCCTCCTGGCGCATCGTCTCCACAGCCGCTGGAGAAATATCGTCTTCATATTTGGCATCTAACTCCTTCCGCTGCTGGGCCAGAACCAGAACGTGACGAGTGAACGATGCCTCCTCATCTCGGAGACGCTTGTGTTCAGCCCGGCTCGCTCCAACTCTAGCAAGAGCTGAGCCCGCTGGTCCTCAAGCTGGCGGATCTGAGCATCAACCGCCGCCACGCGAGATTCCACTGAGGATTGCACCTTTGCCCTCTCCTCAGCCGTTCGAGATAGTCTCCGCCGCCGCTTCCGTGTCAGCCATTTCACGGACCCAGGTGGCTACTGTGGCTTGGTAAGACGACTCAACGCCGGCCAGCAGCTTCTCCTTCTCTGAATCAATCAAAGCGGAAAAGTCATTCCGCTGAATGCTCTGGAGCTCAGAAAGGTGTTGCTCAAGCTCCGTCACAGACGACTCCAAGATCTCCGCCATATGATCATGGCGCTTATGGGAGCGTATCAGACCGATATAGGGAAGCACCATGGTCTTGGCGGTCTCAAAACTCCGTTCCCCTCCAGCACCTTCGATACACCGATCTGCAGCATCTTGTACACTGCCTCGACGATGACCTTCACATAAATTCGCATCAGCCAAGAGCTGAGGCGTCATCACAGGAGTGGGAGGAGCCGCAACGGGCAGTGGCCTCGAAGAGGAAGAACCGACTGCCACCTGAGAAGTCGGCCCCTCAGGTTGAGGAACCAGGACTTCAATGCTCTCAGCCCTTGAAGCTGCCACCTCAGTAGCCACTAAGGCAGAACGCACGAAGGGAGGGGATGATATTTTCCTCCAAGTCGAAGAAGCAACAGAGGGCTTCTGCAGCTGTGAACCCTCGCCCTTATCGGTCTCTGCCGGACCACTAACGTCCGGAGCTGTCTTTTCAACGACCGGGGCATGGCCTGCAATCAACGCGAGGCCCTCCTCCGGCGGACCAACCGGATCATCTCCTGCTCCCCGGTCAGGCACATCAGGAACTGGACTCGACACACGAGTCTCCGCTTCCTCAGTGGCTCCCTCTCCAAGGGTAGCATCAGTCACCATCCCACGGTCGGTGACCTCCTCGGTCTCTATCACAGGGTCTGGGGCAAAACTCGGCGATGCTTCAGCCGATTCCCCTCGTCATGATGAGAAAGGGAACCAATTTCCCCCACAGCCTCAACTGCACCTGCCGCCACTGCGACAGGTTTGCGCAACTCTGGTGGAATGCCATGCGAAGAGGACGAACTCCATTCCTCTTCCTCATCCAAGATCGCTGCGTCCGCTCGACCCGCCGCTTCAGGGTTCCCTTCCACCGGCGACATCATCATCGGAGGAATACGCTCATCAAAGGAGCCTGCTACCTCCCTTGGTTTACTGACACCCGGTTGCGGAACGCGAGTTCTTCTTCAAACCCTACAAAGAAGACAAAACGTGAAGTCACTGAAGTAACTAAAAATGGAAAAAATATGGAGTTACTCCCTACCTCAACAGGACCGGTTCTGGCGAAACGACCCTTGGGAGCACCGCTCTCCTCGGCCGTTTTGGCACAACGAACTGACTTCAGGGGCGGCTCGTCTTTTTCCAGCAGTTGGATATCTTGCTGATGCTGCTCGATATCCCGCCAACTCCGGCGGCCGATAAGACCGAGCTGCCATCAGCATACTCGGCGTTCCTTCAAGTTGGGTCCCGAGGATGAGACTAGTCTCCCTGTCATATCCAGGAGACATAGTATTCATGGTGCAATACAGCTTGGCAGCTGAAAACAAGATCTGTGGCCGAGGATTCAACCGGCGCAGTAAACTGAACACCAGTACACCCGGCATTGTAATATTGCCAACCCCGGGCTCCATCCAACAGGCTTCCAGCAAAGCCCAAACTGCTACTGGGATTCCGTAACATCAGCTGAGTATAGCCGAACTGTCGAGCGAATCGGCTCGGCAGGTAGGGTTCCAAGTAGCACCTATTATGATTGCGATAGACCAAATGCGAGGGTCGAATGCCTTGCAGCCAGCGGAAACCCCACCTCGGCAATGAAGTGGCATCTTCGCCAGAGTCTTCCAAATCTTGATCGGCCTCGAATCCCTTAAAAATGGGGCCGACCTTGACGATCTCCCATCCCTGAAGATAGGACAATACCCTCCTACAAACAGGAACGCCGGTATACAACCACTTCCTATTGTAGAAGCGGCGGATGAAGGCGTCACCTTGACATAATTTTCCTCAGGGCCTGGGCTCATCACATGCGGATGATGTAGAATCAACCATCCCATGAGGTAATGGAAGGGCAGTTCGGCCCGAGGAAATTTCCATTCTTGCCTCTTTCGTGGACGACCTCCTCGGCGAAGGTCCTCAAACCCCGCAAAAGGTTGCACACCATGGCAGGGAGGAGAGCTAAAGGACGGCCGAAGACCAATTTTACAGCAGGCAAAATGAGGTCCCGATGGATCCTTTCTACGGAACCGGACCCGCCTGCAAAGACGCAATCCCGAAGCCATATCATCAGAAATGCGGCCAATACAGCCCTGGATGACATAGGGTACGTACAGTGCCAGAAGCAGCTATAGACATCCTCCCCGTTCTCATCAGAACGACGAGTCTTTTCATCCAACCGATCCATCTCGGAAGACATCTCCATGGGCCTCATCCCTCGCGGAGTAGTAAATCGGGCTTCTGAAGGATCCGCCAAATCCTGTGTAAAGATATAGTCTCTCCAGGCGGTCGCGTGAGGTTGAGACCTGCCCCTGTCTCTTTATTGCATCAAGTAATGATGGCTCGCTACTTCCTTGAAGACAGCCATCATTTCTGGGTCCTTCCCTTCCATGACGAGAATCTCCTCATTTGAAGGAAAGTATTCCTCGTACGGTTTCGAGCCCCAAGGAAGCTTGGATACCTCGAACATCTCATGAAGAGCCAAACCCAGTTCCCCCACAGGGGTAAAGAAGGTGTTGGTATGTACGTCGAACATCTCCAACAAAGCAAGGAACATCGGCCTGTTGAGATCTACACCAGCTTGTGTAGCCCGAATGGCAGCCGTTAGCCCAATTGCTTTAAGTTCAGTCTTGAAGGAAGACAATATCCAAGTGGTCAGATCATCCCACTTTGGCACATAATGGCACCAACCTTCCGTCCGAAAGCTGCCTTTCGGGTACGCAACCTTGGACGTCAACATCCGATTTGCGAAGGTCGGAGCACTGAAGACGAAGGTATCACTGGGAACCTCACCATAAAGGCTCCCAGGACGCAAAGCTCGACAGGAGAACGAAGAGCCAGTTCGGGAAGCGGTCAGAGTATCCCTCTGATTTGAGGTAGCATCAATCGAGAGAGTGCCTCCTAATGCCCCGCCTTGAGACGGAGTAAGTTCCCAGGACATCCTCCTCTTGGAGGCCAGCCGGTAGAAAGCCGTCAGTGGCAACTGGCGGTCACACTGGCGCATGTACAAAACCACGCCTTTCGCAGAGAAGAACCAATCTTCCTTGATCCTTAAAATCTTTGCCTCGGTAGAGATCAACCGATCGCCAAACAGAAACATGGGTCTCAGAAAGGTCGCACCTCCAGATCCCGCAGATTTTAGTTTGCCACTTTCCATCATGCATTGAAGGAAAGTGGGCAGCTGAGTCTGAATCTGCAGTATCCTCTCAGGAGGTTGACCGTACAGGATCGCATCCTTCGCAGGATTGACAACTTCTTCGTCAAAGTCAACTCCCATCTGGCAGAGAGAGGCATCCAACAGAACTTCGTTCAGCAAAGGGATCGCCATCGACACTGACAAACAAAAAAGGCAAAAAATCATCAGAAGGCACTCAAACAGTAAAGTTTTGGGCGCCTAGACCCATGCGCGCCAGCTAAGCGTCGGCGCACCAACTGGGTTCAAACCCATGCGCGTCAACAGTGCTTCGGCGCATCAACTGGGTTCAAACCCATGCGCGACGGCAGTGCTTCGGCGCATCGACTGACCCATGCGCGTCGGCCGGCTTGGGCGCATCAACATGGCCTAAACCGAGGCGCATTGAAAGCTTCGGCGCATCAACAGGGCATAAACCCATGCGCGTCAACGAAAGCCTCAGTGCATCATCCATGCACATCAGCAGTTAAACCTCAGTGCATATAAGGGCCTAAACCCATGCACGTCGGCGGGGCAAAAAGGAATGTCCCCAATGCAGCCGAAACCCACCTGTCACCGCAGGCCGAACATCAGTCGGAGTCACAACGACGGCGGGTGCATCCTCTTCGACCAACTCCGTCGGTCCCTTTCCCTTGCCACGAGGAGTCTTGGGAGCCATTGACGGAAAGAAAGAGGGTGGAGTTTTTTCTGAGAAAGAACTCTAAAAATGAAAGGAGAAGAAGAACTCTCTCTCTCCCCCCTTCACGCCTATTTATAGGTACAATCGTACGCGTAAACCGATGAAGGATGACCTCAGCAAACGCCTCGAGTCCCGCAGAGGATAAAAGCAAATAAAACCGAAAAGATTATCATTAATCTCTTCGGTTATCGAGGCGTTATCACTTGCATTAATCTGAGCGGAGCAGTCATGCGCCCAAACGATCATGCGCCCGAGCAGCCATGCGCCCAGAACGGTCATGCGCCCGAACGGTCATGCGCCCCAACAACCACGCGCTCCAGCTGCCATGCTTCTTATTCAAAGTATTCCAAAACTTGTCCAGAAAGTTTTGAAAACTTTGAAGGGGGTCTTGTAGAAGCATGGAATTTTCAGCAACATGCGCCAAACTGCATGCGCCAGGAAATGGACATAAGGCCCCCACAACAAAAACAGACAAAAGTAGACATGGAAATGATGATCTTTTATATAAAAGTCTGTTACATGTCTATAAAGGATTGTACAAAGGAGAAATTCTACAAAGAAAAGATCCTAAGTCTACAATCAGATGCAGCAGCCACCATGCGCCCTCCAAAAGGCGCAGCAACTCGTCATGCGCCTTCAGCGGAGCGCCTTCAAATGGGTCCAGCAACTCCATGCGCCCTCAGCAAAGTGCATCATGCCATGCGCCCTCAGCAAGGCGCGTCCTGTCAGCAGCATACTCGTGAGCCATCTCAGTTATGTGCATCCCTTCGGCCATGCGCCGTTCTCCCAACCAGGATCACCTGGCCGAGCAGGGTGGGGGTCGATCCACCATCCAGCGAAAGAGCCCCATGGAAGACCGTGATCGAAATTGCGGCTAAAGGAGCAGCTTCCAACCAGAATACATGGCAACTCCTTCACGCAGAGAAGGAGCTTGCCAAAGCTAGAGGAAGACGGTAGGAGCACCACAATTCCGATCTGCGGCTCTTCCAGCATTACAGAGGAAGGGCCCGAGCATCCCCATCTTTGGATGCAACAGGCACCTTCCGCCTGCTTCGGAAGCCTCTGCCTCCGACTTTTGGATATAACAGTCACCTTCGAAGGAGCTAAGTCAAAGTTTGTCAGTCGCATCTTCACCCTTGGATGCATCTCCTCAACGAGAGAAGTTCGACCAGAACAATGCATGGCAGAAGAACGTGAGGGAATGAGAAGCAAACTCTCCCATGCCCACTATTTATAGGCCGGGCAAGTCACACCCATGCGCCAAGTGGATGGCCCTCCGAATTCTGTGCAACGAATGTGCCTTAAATGAATGAATCAGACGCTTCGATTCTGATAAAGTCATAATGGCCATTAAAAGCAGCGTAAACGGCCGCACTAATTAAGGCGCGCCATAAATACGTTCGTTGAAGCCGCGCATCATGGAGATGCGCCTCCTCTTAACATCAAAGGCGCATCCCGCTCATGCGCCCAAAAACCAATATGCAGATGCGCCCCCGTTGCAGCATCAAGGCGCATCACAGACGATGCGCCCTCACAGCATTCCCCGGACACTCAGTGGAACACCAATCGACGTGCCCACTCCGCTGTCCATCGAATGTCACCAAACATTAAATGCTGGACTGACAAAGTTGGCAGCACGTTTCCCGAAGACTGAACGGGTGGCAGCTTTTTCAGATAACGAAGCGTCAGTAACGTCATCACCATCATTACTCTCCTCCGACGGCTACTGCCACGTGGCCATCCAACCACTCGCATGCGCCTCCACAGCCATGCGTCCAAACCTGCATGCGCCTCAAAAGCCATGCGCCCCAGACTCTTTTCTGATCCCTAAAGATAGAAGTAGAGTCATTACCCAAACTTGCATGTGCCTCAAAAGCCATGCGCATCAGACTTTCTAATGATCCCTGAAGACAGAGGTAAAGTCATCACTTGCAACCTTGCATGCGCCTCAAAAGCCATGCGCCCCGAAGGCAATGAGTCAAAGCTTCGCATGCGCCTCCGGAGTCATGCGCCCAGATGAGTCAGAGCCTTCCCATGCGTCCAATCCTAGGTGCATCCCACCAGATCCTTCTCCATCAAATCCGAGATCCTTGAGCCATGGGGCGATGACATGTGTCCTTTGACCCAACTCACCCGAGATCTCAGCAACAGAAATATCTTCTCCTCTGCTAACGTGCCGGCTCACAACAGCAGTATGAAGATTTCAACCCCTCCGATCAGGGCGCATCGTCCATGCGCCTCCATCAGTGATCAACACGTGGCATCCCCACGCCAGGGCGCATCCTGCATATGCGCGCATAAGCAGCCAGCCTGCAGAACTATAAATAGAGGGAGCATCTCCTTCACACGGACACACAAAGGGAGACATACAGACAGAGAGCACTCAACCTTGCAAAAACAGAGACTTGACAGAGGCAGATACTGACATTCAACGTCTTTCTCCTCTCAAGTTTCACCACCCAGAACGCTCAATCTTCAGAGAACCGACAACCATCATCGGATCGTCAACGGAGTCAACGCATTACCACTCACTCCACGGCACTTGGGAACCCAGATAAACAAAAGTGTACTTCTAGGATTACATCTAAGTCCTATTTTGTAACACTGCATTGTTTGTATTAAAGTTGTAATAAACAAAGAATTTTAATGGCGAACAATAGCCAGCTACGTATATTGAAATGGAATACCATCTCGCTATACGGTCACGGCTGTCTAGAAATATGAGGGTTTACTACAAGCCAACAGTCTCCTATGGTCGTGAACAAGCCTATTGTCTCAATCTCAAGCAAGTAATATAGTAACAAGATGTTAGATCACCAAATATACAATAAAAGGCGTCCCAAATATTACATATTCAGCTGATCATGAAGCTAGTCGTACAAAATGCAAGGACTAGCAAGAGTTTAGTCATACATGATCAACCCTAGGATTTGTTAATCATGTTTACTGTCCGTAGGCAGACAGTAAGTAAATGTGCATCGAGCTAACAGGTGCTCGTCGGCTAAACGCCTCAAAAGAATAAATTTACATATCAGTGGATGAAACAAAAAGGGAAAACCCACTCGTTGCCCGGGTTCCGTCTAGTTGTCACCATTGGGCTGGAGGTCCGGAAGATCCTCGGGAGCTGCTCCAATATCTGGCCACACAAAACCAGCTGGGTCAACCCCAGAAAGAGCAAGTGCCACAAGGGGGCCACGAAATAAGAACAAAATCAGCAATTAGCACAAGAGTAATAATGATATAATACAAGACAAGAATTATGGAAGAGTATGACAGGATGATATACGATAAGGTAACCATGGGACTTTTCAGATAACCAGATTACAACCCGTAAACCAAATAAGGACCGGGGTTGTAACCCTTCGTCTGAACAGAATTTGGAATACTCACCATTTATCGGTAAAATAAATACAAGCATTCTGGTCTTATAACAATCTGGAGCAGGATCAGGACAAGACTAGACTGGTTAGACTCCAATCAATCATTTCACGGCCAAGCAAGAATTACGGCTTGATACTTTAACTAACTAGGGTTATCACAGGCCTAGTTACTAACAAGATGCAGTGAGATTATTCCACAGCCACAAGCCCTGCAGACCATCCAGGTTACCCAGGTCGAAATTAGGGGTTGTATTCAGGTGGGTACATCGTCCAGGAAACGCATGTACCCTTAGGCAGCTTGAAGGATGCAACACATGACAGTGTGCTGGAAATATGCCCTACTCGACGGCAGGCTACAGATCCCAGGCGCGCCCAGGTAACGGGATCGCCTGTAGCTGAGAAATCTCTTCATGACTAATGTATTAATCTATTTATTAACCTTAGTCCATTTCAGTAGGTGCTCCTGACCGTGGTACTCAGGAGTCCCCTCCTAGACATGATGCAAGACAGGACTGGATTATTTAACAAGCAAACAAGAAGAACCACCCACGGGTCAAGACAGGTCAAGCTAAGCTATCAGGTCATGTCAAGTCAGGAGTGCGCCACCACGGGCCACTATCAAGTTATCAAGATTAAATCATGTCAGGGTACTTGTTAGGAGTGCGCCACAACGGGCCACCATCATGTCAAGTTGGTCATGTCAGGAGTGCACCACTACGGGTCACTATCGTGTTATGCTGGTTCCTTGTCATATCATGCCATGTACAATAGTTATTCCAAACATACTAAGTAAAATCAAGTTCATGACAAAAGACGTAAGGATATAAAATGGGCGTAAAATATCTAATACAATTTCAAATTACAGGTTTATAGTAAAGCCAGGCTTAAAGAAATAAAACCAATAAAACCAATATTCCAGGAGCCAATGGGTCAAACAAGGGGGAGTTAGGGGAGCCGCGTACGCTCAAAAGTCACGCACGCGAGGGGAGCCGCATGGGCGTAAATACACGCACGCAGGCTAGCAGCGTAGCGTGAATACATGCACGCGGGGGGCAAGGTAGCGTGGCATAAAATTACATGCACGCAGGGAGCTGCGTACATGAAAAGTCACGCACGCTCAAGGAAGCAGCGTACATGAAAAGTCACGCACGCGAGGGGCAAGGTAGCGTAAGCGTGAAAAGTCACGCACGCTGGGGCAGGCAGCGTAAGCGTGAAAAGTCACGCATGCTGAAGCAGGCAGCGTAAGCGTGAAAAGTCACGCACGCTGAAGCAGGCAGCGTAAGCGTGAAAAGTCACGCACGCTGAGGGAACACGCTTCCAACAGGAAGCGTACCCAAGGCTGCATACGCAGCGCTAAAGAGCGCACGTAGCTCAGTGGCGTAGTTAAGGAGCTAGCACACTGCTCACTGTCTTCTCCAAACAGCAAGAACACCATGGCTGAACCCAAGCTTCAGAGCACCACAACTTGGTCATCCGAACACCAAATCCAGATTTCTAAAGCTCAAACTTTGGTGAAATTGAGTCCTCTTCCACATGGAGTCATCAAAAACCCATAAAATCCAACTAAAACAGATCAAACCAAGCAAAATCCAAAAATACAAATAACTTAGATCTAGAGCCAAGGAGTCTCCAAATCACAAAAACTCAAGCTCTAATGTTGATCACAAAGACCAAATAAGGCCAATGGACAAAGAAACATGGTTCTCATGAAGTGGCATGGTGCACTTGCCTAGGTTAGGAAGTGTGCTGTGGAAGGAGAAGAAGAAGAAGAAATGTTAATGGTGAGTTATGAAGAGAGAAAAGAAGTAGGTGGGGATATAAAGAGGGTGTTGTGGTGGAAGGGAGGTGGAGAGTAGGATATGGTGATCCACTTCCAACCGAACCAAACCGGCCCAATAAAAACCGAGCCAATGACAAAACCCAAATACTGGCAATACCAAAAATTCCACAAGCCAAAATCCAGATACGAGCATAAATACGAAATACGGGAAATGAGGGTGACAACTCTACCCACCTTCAAAGAATTCCGTCCTCGGAATTTAATCAAGGAGCTAGAGATTGCCACGACAAGCTACACTAAGCACAAGCAAGTTACACTAAGCAGTTCAATCATACAATTATTCAATGCAAGCAAGGAAGAGAAGACGTAAGGCATAAGAAAGACATTATACCTCACGAGTCAAACAGATAGGGATATCGCGATCGGATGCCGTCCTCACGCTCCCACGTTGACTCACCTAGAGAGTGATGGCCCCAAGCAACACGGACTAATTTAATAGTCTTGTTCTTGAGTATCTTTTCCCTCCGGTCCAAAATAGACACGGGCTTCTCCTCATACGAAAGGTTGGTACCAACAACCAATTCCGAATGATCTAGGATGTGGCTCGGGTCTGGAATATACCGTCGTAATTGGGACACATGGAATACATCATGTACCTCACTTAGCGACGGCGGAAGAGCGAGACGATATGACACATCTCCTACTCGCTCCAGGATATTGAACGGCCCTATATACCTAGGACTAAGCTTTCCCCGCACGCCAAAACGAATGACGCCACGGGTAGGCGAGATCCTAAGAAATACATGGTCGTCGACAGCAAATTCTAAAGGATGCCGATGAGCATCGGCCCAATGACGCTGGCGATCTTGGGCAACTCGAAGGTGATCTCTGACCTTTCTGACCACTTCAACTGTCTGGGCAATCATTTCTGGACCAAGCATCTGCCTCTCTCCGACATCATCCCATGCTAGCGGGAATCTGCACTTGTCACGACCCGCACCCACTGTTGGGGTACAAGAACGTAACAACGCCCAGCCTACGCCGCAGTGTCGGCGGTAGAACGCTGTCCTTGGTCAATCATCTAACAATATAAAGTACCTGTACAGTTTATACTCTCCGAATGGAGGTAACATCACAACATACTGTCTCAATCACATCTAAGGTAGAAGAATGAAGAACAGATAGATAGACAGATGGTAACTCAAAGAGAACAGTACAAAAGATGAAATAAGTCCAAATGTCTAGGATACATAACATCAGAATGTCAACTCATAATACAAATAGTCTAAGAGTCTATACACCTCAAAATACAACTCAGAATGTGAGACAAAAATAGTAATAGAGAAATAACTGTCTAGTCTAAACTGGTCTAGACTACTGGAACAACATCCTCAGCTGCAGGTGGATCCTGCTGAGGGTCCACAACATAAGTGTCATCTAGTCCTGCTCTATAATAGGTAGACACCAGGGCCTCATCCTCATCCTCTGTAATATTTTTAACAGGTCCAGTCAGGACAGAAACGAGCACAATACATCTCACGCAGTGCATAGTATGATAGGAAATATAAAGCATGCAATAGAGTAAAATACAGGAAACGCTGAAGGAAGATACATGTAGCAAAAGAGAGAACTGTAATGAAATATCTACTATAATAGAGAACTAGCAGTGTCTAGTGAGTCAGAGTAAAATATAGACATGTAAAATGGCATAGGAGATTCATGGCTACAGCTAAGAGTGATTCATGGCTAGCTACTGAGGTAATATCCACATGACTATTTCCACTCCCCCATCCCCAATCAATACACAAGGATCCATTCAGGTTATGTTATGATTCGTGATAAGCCCATAAATGGGAGATTTATGAGAGGCTCTGTGAACATGAGAGTACATGAGTCACAAGCGATTCGTGAACCTATGAAAGCATAGAGATACATGATGATAGTGAAAAGCACAACATGCTGTATCTGATGCTCCCGAGGGGGATAACATCTCATGAAAAGATCCATATAGTACCAATCCGTGATAACAATCGTGTCAGCATCAAGTAAAGTAATCTAGAGCAAGAATATAAATCCTGGCAAATATGAAACGGTCAGAGAATGTACTCGCCTGATAACTGAATGTCTGAAGAGGATATACTGTCTGAGGAGAGGTGTATGGCTCCTAATCAGAGCAATACAGGTCACAATGTATCCACAATGGTAAAAATAAAGTATACAATGCATACTACATGATTCTAGGTCATTCTGGTCAAAAGTCAACTCTTGGTCAACTCTAATAGTCAAACTAGATCACAGGAAGTCATACTAAGTCAAATAAGGTCAAACAAGATCAAACAAGGTCAAACAAGTTTAATCTAGGTTAAAGTCAACTCCTGGTCAACACTCTCATCAAACTAGTCAAGTGCTAGTCAACATGATCAATCTGGATCAAGTCTAGATCAAACTTAGACCAACTAAGGCATTGGTCAAACAAAGACTAGTCAGTTAGGGTAATTAGGTCAAACATGGTCAAAGTTAAGTCAATACTAGTCAAACTAGTTGTTTTAGGTCATTCTTAGTCATTTCTAGGTTAACTAGGTCACTTTTGACCTAAGGTTGACTTTGGTCAACCCTTAGTCAACAAGGGTCAACACAATGGGTTTTGGGCCATTAGGGCTAGCCCCAAACCATAGGCCAATAACCTTGGCCATAGGCCATAGTCATAGGTTATTGGTTATAGGTTTTCATCTAAACCTATACCTTAACAAGTTATACATATATATATATATATATATATATATATATATATATATATATATATATATATATATATATATATATATATATATATATATATATAACTATATATATATATATAAATAGACACTAGCTACCCATATATCAAAATATGAATATCATATATAGTACAAACCCACACTCACACATATATACATATAACACTATGTATGACATAGTGAGACTTAACACAAATGTATACATATCACTATATATATACATATATATATATAAATATCTATATATATATATATCAACCTATATACATATATTACTTATATATATAGATAAGAGAGAGAGACTTAGAGTGAGTGAGAGAGTGAATGAGAGAGAGAGACAGGATAGTGAGAGAGAGGGGGACAGAACACAGGGAAGAGAAGGGGGAGGGTTCCAGAATTTCTGGAACCAAATGGCTCCCCAACACACACACAAAATAACATATATACATACATATGTATATATATATATATATAACTCTCTATATACACTACCAAATACCCCCAAATTTCACCCACACTCACACCTACATGTATACTACGTATATATACACTAAAATACATATATACAATGTATTAAACATATCAAATTTGGTTTTGAAATCCACTTTTGAAAACTGGAAATAATCCTAAAATCTGGAAATATTGGACTGTTGACTCGATACTAGGTAAACCAAAATACATACACGAAACCGAGCTAAGGCTCGAATATCTAGGTTGGTAACTAAGCCCCTAGGTGTCCTCTAGTGTCTAGGGTCCCTAATACAGCACCACGACACGACACAACGTGTCCAAACACAAATGAACCCAAACGGGTAAATCAAGATACGCACACACACACACGCAGTATCGTGCACGTGTGCACTTAACTCTAGGACACGACACACTCGCACCCGTGTCTCGTGCTCGTGTCCATACTTAGTCTAGGTATAGATGCTCGTGTTCGTGTGCCTGAAACGTGTCCTCGTGTCGCCGTGTCAGAGAACCAAGGCCGTATCAGTGGCTTAAAATGCTGTGTACTGTGACAGTGGGTTCCCCGTGCGTGGGTGATTACTCACCAACTCGACCACGAGACGTCATAAAATTTTGTATGTGGGATGGCAGACGATGCCCCTAACTACCCACAAAATCTTGTGTCAAACAAGTTCGTGTCGTGTCCTGTGGAGAGCCCGATATGCAGGGGATCGCGCACAGTCTCGTGCAGCGATGCAAGTGTCTCGTGGACACGACACACGCCACGTGGGGCCACGTGGTCTTGTCCACGTGTAGCCCACATGTGGGGCTACACACTCGTGCAAACACGAGGTGTCTAAGTGGTGTCTAGACACGACATGAAGGCCGTGTCCTAGTGAAAAACTGGTCTGTGCTGTGCAGCCTGTGACCCGTGCGAGTGCGAATTCTCACTCGACACGACACGGCTTGACACGAAACTTTGGGGATGTCTTGTCAGATATTGCCCCTAGGTTTGTGTCAAGTTTCATGTGTCCACATGTCCAGGTGAGGGAGAAAAGGGGGTCGGATATCAGGACATTATGTGTGGGTGTGCACAGCGGTTTCGTATCCAATTTGGACACGAACATGACACTGTCTTGTGTCAAATAGGTTAGGGTTGTGTCCTACATATCTAGGGCTACCCAAAAATATATTTAGTTTCACATTTTAATAAAAACCAGTCCTCAGTGGCATTTCATCAAACACAGGTTCCTAGTTTAGGATACGTGTCCGATACGGACACCAAACCAACTCAAACTTCCACCAAATTTGTCCTACAGTACCCTAGTACCTAGATGCATGCTAATATGAAGAGAAAACACAAATTTAACAAAGTTTATGGGCATTTACCTATTTGTGTGAAAACTCAAGAAAACACCAAGTAGGAGGGTGTGTTCTTCCACTTGGTGATGCCCAAAGCCCTTCAAATCCTCAATAGCAGGCCCTAACTAGTGCCCTCTAGTGTAGGGGAGTCCAATGCAAGAAACTAGAGGTGATTTGGATCAAAATTGATCAAGTTGTGGCCTTGTGAAAAATAAGATTTTTCTAGGTTTAATTTCATGTAAAATGGCCATGAATGAAGCAATGGGGTTAATATAGGATGGTGGGCTGCCAAGGGGGGGGTCCTTGGCCGGCCATAGCAAGGGGGGGTGTCCTAGGCTTGCTTCTAGGTTAAGGCAAGGACTTTCATGGTAAAGGCTTGATATTTTGCATAAATCAAGCAAAATATCATATGATAAATATCTAGATATTTATCTCACTTTAACCATGACCAAATATCTATCCTCTTAGTCATTCTAGGTTAGTAACTAACCTCTAAATTAGGTTAAACTTGGTTAGGGGCTCTCATGACACTTAACAATAATTAAACAATAATAAAAACACAATTAATTCCAAATAATTTCTAGAAAATTACCAAAATACCCTTTTGGCCAAAAAGCACTAATTTGATGTTCTAAGCCTATGGCTAAGCTCTCATGGTCATGGCAACTTCTAGGTTAGAGAAAACTAGGATTTACACTAAGTTATACTAACCAAAATCACAAAGTCATAAGTCATGACTTAGCATGACTTTAGAATGGTTTAACTTAACTAAAATCACCAGAAAATCATACCATGACTAAAATACCACTAATAAATAATAAAAATAATAAATTTTCAAAAATCCCCAATTTCAGAAAACAGGGTGTTACAGCACTTCCTGCCATAAAGAGCCTCGAAGGGTGCCATCTGGATACTGGCCTGGAAACTATTGTTGTACGAGAACTCCACCAGGTACAGATGATCCTCCCATGAACCACCGAAGTCAAGGGTACAGGATCTCAACATATCTTCAAGGGTCTGGATTGTGCGCTCTGACTGGCTATCTGTCTGCGGATGATATGCTGAACTGAACTGGAGACGAGTTCCCAAACTCTCTTGCAAGCTGCGCCAAAAGTGAGATGTAAATCTTGAATCCCTGTCCGAGGTGATGCTGACTGGCACACCGTGAAGCCTGACAATCTACCTGAGATACATCTCTGCTAGCTGAGCCGTCGACTGTCCAACTCTGAACGAGAGAAAGTGTGCTACCTTGGTAAGCCTGTCAACTATAACCCAAATAGCATCTCTGCCGGCCGGAGATCTGGGCAATCCCGTCACGAAATCCATGGTTATATGCTCCCATTTCCATTCTGGGATCGGCAAGGGTTGAAGTAGTCCAGCTGGCCTCTGATGTTCAGCTTTAACCTATTGGCAAACCAAACACCGAGAGACAAACCGGGCTATCTCCCTCTTCATGCCATTCCACCAAAAATGCTGACGAATATCTCCGTACATCTTCGTACCACCCGGATGAATAGAATATTGTGAACTGTGGGCTTCTGCCATGACTTCATGTCTGATATCTCCACTGGGTACACAAAGACGAGTGCCGTGCCGAAGGGTACCATCTTTATGGATACATAACTCTGGCCTTCTTCCTGCCTCACACTCTGCTCTAAGCCGCTGAATCTTGGAATCTGTAGACTGCGCCACTCGGATCCTCTCAACTATGCTGGACTGAACATGTAGACTGGCCATCAACGCCACGCTGGAAGGAAGAACCACTTCAATTCCCATCTTCTGAAGATCTGCTAATAACTCTGGTTGCGCTGTTAGGAAGTAAACTTCGGCTCTCCTGCTCAATGCATCTGCTACAACATTAGCCTTCCCTGGGTGATACTGCAAATCCACATCATAGTCCACTAGTAGTTCAAGCCATCTTCTTTGACGCATGTTAAGGTCCTTCTGGGTGAAAACATACTTCAAGCTCTTATGATCAGTAAATATCTCTACTCTGTCCCCATACAAGTAGTATCGCCAAAGCTTAAGTGCAAACACCACTGCTGCTAGCTCCAAGTCGTGGGTCGGGTAATTCTTCTCATGGTCACGAAGTTGTCGTGACGCATAAGCTATTACCTTTCCATGCTGCATCAAGACACATCCCAAACCTCTGCCTGAAGCATCACAATAAACTGTGAATCCTCCGGTCCCATCTGGAAGTGTGAGAATTGGGAGCTGTTATCAAACCTTGCTTCAACTTCTCAAATGATTCCTGACACTCTGCTGTCCAAACAAACGGCACATCCTTGCGGGTCAACTGGGTCATCGGCGCTGAAATCCTTGTAAAATCTGAAACGAACCGCCGGTAGTAGCCGGCCAATCCAAGAAAGCTACGAACCTCTGCCACTGAGCTGGGTACTGGCCATGCCTCGATAGCTACAATCTTCTGGGGATCCACTTTCACTCCTCCTCGGGTAATAATATGACCCAAGTACGAAATACGATCAAGCCAGAACTCGCATTTACTGAATTTGGCGTACAACTGATGCTCCCTAAGCGTCTGTAGGACGACTCTGAGATGTTGCTCATGCTCTGCTTCACTCTTGCTGTAAACTAGGATATCATCTAGGAACACGATCACAAACTGATCCAAGTAAGGTATAAAAATGCGATTCATGAGGTCCATGAATACGGCTGGCGCATTGGTTGCTCCAAAGGGCATAACAAGGAACTCCCAATGCCCATACCTCGATCTAAATGCTATCATCGGGATGTCCTGCTCTCTGACTCTGATCTGGTGGTATCCTGACCGCAAGTCGATCTTCGAGAAAACTGAAGCCCCTCTGAGTTGATCAAACAAGTCATCTATCCTCGGGAGAGGGTATCTGTTCTTGATTGTCACTGAGTTCAAGGTACGATAATCAACACATAGCATGGACGTACCATCCTTCTTTTTCACAAGAAGCATCGGGGCTCCCCAAGGTGATCCACTTGCACTAATGAATCCCTTGGTCCTGAGTTCTTCAATCATCTTGTACAAAATCTCCAATTCTGAAGGCGCCATCCTGTAGACTCGCTCTGATACTAGGGTTGTTCCGGGAATCAAGTCAATAGCGAACTCGATCTCCCGCTCTGGTGGCATACCTGGAAGCTCTTCTGGGAACACATCTGGAAACTCATCTACTATCCGGGGCAACTGCACTACTGCTACTGCCATCCGCAAGACTGGAGGAGAAGGCTCAACTTCACCTCGAAAGAAGGAAAACTCTGGCTCGCCTGGAATACTAAAGACAACTCTGCCTACATGGCAGTCTATCCTAGCATACTGGTTCCTCAACCAATCCATGCCTAAGACTACATCATAGTCTGCCATCGGAAACTCTATCAACCTAGCGGGAAACTCTATACCGCTAACTACGATCCGGCACGAGAAAAATACTCGATCTACTCCCACAAGACCATTACCAGTAAGTATATTGAGCCTCACTGATAATGACTCGGGCTTCAACCCTATCCGTGTCGCGAATCGTGCAGACATGAATGAATGCGATGCACCCGAATCAAATAATACTGAAGCTGGAAAGGAGTTGACGAGAATAGTACCTGCCACTACCTCACCTGGTGCCAATCCTTCCTCTGCGGTCATCACCATGGCCTGACCTTGTCCTCTGGCTGCTGGTCCCCTCTGCTGAAATCCTCGCTGCCTGTTCTGACTCAAGGCCTGGGCTTGAACATACTGCTGGGGGTGCTGTTGCTGGAATACTTGGGACTGAGGCGGCAAGGACCTCGGTAATGGGTACTGCTGCTGCTGGACTGGTGCTGGGGTCGGTCCTCTCACCAAAGAGCTAGAAGGGTTGGATGCGGATGAACCACCCCTATTCGGGCAAGCCCCTACCCTATGATCTGCCGCTCCACAAGCCAGGCACAATCCCTGCGCCCTGCGACAATCTGCCACCACATGACCTGGCTTCCCGCAATGAGAACATCCCATCGCGGAAGTCTGCTTCTGCTTCTGCTGCTGCGGGTACGTCGGGGTTGAATGTTGAACCGACGTAACTGAGGCCACCCGCTTCGGAGTTCCAATGGTTATACCCCTAGCTGCCGGGGCTGGTGCTGATGATTGGTGCATCTGACTATGGGACCGCTTCCTGCCTCCGGTCCTATCCACGATTCTCTGGGAGGTGTACTCATGCCTCCTAGCTGCCCTCAAGACTGAATCGAACGTCTGGTGCTCGAACTGTTCCACTGCCAATAAGATTTCCAAATGTAGCCCCTGTTGGAACCGCTGGGCCCTATCATACTCAGTTGCCACCAAGGTGGGGGCAAACCTACTCAGCCTAGAAAACTCGGTCGCATAACCATCGACCGTTCTGCCTCCTTACTTCAAGTTGGTAAATCTGGTCTGCAGGTCGTACCGAGCCACCGCATCAAAGTACTTCGTCTGAAATCTCACTCTGAATGTTGCCCAAGCTATGGGTGCCACTAATCCCATGGCTTGTGCTGTCCACCAACTGCAAGCTAAGTCCAGCAACTATAGCCGTACCACGGCCACCTTCTCATTCTCAGGGGTCCTGGCTGCTTCCAAAACCACCTCGATATCCTGAAGCCATGCATCCGCGGCAATCGCATCTTCGCTGCCGTCGAAGAATGGAGGATTCAATCTCTTGAAACTGTTCGCTGCCTGGTTTCCATGCTGACCACCTCTGTTCAAGGCATCCTGAACTGTCTGGTGCAGGGCGTCGCCCCGACGATCTTGGGATGCAAGTAGATCTCTGATAAGCCCAACCAAGGCTCCATCCTCCTGTCTTACAGGCTGTGCGGACTGAACTGGAGGTTCCGGGCCTCCGGGAGGCATGACTCGGGAGGCTACTCCAGAGTGCTGAGCTTGATCTTCTTGACGCTGGGGTACTTGTTGAGCCTCTTCTGGCTGGTTGGCAGGTCCAGGAGCAATGCCGCTGAAGAAGACGACATAAGGAATAATAAGGAAGGACCAAGACAGACCAATGACACAAGTATGTGATCAAGTCAAGATTCTCAGGGATTTGAAGATATGAGCAGAGATCAAGGGCGAATATTGATTGAGACATCTATCGGTAAACCCTCATATTTCTTGAATGCCAAGACCTGCATGGGCCACCACTTAAATCATGTCACGCCCCAGAACCAGAATACTGGAGAGCGGGGGTGAACATAGCCAGCTACGTATATTGAAATGGAATACCACCTCGCTATACGGTCATGGCTGTCTAGAAATATGAGGGTTTACTACAAGCCAACAGTCTCCTATGGTCGTGAACAAGCCTATTGTCTCAATCTCAAGCAAGTAATATAGTAACAAGATGTTAGATCACCAAATATACAATAAAAGGCGTCCCAAATATTACATATTCAGCTGATCATGAAGCTAGTCGTACAAAATGCAAGGACTAGCAAGAGTTTAGTCATACATGATCAACCCTAGGATTTGTTAATCATGTTTACAGCCCGTAGACAGACAGTAAGTAAATGTGCATCGAGCTAACAGGTGCTCGTCGGCTAAACGCCTCAAAAGAATAAATTTACATATCAGTGGGTGAAACAAAAAGGGAAAACCCACTCGTTGCCCGGGTTCCGTCTAGTGGTCACCATTGGGCTGGAGGTCCGGAAGATCCTCGGGAGCTGCTCCGAAATCTGGCCACACAAAACCAGCTGGGTCAACCCCAGAAAGAGCAAGTGCCACAAGGGGGCCACGAAATAAGAACAAAACCAGCAATTAGCACAAGAGTAATAATGATATAATACAAGACAAGAATTATGGAAGAGTATGACAAGATGATATACGATGAGGTAACCATGGGACTTTTCAGATAACCAGGTTACAACCCGTAAACCAAACAAGGACCGGGGTTGTAACCCTTCGTCTGAACAGAACTTGGAATACTCACAATTTATCGGTAAAATAAATACAAGCATTCTGGTCTTATAACAATCTAGAGCAGGATCAGGACAAGACTAGACTGGTTAGACTCCAATCAATCATTTCACGGCCAAGCAAGAATTACGGCTTGATACTTTAACTAACTAGGGTTATCACAGGCCTAGTTACTAACAAGATGCAGTGAGATTATTCCACAGCCACAAGCCCTGCAGACCATCCAGGTTACCCAGGTCGAAATTAGGGGTTGTATTCAGGTGGGTACATCGTCCAGGAAACGCATGTACCCTTAGGCAGCTTGAAGGATGCAACACATGACAGTGTGCTGGAAATGTGCCCTACTCGACGGCAGGCTACAGATCCCAGGCGCGCCCAGGTAACGAGATCGCCTGTAGCTGGGAAATCTCTTCATGACTAATGTATTAATCTATTTATTAACCTTAGTCCATTTCAGTAGGTGCTCCTGACCGTGGTACTCAGGAGTCCCCTCCTAGACATGTTGCAAGACAGGACTGGATTATTTAACAAGCAAGCAAGAAGAACCACCCACGGGTCAAGACAGGTCAAGCTAAGCTATCAGGTAATGTCAAGTCAGGAGTGCGCCACCACGGACCACTATCAAGTTATCAAGATTAAATCATGTCAGGGTACTTGTTAGGAGTGCGCCACGACGGGCCACCATCATGTCAAGTTGGTCATGTCAGGAGTGCACCACTACGGGTCACTATCGTGTTATGCTGGTTCCTTGTCATATCATGCCATGTACAATAGTCATTCCAAACATACTAAGTAAAATCAAGTTCATGACAAAAGGCGTAAGGATATAAAATGGGCGTAAAATATCTAATACAATTTCAAATTACAGGTTTATAGTAAAGCCAGGCTTAAAGAAAAAAAACCAATAAAACCAATATTCCAGGAGCCAATGGGTCAAACAAGGGGGAGTCAGGGGAGCCGCGTACGCTCAAAAGTCACGCACGCGAGGGGAGCCGCATGGGCGTAAATACACGCACGCAGGCTAGCAGCGTAGCGTGAATACATGCACGCGGGGGGCAAGGTAGCGTGGCATAAAATTACACGCACGCAGGGAGCTGCGTACATGAAAAGTCACGCACGCTCAAGGAAGCAGCGTACATGAAAAGTCACGCACGCTCAAGGAAGCAGCGTACATGAAAAGTCACGCACGCTCAAGGAAGCAGCGTACATGAAAAGTCACGTACGCGAGGGGCAAGGTAGCGTAAGCGTGAAAAGTCACGCACGCTGGGGCAGGCAGCGTAAGCGTAAAAAGTCACGCATGCTGAAGCAGGCAGCGTAAGCGTGAAAAGTCACGCACGCTGAAGCAGGCAGCGTAAGCGTAAAAAGTCACGCACGCTGAGGAAACACGCTTCCAATAGGAAGCGTACCCAAGGCTGCGTACGCAGCGCTAAAGAGCGCGCGTAGCTCAGTGGCGTAGCTAAGGAGCTAGCACACTGCTCACTGTCTTCTCCAAACAGCAAGAACACCATGGCTGAACCCAAGCTTCAGAGCACCACAATTTGGTCATCCGAACACCAAATCCAGATTTCCAAAGCTCAAACTTGGGTGAAATTGAGTCCTCTTCCACATGGAGTCATCAAAAACCCATAAAATCCAACTAAAATAGATCAAACCAAGCAAAATCCAAAAATGCAAATAACTTAGATCTAGAGCCAAGGAGTCTCCAAATCACAAAAACTCAAGCTCTAATGTTGATCACAAAGACCAAATCAGGCCAATGGACAAAGAAAACATGGTTCTCATGAAGTGGCAAGGTGCACTTGCCTAGGTTAGGAAGTGTGCTGTGGAAGGAGAAGAAGAAGAAGAAATGTTAATGGTGAGTTATGAAGAGAGAGAAGAAGTAGATGGGGATATAAAGAGGGTGTTGTGGTGGAAGGGAGGTGGAGAGTAGGATATGGTGATCCACTTCCAACCGAACCAAACCGGCCCAATAAAAACCGAGCCAATGCCAAAACCCAAATACTGGCAATACCAAAAATTCCACAAGCCAAAATCCAGATACGAGCATAAATACGAAATACGGGAAATGAGGGTGACACTTAATCACATGAGTTAGAAGAAATATTTGATTGTAACTGGATACTCTTCTTATTATACGTGCAAAACACGTACATTTACTAATTTGTTATATATAAATTTTTATTTAATTAACTTTCTAGAAATTTAATCTAATTATAATTTGTTATGGATATATGTGAATAAAAGATTAAACGGAAGAAAAATAAAATGAGGTATTCGGTATGCGGGAGAAAATGGAAGAAAGTTTAAAATTATAATTTAGTAATTTTTAAATTAAATAGTTGATGATATAGATACGGTTTTAATGGCTCTTGAGCCGTTTCCAAGCCGCATTATACAGTAGAAAATTAAGGTTAAGAACAGGTCAGATGTTCTCAAAACTTGTGTACCAGTTATGTCTCATATCCTATAAATATAATTTTTAGTATCCATAATTATTTATTTTTTAAATAAAAATATATATGTGTCATACTTATAATTGGTAGACAAAAATTTGGGATAGCATATATGATTCCACTAAGGTACGTTTGTTTGGCAGAAACCAGGGTTTTAAAAAAGAAAAGAAATTCATTTTCATATTTATACTAAAGAGAAAAAATATATGAAAGAAAAATTACTCCCAAAATAATTCATTTTCTGTATTTATTATTCTTTCATGTTTTTTAATATCATAAATAATCTCTTTTTTTCGCTTTTCACTATTTTTAACAATTTTTTAATTTTCTAAAAACAAAGAAATAAATACGCTCACCAAATATGTTTTTGTTGAGAAAATATAAATGTTGTTTAAAACAATAAACAAAAAAAATGATAGCTATCATGTCGTGTTTGATTAGAATAAAAAGTGAGAAAATTGAAAATAAGAAGAATATTATAATATCAACATAAAATTCTACTAGGGAAAAGAAGGACATAGGAATTGCCGAGAGGAGAAGATGTTTTGAAAATAAAGTGGGAGGGATCAAAAATATATCGTCAACTCGCATGACACATAGGGTGTTTAGAAAGTTATACACCAACTAAGTTGGCGCCGCTAAGGTAGAATTTCATTATGGGACACCAACTCCTGTGATGTCTAGGGTTCTCGTACATTTTTAAATAATCTTTTCCAAAAAAAAAAGACCATTTAAATTTAAAAAGATCTAATTGGAATAATTCTTGTATATTATCTAACAAAAATAATAACAAATCTTGATTGGGCTTGCATATTATTTATAAAAATTAAAAAATCAAAAATTAAAATTTTTGTAAACAACTATTTGTATTATAATATATTTAACTAAAAAAAGTTTCATGATTGAGATTACTCTGGCATATTATTTTAAAAAATTAAAAATAGAATTATGATAATCCTTGCATATTATTTTAGAAAAAAAATTGCTTGGGATAATTCTTGGTATTATTTAAAAAAAACTTTAATGGGATAATTTTAAAATCATAATTATGATAATTCTTGCATGTTATTTAAAAAATTTAAAATAAATTCTTGATCGGGATTTCCTAATCGACTAGAATTGCCTAATTACATAGTAGTTATAGTAGTAAAAACTAATTAATTATACTATTATACAACTATTTGTATTATAATGTATTTAACAATTATTATTTACATTAATTAATTACTCTAATTAAGAATAAAAGTTTAATATTAACAATATTTTTTACTAAATGTTAAAGTTTATATATTAATTAATCTCTTGTTTTAGTTACAATTAGTTACCCTAAGTGTGTTAATTAATGAACTTTAATTTTAAAATATTGATTACTTACTATTACTATTACTAAACCATTAACATAACACTAATTAAAAATCATGATTGAGATAATTCTTGCAAATCTAAATAAAAAAATAAAAAATCTAATTGGGATAATTCTTGCAAATTATTTTAAAATAATTTGCAAGAATTATCCTCATCGGCAATTTTTAAAAAAATTGGATAATATGCATGAATTATCACAATCAATATTTTTAAAAAAAATTTAAAATAATATGTTTGAATTATACCAATCTGATTTGTTTTCAATTTTAAATAATATCCAAGGGTTATCTCAATAATAATTATTTTAAATAATATGCAAGAATTATCGCAACCAAATTTTTGTTTTGATTTTTTGCAAATTATTTGCCAAAAATATCCTAATCATGAATTTTTATTAAATAATGTGCAAGAATTATCCCAATCAGAATTTTGTAAATTGTTTTAAAAATAATATGCAAGAATTATCATAGTCATGATTTTTTTAAAATTAAATGATATTTTTTGGGGTTTTCTTTTTAAATTGCATTTTTTTTAAATCATAAGAATACTAGGGATCGCAGGAGTTCGCGCCCCACACGACCCCGCTTTCTTGGGGGCGCTAACTAACTCCCTAAACCTCTTGCACTATGGGAGCTGGCTTCCCATTCTCTCCACTGTAAATTGTCCAGACATCTCCCCCTCCCTTCAATTCCTCTATTCTTCTTGCCTACTAAATTTTTTTTAATACAATAAAATTAAAAAATTGTTACATATTTTCTTCGGGTGGTGTTTGGTTGCATTCATTATCAAGTCCTGATATGTAAGGAGTTAATGATCCTTAGTATCGGATATATAAAATAAAATCTAATACATTTTGGCCGCATTCCCCGTCGTGGTATGATGGGTGAAATGGTTACCAACTTAGCTAATGTCTCCATTATGTTAGTTTTTTTTTTAAATCTCACGCACCCATATAATTGGGTGACTGAATCTTGTCGGTCCCTCTGGATGTCCGTTCTAATACCACTAGACTAGAGAGTTCGTTTGGGAGTTTGCTTGCATCCCTTGTCTTTCATGATGTGTGAATAGGTATTGCTCCTTAGTTTCACATGTATTTGGCTTGATAGTGACTATTGATGTAATTTTTGTCACATTTTGATGGGTGAAATACCGACTATGCTAATGTACCCATGATAATAAAATACATTACTCTGAGCCAACATTATCATCTAGATAACGTTTTTTTCTCTTGCGTTTATTTGTTATTTTTCATGAATTTAATTAGCATGTAACTTTACTTCCTATAATTTTTGTTTTGTGTTCGTTTGGAAGGAGTACTTTCATTAGCAGTATTCATATGCACAATACAACAAGTGTTATGTGTTCATGTGTAATTTTTTCCATCGTTTCATTAGCTTGTAACCTTTGCTTCTTCTGGATTTTGTGTCTTGGTCGTGTGTAATGTGTTATGTGTTCATTTGAAAATAATATTTTCATTAACATTGTTCACATGGTGTAAATTAGGTGTTATGTGTTCCTCTATATTTTTTTTGGCAATTTCTATTGGCACCTCAATTTTTATTTGGATCAGCCCACATATTTGGCTTTCGATTTGCCAACAAAGTTAAAAGTCCTTATATAAAATATGACTGTAACAATGTTAGCAGTCCTACTTTATGTTAGGACTGTAACTTTGTTGACATGTCCAAACAGAGAGTTTGGATTTGGATTGTCAACAAAGTTGAAATAGGAATATTTATTTCAAAGGAGCAAAATATACGGACTTACAATCACTCCACCATCAACTACCTTACCTCATCTTATTTACATCATTCTGGATATTATGTAGAATTTTCAAGGGGGAAGTGAAAAGGTTCTAAAATATCCTTCTATTGCATTCTCGCCAGACGTGCCAAACAGTCGCAACTAATTGGAGTCGAGCTTCTCTGAACCATATCGGACCTCTCCGTCTCAGGTGTAAGATCCCATTTATATGTAACATCCCATATATATATATATATATATATATATATATATATATATATATATATATATATATATATATATATATATATATATGTGTGTGTGTGTGTGTGTGTGTGGAAACGGATCGGGATACCCGTCCGCGGAGCCCCGCCGAAGTCCCGCCCCCCCTGCACCATCGGATCGCGCGGGGCCTGCGTGGGGCCCGCCCCCGCCCGCGCGATCCAACGGCTAAGGATCGCGGGGGCTTCGGCGGGACTCCGCGGGCGGGGCTCCCGATCCGCTATATATATATATATATATATATATATATATATATATATATATATATATATATATATATATATATATATATATATATATATATTTTTTTTTTTCCCGATCCGCTATATATATATATATATATATATATATATATATATATATATATATATATATATATATATATATATATATATATTTCCCGATCCGCTATATATATATATATATATAGCGGTTAAGAGAGATCCGCTATATATATATATATATATATATATATGCAAATGATTTCTAGTCTAGTGGTTAAGAGAGATGCATGCGGCCCAAGTGGTCGGAAGTTCGAGTCCCGGTGGAGACGAGTTCACCACAATTATCCATTGTTTCAAAAATAAAAAATAAAAATAAAATAATATAGGCTAGAGGTCATTTGCAAGTTTCGTGGGAGAAGTCCCACTAAAGTCCCATATTCTTGCACCATCAAATTGGTGGATCCGCATGGGATCTTGCGTGTATTGGACTCGGATCAAAAGTTTCATGGGGGAAGTTTCGCTAAAGTAAGTCTCGTCTTTCTGTTCTATCAAATTGGCACGTGCGTCCGCTCGATTAAACGGTCCTCGACGTGCTCCGTACTCGTCAAACCCAAATTCTTGTTAGTTACAAATCGGGCGGATTATTGGTTAGAATTGACAGGCTCCAAGTGAACACCAAATGAAACCAATATAAGAATAAAGTAGTAAAAAAAGAAGAGTTCCACCTCCCTCTCTCTCCCTCTTCGGCGACCGGCGGGGACTCCGGCGATCTCGTCTCCTTCCTCCGGTAAGAACTCAGTCACGAGTCCCCTTCAGTTTCAATTCTATTTCGTTGTTTTCTTAGGGATTCCTCTTGTAATTGTTATTATGCACTTCGTTCGACCCAAACCCTAGCTTACCACCAAACCCTAGGTTAGGTCGACGGAGAAGACGAGTTTTAGAGGCGGACGCGGCGTCGTTGCCGACTAAGACGGAGGCGATGGGGGGGGGGATGGGGGGATGGGGGAGGAGTGGAGCTTGTTGACGAGGAAGAAGGGATTATGGGATCGAGCTAAAAATTAAATAGAAAAGCAGAAGCATCTTTCTGCTGCTTTTCCATAAGCAGAAGCATCTTTCGAAAGCAGGATTACTTTGTGCTTTTCAGAAGCAGGTCAGAGAATATGACCTAGCTTATGAAAAGGAGAATGATAAGCTGGTAAGCAAAACTTTGTTTCTTTTTTCCTTTCTTCCACTGGAGCAAGCAAACATCGGAGCACTCTCTGTCTCTCTCTCTGGTAACTCTCTCTCAGTTATGTTTTGTATGTATGTTGATATTTAATATATAAAAAAGAAATCCCTAACCCTAGGAATTAAAATCCATTCAAGAAAAAAAAACAATTAGGGATTTGTAATATTCTGAATATCTATTTGATTCTACAACAATCAGTTGATTGATCGGCGATCAAGAACGTTACCATACGATATGATTTCCCAATGACCAGCAGACAACAAATAAGGGTAAACTCTGAACGATTGTGGGATCTAGAAAAAAAAATTGTTGTAGATTCGAGGTCAAATCGACACACGCTGAACGTTTTCCTCTTTGTTTTGCGGAATATCTTGATGATCTTGGGAACACCCTTCAGCCCCCAAAGTCATATCTCAGGTGGTTCTCTTTACTTTTGCCGTATTTTACCCGTGTTCGTTACCCGAATTCACAACCTCGTCATCTGGCTATAACCCTTAAGTGAAGCTTTTTTGCATCTTACAGTTTTACCAGGACACAACATTTGTATCACGAACCCCTTTTTTTCACTCTTTCTTTTGCTTCTGAGAGGGATGGTGGGAGTTGGTCATATAGGAGGAATTTCTTTCTCATTCATAGTCTACCCTTCTTTTTGACAGCATGTCAGCAAGTCTTGTCACTTGGCATACTCATGGTTATCATTTACAATTTGATACTTTAAGCTCCTTGATCATACCCTCTCAAAGTGATGGAGATCTTGTTTCGCCTCACTAAGAACTTTGTACCCCGAAATCCATGTAATTTGCAACAATGTTGTTCCTGGCATCAACACTGATTTGTAGCAAGGTCCCCAAATGAGTGTACAACCTTATTAGCAGTACCGGGGGTTGGGGGGGTGCGGTATCTGATTTATGATGCTATAATAGCTTTATGGCATCATATAATCAGCTATCTCCACTATTCAAGTATATTTGTAGCTTAGAAATAACATTAGCAATACCAAGAGCAGATGGATTGTCATTGAAAATTTGGAAAAATGGGTCAAGTTTCGTGCATGGTCGTTTTTCCACTTCTATTGTTCTTACTATGTTATCCTAAATAACTCAAATTTATCAAGTTTTTGTTTTGCACTAAAAGCCTGTTTTCAACTACACACTAAAATCCAATTGTATCTCAATCTAAGATGACAATTGATTTGAATCATTTTATTGTTGATTAGAAATCGACATAGAATTATTGTTCATTTTGGTGCCATTTGATAGATAACAAGAGAGCTCCAATGGCATGAGTTTTTGCTTACAGACGAGCAAATCGATACACGACACGATATGCGAGGTTGACAACCTAGGTCAAATCTGTGGATCAAGATGTATTGAGTGGATTATCAGTAGAAATAGGTTTTGAATTCCTTCTCATTGGAAGAAGGTTTCAACCCCTTAAAGGTTGTCCCAAAAACTTGAATCCACATGTTTCGGATGCAATTGTCAAGACCTGCAAATTCGTTGAGGAAATAAATAAGCAAATTAAAAAAATTAATCAAATGACTAGATTATAAGAATTAATGGAAAAAAGGGGAAGAAGAAATCTAGATTATTATCTTACTAGAAAAGGAAACTTAGAACTTCCGAATTAGAAAAGAGAAATTTGGATCTTGAATTAGAAAATAAAACTTAGAATCTTGAATTAGAAAAAAAAAACTTTGGGATCCTACAATTTGTTGGTCACTCATCAACATATTCACCATTGGAGTTGGAGGGGACCCACCTATGGCTGAGGATGAGCAGATGCTCCCTTAAAGTGGTTAGATAGGTGAGAGGCCTACAGTTGAAGCCACATTACGGGTGCTTTACAATCATTTTTTGTTTATTTTTCAAAATTCTATATTATGCCCCTCTCATCCACCAAAAGAAATGTGGAGAAATCTCTTTCTGTAATAATTTTTCTTTCTCCGTTTACCTTCGAGGTCTGCTCCAATTAGTTGTCATTTACTACTTTAATAATTTACATATGACTTTGATTAATAGTTACATTTAAAACATGCTTGAGGTCGATCCTGAAACCATCAAAACTAGAAACTGATCAATTCAATTTCAAACCACCAAACCCCCTCAAAACCGCTGGAATCATCATTACCAATAGGAAGGGCCCGGAACCGTTGTCGATGCTGAGTTTTTGAACCTTGTTAATATGAGTCATTTTAATGTAGTTTTGGATATTGTTAGACTTTTGAGATTCGTCGTTATATTTGTATAAAATTGAAGTTAATGTATTTTCACTCCCCAAAAGAAAATTTGTGTCCGCCAGAGAGAAGTCAACATTAACTCATTAAGACAGGAATGGTTATGATTATTGAATGGAGAATGGGAAAGGTAAGGGGGTCGGTGGGAAGTTGGGAACAATGCGTTTTTAAAATTACAGGTTAATATTCGGGTTGGATTGGATTTTGTGAAATGTTGGATCTATGCAAATGTAATAATATAACTTGTTTATATAGCATATTGGGTTCCCACTTCCTGTTTGCTTGGGAATTAGTGAAGGAACCTAGCCTATGTGGCATGGGGACAAGCCCATGTAAGCTAATTTCTCGTCTCCCCAACTTCTCCATACCAAATAAGACAACTTGGAGACTCTCTAAGTTCTTGGTTAAGTTCCATGAACCAAACAACACCTTAGGTCCAAATGTAGTGTAGAGAATCCAATACTGCTATACCCGCCATTTACAACACCAGGAAGACAATATTTTGTTACTGGCTTTTTACAGAGAACCAGCATTGTGGAGTAAAAGAAATAAAATGTGATTACCTTCGTAAGTTCTTCTCCACGGGCCAGGGGTATTATACCATCATCTTTACATATACATGTCACCTGATCTTTGCAACAACCTAATGTACTCCTAAGTTTCTAAATAATGTGATATGACCTGTAAGATGATAGCTCACCTGCCTAATCAATACATCAAGTTTACATCTTAGGTTTCTTTAATAAGAGGGTAGCATGTTAGCAATTGCCTTCAAGATGCGCAAATCTCCACCCTATACGTCAGAAATGGTGCACAGGATTATGGTGAAAGTTGGGTCTCGGTTGGGGACAAACTCGTAAAGAAAATGCATAGAAAAATATTAACTTTTGAAATCTTGCAATATTGTCTCAGATGATGATTAGTAATAAACCTTTCTTTCTTCTTTTTGTGATGTTTTCTGCACTGCGTCATTAGATGCTTGCTCCAGGTTCCTCGAATTGCAGCCCCCCTATTTGCATGGGCAACATGGTGCTGCACGAGATATTGGATGCAAGGAATGTGGATCAAACCATCAAGCTTCCTCAAAATCTTGTTGTGCTCTAGCATGCACATACCCAGATCTTTAACCGGAGATGCAGCAAGAGCAGATGACCAAGCTACACGGAGAAAAGCTCAACTTTGAGCATTCGGCGATGGTAGAATGTCAGTTGTCAATATATTTTTGGGACCTAAGAGACTCCTATGCTCCGTATTTAGCCTCTTCTTGGAAGAATATTAACTGTGAGCCTTTTAGCCTCTTGTTGGAAGGATAGTAACCGTGATCTTTTTAGAAACATAAGAAGTAGTGCACAAGGATGAGGATTAGGACATACATATCATCCTAAACATTGATCCAATTTCTATAGACTAGATATGCCCTATATAGTTTCGGCCTCAGAAGAACAATTGGCCATTGAGATATGAGGTCTCTGAGGATTCCTTTATTTCTCTATTTGTACTAACGAGTATACCTGTTCTTCAGCAGGTCAGTGGTTGATTACTGAGAGTATTCTATTTGGGTTCCCACAACCTTTGTCATCTTGGTCATGCTACCACCAGCTTCTCTTCTTGAGCTTTTGCCCATATTTCATCAAATAGATTTTAATTGTAACCTACATTTGTCAACAATCAGGTTCTGCCTCTATTATTTTGGTTCAGTATATACCATTTCCTTGAAATTCATATGTTAGCTTCAAATTTTCTTTTTTTGGAATGTCCATCACCTCAAAGGTTTAGAATATACCATTTATCAGCAATCATGATTCAGCTTCTATGACTGAACACCGGCATATATGGAAAGTGCAATTGTCACGACCCGATCCCAACTATTTGGGTCTAGTCGGATCATGCCCAGCCTGCGCCGTTGATGAGACGGCGGCAGTAAGCTGTTCAGTCGCAGGCAACCACACAACAACACAGATACATTTGTCACAACTATTATTCGAAATTGAAATTTTGTTAAATAAAGTATTCAGAATACATCTGGGAATGAAAATGCAGAAATAAATACAAACTCCAAAACAAAAATGCTGGAAAGGAAATCTATCTAGATATCTGGTTCTGTCGCCTCAGGATCAGCGTCCTCCGGAGACGGCTCCGGTACGGTCACAGGGTAGAGTACCGGATCATAGTAGCTATTAAAGAATAGCTCGTCATCCTCAGTGTTACCTAAAATGTTGTTCCAGTCAGGAGGGAGCAAAGTATAATCCATGCTAAATTTAAAACAGTTAATTTAAAGAATTGAATCATGCAGTTCTAAACAGAATTTAAAACATGTTTGTTACAGTATGAAATCAGTGATTTGAATAGGTAACGACATATGACCGGCTTGGGTTTGTTACAGTAATGGATATGGGGGTTTTGTTACAGTATGGTCATAATCGTTACGCTATTCCCCAGTCCCCGATAGTTACAGTACCCAATGTGAGACTCGTGTTTAAATCGTGGTTTAGACATACATTGAGACGATTAAATAAATAACTGAAAAATTCACACAAACTATACTTGCCTTGTATTAAAGTTGACTGGAAAGACAGATCGGTACCGAGGGAGACGTCAGATACGACTTCGAGTTCCTACAGTTGAGAACTCGATTTAGAATCCTGAATAACCAGACTAAGTGTGCTAGTTGCAATCTCTAATAGACATGTTCTAGTCAGGTTTTAAGTTGTATTTAAACTACAGCTAACTATTACGTCGCAACTACGTGCGTTGATTAAGCCGGTTAATGAATTATTTGGAAAATCACGAGAATCAAATACCATTTGGAAAACTTTGTGTTTTGTAATATATATTTATAAAAATACAATTTCTTTTAGTGGTAAATCGTGAATTAATAATATTTAATTCATTTTAACAAACTCGTAATTAAACCGTAAATTGCGATCTAATCTACGATTAAGCAACTAATCCAAAGTCCACCCAAATCACATCCACCAGAAAAAGAAAAGAAAATAACTACGCTACACAAATACATTGGCACAGCTACTGGTCCTAGGGTGGGCTTATGCCCGATACAATTTTCCTTTTACATTAATAAGAGAAATTGACTGAAATTAAATAATTTAAAGTGCAGGAAAAATAAATATCTAATATAAATAGCCTAATATTAAATATAATAAAAAGAAGCTAGGAGTCTCAGACTCGGTCCATTCCTCAAATTTCGGTTTATGCCTCAACGTCCGGTCGGACCGGTGCGTTTGCATTTCGCCGGGGCCCACAGACCGGTACGGTCGTCGCCCAAAAATCGGTTTTAGAAATTCATTTTCGAAAGCCAGTTTTGAAATTAATAAAATATAATTTTGTAAAAATTTGGGCAGCACTTCCCCTATTCCGGGACAAACCCAAAACTGGGAAGTGCGCCAACAAATTCCTGCAAATAATTTCCAACCCAAAATAGTCCACAAAATCCACCAAAATAATTCCAACACCACAGAAATAATTCCAACTCCACCAAATAATTCCCGAAAAGTCCGGGAATCCAATATCAACCAATTCACACCAACCCAGCAGGTAAATCACAGAAAAATAGACTAACGCGGCTAAACGAAAATTATAACGCAGCTATCCGGATTCCCGAGAGGGAACCGGGGGACCGATCTATCATCATCGACTCACGGGAGGGACGAACTACTCTGATTAACAGAAATTACCAGTTTCCGTTGGCGGGGAGCCGCGGGAAAAATCTCGGGAAAGAGATCCGAACTAAGTCGGCAGCAGGTAGAAGATCCCGAACAGCGGGAAAGTCCACGGACAGCGGGAACGCCGGCGGGGCAGCAAAGAACCGCGGGAAATCAGCGGGAAAACTCCGTCGGGGCGCGGACAGCACAGCGGAGAGCTGCGGGCTCAGGGGGTTCTGCCGGCGGGGGCGCGGGGGTCCTGCCGGTGGGGCTGGACGGAGAGGGGGTCGGCCACGGAGGGTGGCGGTCGGGTTCAGGCACGCCGGAGGCGCGGGGCGGCGCCGGCTAGGGCGCGGGGCTGCTGGCCGCGGGGGCCGGCCTCGGGAACGGCGGCGGAGGCCGCGGGTACCGCGGAGGAGCGGCGCGGTGGCGGATCCGGCCGGAGAAAGGGGGCTCGGGGACCGCGGAGGCGGGGCGAGCTCGGAGGCGGCGGATGGCCGCGGGAGAGGGGGCGGCTAGCGGCGGGATGGCCGCGGAGAAGCTCGCCGGAGGGGCTCGGGAGTTTGCCGGAGAAGGGCTCGGGGAAACCCTCGACAGAGAGAGAGGGAGAGAGAGAGATGGGTTGAGAAGATGGGTTTTCCACAGAATGAAAACCGAGAGAGAGAGAGATAATAGAGTTTGTTGAGAGTTGTGGGGAGTTGGTTCTGTTGAGGAGAACGTGGGAAGATGGGGGAAATAAAGGAGAGTGGGGTTAAATTGTGTGGAGGAGAGGAATCTACGAGAAATAAGTTTACCAATTCTCCAGGAGAAGGGACCAGTTCCCAACCGCGAATATTTTTTTTTTTTATTATTATTATTTCTTTTATTAACCAAGTCAAAAAAAATAGGAAAGAATGGGGTTAGGGTTTGGGCTCAGGCTCGAACTCGGGTCTGGGTCCAAAAATCCAAAAGTCCATGTTGATTATAATTTTCGAAATTCCTTCCAACCAAAAATAAATAATAATATTTAATAATAATAATAATTTGAAAAAACATCTAATTTAATAATACGAAAAATTCTAAATAATTTATCCAACGAAAACTGGGTTTCACAACCTTCCCTCCTTAGAAAATTTCGTCCTCGAAATTAAAGTAAGGTTAGGGATGACAAACATGTACGGGTACTGCGTGGATGATATCATAAAACTTGTCCCTAAACCGTCTCATCCACGACTGCCTTGGAAATCCTTATAGTTGGACCTGAGTTACGGGCGGTGGGTGCACCCAATAAAATATCGTCATGATCAAGCTTGATAAAGAGACAGCTTGCAAAACTAGGCTAACTTCGTCAGCATCAGTCAAGTTTAGAACGAAAAGATAAGAAAATAAGTGATGGCTCGAATTCTGATCTTCTTCTTACCTCTGACTAGGCTTGCAACTGGTTTCTCTGGCACTGAAAGGTTAAATCCAAACTTGAGCTCTGAATTATCCAAATTGTGACTCGGATCCGAAATGTAGCATATGAGCTGTAACGTAGAAGACGTTGCACACTCTCAAGATTAGCTGGTAGAGCTAACTGGTACGCTACTTCCAACACGTCTTAAACTTCAAATGGCCTGATGTATCTGGCCTTAATTTTCGGGTCCGTCAAAACTGATTGTTCCTCTGGTAGGAAAAACTTCACCGAATGCAATTTGGTCTTCCCAAGACCTACCCAATTCCGAGACGCAACATCTCAAACGTCTTCAAGCGTCTGGATTGACCTATCTGATTGCTTGTCCCGCGGTACTCCATGAATCCGGTAGATGCTTCCCGTACAATGCTGCCCACTCTTAGTGGATAAACCAACTTGAAGGAAATTAAAGTGTGCTGACTTAGTCAGTCGGTTTATTATAATCCAATTGGTGCCCTTCCCTCCTTAGGAATAAGGCAATCCTTGCTCAAGGTTCATTGTTATATGCTCCTACTTCCATTCTGAATTGTCCCGCGGCTCCAACAAACTTGTTGTCCTCTTGCTAAATTCCTCATGTTTGACGAATTCACATCTAATTCTCATACCTGGAATTGTCCTTCTTTATTCCATAACACCAATCAATGGAGGTATATTCCGACACGTCTTATTATCTTCTGAATTTACGGAATACTGCGACTGGTGCAACTCGTTCCTCCGTTTGTCAGCCGGTACGCAAAGTTTCGCACCATTCTTCAGAGTTCCAATGTTGATTAATTAAGAAACCTTCAGGTGTTTCTGCCAACACTTGATCTCTAAGCCTGCAAAGTGCTTTGTTTTGTAAATACGTCCTCTTGACTTTTATCCCTCAGCCTCGAACTTCATCAATACTGAATCATCATCCAGCTCCGTCCTTCTATCTCCAGGTAGTATAACCTCCAGTCCAAACTTCTCGATGTCTTCTAGCAGGTGCTAGTCCTTGGTTAAGAACTTCGCCATCAGTATCGACCAAGTGCATCAGCGACCACATTAGCCTTACCTGAAAGGTGCTGCAGGTTGATGTCGTAATCCTTCCTCTGCTTCAGCCATCTTCTTAGTCTAACATTCAGCCCTTTCTGAGTGAAGACCTATTTCAGACTCTTGTAGTCCGTATAAATTTTCACTCCCTTTCCATAAAAATCATGCTTCCAGCTTCAAAGTAAAGTTAATTGCAGCAATTCAAATTAAGCGTGGGATGATTCCTCTCATGAGTCTGTAGTTGCCTACACGTGTAAGCAATTACTTTCCCATGTTGTTGAAGAACGCAACCCAGTCCTCTTCCAGAGGCATTACTGTAAATTGAGAACCCACCGGTTCCTGCGGGTAGCGCAAAGATTGGTGTAGTGGTAATTCTCTTCTTCAGCTCCTCAATGCCGCCTGGCAACTTTTGTTCAGATGAACTCTTCATTCTTCCAAGTGAGCTTCGTCATTGACTCAGCAATCTTGGCGAAATCCTTCACGAACTTCTGATAGTAGCCGACCAAGTTCAAGGATCTTTCAAATTGAACTTGGGGTATACCACTCTTCAACAACAGCTATCTTCCATCGAAATTTCTTCTCTTGACCACATGGCCAAAAGTCCACCTTGTCAAAAATCCACGTTCAGATAACTTACCTTAGAATTTCTTTTTCCTCAAAGTTTCCAAAACTTCCTCAGGTGTTCTTCATGCTCTTCTTCAGTCTTCAAATATATCAGGATGTTATCTATGGAGAAGATAAACCGATTCAAATACTCATAAAAATCTCTGTTCATGAGATTCATGAACACAGCAGAAGCATTTGCCAGTCTAACGTCCTGACCACAGAAAACTACCCATACTTGTTGTTTGAATGTCGGCTTGGAAATGTCCTCTTTCCTGACTTTGACTTGATGGTAGTCAAATCTTAAACCAAACTTCGAAACACCTATCTCCATACAACCAGATCAAACAGTTCCATCCTTCTGGGTTCCCACAACCTTTGTCATCTTGGTCATGCTACCACCAGCTTCTCTTCTTGAGCTTTTGCCCATATTTCATCAAATAGATTTTAATTGTAACCTACATTTGTCAACAATCAGGTTCTGCCTCTATTATTTTGGTTCAGTATATACCATTTCCTTGAAATTCATATGTTAGCTTCAAATTTTCTTTTTTTGGAATGTCCATCACCTCAAAGGTTTAGAATATACCATTTATCAGCAATCATGATTCAGCTTCTATGACTGAACACCGGCATATATGGAAAGTGCAATTGTCACGACCCGATCCCAACTATTTGGGTCTAGTCGGATCATGCCCAGCCTGCGCCATTGATGAGACGGCGGCAGTAAGCTGTTCAGTCGCAGGCAACCACACAACAACACAGATACATTTGTCACAACTATTATTCGAAATTGAAATTTTGTTAAATAAAGTATTCAGAATACATTTGGGAATGAAAATGCAGAAATAAATACAAACTCCAAAACAAAAATGCTGGAAAGGAAATCTATCTAGATATCTGGTTCTGTCGCCTCAGGATCAGCGTCCTCCGGAGACGGCTCCGGTACGGTCACAGGGTAGAGTACCGGATCATAGTAGCTATTAAAGAATAGCTCGTCATCCTCAGTGTTACCTAAAATGTTGTCTCCAGTCAGGAGGGAGCAAAGTATAATCCATGCTAAATTTAAAACAGTTAATTTAAAGAATTGAATCATGCAGTTCTAAACAGAATTTAAAACATGTTTGTTACAGTATGAAATCAGTGATTTGAATAGGTAACGACATATGACCGGCTTGGGTTTGTTACAGTAATGGATATGGGGGTTTTGTTACAGTATGGTCATAATCGTTACGCTATTCTCCAGTCCCCGATAGTTACAGTACCCAATGTGAGACTCGTGTTTAAATCGTGGTTTAGACATACATTGAGACGATTAAATAAATAACTGAAAAATTCACACAAACTATACTTGCCTTGTATTAAAGTTGACTGGAAAGACAGATCGGTACCGAGGGAGATGTCATACTCAAAAATATTTATTATTACTTTTATTATTGTTATTATTATTGTATTACGTCAATAATATTGTGATTAGGATTTTGTTGTTTTATGGCCATGTGTCCCAAGGCCATAACCATAACCATAACCCATAACCCTAACCCTAGCCCTACACCCTACCCATAACCCTAGCCCTAGGGGGGGTGCAAGGTGTCCCTACAAAGGGATGGGGAGGGGGACACCTCACCACAACCCAATCCCTATATATATATACACACACACACACACACTTCATGACCAAAAAGGAAAGAGAAAAGAAAAGAAAAAAACAAAAACAAAAACAACTCACACACACCACCCGACCCCCCCCCCCCCCCAAGCTCCTTTGCTGCTGCTGCCGCTGCTGCTCAGCCGCCCGCCGCCGCCAGCGCCGCCGCCCGCCGCCGCCAGCGCCGCCGCCGGCGTCGCCAGCCCCTCCGGCAACCTCCTCTCCACTCCTCCTCCTCCTCCACTTCATCTCCACTCCATCTTCATCATCTTCCTCCTCTTCCACTTCCAAATCCAAAGAAAACCTAGGTAAAAATTCTAAATCCCTATTCTTCTTCCCCAATCTCTATTTTTTTCTCTAACTTAAACCTAGGTTAGAGTTGCTAACAAAACTCTCTTGTTGTGGGGTTTAATTTAGGAGTTGTGGAAGAAAAGTCTAGGTCGTCTCCAACCCAAGGCAAGTCCTCTTTCTCCCCTCCTCCTTCTCTTGAAGATTCTAAATTTAATCACCTATGTTAGTTTTGATTAATTATGAATTTATTGAATTTCTGAAATTACAAGTTGAGACTTATCGTATATTTTGCTCTAAGTTTCATAATGGAATAAATTAGGAATTATTTCCATTTTTCTGAATATATATATATGTATATTATGGTTAAAATCCACCATGTAATATTGTAGTATAAATATAGAGATGAGCAAGCAACTTGACACGACACTACAACAGATATGGGATATAATAGCGTGCTCGGAACGCTGTAGAATGTCTATTATAGCATATTGCGTCCGCTATAAATGCCCCCGCTATAATAACCCCATGTACAAGAACGCTATAAAAGTATAGCGTTCCAAAACGCTGTTGATGGTTTATAGCGTTTAGGGCCGCTATAGAGCAAGTATAGCGTTTCGAAACGCTGTAAATGGGTTATAGCATTTGAGAACGCTATAGAGCTTTAATAGCATACATGAACGCTATTCATCAGTTGTAGCGTTCATGAACGCTATAGACATTTTATAGCACTAGAAAACGCTGTATAGGTTTTGTAGCATTTTAGAACGCTATAGCTTATTAATAACATTTGTTTACGCTATAAATATGTTATGGCGTTCCTGAACGCTGTTGAGTAATAATAGCGTTTCGTTATATATATGCTATATATCTGCATTTCTTTCCTGCTATTATATTTGCAACAATAGCATGTCAGAATGCTATTGCAGAGTGAAAATTCTGTATTCGAAAATTTGCAGAATGTAGCCCACAGTTACACAAAATGCAGGTATTCAAATGTTTAAATGCGAATCAATCACAGAATCAAGTAGTACCAAACATATGTAGAACAACGAAGTAGTACCAAACATTCAAAATCCTTAATTTCTCCATATAGAACAACAAAGTAGTACCAAACATTCAAAATCCTTAATTTCTCCAACAGAACAATGAAGTAGTACCAAACATATGTCCAAATATTAAACATTAACAGTGTATCAGCTACATATATCCCAAAATGTTGACTATCTAACATTTAGCTCCCTTCGAGCCTATCCACAACCAAAACCCCTCAGAAAGCATCCTCTTCCTTCATACAACCTACACAAATATAGGAAAAAAAAATATTAGTGTTCCTTGTTAATAAATAAGCAGTTGAATTTATGAGTTAGCTACCAAAAAAACTTGAAATAAAAAACCTCGACCAAACTTTAACATTGACATTATAAAGACACTAGTGAAGTAAATGTGGCAAATAAAGAAATTGACATTATACCCATATATCAACTTGGAAGTGGGGACATCTGTAGTTGACTAAGAAAAGTGATATCATACATCAAAACTGAATATGGTATCATTTTATTCCAAATCATGCGGCTCAGTGTGACCCGCGAGATGTTAGTGTCATGGGCGACCAACCAAGGGGCAACCAAAATTAGTTCCGACCAGGACAAATCGACCTCAACTAGGACAACCCAAACTGATAACGCGTCACAATAAACAGAAATGGATCCTTCGAGACGGCAACAAATACTTGAAAATATCTTAAGCACAGAGTCCTCTACATGAGTACTTTCTTCCTCCTTAAGGTTCAATTCTAAAGGTTAAACATCACACTCAATATAAACTTCCCTTCAATTTCTGGTCCCCAAGGGTGAATATGATACAAATACCGTGACATGCAATCTAATGGCAACCTTTGCACTTTTAATTTGGCTAGAAATTTATCACACAGATTGATACCCACACCAAACTCATCAGTAATAGAATGTACATCAATGGGGCTTTGTCATACTTAATCAACCAAAATGCAGCATTCCAAAATAAAATGAGAGTACACTCACGAAACAAAACATGTAAATAAACCACAAAACTAAATAAGATAGAAAATGGTGTAGTGTCCCTCTCCTAGCAGAGGCATTGTGTGGGGTTGCGACTTGAATAGCCATTTGGAATCAGATGATTGTAGGAGGATCATGTCGATATCGATTGATCGAGACAGTGAATTGGGACCATGTTTCTCAAACTTTTTCACTATTCGTTTTCATTGAATATTTTTTACTGTTGCTTTTGTTGGATGTCTATTCGTCGATATTTTTCGATGGATGGTTTTCATTATTTGCCTAGATCGATTTTCGCATGTATATTGAATTCTGAGAGAAAGAGAGAGAAAGAATATTGAACCTCCGGTACTGCAAATGCTGGTGAACGCATAGAAGAGTCTTGATCAATGCGTAGGGGAAAAAAACTCCACAATTCTCCAATAGCGAATGGCTCTGATCCTTTTCTCATTTATCTCCATGCCATAACAAAAAAAAATCTCCTTTTTTTATGTCCTCCGATGAATGATACATTAACAAGAGAACCTACATAAAAGAAAGTAACAGTATAAAACTTCAGAAGTCCCAGTTTATCCACGACATGAATCATGTTACTGATGTCTGTTCTCTAATGTCAATTGGCCAGTTTCATATGGAGGTGATTGGTGTCAGGAACAGATTCATGGAATCGAGAAGAAAATTATTAACGTTACACGTTATTTATGACGTAATGCAACGTCATTAGGACACATGTCATGTCAACAACTGCATAGGACGACAAATGTATTTGCAACAAATAAAACCACTGAATAACAAATGTGACTGAACAGCAGAAAACTTTTTTTAAAGCAAAAAAAAACCTGGAAATATGATACTAGAGAAACTCAATCGAGCAAATATCAAGTAAAACAAAGGTTAGGCAAGATGTACCTAGAATACGAACTCCGCAGTTAGATGCTTCTTGTATGGACTTTATAGTAGCTCCTTGCTTCCCAATCAGGCTACCAGCTTGTGTAGCTGGTACGAGTAATCTTGTCAATATTACACTACCAGCAGGAGGAGCCTGACCAGATTCCTTGTCTAAGCCATCAATTATGCGCTTATGCAGCTTAAGCAGACCATCCATGGCAGGCGAAATTGAAGCATCATGCTCCTCCTTTGCTGAAACCATTACCTTTTAAAAGAACCAAACAGAAAGCATAAAACCAAGGAATATTATCAGACAAGGAAAAACTAAGATATATTAACCATGAGTTGGAATAGTCATGCAACACTATAGGTACAGATTGTGCAAACGTTCACATCCTACAAAAATCAGTAACATCTAGGCTTCATCATAGAGCAAAACCAATACTTCAAATTTCACAGGCCTTGCATAGAAGAAGAGAGAGAAATCAACTTTTGATGTCACTCAATGGATTGCACAATATATGAACTCTTTTGCTCCAAACGTATCACTCGTTTTAGGAAGAAATTATAAGTATGTTGTTTATCACCACATCCAAAATGAACAAGGATTACATTCAACCTACATATGATTTTTGGCGTACCATTAATATGGAAGATTATTCTATATTAATAGACCTACTAGGCTAAAGCTTGTTTAATCATGTTAAGCTTTCTCTTCTAACAACATATAATCGCATAAAACTTATCCAGTAAATTACTGCATTATAAATTAGGACATTGTTTTTATTTTCTTCACAATATTGATCTTATAATTACATTGATTAATTTTCCTAGGACACCATTTGTAACGGGCTAAGAAGTCTCCTTAAAGTAAGTCATTGGTCCTTAAAAGTTGGTTCATGCAGATGTACCAAGTTCCCAATTAGCTCACAATGTATTTCCTCAAGGCACCTCAAGTGACTTTACTCCTTAAAAATTGGTTTATGTAGATAAACAGACTTAAATTGGGTTTTTCTTAGGAATCATATCTACTGCAACTTTCTAATGTATAGTACATCTGCATGGCGATGATGATGTTCTATCTTTTTTTCTCAACGACCATAGTTGACATTCTATATCAAACATAAGTACCAATTCATGGATATTACTTGCATGAATGGTGTCTTTTTATAAAACTAAACGTTGGTATTTGTATTTTTTTGATATGTGAAACTAATTCTAATATATTGGACCTCTACACAACAAAAAGATCAGAAATTTTTCCAAACCATTATTTTAATTTCCATTTGAGCTTTTTTTAAAATTTTGCCCAATCGAAAAGACAATCAACCAGGTTGGGAATTTACCGATAAAATGTGAAGCTCTTGGCATGGATGTTCGTCCAACAAGTTCCTCTATTTTGGTTGAGGATGAAGATTTGAATTGTTGCCTAGGTCTGCCAAGAGAACCTGCACAGATTCATTTGGTTATTGTAATGAAAGGTGTTGTAGTTGGAACATTATTGGATTTCTTTAGGTGATATTATTTTCTTTTCCTATAATGATTGTTAAAATTGTTAATTGTTGCAGAAGCATCCAATTTCCTTTTTCTTTCTTAAGCCTGTTTTAACTTGTTATATTAGTGAACTTATTAACAAAACTCAGAAGAAAAAAAATTGTCCTGAGAATAATCCAGTTAGCAGCCCTACGAATTCGATAAAAATTTAGTCTATTATTTGACAGTTGACAACACAATATGAGGCAATTATTAGCTAAAAAGAAGCATAAAAGGATGCTCCCAATTTCTGGATAATGCAGTATGCTAGCTTGAGAGAAGCATCATGACAGTGTCATGGAACCAAACCATATTAATCGTTACGTAATTTACCAAATTTTATTAAACAAAGAAATACTCATATTTAGTAACAAAAGCGGGCATTAAAGGTCATACTAGGGAATGATCTGATTCTTATGTTGCAAAATGTCTGAAGTGAAATAGTTAATCCAATTCAAGATAAAACAGAAAGTAAGACACCATAGACATAAGGAAACAGACTAGAAAGTCAAAAAAGGCTTGCCATATCCTGATATTTCTCCTGGTACTTTTAATACACCATTACTATATCAACAAATTGAGTCAGCAGAGTAAAATATTAAATTTAAGAGGAAAAGAGGTTCAACCAGCAGGAGCTCTTTCACGAGATGAAAGAATAACAACACAATGAATAAGGTTGACTGACTACCAGTATATTTGAATATGAGGATAACAAAGTACCAATACTCTTGTCACCCAAAAAACCTATTTACTTGTTTCTCTAAAAGGAAGACTTAAGGACTCCAAATAACTTGATTGTAAGTTAGCAGAAATCTTTAGCTCATTAGGACCCAAATCTTAATTAACTGATGATTCCACAACACTTAAGAACTGCCACTAATAATAATTATAATTTTATTTAAAGACACTCAAGTATAAAAATGTCTGCATCTATTCCCCCAACTATGGTTGAAATTGACACCAGGATCTAAGCAAGTAGAAGCCTGTATCTGACAACTTGACAGTAAGTGGGGCTTGTAGCAATGGAGTAGAATAATGACATCCAAGTTCTATTAAAAAACAATAGTTGTTTTGTAGAATTATCTGGCAATGTTTATAGTTTATGCCGATTGAATTTGACTGAACTCTCAAGAAATTGTTGAGAAGAAGAAAACAAAAACTAGGGGGGTTGGGGTAGTCATTGTGGATTTAGGAATATAAATGTTTGAAATTTGAGGGTTAGTGAATTGGAATTTATGGGGTGGATTCACGAGTAATGCATTAGTCAAATATATGCAGAAACAATACATTACCTCATACAAAATTACCTGTACTAGGAAAACTAACCAACACATTATTACAATTTAGAAGATGCAACCAGATTTTACAAAAAAAAACCGACATAAATTACTTCTAGTCCAGCAGTTGTACCATTAAGTTATACAACAAAAAGAGTGACTACACTTATAAGATTTAGTAGTTAACTATCTGCGTCTGGAGAAATTCATATGGCAAATAACTAATCCCAAATATCATAGAGATAACTATCGCAAGTTCACAAATATAAGCAAAATTATTTCAAGAAAGAACTTCTAGTTAATTAAAGGAAAAACTGTCGAAATAGAATGCTTAACTCAATGTTTCTTTATTTATTATAGTTACTCTTCTGTTCAAGATGAAAATTTGCAAATACTTAAAACATGAAGATGGAGAGTTCTACTTGTTTTGAGCATACCTAACAAAGAGGCAAAGGCAAAATACAACAACCTTTGCAGGTGGATTGGAATTTCACCAGCAATATCATGATGGATTATGGGGGAAAATGAGGGCCAATTTTTCTCCTCTATTATGATTCCAGCTGCAAAAATGACCCAATAATCATCAGATAGTTTGGAGGGTGGTCAAGGTATAAGATACTTAAAATGAGAATGGATTTCTCAGAATATTAAGGAAAGTACGTACCATATTGCTAATTAGACTATTTGCTAAATGGGAAAAAAATTGAACTTACTTCTCAGAATATTAAGGAAAGTACGTACCATATTGCTAATTAGACTATTTGCTAAATGGGAAAAACAATTGAACTTACCTCGTTGTGCAGCTTCTTCCTTCCATTTAAGTTCCTACAGTAAAAGTATTAAGTGATAACATGAAATCAAAATTGGTACTTTACATTATTAGAGATCCATTAACTCATTTTCTTAAGAAGATTGCCCTATTAAGTTATAGAATCAGATGGAAGCATTCATTTGACATACTCAAAAATGCATCAGAAGCGACTTTCTACAAAAACTGAAGTGTATGGGTAGGACCGTAGGAGAGATGACAAATCTCCATTTCCAATGGAAATCACAAATTTCATAACTCAGATCTTCTATCTACAATGATATTTAATTTATTTTTAACTTCTCAGTGTCGACAAGGTATCATAAACAAAAAGAATAGTATCATGGTTTTTAATAAGAAACATCCTAAGACATTAGGAAAGAAATCTTAACTACATGTGATGATAAACTACACATTTGTGAATGCAACTTAGCTGTAACGTTAAAGTTCACATACAAGTTAATGGCTTAAGGAGGTCATATATTACTTCTGTAATAATGATGCAACAATTTTTTTCTCATGGCCTTGAGGTCCTTTAAAAGTCTCTCCCTTATGTTGCATAACTCAAATACGGCACAATCTGAACACTGGCAACGAGTTGCCGATTTTGACATATCCAATGTCGAAGTTTTCGTGCTATGTCTGTTATGTGTCCAACACAGTGCTACCTAACATGGATACTGCAACATCGCTGTGAGTGTCCATTCTTCAAAGTTCATCTGAATACTTAAGAATGCAGTAATTTCACAAAAATAAGACAATGCAAACAGAAACAACCTAAAATCCCTAATCCCCTCAAAATTTTGTTCATTCCGGAACATAATAAGCAAAGAAAATGATAGCAAAAGAAATGAAAGAGAGAGAGCATAAAAAAACCACCATCGGAGAGACAGCCGTATCCACCTCGAGTGAAGGAGAGCATGGAGGTCATAAGCACGGATGCGAAGACGCTGTGCATCGGCAGAAGTGGCTCAACTCCACCGGCGATGTCCAAGTCCAAATTTAAATCAAGTTGAACAAATAAGTAGACAAACTTGAGAACAAACCCTAACCCTAGCCTAATTTGAATACGTACCGGAGGATTCGAAGAGCAGCGATGAGGAGCCTGAAAGCTGAGGCAGAGGGTTTCGGCTTGGTGGCGGTGGCGGTGGCGAGTTTTGCAGTGGTGCTTCGGACGGAGGATGACTGGAGAGCCGATCTGGCGGCGGTGAAGGATGCCATTCTCTAATGCAAAGATGGCAAAACCCTACCCTAATTTTGGATGGAGAAGAAGGAAATTTGGGGTAGGGTTCGAGATCGAGAGAGAGAGGGGGGGGGGGGGGAAGAGGATTTTTCAGGAGAAGGTTTCTCTAATAAGGAGATTTATTTCTCAGAAGAGGGGTTTTCTAATCGGTCTGTGGCTTGGGATGGAATGCAATGAGAACGAGTGACGAAGAGAAATTAGGTTATCAAAAACCTGGAGGGAAACCAAAAGATGGGAGGGGAACAATATTTTTGGTCCATGATTTTAAGAAACCCAAAATTTACTTTTTGTTTCCCTCCAGGACTTGTTGGGAGTGGGACGAAAAAAATTCTCTAGTCCTAAATAATATAAATTATTATGATCCATTTACAAATTTGTCAAAAATAATAATATTTTTTTGTTACAAAGTAAATATCCGTCCCAATTATTAATTTTTTAGGACACTTTAAAATAGTGTATCTAATTGTGTCGTCCCAAACGCACTCATTTTTTGTAGTGTATTATAATGCGGCTTAGAACGGGCTCCAAATTAAGTCTTCTGTGTCATATGTTGATAGGTGCGGGAGGATTTGTTATCATATATTTGATTTTTGGAAAATATTTTTGGAAAAACTCTACTATTATATACATCTTAGAGCGGGCTCTAAATTTTATTGAAAAAAGGAAATATATTCAACCAAAATTATTCTTCACCTAATTTTGAAAAAAATGTTAAGGTGATAATTTGTTAACATAGATTCATTATAAAACATTTTTATTTATTTGGTGAATTATTTAATTATTTGGAGAAAACTTTTTGATTTGGTGAATTATTTAATTATTTAGAATTTTCTTTTAATTTAATTGAAAAATAGTTTTAATTTATTTCCTGGATTATTTGATTATTTGGATAAACCTTTTTGACTTATTTGGAGAAATATGTTCAATTATTTGATTATTTGAAGAAATATTTTTAATTTATTGGTGAATCATTTAATTATTCCACAAACTTTTTATGATTTATTTGTGAATTATTTGATTTCTGAAGAAAAAAATGGAAAATCTCTGCTATTATTATGTGGCTTAGAACGGGCTCCAAATTAAGTCGTTTATGTCATATGTTGATAGGTGCTCAGTTCATTACCTCATCATTTACCGACTTGCAAGCTCATACAAGTATGCCAAATCATCGACTTGCCGTCTCAGACGAATATGCCACAACTCGTCTCCAGCTGATTTTTTTTTTTTTGAAGTTTCCTTTTCTTCGGGTCGGTGAGAAATGTCGAGGGGGGGGTCCGAACCATGCACATCCCCACAGGACCCTCCGGTATACCCAACGGGCTATACACCCACGGACATGTATGAGGGAGCCATGTATCAAAATCTATAAATATGAGCTATGAAGGTATGCAATCAAATTGAAAAATGTACTTAGCTTGTGTTCCCATTTTCGAGTATTTCTTTCTTGAATCTGTAACCGGCTTCTTCTTCTCCATTCAATAAAATCTTATTCACGTAGTTTATTTTTAAAAAAACCTAAAATTCTCCAAACTACTTAACATATAATCCTCAAATATTTTAAATTTTAAATTATATGTAAAGTAACTAAATAATATCATTTAAAATATTCTAATTTCTACATTTCTATATTTTTACATTCAATAATATCATAAATTTTTATATTTAATTTTATTGTGCGTGTAACACACGTGCATTTACTAGTATTTTTTAATTTGTTTGGTGAATTATTTGATTATTTGGATAAATATTTTTAATTTATTTGAAGAATAATTTGGACTTTTATTTTATTATTATTTCTGACAATGTTTACTTATGTATAGAAAATAGTCAACTACTTCTGATGACATAAACAGATCCTTGGAAAAAACATATACTTTCACTTACAATATTTAACTTCCCTCGTAAATACAAATTTATTTCTGACAATGTTTAGAGTTTCTATTAAATAAATCCTTATTTTCGACCAACTATAATTGTCATCGCAATTCGGCTCATACAAATTTATTTCTGTTAACAGCACTACATAATGAATGCTATTGATAATGACATTCTAATAACAGGGAGGCTTCAACGCTATAGATAAACTGCTATTGTATGAACGTTTAATAGCACTTCAATATGAACGCTATGGATGATTATATTATAATAGCAGGGAGGCTCGAACGCTATAGATAAACTGCTATTGTATTCAATTTTAATAGCACCGCGGAAGGAACGCTATTGATGATGACATTCTATAGCAGGGAGGCTTGAACGCTATAGATAAACTGCTATTGTATGCCCTATTTGTTGTAGTGCGATACAATTGATATATGTAAAGGACACCTTGTGTAGGACACAACGCAAGTATATTAAGTATTGGACACAACATCAATGGGATCCTGGATACATGATATATTTATACACACTTTGATACTATATATGTATAGATGCAAATTCTTATTCATATACCCATGTACAATTTTAACTCGCGATATGATTTTAGGGGCTTAACCTACACAAATTAAATATATATACATGTCTTACGTTTTCTTACTTAAACACGTGTACACGAGAGTAGTTTTCGATGTTAGCATAACTATTTAATTCTGTCCAAATTATTAAACCAATCAAAATAACACCTGTTGGAATGATTGATGGTTAAATTAATTAATTTGCAAGTCTCTATGTACCACGATAATTTTACTCTACAAATTTCCAACTCTCTAGCATACTAATGCAACATTGCTAAGAGTCTAACATTTTTTTTTTATTTTAAGTTATGACACATGGAATTGATGCTTATATATTACTAATAACTTCATTTGGATACTTGGGATAGTGAACTACAAGTCGCTCAAATCAAAGAAATTGCTTGCCTAAATAAATTGCTTGCTTGCTTGCCAAATTGCCATGGTAAGAATTAAGTATTTATATATACATATGCTTGCTTGAGTTCCGGTGTTGAGAGTTGCTCCACCGAAGGGGTCGGCGTACCCGGATATTAAATGTGTGGTTCCGGTGTTGAGGGTTGCTCCACCGAAGGGGTCGGCGAGCCCATATATCTCTTTATATCATGTTTTGTAAATTGTCGGAGCTCCTAAATACAAAGGAGACTCTGCCGAAATTTTTGAAAAATTTAGGAGATAGACAAATTTCTGATTTTCGGAAATTTTAGAATCATTGGGTGGGGAGGACAACTGAATATCCCTAGATATCCCGTAACATAATAACCATAAAAAGCTGATCAGCGATTCCTGAATATCCTGATGAGTACTTCTATATAAGTACTAGCCCAAGGGAGGCTCCTGTCCTGCTACTTCTATTCCGACAGTAACATCGAATAGATTGGTTTTAGCCCAAGGGAGGCTCCGAAATCACAGCCTGATCCCAGGTTAACGGGATTGTTCACGGGAATTATTTAGGGAATTAATTCAGAGTACTGTTCTCAAAATTACATTGCATTTAGTCTACTAAATTTCATCTTACTCCAGCAAATAACTCCACCTATCAAAGGTAGGTAGTTTCTTGATTGCTCAAGGGAAGCAAAATCCTACTGAGAGCTCAAGGGAAGCTCAGAATATCTTACAATCTATGGAGTAGGATGTCATTTACATTTCCTTGATTTTTGTGAAGTAAACACATATAATAGTGCTAGTTGGCATATTTCTTTCTTTTGAAGAACTGCATCTTTCTTTTGCATACTTTACCGTCCTTGACCGAGGACTTGCTTGTCGTTTTCTAAAACGACCTAGTATTGTTCACTAGGTGAAGAAGAGGACGTCTCCGCTGAAGTAACGCCGCAGTACAACGAGGATTAATCGTCTGGACAACTTGCTAGTTATTTCTTTTGTAATAAGCTTGTAGAAGTATTGTTGATGAAGTCCTGTATAACAATTTCCATATGTATAATAAGTTGTAATCTCTGGCATTTTCCATTTTTGCTGATGTTTACGGGCGACAATCGCGGATTTTCGACGCGTAGCCTGGGGATGTGTATGACGTCACCATTCCATTTGGGAAGTGGGACGTGATACGTCCTTTTAGTGGTGGCCCATGCAGGTCGGCGAAAATGGAAAATCCAGAACGTACCTTAGGTCTAGACGTAGGTTTTAAACTCAGATAGAAAACTTTGATTTCCAATCATATCTTAGAAATCCTTAAGTAAGGTAGATAAATAGTTGGTAGCCTTTTTCCTTACAAATTCCTCTTTCCTGTCTAGATCTTAAATCCTACTAAGGAGTAACTAACCTAAGGAAAAAATACTTTTTTTATTTTCTTTTCAATCTAGGTCATGCCTCGGTTTGCACCCTTCGCAAGACTAGGAAATGATAGTCACAGCCTAGACGAGTATTATGCATTTGTAAAGAAGATGTGGCACGTAGCGCGTAAAGGAATGATCGAAGCCTATGGAGTACACTACGAATTGAAATATCCAATAGTGTCAGACATAGATGATGAAAGGAAGGAGTATTACAACTCGGTACATTATTATGTCCTGATAAAGGCAGAACCCACCAAAGGCCCAAAGACTGATCGCAATGGTACCTTGGAAGAATGGCTGCAAACTCATCCAAACGCAATAGTGCACAACATCAGGAAGATGTGGATTTAGATCCTCAAGCATGTATGTATGTGGAATGAATGTAATATATGTAGTAAGAATGTAATATATGTAGTAAGAATGTAAGTAAGTAGGGAAATATGGACTTAGATCCCTAGTATCTATAGATGATAAGTATGTGTATGTAGCTAGGATGGATGAAATGTAAGATATATCTGCATGTTGGTAGAATGTGACCAAGTATGTATGTAAGCCAAGGGCATATTGTTCTATAAATAAATAAAATATGCTTTTTTCAATCTCCTTATGTTCCTTATAAGAAATTCTTACATAGGATATCAAGGATATGGACCTGTTTATACCCAATTTGGAATGGGATGGAAGCGAGTACACCTTGTACCTATACCAACGCTATGCCAGGATACTATGGAACGCACCCGACTGGTATGACATTCACGTCTACCAAATATTCTATGGAGTCAGGCGTCCTATGGTACGAGACGTGGAGGATGGCGCTGAAGTGTACTTTGAGTACATCACCTACTGTCTTTATGTCCGAGACCCGAACCGCATCTATGTCGGATTGCATGGCTAGGAAGGCACCATGGATGACTTTGAGAGGATATATACAGAAGTAGAGATCCTTGCTGAAGGGAGGGAGCTTATTGAAGCCGTAGCATAAGATGTCTTAACCCTGTACATAGTGAAGAAGAAGTCCTTTCCTTGTATTTTGGCATTTGCAGATATGTACTTGTATGAAGTAGAATAGTGTACCATGTCACGTTTTGGGATAATGGGTGACATGAGTAACTAGGTAGCAAGAATGTATGTAAATGAAAAATGAGAGTAAGGAGCACCATTTTGTAATTACTCTCATTTTAATGAATGAATATATACATATATACGAAGTTTCATGATACACTCTTGTTGGAAATTACGAGTTAAATACTTCCCTAAGAATTGCGTTTTTCCTAATCTCAGGATATGGACAACCACGGTCAGTCAAGTACTCCGCCCCCTCAAGAACCAACTGTGGCCGATATGTTTCGATTATTCCAGCAATTATTGGAATCCCATAATCAGCAGGCCAATGCAGCCCATGTTGCCAATACAACCATATTGGAACAAATGCAGAACTCCAAGAAAACAGAAGAAGGAACCCTAAAAGATTTTCGAGATCTTAAGCCACCTAAGTTCAAGGGAACTGAAAATGCAATAGAAGCGGGTCAATGGTTGAAAACCATTAAAGGCTTAATGAAGGCCGCAAAGCTCAAAACCGAAGATATGGTGCCAGCAATCCGCATCCAGCTAGAAGATATCGCTGGATACTGGTGGAGTGCTGAGTACCCAGAAGATTCCGATGGAGTTATGACATGGGCAGAATTCAAGAAGAAGTTTGAAGAAAGATTCTATCCTAAATCAGCACGAATAGAGTTAGAGCGGCAATTCAACTATCTTAAATAAGGAAGACGCACCGTCGATGAATATGCTGTAGAGTTTTCCAGACTCAGTCGATTTGCTCCTAACATGATAGCCGACGAAGAAACAAAAATTTCTAGGTTCCTGGATGGGCTCGGGACCCAATTGAAAAGCAGGGTCGCGTCCTACCGATGCCAGACCTTTTCTGAGGTAACAGAAGCTGCTCGAGACCAGGAGAGAATCCTGAAAGAGGAGCAACCTTTCCGGTCATCACAACCCAAGAGAACTTTTGAGGAAGGATCATCCTCTAACAAGAATCACTGGCAAGGACCACCTAAGCGTCCTCAGAATGGCAACTCGGACAAATTTCTTATCTGTGATTTCTGCCAGAAGCCAGGACATAAGAAGAATGTATGTAGGAGAAGATTGGAGCTTTGTCTGAGATGTGGAGCAAATCATCCAATCAGTCAATGTCCTCAGCCGCCTGCGAATGGAGCAAGGACACAAGGTTTCACTCAAGGATACCGACCTCCAGTTCAAGGAAACCAACCTCGACCAATGATACAGGCACCAACAGCGCAAGCAGGAATGGCTTATGGGAGTCAGCAAAGGCCGCCCTATGCCCCTCAGGCTTATCAGTTTCAACAAGCACAACGGGCAGCTCAAGCTCAAAATAATAACAAGAAAAGGAATAGGCAAGGGCAAGCATTCATAATGGGAACTGAAGATGCGAATATCCCTGGAGAAGTAGTTTCAGGTACTATTTTAGTTTCTTCATACCCAGCTTCAGTATTATTTGATTCCGGGGCTACCCATTCATTTATAGCATCTTCTTTTATATCACAACGTGAAATAGAATCACAACCTCTGCCTAAATCACTGAAAGTACTCACCGGTAATGGAGTAGTAGAAGTCAGTCGAGTATGTCGTAGATGTCCCATTAAATTGGGTGGAGGAGCTTTTCGTACCCGATTGCTTGTCTTTCCAACAAGCAATTATGATGTAATATTGGGTATGGATTGGCTAACTGCAACATTAGCCAATATAGACTGCGGTCAGGGGAAAATTTCATTCCAACTCCCTGACGGCGAGTCTTATGAATTTGCAAGAGACCAAAATGAGTTCAATGCAGAGGAGCTAGAGAAATTTGAATTACCAGTACTGCTGCAAGGAGTAGCAGAGCAATCATTTCCAAGGGTAGTAGAAGAATTCAAGGATGTGTTCCCAGAAGAATTACCGGGGCTACCCCCAGACAGAGCCGTGGAATTTTCTATAGATTTAATACCGGGGGCTGCACCCATAGCCAAGAAGATATACCCAATGAACAAAGAGGAGCTAGTTGAGTTAAATAAACAGATAAAGGAGTTATTGTCAAAAGGGTTTATCCAGCCTAGCGCTTCACCATGGGGTGCACCAGTATTATTTGTGAAAAAGAAAGATAGTACCCTACGCCTGGTGATTGACTATAGGGCTTTGAATGAGGTTACCATCAAGAATAAATATCCCTTACCTAGGATCGATCAACTGTTTGATCAGTTAGGAGAGGCAAGGGTATTTTCAAAAATTGATTTGAGATCCGGATATCATCAGGTAAAGGTGAAAAAGGAAGACATCCCAAAGACTGCATTTAGAACTCGGTATGGGCATTACGAATTCTTAGTTATGCCATTCGGGTTGACAAATGCACCTGCTATATTTATGGACCTGATGAATTGAATATTTTATCAATATCTGGATAAATTTGTGATTGTATTTATTGATGACATCCTTGTATACTCCAAAAGTGAAGAGGAGCATGAAAAACATTTGAGGATAGTATTGCAAACTCTGCGGGAAGAACAATTGTATGCTAAGCTTAGTAAATGTGAGTTTTGGTTGGACCAAATACCATTTCTAGGACATATTGTCAGTGGAGAAGGCATCTCGGTGGATCCAAAGAAAGTAGAAGCAGTTAAGTCTTGGCCAACACCTAAGTCAGTAGCAGAAATCAGAAGCTTCTTAGGATTGGCTGGCTATTATCGGAGATTTGTAGAGAACTTTTCAAGAATTGCAGAACCTTTAACCCGTCTTACTCGGAAGGAAGAGAAATTTAATTGGACGGAGAAATGTCAAGCAGCATTTGACGAGCTGAAGAAAAGATTAATTACAGCTCCAATACTAGCATTACCCTCTGGTTCAGGTGGATATGAGATATATAGTGATGCATCAGGTAAGGGTTTAGGATGTGTACTGATGCAGCACGGGAGAGTCATAGCCTATGCATCCCGACAATTAAAGACGCATGAAAGGAATTACCCAACTCATGATCTCGAACTCGCAGCGGTAGTATTCGCACTCAAGTTGTGGAGACACTATTTATATGGAGAAATAATCAAAATATACACAGACCACAAGAGCTTAAAATATGTCTTCACACAAAAGGAGATTAATATGAGACAGAGAAGATGGTTGGAGTTACTGAAGGATTTTGACATGGAGCTGACCTATCATCCGGGCAAAGCTAATAAGGTGGCTGATGCCTTAAGTAGAAGACCCGAAGCTTTCTTCATGAATACACCCAAAGAAATCCTTGAGGATTTGAGAAAAATGGGAATTGAAGTGATACGCCCACTAACCGAAGGAATGTGGCAAAACTTGCAAGTACAGTCCTCCTTAATAGATAGAATTAAGGAAGCTCAACAGAATGATTCAAAACTTCAGAAAATTTGGAAACAAACAGAAGAGGGACTCCAGACCGGGATAAGGAAGCATCCGGACGGATCATTAAGATTCGGAGATCGATTATGTGTGCCCAGTGGAGATTTAAGAACAGAAGTTATGTCAGAAGCCCACAACTCACAATATTCCATTCATCCGGGCAGCACTAAGATGTACAAAGATTTGAGACAAACATTTTGGTGGCACGGGATGAAGAGAGAAGTCGCCAGATTTGTATCAAGATGTCTTGTCTGTCAGCAAGTAAAAGCGGAGCATCAAAGGACAGCAGGACTTCTCCAGCCGTTACCCATACCCGAATGGAAATGGAAGCACCTCACCATGGATTTCGTGACAGGATTGCCTAGGACCCAAAGGGGTAATAATGCTATTTGGGTCATTGTAGACAGACTTACCAAGTCCGCTCGTTTTCTGCCCTTTCGAGTTGGACAGTCAACGGAGGTCTTGGCCGAAATGTACATGAGACAGATTGTTAGACAGCATGGAGTGCCAGTGAGTATAGTATCGGATAGAGATACCAGATTTACTTCACATTTCTGGAAAAGCTTGCAAGAAAGTCTTGGCACTAAATTGAAATTTAGCTCCGCCTACCATCCCCAAACAGACGGCCAGTCTGAAAGAACCATTCAGACCTTAGAAGACATGCGGAAACAATACCCGTATTTATTCCCTAAGACAGGTCAGTAACCATATTGCTAGTCTAATTATTTCAAATTCCGAGGACGAAATTTTTCTAAGGAGGGTAGACTTGTCATACTCAAAAATATTTATTATTACTTTTATTATTGTTATTATTATTGTATTACGTCAATAATATTGTGATTAGGATTTTGTTGTTTTATGGCCATGTGTCCCAAGGCCATAACCATAACCATAACCCATAACCCTAACCCTAGCCCTACACCCTACCCATAACCCTAGCCCTAGGGGGGGGTGCAAGGTGTCCCTACAAAGGGATGGGGAGGGGGACACCTCACCACAACCCAATCCCTATATATATATATACACACACACACACACTTCATGACCAAAAAGGAAAGAGAAAAGAAAAAAAAAAAAAAAAAAAAAAAAAACAACTCACACACACCACCCGACCCCCCCCAAGCTCCTTTGCTGCTGCTGCCGCTGCTGCTCAGCCGCCCGCCGCCGCCAGCGCCGCCGCCCGCCGCCGCCAGCGCCGCCGCCGGCGTCGCCAGCCCCTCCGGCAACCTCCTCTCCACTCCTCCTCCTCCTCCACTTCATCTCCACTCCATCTTCATCATCTTCCTCCTCTTCCACTTCCAAATCCAAAGAAAACCTAGGTAAAAATTCTAAATCCCTATTCTTCTTCCCCAATCTCTATTTTTTTCTCTAACTTAAACCTAGGTTAGAGTTGCTAACAAAACTCTCTTGTTGTGGGGTTTAATTTAGGAGTTGTGGAAGAAAAGTCTAGGTCGTCTCCAACCCAAGGCAAGTCCTCTTTCTCCCCTCCTCCTCCTCTTGAAGATTCTAAATTTAATCACCTATGTTAGTTTTGATTAACTATGAATTTATTGAATTTCTGAAATTACAAGTTGAGACTTATCGTATATTTTGCTCTAAGTTTCATAATGGAATAAATTAGGAATTATTTCCATTTTTCTGAATATATATATATGTATATTATGGTTAAAATCCACCATGTAATATTGTAGTATAAATATAGAGATGAGCAAGCAACTTGACACGATACAATTGATATATGTAAAGGACACCTTGTGTAGGACACAACGCAAGTATATTAAGTATTGGACACAACATCAATGGGATCCTGGATACATGATATATTTATACACACTTTGATACTATATATGTATAGATGCAAATTCTTATTCATATACCCATGTACAATTTTAACTCGCGATATGATTTTAGGGGCTTAACCTACACAAATTAAATATATATACATGTCTTACGTTTTCTTACTTAAACACGTGTACACGAGAGTAGTTTTCGATGTTAGCATAACTATTTAATTCTGTCCAAATTAATAAACCAATCAAAATAACACCTGTTGGAATGATTGATGGTTAAATTAATTAATTTGCAAGTCTCTATGTACCACGATAATTTTACTCTACAAATTTCCAACTCTCTAGCATACTAATGCAACATTGCTAAGAGTCTAACATTTTTTTTTTATTTTAAGTTATGACACATGGAATTGATGCTTATATATTACTAATAACTTCATTTGGATACTTGGGATAGTGAACTACAAGTCGCTCAAATCAAAGAAATTGCTTGCCTAAATAAATTGCTTGCTTGCTTGCCAAATTGCCATGGTAAGAATTAAGTATTTATATATACATATGCTTGCTTGAGTTCCGGTGTTGAGAGTTGCTCCACCGAAGGGGTCGGCGTACCTGGATATTAAATGCGTGGTTCCGGTGTTGAGGGTTGCTCCACCGAAGGGGTTGGCGAGCCCATATATCTCTTTATATCATGTTTTGTAAATTGTCGGAGCTCCTAAATACAAAGGAGACTCTGCCGAAATTTTTGAAAAATTTAGGAGATAGACAAATTTCTGATTTTCGGAAATTTTAGAATCATTGGGTGGGGAGGACAACTGAATATCCCTAGATATCCCGTAACATAATAACCATAAAAAGCTGATCAGCGATTCCTGAATATCCTGATGAGTACTTCTATATAAGTACTAGCCCAAGGGAGGCTCCTGTCCTGCTACTTCTATTCCGACAGTAACATCGAATAGATTGGTTTTAGCCCAAGGGAGGCTCCGAAATCACAGCCTGATCCCAGGTTAACGGGATTGTTCACGAGAATTATTTAGAGAATTAATTCAGAGTACTGTTCTCAAAATTGCATTGCATTTAGTCTACTAAATTTCATCTTACTCCAGCAAATAACTCCACCTATCAAAGGTAGGTAGTTTCTTGATTGCTCAAGGGAAGCAAAATCCTACTGAGAGCTCAAGGGAAGCTCAGAATATCTTACAATCTATGGAGTAGGATGTCATTTACATTTCCTTGATTTTTGTGAAGTAAACACATATAATAGTGCTAGTTGGCATATTTCTTTCTTTTGAAGAACTGCATCTTTCTTTTGCATACTTTACCGTCCTTGACCGAGGACTTGCTTGTCGTTTTCTAAAACGACCTAGTATTGTTCACTAGGTGAAGAAGAGGACGTCTCCGCTAAAGTAACGCCGCAGTACAACGAGGATTAATCGTCTGGACAACTTGCTAGTTATTTCTTTTGTAATAAGCTTGTAGAAGTATTGTTGATGAAGTCCTGTATAACAATTTCCATATGTATAATAAGTTGTAATCTCTAGCATTTTCCATTTTTGCTGATGTTTACGGGCGACAATCGCGAATTTTCGGCGCGTAGCCTGGGGATGTGTATGACGTCACCATTCCATTTGGGAAGTGGGACGTGATACGTCCTTTTAGTGGTGGCCCATGCAGGTCGGCGAAAATGGAAAATCCAGAACGTACCTTAGGTCTAGACGTAGGTTTTAAACTCAGATAGAAAACTTTGATTTCCAATCATATCTTAGAAATCCTTAAGTAAGGTAGATAAATAGTTGGTAGCCTTTTTCCTTACAAATTCCTCTTTCCTGTCTAGATCTTAAATCCTACTAAGGAGTAACTAACCTAAGGAAAAAATACTTTTTTTTATTTTCTTTTCAATCTAGGTCATGCCTCGGTTTGCACCCTTCGCAAGACTAGGAAATGATAGTCACAGCCTAGACGAGTATTATGCATTTGTAAAGAAGATGTGGCACGTAGCGCGTAAAGGAATGATCGAAGCCTATGGAGTACACTACGAATTGAAATATCCAATAGTGTCAGACATAGATAATGAAAGGAAGGAGTATTACAACTCGGTACATTATTATGTCCTGATAAAGGCAGAACCCACCAAAGGCCCAAAGACTGATCGCAATGGTACCTTGGAAGAATGGCTGCAAACTCATCCAAACGCAATAGTGCACAACATCAGGAAGATGTGGATTTAGATCCTCAAGCATGTATGTATGTGGAATGAATGTAATATATGTAGTAAGAATGTAATATATGTAGTAAGAATGTAAGTAAGTAGGGAAATATGGACTTAGATCCCTAGTATCTATAGATGATAAGTATGTGTATGTAGCTAGGATGGATGAAATGTAAGATATATCTGCATGTTGGTAGAATGTGACCAAGTATGTAGCCAAGGGCATATTATTCTATAAATAAATAAAATATGCTTTTTTCAATCTCCTTATGTTCCTTATAAGAAATTCTTACATAGGATATCAAGGATATGGACCTGTTTATACCCAGTTTGGAATGGGATGGAAGCGAGTACACCTTGTACCTATACCAACGCTATGCCAGGATACTATGGAACGCACCCGACTGGTATGACATTCACGTCTACCAAATATTCTATGGAGTCAGGCGTCCTATGGTACGAGACGTGGAGGATGGCGCTGAAGTGTACTTTGAGTACATCACCTACTGTCTTTATGTCCGAGACCCGAACCGCATCTATGTCGGATTGCACGGCTACGAAGGCACCATGGATGACTTTGAGAGGATATATACAGAAGTAGAGATCCTTGCTGAAGGGAGGGAGCTTATTGAAGCCGTAGCATAAGATGTCTTAACCCTGTACATAGTGAAGAAGAAGTCCTTTCCTTGTATTTTGGCATTTGCAGATATGTACTTGTATGAAGTAGAATAGTGTACCATGTCACGTTTTGGGATAATGGGTGACATGAGTAACTAGGTAGCAAGAATGTATGTAAATGAAAAATGAGAGTAAGGAGCACCATTTTGTAATTACTCTCATTTTAATGAATGAATATATACATATATACGAAGTTTCATGATACACTCTTGTTGGAAATTACGAGTTAAATACTTCCCTAAGAATTGCGTTTTTCCTAATCTCAGGATATGGACAACCACGGTCAGTCAAGTACTCCGCCCCCTCAAGAACCAACTGTGGCCGATATGTTTCGATTATTCCAGCAATTATTGGAATCCCATAATCAGCAGGCCAATGCAGCCCATGTTGCCAATACAACCATATTGGAACAAATGCAGAACTCCAAGAAAACAAAAGAAGGAACCCTAAAAGATTTTCGAGATCTTAAGCCACCTAAGTTCAAGGGAACTGAAAATGCAATAGAAGCGGGTCAATGGTTGAAAACCATTGAAGGCTTAATGAAGGCCGCAAAGCTCAAAACCGAAGATATGGTGCCAGCAATCCGCATCCAGCTAGAAGATATCGCTGGATACTGGTGGAGTGCTGAGTACCCAGAAGATTCCGATGGAGTTATGACATGGGCAGAATTCAAGAAGAAGTTTGAAGAAAGATTCTATCCTAAATCAGCACGAATAGAGTTAGAGCGGCAATTCAACTATCTTAAATAAGGAAGACGCACCGTCGATGAATATGCTGTAGAGTTTTCCAGACTCAGTCGATTTGCTCCTAACATGATAGCCGACGAAGAAACAAAAATTTCTAGGTTCCTGGACGGGCTCGGGACCCAATTGAAAAGCAGGGTCGCGTCCTACCGATGCCAGACCTTTTCTGAGGTAACAGAAGCTGCTCGAGACCAGGAGAGAATCCTGAAAGAGGAGCAACCTTTCCGGTCATCACAACCCAAGAGAACTTTTGAGGAAGGATCATCCTCTAACAAGAATCACTGGCAAGGACCACCTAAGCGTCCTCAGAATGGCAACTCGGACAAATTTCTTATCTGTGATTTCTGCCAGAAGCCAGGACATAAGAAGAATGTATGTAGGAGAAGATTGGAGCTTTGTCTGAGATGTGGAGCAAATCATCCAATCAGTCAATGTCCTCAGCCGCCTGCGAATGGAGCAAGGACACAAGGTTTCACTCAAGGATACCGACCTCCAGTTCAAGGAAACCAACCTCGACCAATGATACAGGCACCAACAGCGCAAGCAGGAATGGCTTATGGGAGTCAGCAAAGGCCGCCCTATGCCCCTCAGGCTTATCAGTTTCAACAAGCACAACGGGCAGCTCAAGCTCAAAATAATAACAAGAAAAGGAATAGGCAAGGGCAAGCATTCATAATGGGAACTGAAGATGCGAATATCCCTGGAGAAGTAGTTTCAGGTACTATTTTAGTTTCTTCATACCCAGCTTCAGTATTATTTGATTCCGGGGCTACCCATTCATTTATAGCATCTTCTTTTATATCACAACGTGAAATAGAATCACAACCTCTGCCTAAATCACTGAAAGTACTCACCGGTAATGGAGTAGTAGAAGTCAGTCGAGTATGTCGTAGATGTCCCATTAAATTGGGTGGAGGAGCTTTTCGTACCCGATTGCTTGTCTTTCCAACAAGCAATTATGATGTAATATTGGGTATGGATTGGCTAACTGCAACATTAGCCAATATAGACTGCGGTCAGGGGAAAATTTCATTCCAACTCCCTGACGGCGAGTCTTATGAATTTGCAAGAGACCAAAATGAGTTCAATGCAGAGGAGCTAGAGAAATTTGAATTACCAGTACTGCTGCAAGGAGTAGCAGAGCAATCATTTCCAAGGGTAGTAGAAGAATTCAAGGATGTGTTCCCAGAAGAATTACCGGGGCTACCCCCAGACAGAGCCGTGGAATTTTCTATAGATTTAATACCGGGGGCTGCACCCATAGCCAAGAAGATATACCCAATGAACAAAGAGGAGCTAGTTGAGTTAAATAAACAGATAAAGGAGTTATTGTCAAAAGGGTTTATCCAGCCTAGCGCTTCACCATGGGGTGCACCAGTATTATTTGTGAAAAAGAAAGATAGTACCCTACGCCTGGTGATTGACTATAGGGCTTTGAATGAGGTTACCATCAAGAATAAATATCCCTTACCTAGGATCGATCAACTGTTTGATCAGTTAGGAGAGGCAAGGGTATTTTCAAAAATTGATTTGAGATCCGGATATCATCAGGTAAAGGTGAAAAAGGAAGACATCCCAAAGACTGCATTTAGAACTCGGTATGGGCATTACGAATTCTTAGTTATGCCATTCGGGTTGACAAATGCACCTGCTATATTTATGGACCTGATGAATTGAATATTTTATCAATATCTGGATAAATTTGTGATTGTATTTATTGATGACATCCTTGTATACTCCAAAAGTGAAGAGGAGCATGAAAAACATTTGAGGATAGTATTGCAAACTCTGCGGGAAGAACAATTGTATGCTAAGCTTAGTAAATGTGAGTTTTGGTTGGACCAAATACCATTTCTAGGACATATTGTCAGTGGAGAAGGCATCTCGGTGGATCCAAAGAAAGTAGAAGCAGTTAAGTCTTGGCCAACACCTAAGTCAGTAGCAGAAATCAGAAGCTTCTTAGGATTGGCTGGCTATTATCGGAGATTTGTAGAGAACTTTTCAAGAATTGCAGAACCTTTAACCCGTCTTACTCGGAAGGAAGAGAAATTTAATTGGACGGAGAAATGTCAAGCAGCATTTGACGAGCTGAAGAAAAGATTAATTACAGCTCCAATACTAGCATTACCCTCTGGTTCAGGTGGATATGAGATATATAGTGATGCATCAGGTAAGGGTTTAGGATGTGTACTGATGCAGCACGGGAGAGTCATAGCCTATGCATCCCGACAATTAAAGACGCATGAAAGGAATTACCCAACTCATGATCTCGAACTCGCAGCGGTAGTATTCGCACTCAAGTTGTGGAGACACTATTTATATGGAGAAATAATCAAAATATACACAGACCACAAGAGCTTAAAATATGTCTTCACACAAAAGGAGATTAATATGAGACAGAGAAGATGGTTGGAGTTACTGAAGGATTTTGACATGGAGCTGACCTATCATCCGGGCAAAGCTAATAAGGTGGCTGATGCCTTAAGTAGAAGACCCGAAGCTTTCTTCATGAATACACCCAAAGAAATCCTTGAGGATTTGAGAAAAATGGGAATTGAAGTGATACGCCCACTAACCGAAGGAATGTGGCAAAACTTGCAAGTACAGTCCTCCTTAATAGATAGAATTAAGGAAGCTCAACAGAATGATTCAAAACTTCAGAAAATTTGGAAACAAACAGAAGAGGGACTCCAGACCGGGATAAGGAAGCATCCGGACGGATCATTAAGATTCGGATATCGATTATGTGTGCCCAGTGGAGATTTAAGAACAGAAGTTATGTCAGAAGCCCACAACTCACAATATTCCATTCATCCGGGCAGCACTAAGATGTACAAAGATTTGAGACAAACATTTTGGTGGCACGGGATGAAGAGAGAAGTCGCCAGATTTGTATCAAGATGTCTTGTCTGTCAGCAAGTAAAAGCGGAGCATCAAAGGACAGCAGGACTTCTCCAGCCGTTACCCATACCCGAATGGAAATGGAAGCACCTCACCATGGATTTCGTGACAGGATTGCCTAGGACCCAAAGGGGTAATAATGCTATTTGGGTCATTGTAGACAGACTTACCAAGTCCGCTCGTTTTCTGCCCTTTCGAGTTGGACAGTCAACGGAGGTCTTGGCCGAAATGTACATGAGACAGATTGTTAGACAGCATGGAGTGCCAGTGAGTATAGTATCGGATAGAGATACCAGATTTACTTCACATTTCTGGAAAAGCTTGCAAGAAAGTCTTGGCACTAAATTGAAATTTAGCTCCGCCTACCATCCCCAAACAGACGGCCAGTCTGAAAGAACCATTCAGACCTTAGAAGACATGCGGAAACAATACCCGTATTTATTCCCTAAGACAGGTCAGTAACCATATTGCTAGTCTAATTATTTCAAATTCCGAGGACGAAATTTTTCTAAGGAGGGTAGACTTGTCATACTCAAAAATATTTATTATTACTTTTATTATTGTTATTATTATTGTATTACGTCAATAATATTGTGATTAGGATTTTGTTGTTTTATGGCCATGTGTCCCAAGGCCATAACCATAACCATAACCCATAACCCTAACCCTAGCCCTACACCCTACCCATAACCCTAGCCCTGGGGGGGGGGGGGGTGCAAGGTGTCCCTACAAAGGGATGGGGAGGGGGACACCTCACCACAACCCAATCCCTATATATATATATACACACACACACACACACTTCATGACCAAAAAGGAAAGAGAAAAGAAAAAAAAAAAAAAAAACAAAAACAACTCACACACACCACCCGACCCCCCCCCCCCCCCCAAGCTCCTTTGCTGCTGCTGCCGCTGCTGCTCAGCCGCCCGCCGCCGCCAGCGCCGCCGCCAGCGCCGCCGCCGGCGTCGCCTGCCCCTCCGGCAACCTCCTCTCCACTCCTCCTCCTCCTCCACTTCATCTCCACTCCATCTTCATCATCTTCCTCCTCTTCCACTTCCAAATCCAAAGAAAACCTAGGTAAAAATTCTAAATCCCTATTCTTCTTCCCCAATCTCTATTTTTTTCTCTAACTTAAACCTAGGTTAGAGTTGCTAACAAAACTCTCTTGTTGTGGGGTTTAATTTAGGAGTTGTGGAAGAAAAGTCTAGGTCGTCTCCAACCCAAGGCAAGTCCTCTTTCTCCCCTCCTCCTCCTCTTGAAGATTCTAAATTTAATCACCTATGTTAGTTTTGATTAACTATGAATTTATTGAATTTCTGAAATTACAAGTTGAGACTTATCGTATATTTTGCTCTAAGTTTCATAATGGAATAAATTAGGAATTATTTCCATTTTTCTGAATATATATATATGTATATTATGGTTAAAATCCACCATGTAATATTGTAGTATAAATATAGAGATGAGCAAGCAACTTGACACGATACAATTGATATATGTAAAGGACACCTTGTGTAGGGCACAACGCAAGTATATTAAGTATTGGACACAACATCAATGGGATCCTGGATACATGATATATTTATACACACTTTGATACTATATATGTATAGATGCAAATTCTTATTCATATACCCATGTACAATTTTAACTCGCGATATGATTTTAGGGGCTTAACCTACACAAATTAAATATATATACATGTCTTACGTTTTCTTACTTAAACACGTGTACACGAGAGTAGTTTTCGATGTTAGCATAACTATTTAATTCTGTCCAAATTAATAAACCAATCAAAATAACACCTGTTGGAATGATTGATGGTTAAATTAATTAATTTGCAAGTCTCTATGTACCACGATAATTTTACTCTACAAATTTCCAACTCTCTAGCATACTAATGCAACATTGCTAAGAGTCTAACATTTTTTTTTTATTTTAAGTTATGACACATGGAATTGATGCTTATATATTACTAATAACTTCATTTGGATACTTGAGATAGTGAACTACAAGTCGCTCAAATCAAAGAAATTGCTTGCCTAAATAAATTGCTTGCTTGCTTGCCAAATTGCCATGGTAAGAATTAAGTATTTATATATACATATGCTTGCTTGAGTTCCGGTGTTGAGAGTTGCTCCACCGAAGGGGTCGGCGTACCTGGATATTAAATGCGTGGTTCCGGTGTTGAGGGTTGCTCCACCGAAGGGGTTGGCGAGCCCATATATCTCTTTATATCATGTTTTGTAAATTGTCGGAGCTCCTAAATACAAAGGAGACTCTGCCGAAATTTTTGAAAAATTTAGGAGATAGACAAATTTCTGATTTTCGAAAATTTTAGAATCATTGGGTGGGGAGGACAACTGAATATCCCTAGATATCCCGTAACATAATAACCATAAAAAGCTGATCAGCGATTCCTGAATATCCTGATGAGTACTTCTATATAAGTACTAGCCCAAGGGAGGCTCCTGTCCTGCTACTTCTATTCCGACAGTAACATCGAATAGATTGGTTTTAGCCCAAGGGAGGCTCCGAAATCACAGCCTGATCCCAGGTTAACGGGATTGTTCACGAAAATTATTTAGGGAATTAATTCAGAGTACTGTTCTCAAAATTGCATTGCATTTAGTCTACTAAATTTCATCTTACTCCAGCAAATAACTCCACCTATCAAAGGTAGGTAGTTTCTTGATTGCTCAAGGGAAGCAAAATCCTACTGAGAGCTCAAGGGAAGCTCAGAATATCTTACAATCTATGGAGTAGGATGTCATTTACATTTCCTTGATTTTTGTGAAGTAAACACATATAATAGTGCTAGTTGGCATATTTCTTTCTTTTGAAGAACTGCATCTTTCTTTTGCATACTTTACCGTCCTTGACCGAGGACTTGCTTGTCTTTTTCTAAAACGACCTAGTATTGTTCACTAGGTGAAGAAGAGGACGTCTCCGCTGAAGTAACGCCGCAGTACAACGAGGATTAATCGTCTGGACAACTTGCTAGTTATTTCTTTTGTAATAAGCTTGTAGAAGTATTGTTGATGAAGTCCTGTATAACAATTTCCATATGTATAATAAGTTGTAATCTCTGGCATTTTCCATTTTTGCTGATGTTTACGGGCGACAATCGCGAATTTTCGGCGCGTAGCCTGGGGATGTGTATGACGTCACCATTCCATTTGGGAAGTGGGACGTGACAGGAGACGTCAGATACGACTTCGAGTTCCTACAGTTGAGAACTTGATTTAGAATCCTGAATAACCAGACTAAGTGTACTAGTTGCAATCTCTAATAGACATGTCCTAGTCAGGTTTTAAGTTGTATTTAAACTACAGCTAACGATTACGTCGCAACTACGTGCGTTGATTAAGCCGGTTAATGAATTATTTGGAAAATCACGAGAATCAAATACCATTTGGAAAACTTTGTGTTTTGTAATATATATTTATAAAAATACAATTTCTTTTAGTGGTAAATCGTGAATTAATAATATTTAATTCATTTTAACAAACTCGTAATTAAACCGTAAATCGCGATCTAATCTACGATTAAGCAACTAATCCAAAGTCCACCCAAATCACATCCACCAGAAAAAGAAAAGAAAATAATTACGCTACACAAATACATTGGCACAGCTACTGGTCCTAGGGTGGGCTTATGCCCGATACAATTTTCCTTTTACATTAATAAGAGAAATTGACTGAAATTAAATAATTTAAAGTGCAGGAAAAATAAATATCTAATATAAATAGCCTAATATTAAATATAATAAAAAGAAGCTAGGAGTCTCAGACTCGGTCCATTCCTCAAATTTCGGTTTATGCCTCAACGTCCGGTCGGACCGGTGCGTTTGCATTTCGCCGGGGCCCACAGACCGGTACGGTCGTCGCCCAAAAATCGGTTTTAGAAATTCATTTTCGAAAGCCAGTTTTGAAATTAATAAAATATAATTTTGTAAAAATTTGGGCAGCACTTCCCCTATTCCGGGACAAACCCAAAACTGGGAAGTGCGCCAACAAATTCCTGCAAATAATTTCCAACCCAAAATAGTCCACAAAATCCACCAAAATAATTCCAACACCACAGAAATAATTCCAACTCCACCAAATAATTCCCGAAAAGTCCGGGAATCCAATATCAACCAATTCACACCAACCCAACAGGTAAATCACAGAAAAATAGACTAACGCGGCTAAACGAAAATTATAACGCAGCTATCCGGATTCCCGAGAGGGAACCGGGGGACCGATCTATCGTCATCGACTCACGGGAGGGACGAACTACTCTGATTAACAGAAATTACCAGTTTCCGTTGGCGGGGAGCCGCGGGAAAAATCTCGGGAAAGAGATCCGAACTAAGTCGGCAGCAGGTAGAAGATCCCGAACAGCGGGAAAGTCCACGGACAGCGGGAACGCCGGCGGGGCAGCAAAGAACCGCAGAAAATCAGCAGGAAAACTCCGCCGGGGCGCGGACAGCACAGCGGAGAGCTGCGGGCTCAGGGGGTTCTGCCGGCGGGGGCGCGGGGGTCCTGCCGGTGGGGCTGGACGGAGAGGGGGTCGGCCACGGAGGGTGGCGGTCGGGTTCGGGCACGCCGGAGGCGCGGGGCGGCGCCGGCTAGGGCGCGGGGCTGCTGGCCGCGGGGGCCGGCCTCGGGAACGGCGGCGGAGGCCGCGGGTACCGCGGAGGAGCGGCGCGGTGGCGGATCCGGCCGGAGAAAGGGGGCTCGGGAACTGCGGAGGCGGGGCGAGCTCGGAGGCGGCGGATGGCCGCGGGAGAGGGGGCGGCTAGCGGCGGGATGGCCGCGGAGAAGCTCGCCGGAGGGGCTCGGGAGTTTGCCGGAGAAGGGCTCGGGGAAACCCTCGACAGAGAGAGAGGGAGAGAGAGAGATGGGTTGAGAAGATGGGTTTTCCACAGAATGAAAACCGAGAGAGAGAGAGATAATAGAGTTTGTTGAGAGTTGTGGGGAGTTGGTTCTGTTGAGGAGAACGTGGGAAGATGGGGGAAATAAAGGAGAGTGGGGTTAAATTGTGTGGAGGAGAGGAATCTACGAGAAATGAGTTTACCAATTCTCCAGGGGAAGGGACCAGTTCCCAACCGCGAATATTTTTTTTTTTTTTTTTTTTTTTATTTCTTTTATTAACCAAGTCAAAAAAAATAGGAAAGAATGGGGTTAGGGTTTGGGCTCAGGCTCGAACTCGGGTCTGGGTCCAAAAATCCAAAAGTCCATGTTGATTATAATTTTCGAAATTCCTTCCAACCAAAAATAAATAATAATATTTAATAATAATAATAATTTGAAAAAATATCTAATTTAATAATACGAAAAATTCTAAATAATTTATCCAACGAAAACTGGGTTTCACAGCAATAATTCATACATGTTACATCTACCAAATGATTCTTAGCAGCAGATTGGATCTGATCCTGTCATCCTGTGCCCAATCCAATTCTTGTTTTACATTTCCACTTATAGCTGTATGCACTGTAAGGTTTTGTGCATTTCCACCTATATAGCCACGAGACCCTATTTCCCCAAATTTACCAGCCCTGAAACCAGGCAAATGTGCTAATCTGGGAATAGGGCTGCAAACGAGCCAAGCCGAGCCAAGCTTTTGTAAGCTTGAGCTTGGCTTGACTAGAATTAATCGAGCTCAAGCTCGGGCTTGATAATTTTTTTTATTTTGGAGCTTGAGCTTGGCTCGAGCTTGTTTATATTAAGCTTGAGCTTGGCTTGGTTTGAGCTTGAGCTTGGCTTGATAAAAAGCTTGATAAGCTCAAAATCAAGCTCGTTAAGCTTGGTTTCAAGCTCGCTCAACTTTATTTCAAGCTCATTAAGTTTGATTTCAAGCTTAACGAGCTCGATTTCAATTTAGTTAGGTTTGAATTCAAGTACCTGTATATTATCAATTTATTTAAAAAAATTTAATGAAAAAAGTTCCTTAATATCAATTATTGACATATAAATATATAATATACACAAATATACATATATTTAGAATTCAACAAAGAACAAACGAGCTTCTAAACAAGCTCCTAAACGAGCTTCTAAACGAGCTAGCTCGCAAGCTCATCAACGAGCCAGCTCGCGAGCTCAAACGAGCCGAGTACTTCTAAGCTTGAGCTTGGCTCTTTTGTTAAACGAGCTCGAAAATGAAGCTTGAGCTCAGCTTGTTTACTAAACGAACCGAGCTCAAACGAGCTTTTATCGAGCCGAGCTTCGAGCAGCTCGCAAACGGCTTGGCTCATTTGCAGCCCTATCTGGGAATATCCCGAACAAAGATCCTCCATCATTTGCTGGCATAAGTTCCTATGTCCTCTATAATTATTTGTAGATCATATAGCGGGGGAAATGTTACTTTACCCTCATTGTCTATTAATGATAAGGTTCTTTCTTTTATATATATATATATATATATATATATATATATATATATATATATATATATATATAAATCTCTTTCAAGTTAACAATTGATTTACCTCAGTGTCTATGACTTTCAGTTACTTATTCTGGCATCTGGCATTGTTGTCAGCTGAACTATGTAATCTTTGGAAACAACATTTACATATTTGTTGTTGGTTACCTAGGCTATTGAATCGATGATGCATGTATCATGAGATATATTACTCCATAAGAAATTTGGTTGAACATCAATATAATGAATACATATATGGATAGACTGAAGGAAACATTGAACAACAATATGGACCGTCATTAAAAAATGTTATATTCTAGTTTCCAAACAACATATGTAACTTGTTAAAACAACGAGTTTACTCGGAAGAGAAGGTTTCTTTGGAATAAAGAAGTTGAAAACAAGTCTCTATGGACCATTTCGGTCGAGTTTAGAGTGGTACAGTCGAGTTATAAAACTATTAAATTAAACCACTTAAAAGTTGGATTTAACCCTTTTAGATTCAGTTAACCCAATAATTTCCATATCAGTGGATCATTATATTGGGTGATACATACCAATATCATACAATACTGAAAGTATATTGTGAGATAAGTCGTCCATTCATACTGTTCAACAAATTGTATCATTTAGGATCGTAAGATTTGTATGTTTATCATAGATACTGACAACAAAGTTGGTTACATGTATACCATTTTGGAGGCATTTTGCTTTTGTGTTGCTTACTTTTCTGGAATGTTGCTTTTCCGTTGTCACTCCATGCTCTCAGCTACGCTACACAAACTTCTTAGTGATAACCTTTATTAGTCATGAAGTGGAACCGATTACAAGCCATACGTACCTTTTCTTTTATATATAGCCTCTAACTAGAAGGACAGTCGTCTTGTTCTTTTCATATACAGTAATGTTTGAAAAGCTTAGTTAACATACTATATCTGCCTTTATAAAGTGATGATCTGCCAATCACTCATGTTTTTCCTGAGTTTTTACTTAAAATGTTGTTTGGAATATGTTGTCAGACTACAAAGTGCTGTCATGGATGATTCCTTTACTATTCAGATCAGCTCCAACTTGGTCAACAAGTTGGCCAGGGACGATGGTCACAAGCTGAAGAAGAAAGTCAAGAAACCCAAGCCGAAGATCCCAGATGAGCCTGTTAAGCCTCAGACTGGGGCGAAGCAAGCTTCTCCTGTACCAAAGAGTAGCCCTGATATGGCATGGCCGGTCCAGTCCCCCGTGTTCTTTCCTGTACCTGCTACCCCACCCCCAGTTGCAGTTGCACTTGCAGAACTGGAAGCAATCCGTGCTGTAGTCAAACAGAGCGAGGATGCGGTGAAGAGGCTGGAGAAGCAGGAGGCCGACATGGTTCAGGAACTCACTCAGGAAAAAAAAAGTATGAAAACTCGGTTCATACCAAAAAAAAAGTATGAAGCAAGAGACTTCCATAATACCAAAAAAAAAGTAATTAGAAGAGAATTAAAATATGTATAACGTACATGCATATATTATAGTATATATAAGACCAAGATAAGAAATATTGGAACTACGGTTCATACCTACAATATTCCGACCTCTCACGATTTGTTTTATTCTAAAAAAATTGCATGTTTTATCTGAATCTTCATATTAATTAATTTACCTTTTTGATGTATGGGATTTAATATTAAAAGAAATTCATAGACGCATACTATTGCATACTTTAAATTTATGCTTCTAAAGTATGCTAAATTAGAATAATTATCTCGATATATAGCAAATACCTAAATTCTTCTAATTAACTTACAAATTAGAAACATACTTAGGAATATAACAAATACTAAAAAAAAAAAAAAATCAAACGCTTGGTATTTTTTTAACAAGTACGCTACATAGAAAAAGAGTTGCTTAGTTGTATTACAAATGATGTTCTACTTAAACGTTTTCGAAGTATGAAAACTCGTAGAAGACAATTGTGATATATAATACTTTATTATATAAAAATATTACTATTTTTAACATAATATTATATTATTATTTCCAAAATAATAATAATAATAAGACTGCGCCTACGAACCACTTATACTTGTGCCTCCCTGGATCCGGCACTGCATTCATAGGTGAAGAATAAATTATTAAGTGATACTGTTAATATTGGATCAACAGCTAGTGATGAAAACTTGTCATTGCTGAAGACTTGGATGATAACAATGATGGGAAATCCTTCTTCCTTGCAGGGACCACAATACTCGATGCTGTCAAATCCACCGTCGACGCTGCAACCACCGTCATCTATGAGGAGAACCCCGACCGGGACTTTGTTACGGCTGGTAGTTTCTCCTACGCCATTGTCGTAGTTGGCGAACGTCCCTACAGTGAGAACGAAGGGGACAGCTTCAACCTCACAATCCTAGACCCTGGCCCAACGACAGTCCAGAACGTCTGCGGTGCAGTGAAGTGCGTGGTGATCGTCATCTCAGGCAGGCCGATCGTGATCGAGCCCTATGTCCCCTTGATCGATGCTCTTGTTGCGGCTTGGCTTCCTGGCACAGAAGGTCAGGGTATCACTGACGTCCTTTATGGAGACTACGGATTCACCGGAAAGCTCCCGAGGACATGGTTCAGGTCAGTCGACCAGCTCCCTATGAATGACGTCGGGGACGAGCAGTATGACCCATTATATCCATTCGGGTTCGGATTGACAACGTCCATGGCATCAGCAGGGTTGAGCGATATGTAGTGATTGGAATATCTGTAGATGTTAACAAGAGAAATGTTGATGTCTAGAGTAAGAAGTAAGAACCTCCAACAGTAACAATGAATGCCATTTGAAAACATTTGGCTTCCTTGTAACAAATTGTATTAGCTAAAGCGAAGACAAATGTGCATTTGTTTCTGCCACCACGTTCAATATTGAGATCCGCGCGCTAAAACACACAAGGAGCATAAGCATCTATGCGGTGCAAAATTGTATGAAAGCAACAAGAAGCAAGCAGCATCAATACTGTCAAAACAGTTTACATGGTTTATTGAATCAGAAACACGTCTCCTCCTGCACTAAGGCTTAAGATGCCCCCCTATTTCTCAGGCTTCGGAACCAACTTGCTGCTTCTGCCTTGATTGGCGAGCACAATCAGCAAATGATCTCACCACCGGTGCACATTTCAGGGTTTCGCTTGGCGTCTGATGTTTCTTGTAGCACTCAAGGCAAGCCTCCTTCTCAGCTAAGCAGGGAAAAGACTTCTGGTAGGGCAGCTTGAACTCCTTGTCACGGAGTTCCTTGGCTTTCTGAGTGAGTTCCTGAACCATGTCGGCCTCCTGCTTCTCCAGCCTCTTCACCGCATCCTCGCTCTGTTTGACTACAGCACGGATTGCTTCCAGTTCTGCAAGTGCAACTGCAACTGGGGGTGGGGTAGCAGGTACAGGAAAGAACACGGGGGACTGGACCGGCCATGCCATATCAGGGCTACTCTTTGGTACAGGAGAAGCTTGCTTCGCCCCAGTCTGAGGCTTAACAGGCTCATCTGGGATCTTCGGCTTGGGTTTCTTGACTTTCTTCTTCAGCTTGTGACCATCGTCCCTGGCCAACTTGTTGACCAAGTTGGAGCTGATCTGAATAGTAAAGGAATCATCCATGACAGCACTTTGTAGTCTGACAACATATTCCAAACAACATTTTAAGTAAAAACTCAGGAAAAACATGAGTGATTGGCAGATCATCACTTTATAAAGGCAGATATAGTATGTTAACTAAGCTTTTCAAACATTACTGTATATGAAAAGAACAAGACGACTGTCCTTCTAGTTAGAGGCTATATATAAAAGAAAAGGTACGTATGGCTTGTAATCGGTTCCACTTCATGACTAATAAAGGTTATCACTAAGAAGTTTGTGTAGCGTAGCTGAGAGCATGGAGTGACAACGGAAAAGCAACATTCCAGAAAAGTAAGCAACACAAAAGCAAAATGCCTCCAAAATGGTATACATGTAACCAACTTTGTTGTCAGTATCTATGATAAACATACAAATCTTACGATCCTAAATGATACAATTTGTTGAACAGTATGAATGGGCAACTTATCTCACAATATACTTTCAGTATTGTATGATATTGGTATGTATCACCCAATATAATGATCCACTGATATGGAAATTATTGGGTTAACTGAATCTAAAAGGGTTAAATCCAACTTTTAAGTGGTTTAATTTAATAGTTTTATAACTCGACTGTACCACTCTAAACTCGACCGAAATGGTCCATAGAGACTTGTTTTCAACTTCTTTATTCCAAAGAAACCTTCTCTTCCGAGTAAACTCGTTGTTTTAACAAGTTACATATGTTGTTTGGAAACTAGAATATAACATTTTTTAATGACGGTCCATATTGTTGTTCAATGTTTCCTTCAGTCTATCCATATATGTATTCATTATATTGATGTTCAACCAAATTTCTTATGGAGTAATATATCTCATGATACATGCATCCTCGATTCAATAGCCTAGGTAACCAACAACAAATATGTACAATGTTGTTTCCAAAGATTACATAGTTCAGCTGACAACAATGCCAGATGCCAGAATAAGTAACTGAAAGTCATAGACACTGAGGTAAATCAATTGTTAACTTGAAAGAGAATTATATATATATATATATATATATATATATATATATAAAAGAAAGAACCTTATCATTAATAGACAATGAGGGTAAAGTAACATTTCCCCCGCTATATGATCTACAAATAATTATAGAGGACATAGGAACTTATGCCAGCAAATGATGGAGGATCTTTGTTCGGGATATTCCCAAATAGGGCTGCAAATGAGCCAAGCCGTTTGCGAGCTGCTCGAAGCTCGGCTCGATAAAAGCTCGTTTGAGCTCGGTTCGTTTAGTAAACAAGCTGAGCTCAAGCTTCATTTTCGAGCTCGTTTAACAAAAGAGCCAAGCTCAAGCTTAGAAGTACTCGGCTCGTTTGAGCTCGCGAGCTGGCTCGTTGATGAGCTTGCGAGCTAGCTCGTTTAGAAACTCGTTTAGGAGCTTGTTTAGAAGCTCGTTTGTTCTTTGTTGAATTCTAAATATATGTATATTTGTGTATATTATATATTTATATGTCAATAATTGATATTAAGGAACTTTTTTCATTAAATTTTTTTAAATAAATTGATAATATACAGGTACTTGAATTCAAACCTAACTAAATTGAAATCGAGCTCGTTAAGCTTGAAATCAAACTTAATGAGCTTGAAATAAAGTTGAGCGAGCTTGAAACCAAGCTTAACGAGCTTGATTTTGAGCTTATCAAGCTTTTTATCAAGCCAAGCTCAAGCTCAAACCAAGCCAAGCTCAAGCTTAATATAAACAAGCTCGAGCCAAGCTCAAGCTCCAAAATAAAAAAAATTATCAAGCTCGAGCTTGAGCTCGATTAATTCTAGTCAAGCCAAGCTCAAGCTTACAAAAGCTTGGCTCGGCTTGGCTCGTTTGCAGCCCTATTCCCAGATTAGCACATTTGCCTGGTTTCAGGGCTGGTAAATTTGGGGAAATAGGGTCTCGTGGCTATATAGGTGGAAATGCACAAAACCTTACAGTGCATACAGCTATAAGTGGAAATGTAAAACAAGAATTGGATTGGGCACAGGATGACAGGATCAGATCCAATCTGCTGCTAAGAATCATTTGGTAGATGTAACATGTATGAATTATTGCACTTTCCATATATGCCGGTGTTCAGTCATAGAAGCTGAATCATGATTGCTGATAAATGGTATATTCTAAACCTTTGAGGTGATGGACATTCCAAAAAAAGAAAATTTGAAGCTAACATATGAATTTCAAGGAAATGGTATATACTGAACCAAAATAATAGAGGCAGAACCTGATTGTTGACAAATGTAGGTTACAATTAAAATCTATTTGATGAAATATGGGCAAAAGCTCAAGAAGAGAAGCTGGTGGTAGCATGACCAAGATGACAAAGGTTGTGGGAACCCAAATAGAATACTCTCAGTAATCAACCACTGACCTGCTGAAGAACAGGTATACTCGTTAGTACAAATAGAGAAATAAAGGAATCCTCAGAGACCTCATATCTCAATGGCCAATTGTTCTTCTGAGGCCGAAACTATATAGGGCATATCTAGTCTATAGAAATTGGATCAATGTTTAGGATGATATGTATGTCCTAATCCTCATCCTTGTGCACTACTTCTTATGTTTCTAAAAAGATCACGGTTACTATCCTTCCAACAAGAGGCTAAAAGGCTCACAGTTAATATTCTTCCAAGAAGAGGCTAAATACGGAGCATAGGAGTCTCTTAGGTCCCAAAAATATATTGACAACTGACATTCTACCATCGCCGAATGCTCAAAGTTGAGCTTTTCTCCGTGTAGCTTGGTCATCTGCTCTTGCTGCATCTCCGGTTAAAGATCTGGGTATGTGCATGCTAGAGCACAACAAGATTTTGAGGAAGCTTGATGGTTTGATCCACATTCCTTGCATCCAATATCTCGTGCAGCACCATGTTGCCCATGCAAATAGGGGGGCTGCAATTCGAGGAACCTGGAGCAAGCATCTAATGACGCAGTGCAGAAAACATCACAAAAAGAAGAAAGAAAGGTTTATTACTAATCATCATCTGAGACAATATTGCAAGATTTCAAAAGTTAATATTTTTCTATGCATTTTCTTTACGAGTTTGTCCCCAACCGAGACCCAACTTTCACCATAATCCTGTGCACCATTTCTGACGTATAGGGTGGAGATTTGCGCATCTTGAAGGCAATTGCTAACATGCTACCCTCTTATTAAAGAAACCTAAGATGTAAACTTGATGTATTGATTAGGCAGGTGAGCTATCATCTTACAGGTCATATCACATTATTTAGAAACTTAGGAGTACATTAGGTTGTTGCAAAGATCAGGTGACATGTATATGTAAAGATGATGGTATAATACCCCTGGCCCGTGGAGAAGAACTTACGAAGGTAATCACATTTTATTTCTTTTACTCCACAATGCTGGTTCTCTGTAAAAAGCCAGTAACAAAATATTGTCTTCCTGGTGTTGTAAATGGCGGGTATAGCAGTATTGGATTCTCTACACTACATTTGGACCTAAGGTGTTGTTTGGTTCATGGAACTTAACCAAGAACTTAGAGAGTCTCCAAGTTGTCTTATTTGGTATGGAGAAGTTGGGGAGACGAGAAATTAGCTTACATGGGCTTGTCCCCATGCCACATAGGCTAGGTTCCTTCACTAATTCCCAAGCAAACAGGAAGTGGGAACCCAATATGCTATATAAACAAGTTATATTATTACATTTGCATAGATCCAACATTTCACAAAATCCAATCCAACCCGAATATTAACCTGTAATTTTAAAAACGCATTGTTCCCAACTTCCCACCGACCCCCTTACCTTTCCCATTCTCCATTCAATAATCATAACCATTCCTGTCTTAATGAGTTAATGTTGACTTCTCTCTGGCGGACACAAATTTTCTTTTGGAGAGTGAAAATACATTAACTTCAATTTTATACAAATATAACGACGAATCTCAAAAGTCTAACAATATCCAAAACTACATTAAAATGACTCATATTAACAAGGTTCAAAAACTCAGCATCGACAACGGTTCCGGGCCCTTCCTATTGGTAATGATGATTCCAGCGGTTTTGAGGGGGTTTGGTGGTTTGAAATTGAATTGATCAGTTTCTAGTTTTGATGGTTTCAGGATCGATACCTCAAGCATGTTTTAAATGTAACTATTAATCAAAGTCATATGTAAATTATTAAAGTAGTAAATGACAACTAATTGGAGCAGACCTCGAAGGTAAACGGAGAAAGAAAAATTATTACAGAAAGAGATTTCTCCACATTTCTTTTGGTGGATGAGAGGGGCATAATATAGAATTTTGAAAAATAAACAAAAAATGATTGTAAAGCACCCGTAATGTGGCTTCAACTGTAGGCCTCTCACCTATCTAACCACTTTAAGGGAGCATCTGCTCATCCTCAGCCATAGGTGGGTCCCCTCCAACTCCAATGGTGAATATGTTGATGAGTGACCAACAAATTGTAGGATCCCAAAGTTTTTTTTTTCTAATTCAAGATTCTAAGTTTTATTTTCTAATTCAAGATCCAAATTTCTCTTTTCTAATTCGGAAGTTCTAAGTTTCCTTTTCTAGTAAGATAATAATCTAGATTTCTTCTTCCCCTTTTTTCCATTAATTCTTATAATCTAGTCATTTGATTAATTTTTTTAATTTGCTTATTTATTTCCTCAACGAATTTGCAGGTCTTGACAATTGCATCCGAAACATGTGGATTCAAGTTTTTGGGACAACCTTTAAGGGGTTGAAACCTTCTTCCAGTGAGAAGGAATTCAAAACCTATTTCTACTGATAATCCACTCAATACATCTTGATCCACAGATTTGACCTAGGTTGTCAACCTCGTATATCGTGTCGTGTATCGATTTGCTCGTCTGTAAGCAAAAACTCATGCCATTGGAGCTCTCTTGTTATCTATCAAATGGCACCAAAATGAACAATAATTCTATGTCGATTTCTAATCAACAATAAAATGATTCAAATCAATTGTCATCTTAGATTGAGATACAATTGGATTTTAGTGTGTAGTTGAAAACAGGCTTTTAGTGCAAAACAAAAACTTGATAAATTTGAGTTATTTAGGATAACATAGTAAGAACAATAGAAGTGGGAAAACGACCATGCACGAAACTTGACCCATTTTTCCAAATTTTCAATGACAATCCATCTGCTCTTGGTATTGCTAATGTTATTTCTAAGCTACAAATATACTTGAATAGTGGAGATAGCTGATTATATGATGCCATAAAGCTATTATAGCATCATAAATCAGATACCGCACCCCCCCAACCCCCGGTACTGCTAATAAGGTTGTACACTCATTTGGGGACCTTGCTACAAATCAGTGTTGATGCCAGGAACAACATTGTTGCAAATTACATGGATTTCGGGATACAAAGTTCTTAGTGAGGCGAAACAAGATCTCCATCACTTTGAGAGGGTATGATCAAGGAGCTTAAAGTATCAAATTGTAAATGATAACCATGAGTATGCCAAGTGACAAGACTTGCTGACATGCTGTCAAAAAGAAGGGTAGACTATGAATGAGAAAGAAATTCCTCCTATATGACCAACTCCCACCATCCCTCTCAGAAGCAAAAGAAAGAGTGAAAAAAAGGGGTTCGTGATACAAATGTTGTGTCCTGGTAAAACTGTAAGATGCAAAAAAGCTTCACTTAAGGGTTATAGCCAGATGACGAGGTTGTGAATTCGGGTAACGAACACGGGTAAAATACGGCAAAAGTAAAGAGAACCACCTGAGATATGACTTTGGGGGCTGAAGGGTGTTCCCAAGATCATCAAGATATTCCGCAAAACAAAGAGGAAAACGTTCAGCGTGTGTCGATTTGACCTCGAATCTACAACAATTTTTTTTTCTAGATCCCACAATCGTTCAGAGTTTACCCTTATTTGTTGTCTGCTGGTCATTGGGAAATCATATCGTATGGTAACGTTCTTGATCGCCGATCAATCAACTGATTGTTGTAGAATCAAATAGATATTCAGAATATTACAAATCCCTAATTGTTTTTTTTCCTTGAATGGATTTTAATTCCTAGGGTTAGGGATTTCTTTTTTATATATTAAATATCAACATACATACAAAACATAACTGAGAGAGAGTTACCAGAGAGAGACAGAGAGTGCTCCGATGTTTGCTTGCTCCAGTGGAAGAAAGGAAAAAAGAAACAAAGTTTTGCTTACCAGCTTATCATTCTCCTTTTCAAAAGCTAGGTCATATTCTCTGACCTGCTTCTCAAAGTAATCCTGCTTTCGAAAGATACTTCTGCTTATGGAAAAGCAGCAGAAATACCTAACCCAGTTAGGGTGTTTTGGAAGAATTCCTAATATTCAGTCAATTGAAAAGCAATTTCCCCTCTTTTCTAGGGTTTTATTTCACTTTAGAGAGAGGAATTCTCACTGTAGTTCTCCAATTTCTTTTAAAACCCTAATTTCTAGGGCTTCATTTAATGGTTTCACTGTAGCTCTGCAATCTCCCCAATTTTTCTATTTAATTTTTAGCTCGATCCCATAATCCCTTCTTCCTCGTCAACAAGCTCTACTCCTCCCCCATCCCCCCCCCCCATCGCCTCCGTCTTTGTCGGCAACGACGCCGCGTCCGCCTCTAAAACTCGTCTTCTCCGTCGACCTAACCTAGGGTTTGGTGGTAAGCTAGGGTTTGGGTCGAACGAAGTGCATGATAACAATTACAAGAGGAATCCCTAAGAAAACAACGAAATAGAATTGAAACTGAAGGAGACTCGTGACTGAGTTCTTACCGGAGGAAGGAGACGAGATCGCCGGAGTCCCTGCCGGTCGCCGAAGAGGGAGAGAGAGGGAGGTGGAACTCTTCCTTTTTTACTACTTTATTCTTATATTGGTTTCATTTGGTGTTCACTTGGAGCCTGTCAATTCTACCCAATAACCCGGCCCGATTTATAACTAACAAGAATTTGGGTTTGACGAGTACGGAGCACGTCGTCCTCGACCGTTTGATCGAGCGGACCTCTAGCCTATATTATTTTATTTTTATTTTTTATTTTTGAAACAATGGATAATTGTGGTGAACTCGTCTCCACTGGGACTCGAACTTCCGACCACTTGGGCCGCATGCATCTCTCTTAACCACTAGACTAGAAATCATTTGCATATATATATATATATATATATATATATATAGGGAGCGGATCGGGAGCCCCGCCCGCGGAGCCCCGCCGAAGCTAAATGTGCATATATATATATATATATATATATATATATATATATATATATATATATATATATATATATATATGTGGAAACGGATCGGGATACCCGTCCGCGAAGCCCCGCCGAAGCCCCGCCCCCCCTGCACCATCGGATCGCGCGGGGCCTGCGTGGGGCCCGCCCCCGCCCGCGCGATCCAACGGCTAAGGATCGCGGGGGCTTCGGCGGGGCTCCGCGGGCGGGGCTCCCGATCCGCTCCCTATATATATATATATATATATATATATGCAAATGATTTCTAGTATAGTGGTTAAGAGAGATGCATGCGGCCCAAGTGGTCGGAAGTTCGAGTCCCAGTGGAGACGAGTTCACCACAATTATCCATTGTTTCAAAAATAAAAAATAAAAATAAAATAATATAGGCTAGAGGTCATTTGCAAGTTTCGTGGGAGAAGTCCCACTAAAGTCCCATATTCTTGCACCATCAAATTGGTGGATCCGCATGGGATCTTGCGTGTATTGGACTCGGATCAAAAGTTTCATGGGGGAAGTTTCGCTAAAGTAAGTCTCGTCTTTCTGTTCTATCAAATTGGCACGTGCGTCCGCTCGATCAAACGGTCGAGGACGACGTGCTCCGTACTCGTCAAACCCAAATTCTTGTTAGTTACAAATCGGGCGGGTTATTGGTTAGAATTGACAGGCTCCAAGTGAACACCAAATGAAACCAATATAAGAATAAAGTAGTAAAAAAAGAAGAGTTCCACCTCCCTCTCTCTCCCTCTTCAGCGACCGGCGGGGACTCCGGCGATCTCGTCTCCTTCCTCCGGTAAGAACTCAGTCACGAGTCCCCTTCAGTTTCAATTCTATTTCGTTGTTTTCTTAGGGATTCCTCTTGTAATTGTTATCATGCACTTCGTTCGACCCAAACCCTAGCTTACCACCAAACCCTAGGTTAGGTCGACGGAGAAGACGAGTTTTAGAGGCGGACGCAGCATCGTTGCCGACTAAGACGGAGGCGATGGGGGGGATGGGGGGATGGGGGAGGAGTGGAGCTTGTTGACGAGGAAGAAGGGATTATGGGATCGAGCTAAAAATTAAATAGAAAAATTGGGAAGATTGCAGAGCTACAGTGAAACCATTAAATGAAACCCTAGAAATCAGGGTTTTAAAAGAAATTGGAGAACTACAGTGAGAATTCCTCTCTCTAAAGTGAAATAAAACCCTAGAAAAGAGTGGAAATTGCTTTTCAATTGACTGAATATTAAGAATTCTTCCAAAACACCCTAGCTGGGTTAGGTATTTCTGCTGCTTTTCCATAAGCAGAAGCATCTTTCGAAAGCAGGATTACTTTGTGCTTTTCAGAAGCAGGTCAGAGAATATGACCTAGCTTATGAAAAGGAGAATAATAAGCTGGTAAGCAAAACTTTGTTTCTTTTTTCCTTTCTTCCACTGGAGCAAGCAAACATCGGAGCACTCTCTGTCTCTCTCTCTGGTAACTCTCTCAGTTATGTTTTGTATGTATGTTGATATTTAATATATAAAAAAGAAATCCCTAACCCTAGGAATTAAAATCCATTCAAGGAAAAAAAACAATTAGGGATTTGTAATATTCTGAATATCTATTTGATTCTACAACAATCAGTTGATTGATCGGCGATCAAGAACGTTACCATACGATATGATTTCCCAATGACCAGCAGACAACAAATAAGGGTAAACTCTGAACGATTGTGGGATCTAGAAAAAAAAATTGTTGTAGATTCGAGGTCAAATCGACACACGCTGAACGTTTTCCTCTTTGTTTTGCGGAATATCTTGATGATCTTGGGAACACCCTTCAGCCCCCAAAGTCATATCTCAGGTGGTTCTCTTTACTTTTGCCGTATTTTACCCGTGTTCGTTACCCGAATTCACAACCTCGTCATCTGGCTATAACCCTTAAGTGAAGCTTTTTTGCATCTTACAGTTTTACCAGGACACAACATTTGTATCACGAACCCCTTTTTTCACTCTTTCTTTTGCTTCTGAGAGGGATGGTGGGAGTTGGTCATATAGGAGGAATTTCTTTCTCATTCATAGTCTACCCTTCTTTTTGAAGGCATGTCAGCAAGTCTTGTCACTTGGCATACTCATGGTTATCATTTACAATTTGATACTTTAAGCTCCTTGATCATACCCTCTCAAAGTGATGGAGATCTTGTTTCGCCTCACTAAGAACTTTGTACCCCGAAATCCATGTAATTTGCAACAATGTTGTTCCTGGCATCAACACTGATTTGTAGCAAGGTCCCCAAATGAGTGTACAACCTTATTAGCAGTACCGGGGGTTGGGGGGGTGCGGTATCTGATTTATGATGCTATAATAACTTTATGGCATCATATAATCAGCTATCTCTACTATTCAAGTATATTTGTAGCTTAGAAATAACATTAGCAATACCAAGAGCAGATGGATTGTCATTGAAAATTTGGAAAAATGGGTCAAGTTTCGTGCATGGTCGTTTTCCCACTTCTATTGTTCTTACTATGTTATCCTAAATAACTCAAATTTATCAAGTTTTTGTTTTGCACTAAAAGCCTGTTTTCAACTACACACTAAAATCCAATTGTATCTCAATCTAAGATGACAATTGATTTGAATCATTTTATTGTTGATTAGAAATCGACATAGAATTATTGTTCATTTTGGTGCCATTTGATAGATAACAAGAGAGCTCCAATGGCATGAGTTTTTGCTTACAGACGAGCAAATCGATACACGACACGATATGCGAGGTTGACAACCTAGGTCAAATCTGTGGATCAAGATGTATTGAGTGGATTATCAGTAGAAATAGGTTTGGAATTCCTTGTCACTGGAAGAAGGTTTCAACCCCTTAAAGGTTGTCCCAAAAACTTGAATCCACATGTTTCGGATGCAATTGTCAAGACCTGCAAATTCGTTGAGGAAATAAATAAGCAAATTAAAAAAATTAATCAAATGACTAGATTATAAGAATTAATGGAAAAAAGGGGAAGAAGAAATCTAGATTATTATCTTACTAGAAAAGGAAACTTAGAACTTCCGAATTAGAAAAGAGAAATTTGGATCTTGAATTAGAAAATAAAACTTAGAATCTTGAATTAGAAAAAAAAAAACTTTGGGATCCTACAATTTGTTGGTCACTCATCAACATATTCACCATTGGAGTTGGAGGGGACCCACCTATGGCTGAGGATAAGCAGATGCTCCCTTAAAGTGGTTAGATAGGTGAGAGGCCTACAGTTGAAGCCACATTACGGGTGCTTTACAATCATTTTTTGTTTATTTTTCAAAATTCTATATTATGCCCCTCTCATCCACCAAAAGAAATGTGGAGAAATCTCTTTCTGTAATAATTTTTCTTTCTCCGTTTACCTTCGAGGTCTGCTCCAATTAGTTGTCATTTACTACTTTAATAATTTACATATGACTTTGATTAATAGTTACATTTAAAACATGCTTGAGGTATCGATCATGAAACCATCAAAACTAGAAACTGATCAATTCAATTTCAAACCACCAAACCCCCTCAAAACCGCTGGAATCATCATTACCAATAGGAAGGGCCCGGAACCGTTGTCGATGCTGAGTTTTTGAACCTTGTTAATATGAGTCATTTTAATGTAGTTTTGGATATTGTTAGACTTTTGAGATTCGTCGTTATATTTGTATAAAATTGAAGTTAATGTATTTTCACTCCCCAAAAGAAAATTTGTGTCCGCCAGAGAGAAGTCAACATTAACTCATTAAGACAGGAATGGTTATGATTATTGAATGGAGAATGAGAAAGGTAAGGGGGTCGGTGGGAAGTTGGGAACAATGCGTTTTTAAAATTACAGGTTAATATTCGGGTTGGATTGGATTTTGTGAAATGTTGGATCTATGCAAATGTAATAATATAACTTGTTTATATAGCATATTGGGTTCCCACTTCCTGTTTGCTTGGGAATTAGTGAAGGAACCTAGCCTATGTGGCATGGGGACAAGGTTCTTGGTTAAGTTCCATGAACCAAACAACACCTTAGGTCCAAATGTAGTGTAAAGAATCCAATACTGCTATACCCGCCATTTACAACACCAGGAAGACAATATTTTGTTACTGGCTTTTTACAGAGAACCAGCATTGTGGAGTAAAAGAAATAAAATGTGATTACCTTCGTAAGTTCTTCTCCACGGGCCAGGGTTATTATACCATCATCTTTACATATACATGTCACCTGATCTTTGCAACAACCTAATGTACTCCTAAGTTTCTAAATAATGTGATATGACCTGTAAGATGATAGCTCACCTGCCTAATCAATACATCAAGTTTACATCTTAGGTTTCTTTAATAAGAGGGTAGCATGTTAGCAACAAGGTTTAAAGTATCGGCCGATACCGATACGTATCGACCGTATCGGATCGGTTTTGGCCCCTGCCGATCCGATACTCACAAAAATTATCGGTATCGGCCGAAATCGATACAAAAAAGTTCGTATCGGTCTGTATCGGCCGATACGGGACCAATACTGACCGATACGGGACCGATACGGCCGATCCGATCTAATCTGGACGTCTCACAGGAGGTTCGACCAAAAAAATTAGAAATTTATCCCCAAAAACATCAAATCCAACAGAGATCGGTAATATAAATTCTTATTCGAAGTATAAACAAAAAAAAATCTAGAAATCGATGCAAAATTTTCTACAGACATACCAAAAAAAAAATCAAAAAATATCATCAAGAACTTGTTTTAGTTGAATGATGAACAAACTTCACAAACCTGTCTTCCCAAACTAGCCTGCCTCGATCTCCTTCATCGGCTCTTCATCTCGATGTCCTTTATCTCTCTCCACAGTAACAAAGAGAAAAAAAAAGGAGAGGGCGGCTGGTTGGAAATGGAGAGTTTCTTCTCTCTCCTCTCTCAAAAACATACTTTATAGGCTTAGGTTTGGGTGGAGTTGGTTAAAAAAAAAAATCAAAGATGGGCCGGGCTTGAGGCTTTGAACCCACAACCACCCGCCCAGACATCCTAACATAACGTTGATTCTTCCTACTGACCATAAAGCCAATTTAATTCCTATGATTAACATTGGCAAACTTATATATATATAGTCTAACTATATTATTGTATTTAATTATATTCTACATTGTACATAAAATATACACTAACTTATACGATTGTATCTAACAATATTTGTATATATATATATATATATATATATATATATATATATATATATATATTATTGTATTTAATTATATTCTACATTGTACATAAAATATACACTAACTTATACGATTGTATCTAACAATATTATATATATACACACTTCCCATCTCGACACCAAGCATGGCAGAACTTTTAAATTTATAAATTAATTCAAATCAAACCACTCCTTCAAAAAAACTTCATGGAAAAACTCCAGTACAAAAACCTATTTAAGAAATCAACATAACTTTGTGACCTCCTATTATCTTAAATTGGTCATGATTTCTTTCAGGCATATTATCAAACACCATGAAGACAAAACTTGAAGTTGTTCAATTCTCTCTTTTTTCCTAAATTTTTTGTAATTTTTCATTCGTGTATACAAAACATGAAGCTGTTCAAAACTTAAAGCAACGAAATACTTACAAATAGGAAGAAAGAAAAGCAAAGAAATACTTAGAAAGTAATTTTTCATTCGTGTATAACCATAAAAATCTGATGTAGGAAGAAAGAGAAGCAAAGAAATACTTACAAGATCTATGTTGAAGAGTAGATGAGAAGATTCAGACTCCAGAGGTAGCGGCCTGAGGCGTGGAGAGGAGATGAGAAGATCCAGAACCAGAGGTAGCGGCGTAGAGAGGAGAGAAGTAGCGACCGACGGTGTGGAGAGCTGGCCGAGGAACCCTAGCCCTAGGGTTAGGGGTCGAGGAACCCTAGATTTCGCATGGAGCGCCTGGCGGCTAAAGAAGAAAGAGTAACGAAGAGTTGAGAATTGAAAAGAAAATGAATTAGGGTTGGGGGGCTGCCCAGGCTTTTAGCCTTTTATAGTTGAGAAATGAAAAGAAATAGAATTAGGGTTGGGGCCCTTGGGGGGCTGTCGGCTGACCAGGCTTTTAGCCTTTTATATGGGCTGCATATATTAAGCCAACCCTAAACAAGCTTTTAATCAAGCTTTAAATCAAGCTTTTAAACAAGCTTTTAATCAAGCTTCTAAATGAGCCAGCTTGCAAGCTGATAAACGAGCCAGCTCGCGAGCTCAAACGAGCCGAGTACTTCTGAGCTTGAGCTTGGCTTGTTTATTAAACGAGCTCGAAATTGAAGCTTGAGCTTGGCTTGTTTACTAAACAAGTCGAGCTCGAACGAGCTTTTATCGAGCCGAGCTTCGAGCAGCTCGCGATCGGCTTGGCTCATTTGCAGCCCTAGTCCTCTATAATTATTTGTAGATCATATAGCGGGGGAAATGTTACTTTACCCTCATTGTCTATTAATGATAAGGTTCTTTCTTTTATATATATATATATATATATATATATAATTCTCTTTCAAGTTAACAATTGATTTACCTCAGTGTCTATGACTTTCAGTTACTTATTCTGGCATCTGGCATTGTTGTCAGCTGAACTATGTAATCTTTGGAAACAACATTGTACATATTTGTTGTTGGTTACCTAGGCTATTGAATCGAGGATGCATGTATCATGAGATATATTACTCCATAAGAAATTTGGTTGAACATCAATATAATGAATACATATATGGATAGACTGAAGGAAACATTGAACAACAATATGGACCGTCATTAAAAAATGTTATATTCTAGTTTCCAAACAACATATGTAACTTGTTAAAACAACGAGTTTACTCGGAAGAGAAGGTTTCTTTGGAATAAAGAAGTTGAAAACAAGTCTCTATGGACCATTTCGGTCGAGTTTAGAGTGGTACAGTCGAGTTATAAAACTATTAAATTAAACCACTTAAAAGTTGGATTTAACCCTTTTAGATTCAGTTAACCCAATAATTTCCATATCAGTGGATCATTATATTGGGTGATACATACCAATATCATACAATACTGAAAGTATATTGTGAGATAAGTTGCCCATTCATACTGTTCAACAAATTGTATCATTTAGGATCGTAAGATTTGTATGTTTATCATAGATACTGACAACAAAGTTGGTTACATGTATACCATTTTGGAGGCATTTTGCTTTTGTGTTGCTTACTTTTCTGGAATGTTGCTTTTCCGTTGTCACTCCATGCTCTCAGCTACGCTACACAAACTTCTTAGTGATAACCTTTATTAGTCATGAAGTGGAACCGATTACAAGCCATACGTACCTTTTCTTTTATATATAGCCTCTAACTAGAAGGACAGTCGTCTTGTTCTTTTCATATACAGTAATGTTTGAAAAGCTTAGTTAACATACTATATCTGCCTTTATAAAGTGATGATCTGCCAATCACTCATGTTTTTCCTGAGTTTTTACTTAAAATGTTGTTTGGAATATGTTGTCAGACTACAAAGTGCTGTCATGGATGATTCCTTTACTATTCAGATCAGCTCCAACTTGGTCAACAAGTTGGCCAGGGACGATGGTCACAAGCTGAAGAAGAAAGTCAAGAAACCCAAGCCGAAGATCCCAGATGAGCCTGTTAAGCCTCAGACTGGGGCGAAGCAAGCTTCTCCTGTACCAAAGAGTAGCCCTGATATGGCATGGCCGGTCCAGTCCCCCGTGTTCTTTCCTGTACCTGCTACCCCACCCCCAGTTGCAGTTGCACTTGCAGAACTGGAAGCAATCCGTGCTGTAGTCAAACAGAGCGAGGATGCGGTGAAGAGGCTGGAGAAGCAGGAGGCCGACATGGTTCAGGAACTCACTCAGAAAGCCAAGGAACTCCGTGACAAGGAGTTCAAGCTGCCCTACCAGAAGTCTTTTCCCTGCTTAGCTGAGAAGGAGGCTTGCCTTGAGTGCTACAAGAAACATCAGACGCCAAGCGAAACCCTGAAATGTGCACCGGTGGTGAGATCATTTGCTGATTGTGCTCGCCAATCAAGGCAGAAGCAGCAAGTTGGTTCCGAAGCCTGAGAAATAGGGGGGCATCTTAAGCCTTAGTGCAGGAGGAGACGTGTTTCTGATTCAATAAACCATGTAAACTGTTTTGACAGTATTGATGCTGCTTGCTTCTTGTTGCTTTCATACAATTTTGCACCGCATAGATGCTTATGCTCCTTGTGTGTTTTAGCGCGCGGATCTCAATATTGAACGTGGTGGCAGAAACAAATGCACATTTGTCTTCGCTTTAGCTAATACAATTTGTTACAAGGAAGCCAAATGTTTTCAAATGGCATTCATTGTTACTGTTGGAGGTTCTTACTTCTTACTCTAGACATCAACATTTCTCTTGTTAACATCTACAGATATTCCAATCACTACATATCGCTCAACCCTGCTGATGCCATGGACGTTGTCAATCCGAACCCGAATGGATATAATGGGTCATACTGCTCGTCCCCGACGTCATTCATAGGGAGCTGGTCGACTGACCTGAACCATGTCCTCGGGAGCTTTCCGGTGAATCCGTAGTCTCCATAAAGGACGTCAGTGATACCCTGACCTTCTGTGCCAGGAAGCCAAGCCGCAACAAGAGCATCGATCAAGGGGACATAGGGCTCGATCACGATCGGCCTGCCTGAGATGACGATCACCACGCACTTCACTGCACCGCAGACGTTCTGGACTGTCGTTGGGCCAGGGTCTAGGATTGTGAGGTTGAAGCTGTCCCCTTCGTTCTCACTGTAGGGACGTTCGCCAACTACGACAATGGCGTAGGAGAAACTACCAGCCGTAACAAAGTCCCGGTCGGGGTTCTCCTCATAGATGACGGTGGTTGCAGCGTCGACGGTGGATTTGACAGCATCGAGTATTGTGGTCCCTGCAAGGAAGAAGGATTTCCCATCATTGTTATCATCCAAGTCTTCAGCAATGACAAGTTTTCATCACTAGCTGTTGATCCAATATTAACAGTATCACTTAATAATTTATTCTTCACCTATGAATGCAGTGCCGGATCCAGGGAGGCACAAGTATAAGTGGTTCGTAGGCGCAGTCTTATTATTATTATTATTTTGGAAATAATAATATAATATTATGTTAAAAATAGTAATATTTTTATATAATAAAGTATTATATATCACAATTGTCTTCTACGAGTTTTCATACTTCGAAAACGTTTAAGTAGAACATCATTTGTAATACAACCAAGCAACTCTTTTTCTATGTAGCGTACTTGTTAAAAAAATACCAAGCGTTTGATTTTTTTTTTTTTTAGTATTTGTTATATTCCTAAGTATGTTTCTAATTTGTAAGTTAATTAGAAGAATTTAGGTATTTGCTATATGTCGAGATAATTATTCTAATTTAGCATACTTTAGAAGCATAAATTTAAAGTATGCAATAGTATGCGTCTATGAATTTCTTTTAATATTAAATCCCATACATCAAAAAGGTAAATTAATTAATATGAAGATTCAGATAAAACATGCAATTTTTTTAGAATAAAACAAATCGTGAGAGGTCGGAATATTGTAGGTATGAACCGTAGTTCCAATATTTCTTATCTTGGTCTTATATATACTATAATATATGCATGTACGTTATACATATTTTAATTCTCTTCTAATTACTTTTTTTTTGGTATTATGGAAGAATAAAAGGCACCAAAGAGCACATTACATTTCTCTTAAAATAAATTCCTATTATATATTAAAATAAAATTATGGTGAAACCAACTTTTTTTATTATATAATAGTATAGATTTTGTGCTCCAGGTACTAGAATCAATGTGATCTTACGAGATTGTGTCGTCCGTTGAATCAATTAGCCAGTCTAGCGTTCTATAGCAAATCTATTACAAGATCAATTGTCAAAGCCTTCTGAGCAGGTGGAGACAACGTTTCTAGTTGGGTGGTTTTAGATTCGAATACACGAAAAAAAAAAGATTATTCCTTCTATCAATAAATGGTGGAAGTCAATAAAAAAATACATAATTTATTCGAATTGGCTCTTATTCCCTTGGAAAATAAGGTTGGAGAAAATATATGTTGTTAAATCCGGTAAACATATTTTTATTTAAATTCATATAAATTTACTAAAGTATATGTAATTTTCGTATTTCATGATGACTACAAACTATTACAACAACTAGTTAACAACCAGGTCGTTGTAGTATAGTGGTGAGTATTCCAGCCTGTCACACGCGGGTGACCCGGGTTCGATCCCCGGCAACGGCGGTTTTTTTCCCTTTGTTAAATTCAAATCTGATATATATATATATATATATATATATATATATATATATATAATTTTAAATAAACTTTTGTTAGGTCTTTTTATATATACTAATAGTGTGCACGTATATAAAAAATATAAAAATATGAATTTATTATAAAAATGTCATTCGTAAGAATTGAACTCAAGCAATCAAGAAAAATGCTCTATCTTAACCACTTGAGTTAGAGTTATTTAATAATACATATATCATATTAGCTAAATGCTTGGTTAAATTTTTTTAAAATTATTAGTGGAGTTTTTAGGTAGTTATTTAGTTTTTTTTTATATATTATTTTTGATTCATTTAAATGATAATATGCATAATATAATAAAATAATATTAAATTAAATAGTACTATTTTTTTATAATAAAGTATTACATATCACAATTGTTCTCTACGAGTTTTTATAATTTGAAAGCGTTTAATTACAACAACATTTGTAATACAATTAAGCAACTCTTTTTCTATGTAGCATACTTTCTAAAAAAATACTAAGTGTTTGAATTATTTTAGTATTTGTTATATTCCTAAGTATGCTTCTAATTTAGCATGCTTTAGAAGCATAGATTTAAAGTATGCAATAGTATGCTTCTATGATTTTTTTTTAAACTTAAAATCCCATACAATAAATTTGGAGTGGACATCTAACATATACTAAAAATTGGGATTTTTTTTTTTCACTGGGGCCAGCCCCCCAGTCCGGTGCATGTGGATCCGCCTTTGTATGCATGTCATAATTTTTCAAAATTAATTTAGAAACTGTCACACTAAAAAGATGTTGGTGTTTTTGCCTTTGGACTAGAAAAGATAGTCCCACATCGGCTACACCAAATGGTGAGTATCTCAATATAATGCATTGCTTGTGTTGAGGTGTGCACATGAGGTGTAGTGGGGCACAAGTTTGTGCCATGTGGAAGTATTTCTCTAGAAGGGAAAAGGATTAAATCCAACAATGATGAAAGTTAATTTTTGTTGTGCGGATGCGGACTCGGACTCGGACACGGACTCCAGGATGTCTCGTGCATGCACGGGAGTGTTCGGGGGGTAGGCGTGGACTGGCACACTTCTATGCTGATTGTGGGATGATCTAAAATATCAAACTCTATTTTTGAGTATTGGTATTTTAGTCCCACATCGGATAGGAGAAGAGGTGAAGTCTCAACTCCACTCTATAAATAGAGCCCCTTGGCCTCCTTTGAAAGATGCACCAAGAAGAGAGTTGAGGGAGTCTGTTAAGTCCATGAAGCCCGTTCAAGTCTCAAATATTGACTTACGAGCGTTCCAGAAGTTCTCCTGAACTTGCTGGTTCCTGGAAGCTTATCCGTACTGCGGGTATAGCTTTGAGCGCCGGTGTTCAACACCCCAGCGAGATCCACTCTTCTTCTTCCTTCCTTTTTCTGTTGCCTTCGAGAATCTGAGACTCAACTGTTGTTGATCATCTCTTGTTGCCTTCGAGAAACCGCTATTGCAAACGCGATTCGATTTTTTAATCGTTTAGGCTACGCAATCAGCATTATTTGCATCTCTTTTTTAGGGATTGCAACTGCATTATTTGCATCTCTTTTTTAGGGATTGCATCTGCATTCTTTGCATCTCTTCTTAGGGATTGCAACTGAGTTTTTCCATCGATTGTTTGCAAATAGACTAACAATCTCAAAGCTATACGATTCGATGGAAAACACTCGTGCTTCGCTTGTCGATACCGGCTTTAACAAGTTGGAGAATTTCGACGGTGAACACTTCCAGATCTGGAAGCGAAAGGTGACTCTGAACCTTCAACTCGTGGATGTTGATCACGTGTTGGATGAGGAAGAACCAATCGTTCCAGCAACAGGATCTGCTGCTGTTCTGGCCGCTGCTACGAGCAAGCAGACGAAGTGGAAAAAGGATAACAGCATATACAGGCTGCTGATCCTGAATTCCATGGAAGACTCTCTGGCCGAGTCCTACACAAAGAAGACTTCTGCCAAAGAGATCTGGGAGTCCGTGGGGAAGCTGTATGACGACGACGAGGCCCGGTCGAAGATGTTCATGGTTGAAAAATACCACAAATGGGTCTTTGAAGACGAGAAGACCATGCTGCCCCAAGTGAAAGAGTTCCTGAAGCTGCGCCAGAAACTGGAGGACGATAGCATGCCCCTCGTCGACAAGTTCGTCGTTGGAGGGATCGTGGCAAAACTTCCTCCAGGATGGAGCAACATCTATGCAAGGATGCATAGGAAGAAGATGGAGATTAGCCTGGATAATCTCCTCAGCGAGATTCATGTTGAGGACGAGATGCGCTCTCAACAGAAGTTGGACACCCTGTCCAAGCAACTAACAACGGCGAATCTGGTTCAAGCCACCAGAGAGAACAAAGGGAAGCAGGCGGCTTCTCACCACAAGAAGAAGGACTTCTCGAATCTGAAAGTGAAGGGTCCAGGATTCAAGCAACAGAAGTCCAAGTCCCATGTGACTTGCTTCAACTGTGGCAAGAAGGGTCACTATAAAAGTGAATGCAAGTTCAAGCCCAAAGAGCGAGGTGAGCCTAACAAGATTTCTTTGGTTACTAATCAGGTTGCCATGATAGCACAGGTTGCAACTGTGGGGGCAGACTTGGACTGGTGGATAGACACTGGCGCGACATGTCATGTCTGTTCAGACAAGGACTGGTTCGTCTCCTATGAGCCTACTTCCGAGAAAGTCATGATGGCGAACCAGGCACAAGCTGAAGTACTGGGGATCGGGATGGTGGAGCTGAAGCTTACATCGGGGAACATTCTGACGCTTCAAGGTGTGAAGCATGTTCCTGCAATCGCAAAGAACCTGATCTCTGGGAGCCTGCTCTGCAACGCAGGCTTGAGGATGGACATCAATGCTGGCCAAATGGTGATGTCCAAGAAGGGTACTTTCTTCGGGAAAGCTTTTCAGACTGAAGGAATGTACAAAATTCAGCTTGTTGTAACCCAGCATAATAATGTCAATGCTATCACTAGTTTGAATTACTCTCTTGAGTTGTGGCATAATAGACTAGGACATGTTCATTGTAAGCGAATAAACAAAATGTCTAGTCTAGGACTTATCTCCAAGTGTGGGGGTAAGGTAGAGAAATGTGAGATATGTGCTCAGACGAAGATCACTAGGAAACCCTTCCACAGGGTCCATCGAAGCACAGATCTTCTGGAGTTGGTTCACTCAGATATCTGTGACTTCAAACAATTCTCTACAAAGGCCGGGATGAAGTATTTCATTACTTTCATCGATGACTTCTCCAAGTATGCCTTCGTCTATTTACTCAAATCTAAAGACGAAGCATTCGAGAAGTTCAAGGAGTTCAGGGCCGAGGCTGAACGGCAAACTGGACAACAACTCAAGAGGCTGAGGAGTGATCGAGGTGGGGAATATAGGTCTCATGAATTCTCATCATTCTGCAAAGAACATGGAATCATCAACGAGACGACGGCTCCGTATTCTCCACAATCCAACGGAGTAGCAGAAAGGAAGAACAGAACGTTGACAGAGATGATGAATTCTATGCTGTTGACTGCGGGTCTCCCAAAGTGCTATTGGGAAGAAGCTGCATTAACGGCCACTTTCATTCTGAACAGAGTGCCGTATGCAACTTCCGACATAACTCCTCATGAACTCTGGTTCAAAGTCAGACCCAACCTGAATGTCATTCGAGTGTGGGGGTGCCTGGCTTATGTGAAGCTCCCGGATCTAAAGATTCAGAAGCTGGGGACAAGGACTACTAAGGCGATCTTCCTGGGGTATGCCGAGAAGAGTGATGCTCGGAGATTCCTTGATATCGAGTCAAATCATATCATCGAATCTCGCGATGCTGAATATTTTGAAGAAAAGTTTGCAAGGCACAAGAACATTGTTCTCGCGGACATTCCGGAGAATAATGAGGGTGCGGAGCAGACAGAGATCTTTATCGAACCAGTAGTCCAAGATGGAGTTGTTGTCGAGGAGACACCAGCTGAACCAGAACTCGCTGAGCCGTCAACTAAGCGAGCGAGGAGGCCGAAAGACTTCGGAGATGACTTCGTCACCTATCATGTGGAAGCAGATCCGCTTACCTATGATGAGGCGATGAAGACCAGAGATGCTATATTCTGGAAGGAGGCGATTGACAACGAGATTGACTCAATCACCTCCAATAACACATGGGTATTGGTCGACCTACCAGAAGGAGCAAGACCCATCGGATGCAAATGGATCTTCAAGAAGAAGATGAAAGCAGATGGAACCATTGACAAGTTCAAGGCCAGGCTAGTGGCCAAGGGGTTTGCTCAGAAGCAGGGGATCGACTACTTTGACACTTATGCTCCAGTAGCTCGGATGACAACTATCAGATTGTTAATTGCTTTAGCAGCAATACACAAGCTAGTGATACATCAGATGGATGTGAAAACGGCATTCCTTTATGGCGAGCTGACCGAAGAGATCTACATGCAACAACCAGAAGGTTTTGTCGTCAGAGGTCTGGAAGACAAAGTCTGCAAGTTGATGAAGTCTCTGTATGGTTTGAAGCAAGCTCCCAAAATGTGGCATGAGAAGTTTGACAAGGTGATAAGGTCAAATGGCTACAGGGTCAGTGAAACAGACAAGTGTGTCTATACGAAGTTTGCTGACGGAAGAGGAGTAATCGTTTGTCTATACGTGGACGACATGCTAATCCTAGGTACGGATTTAAGCTGCGTCACAGAGACAAAGAAATTCCTCTCGACCAAGTTCAGTATGAAGGACTTGGGGGATGCCGACGTAATCTTGGGGCTCAAGATCATCCGGACAGGCACTGGAATAGCGCTGTCACAGTCTCATTACATTGAGAAGATGCTCTCTCGCTACGGGTATCAAGATCTTCCTATTATTGATACACCGTACAGGAGTGATCTGAAACTGGAGCCAAATTCGAAGGAGAGCGTCAGGCACTTGGAGTACGCTAGCGTCATCGGAAGTTTGATGTACGCTACTACTGCCACAAGGCCTGACATAGCCTTTGCAGTGGGAATGTTGAGTCGATTTACGAGCAATCCAGGCGTAAAGCATTGGAAAGCTGTGAAGCGTGTTATGAGATATCTCAAGAAGACTCAGACATATGCACTATACTACAGCGGAGATCCGTCAGTAGTGGAAGGCTTCAGTGATGCTAGCTGGTGTTCAGAGGTGGAGAGCGAATATTCCACAGGTGGATATGTGTTCGCCATGGGTGGAGCTGCTATATCGTGGAAGTCGAAGAAGCAGACTATGTTATCTCGCTCCTCCATGGAATCTGAATTCTTTGCATTGGACGCTGCAGTAGATGAAGCAGAGTGGCTTCGGGAGCTCATGTATGACCTTCCAATGGTTGGGGCTCAGATACCGGCGATTCCGATATACTGTGACAACCAGGCGGCAGCAGCAGTGGCATCAAATGAACTCTTCAACGGGAAGAAGAGGACTGTGCGGTTGAAGCACAGAGCAGTGAACGATCTCATAAAAAGGGGCGTCATTGCAGTGATCGATGTTCGGAGTCAGGAAAACCTGGCGGATCCGTTCACGAAGGGTCTCAAGCGTCAGCTGGTCGAGGACACAGCAAGGAAGATGGGCTTGAAGGCATTCTAATATTGTGTCATTATAATCCTATCAATAAATTTTATGTTATTGGTTCAAAGAGAAATCTACCAGATATCTAATTTTTTGATTCAAGGGAGGACTATTGACTGGAAAAATATTAGTTAACAGTGGGCACTTGTTCTGCGGAACATGTAAGGGTTTCGGACCCAGAACCACTGTTGTCTACTATGAATTTTCTACGGAAAATTGATCCTGTGAGAAGGATGGCATAATGCCTTAATGAGTTCTCAGACTGAGTGAAGGTCTGTTATGCTTTACAGGAAGCATGGTGGCGCAACAACCACAAAGGAGTGTTACAACTCCATGCTACAGTGGGGTGACTCCACCATGAGGTTCCCAGGTAGGGGTAATGCCTCGGCTTTGTTAGCCAAGTTACAGGCGACGTAGCACCGCATATAGGCAGGTAGCCTAATGTTGCATAATCGTAATAAAGAGATGTAGGCAGCACTACAAAGAGACCGGTGTCCTCATGTTACAGTGGCATGACACCACGATGAGGTACCCAGGTAGGGGTAAAGCCTCGGCTTTGCAAGCCATGTCATAGTGGCGTAACACCACAAGGGAGCGCAAGGCTTCATGCTGGGTAGTTTGGCACTACAAAGAGGCTTGAGACCTCATGCTACAGTAGTATGACACTACGATGAGGTTCCCAGGTAGGGGTAATGCCTTGGCTTTGTCAGCCATGTCATAGCGGCGTAGCACCGCAAAGAAGCGCAATGCTTCATGCCAATGACTCTTTATATAGAACTCACCTATAGTGTATGGACAGAGATATCAGGCCGTCTCTTGAGGGTAAACTTGTAGACGCCCAAAAATTATACACTGAAACCAGGCTGGCACAAGGCCTTCAATGTGCAGCCAGAAGCACAGTTGATGTCACTATGTGAGTAGGAAGAATTGCAGTTATGGTGCAGAATTCAAGGCTTAGTCCATTCTTGTATCATGCTGTTATTTAACCTATGCGGGAAGATTCAAGTCGTAGCGACATCTCTCCTAAATGCATGATGGACAATCACTGTGGGGAACGCTCAACCCATATATTGAGATATGTGGGGGATTGTTGGTGTTTTTGCCTTTGGACTAGAAAAGATAGTCCCACATCGGCTACACCAAATGGTGAGTATCTCAATATAATGCATTGCTTGTGTTGAGGTGTGCACATGAGGTGTAGTGGGGCACAAGTTTGTGCCATGTGGAAGTATTTCTCTAGAAGGAAAAAGGATTAAATCCAACAATGATGAAAGTTAATTTTTGTTGTGCGGATGCGGACTCGGACTCGGACACGGACTCCAGGATGTCTCGTGCATGCACGGGAGTGTTCGGGGGGTAGGCGTGGACTGGCACACTTCTATGCTGATTGTGGGATGATCTAAAATATCAAACTCTATTTTTGAGTATTGGTATTTTAGTCCCACATCGGATAGGAGAAGAGGTGAAGTCTCAACTCCACTCTATAAATAGAGCCCCTTGGCCTCCTTTGAAAGATGCACCAAGAAGAGAGTTGAGGGAGTCTGTTAAGTCCAGGAAGCCCGTTCAAGTCTCAAATATTGACTTACGAGCGTTCCAGAAGTTCTCCTGAACTTGCTGGTTCCTGGGAGCTTATCCGTACTGCGGGTATAGCTTTGAGCGCCGGTGTTCAACACCCCAGCGAGATCCACTCTTCTTCTTCCTTCCTTTTTCTGTTGCCTTCGAGAATCTGAGACTCAACTGTTGTTGATCATCTCTTGTTGCCTTCGAGAAACCGCTATTGCAAACGCGATTCGATTTTTTAATCGTTTAGGCTACGCAATCAGCATTATTTGCATCTCTTTTTTAGGGATTGCAACTGCATTATTTGCATCTCTTTTTTAGGGATTGCATCTGCATTCTTTGCATCTCTTCTTAGGGATTGCAACTGAGTTTTTCCATCGATTGTTTGCAAATAGACTAACAAAAGATCCAGAAAAGTTTGGTTACCATAGTTCTTCATATAATGTGACTGAAGGAACTTGTCATTCTTAATTCTTAGGTTAAAGACTCTAGTCTAAATTTGAACCAGTACTACATTGTTGATATGAATGTTGTACATAGTTCTCATCTAGGTGAAACAAAACCAGAGGAACTTGTTCTTACAGTGGTAGAAAAAGAGTTCTTAATAAAGCAACATGATTGTGAAGAAACCGCAATGTAGTTATAACATTCTTGATTTCTTCTGATTCATATATAGTTCTTTCCTTGGGAATGATCCTTCACGGGTTGTCCTATTTTGCATATCACTTTGAAATCCACAAGGTTTTAAATTACATCTGAGAAATTATGTAACCTGATTTCGTAAAGCGATATATACTCGATCATACACAAAACTGTTCTCTAAGTCATCTCAAGTATATAAAACATGCATTAAATATTTACAATTTACAGACTACCAATTAATTAGTCCGAGAAAATCAGGGATTAATAAACTATAAGGCAACTTACCTATTGTGATTTCCCCACTAGCTCCTTGCCATTCGATTGTCCAGCCACCACATTGATAACCCAGGTTATCTGCATGAGTTCCAGCTACAAGGATCTTTGTGGCACTCTTAGGGAGAGGCAACAATGGCTCATTGCCACAATTTCCATCTTTCAGTAGAACAAGTGATTTCCTCACAGCTTCTCTTGCCAATTCCCTGTGCTCCTGTTTGAATTCATGAAGGATAATGAGAATTTCGGTATCATCCTAAAATAAATTAGAAAGTTTATCAACTTGAGAAATCAGGAAATGTTATTTAGTTTTAGATCTTGTATAATATTAGAAATTTGTGTCTAGGTCTTCATATTGTCCAGAATAGAATTTGGGTCTCCTCCTAACGGTTGATTTGGGCTGACCGTTCAAAATGGAGACACAAACGTAAAGTTTGAATATTATACTTGGACCCTAACACTAAAGGAAAATATGTGAGGGTTATGTGACTTGGATTATTTAGTTTTACGTTTAATGTTAGGGTCTCGTATAATATTCAAAATTTACGTTCATGTTTCCATTTTGGACGGTCAGTCCAAGTCAACCGTTAGGATGAGACCCAAAGTCTCTTCTGGACAATATGGATAGATAAACTCAAAATTTCAGTATCATACAAGACCTTAAAACTAAATAAACCAAATAAAAATGTAAGAAAAAAGAAGAAGATACAGTCAGGGAGGGAAGAGCATAACTAGAGTCGAAATTACCTTCTTTCCGAGCTGATCGACCATGCTAAGATCAGCAAGAGGGTTCTCGAAGAGGCCCATGATGAACTTCACTCTAAGAATCCTTCTCACAGCATCATCGATTCTGCTCATGGGAATTGCCTCTTTGTCCACAAGAAAGGTCAAGTTGCTTATGAAGTCCATGTAGTTCTTAGTAACCATCACCTGCAACCGTGAGAATGAATTGTGTCAGTCGTGTGTATTACAAGGTTCACAGTATCGGTATCGGACCCTTCTATTGGTATCGACAATATCGACACTATTGGTGATTTCGGATCAAAGTATCAGACTTTTTAGTATCGTAAAGCAAATAATCATTAATAAATTATTAAATTTTTGGATTTTTTTTTAATACATTTAAGCATAATTTTAAATATTTCATGTGTTGTTTCTTAGTAGTTTTGAAATTGAATAAAATAGTAGTCACCATTACCAATTGGTTTACCTGTCATAGATTAAGTTTCCTTCTTCAAATGCTTTTACAACCATACTATGCTTTTACACCTTTGCTAATTGGTCTTTTTCGTTCATTTTTTTTGCCGAACTGACCGAAAAATAGATCCACAATGTCGGTATCAGATTGGGACATGCCAAATCGTATCGGTATCGGCCGTATCGGATAGGTATCGGCCGATACTGAAAACTATGGTATTATTAATATCAATTGCAAGAAGAGTCTTATGTGAATAAAGTTAATAACTGCAACTATAGTTGAGTATCAGTACAGCATTGCCAGAAAAAAAGGGGAGCTTCCAGTTCCTGGAAATAAAAGATCCTTACCATATCAATACCGGCACCTATACCAGCTTCGACAGAGTAAGTGTAATTTGCACCAGGTGGAGATGTGATCCTGTCGATACCATCCTCATCTGATATCACAAAACCCTGTAAATATTGTAGCGTTCGATATTAAACATATCGAAGAGCAGTTAGAATCGACTTCAGTTCATCTTGTTGATTCATCTACCTTGAACTGGAGGGTGTTCTTAAGGAAACCAGTGACGAGATCACGGTTGGCATGCATCTTCTTCCCGTTCAAGCTCGAGTAGGACAGCATGACGGTAGAGACACCCTTGGCGACGGAATCGTAGTAGGCAGGCATGTGGATGCTGAAGAGGTCTTCGATGTCGATAACGGTGTCGTTCTCGTTAATCCCTTTGTTTGTCCCTCCATCACCAACGAAGTGCTTGGCAGAAGCCGCAATCTTGCTTCTGTCAGAAAAAAAAGAAGTATCACCATATGCATGACTTCCTATTGATATTTACTAACAAATCTTACTAAAGAGTGTGTCAATGGCATGGATATTTCTCTATGCCCCCCCCCCCCCCCCCCCCCCCCCCCCCCCCCCCTTGCGCGCTTAACTCAAAATTTGACAAGTAGAGAAATTCTACCAAAATTTAAGTGAAGTAAGAAGAGTGTGTTTTTTTTTTTTTTTTGGAGGTTTGTTCTTCGACATATTCACATAAATGGGAAGTACCAATGTATAAGAAAAATGAATATAGAACATTTTTTTATCAGATGTGATCAAGGTTGTCATATCGTGTATCGGACCCTATATCGATTTTCAATGTATCGTGTATCGTATTGTATATATATATATATATATACATAATAATTCAAAACATTAACCCTTAAAGTTTAAGGACATGCAATACTTCAAAAAAAAAAAAAAAAAAAACTTAAAACATTAATAAAAGATGTCCATCAAAATCCTAGCATCCACATCCCTAAAAAGTAGCGTTAATTGAGCGCCTCAAGATGAGATCAATACCATTATGAATCATCTTTATATTGTCTTTAAATTTTAAGAGCTTTTTTTTTGTTGTTGTAATTTTAATTGCAAAATTCAAGGGTGAACTTATGTATCGGATGATACACGATAAATATACGATACACCAATTGTATCGTGTACGATACATGTCAGATTCGATACGTTTGTCCGATACGTATCGAAAACCCTGAAATACGATATGTATCGTTTATCGTACGATAATGACAACCGTGGATGTGTGATATGATTTTGGAGGCCATACTTTGCAGCAACAAAAGGTGCTCCTTGTTCATAATTTTGCGGAACGTCCCCCTGCAGACCAGGGATAATTTCTGTCATCGCGCGGACGACCGTGTGATCTTCGCTGTAGCTTTCATAGCATCGACCCCATCTTGGATCTCTACAGACCTGCATTGGATAAAAAATACCTTCATTATAACAAAAAGAGCTCTCATAGTTGAAATCAGAATTATGCTGAATAAGTAAGGCAGTGCAAGCAAATAACTCACAGCCACACATGGAGCAAAAGCATAAGTAATGCCTGTTGCCCTGACTTCAAGGGCAGTTGCTGCACCAATCCTCTTCACTAGATCAGGATCCCTGATGACTCGAGAAACAAGTAGTAGAATAAGATTTATAATTTTTATAAATAGATCCATTCTTCTGTTTCAAATAAAAACAGGTAAAGAAACCTTGCTCTTATGCTAGAATAAACTCATTTTAACTTGGTCGGGTTTAGGACTATATTTATTTTGAGAATTAATCTCTCTTAAAGTTTCTTCGTTGTGTATGATTTCTCTTTGTTGTTTGTGATAATAATCGTGAAATTTTAAATCATATATAATGCACATTAATTTTCTTTTTCCTTTGAATCATTGCCATGCCCTTCCCTTCCTCTCGTTTAAACTTGCACGAACACGAATATGACATGACATGATTCAGACACGATGACACGAACATAGCACCTGTTTTGTCAGCCTCCTAGTTACTTTGGAGTGTATGTTCGTGCCTGATACATGTCTGACATGACGTGACACGGGCAAAAAATAGATTTTTGGAGCTTATGTGCTTCCTAGGAACATATATAAGGCTCCGGATGCATAGCTTCTTTTCTTGAAAGAGAGAAGAGGATACATAGCTCTTTGAATGTTAAACATGATACACAATAATAGAGTCTAAAAGGACGTTCCACTTCAATAAAACTCTTCAATCTAGTCTAGAAATCTATATAGACTAGTACATTTATTTCAATGCTTTTTTTTGGTAAGGAGTTTGTATTAAACACAGCAAATTAGACAAAAGCATATTTTGTATCTCTGTTTTTGAAGTCATTTAAAAAAAGAGAGGAGTTACTTACTAAACACGGATTCTTCGATTATGTTCTTGTGTCATATGCCATTTTGCTACAATCGTCTAAATATAGAAGGTTCTCACAGACAAATGACAATGGACTGATCTAATAAAAACAAATCGCTCCTGAAGAAGCAGAAATCATATTGCAACATACAAAGTAAACTAAATGAGGAATGGAAAATATGGCATTGCACTAGAAGATGAACTCATGGATCAGTACACTTGATAATTCCATCATCCAAGCAACATAATTACAATACATTTTCACAGTCTAATTTAATTTAAGAAGCGACGATATGCATGTAGATCCTGGATAGATCAGAGTCTAGAAAGCAAAATCACTACCAGAAAAATTGGGTTTCTGTGACATGTAAAGTTGTCACATAAGTCAGAAATAGCTTGCCTGGTTGCTCCGAGTCCGATATTGTGAGGGAATATAGTTGCACCAAAGACATTATTGTGACCATGAACTGCATCAATCCCATATATCATAGGAATCCCCAGGCGAGTCGAGAGACAACCCTTCTGGAAGTCATTTACCATGCCTACCCAGGCTTCAGCCGAGGCCCGAGGAGCAGGCACACTCCCACCACCACTCAGTACGCTACCTAGCAAACGTTAACTTCATTTTCAGTGCAAACAAGTTACATATATACATACATACATATCATGTGTACACAGATTGGTATACACCTCTGGATTTTGTACCTATGAGGAAGTCCTTCATGACTTGAGCCGACGCGACTTCGCGTTCAATTTGTGTCATCTGGCCGATCTTTTCGGCAAGGGTCATCCGCTGCATAAGATCTTGTATCCGGACATCAACAGGTTGTTTAGGATCCTTATATTTAGGATACTCTGTCGCCTTGGTTGTTGCATAGTTTGACAGGAACAAAAGGTTTGTAACAAGAAGAAGAAGAGTACTTGGCATCATCAATCCAAGTAGTATACTCCTTCAGTCTTTCAGCAATCTAGATTCAGTAAGTCAACAGATGAAGAAAGTGTTCGAAAATAACTCGGTAAAGAATATCAACATCACCAACAAAAGCCCAATGATGAGAATTATTAAGAGTAGGTAAAGAGCAATATAAGCATTTGAGACTGTAAATTTATTCACACCACTAGTTATGATTTGAGTTCATACTAAGCTATTCAAGATTTTCCTAGGTTGTTTCAGAGGATGCTTAGTGGTTAATTAGTACGGAGAGTGTAGGCCATTTAAATGAAGACCCAAACACCATCAGGATCTTCAAATTGGGACACATTGTATCTTTCAGGAGTTGGGTTACTAAGTTTTTGTTGATGTTAAGATCATCCAGTGGAGACACTGCAAACACATACTCCTAATTATTGAAAATTGTGTAAATTATTACTTTTGGAGTGTCTCATTGATATTGGCACACAATGATACACTACAAACAAATACTCCCACTACAGCCTTCAAGTGCTACAAAATTTGACTAAAATGTAGCACTGTGGATGCTCCAAAGACCATATGAACAATGTAGCATAGACTAATTAAACGAAAGGTCGAAGAAGAAAATTCGATTTTAGGATATACCAACAAAACTTACCCCCATCATAAGAACCAATAATCCACTTGAAAAATACTATAATAAGATTAAAATAGCATATTATGAGAATTCAGATATGAATGCAGTTAACAACAAGTTTGGTCAGGAAAAGAAATCAATTTGAATATCCAAATGGGAAGTAGTGAAAGGCAAACAAGGATCAATAAGGCCGAATATATAGATATGTATATTCGAAACAAGATAATTAGTATTATGCAACTCAGTATAGTCGGGCGTGAAGCACGGGTTAACGCCAAAGGTTCGTAGTATCGGTGTCGGACCCTTCCTATGAGTATACTTATCAAAGATATCGTAAGTATCGGTGGTTTCAGATTGGAGTATCGGGTTTTTTGGTATCGGAAAACAATTACTCATAATAAATTATTAAAATTTTAGGAAAAAATATTTTATATATTTAGGCATAATTTTAAGTATTTAATGTGTTGTTTCTTAGGGTCTGCTTGGTAACGGTGTTTTCACCGGTTTTGGGGTGTTTTGGAACCGACCGTTTATGAAAACCCCTGTTTGTTAATTATTTTGAGGCACTGGCTTTGGTCGGCTCAAAAACCTCTCAAAACCGGTGTAATGTATTTTTGGGTGGCTTTATAAACACCAAAAATCAGTGGGTTTTGAGCGGCTCTATTTTTTTATCCATCTATATCCTCACAAAAATATATATAATTATAACTACTGATACCCTTCCCTATTTAATCTATTCGTGTAAAAAACTTTCAGAACTGGTCGTTAGTGAATTAACAAGCATGGATTGGACTGGTTTAAAAGCCGCTACTTAAAAACCACCAAAAACCGGACCCCTCATAACCGCTCATAACCGGTACTCTAAAAATTCCTCATAACCGCTACCCCTACAATTGCCAAGCAGACCCTTAGTGATTTTGAAATTAAATAAAATAGTATTCACCATTGCCGATTGGTGTACCTTCAATAGATAAGTTTTACTCGTTTATAAGCTTTTACGATCTTATTATACTTTTACACCTTGCTGATTGATTCTTTATTTTTTTTCAATTTTCTTTGCCGAATTGATTGAAAAAGAGACTACCGATGTCGGTATCGGATCAGGACATGCCAAATCGTATCGGTATCGGCCGATACTCCAAACTACGATTAACACATTGCAACTCATACATCCATCAGCACTTGACGGTTACACTGATAACACTCACCAACCGATCAAAATATCAAATAAAGAAGAGAGTAGAAGTTTACAGAACTCACCGAACAAGAAGGCCTTCTTGAAAATGCTTGCAAAGAAGAAGATTGCGTATATATATAAACATAGTGTTCCTAATAAATATACAGTACTAGTTTCTTGTTCTTTTGCACTGCTCTTCTTCCAAGTGCACTAGTTTTTGTTCTTTTGCGTTGCTCTTCTCCCAGCTGTACTACTGAGTGCCTATTTTAATCGGCACCGTCTTTCTTTCTCGGTACACACTGCTTTCTTCAATATGAAAACATAAGCATTGGAAAAATCTTGCTTTTGTGCAGGAGCTTCTGCAAAGTAGTGTTGAAATATCAAAAGGAGGGCCTAGTTAAAAATCAGTGTTAAAAATCAGTTACAAAGTAGGGACTTCAAAATTAAATTTCCGAATAAAATTAAAGGATTGGAAAGAGCAATTAAACTATTTATTTGTTGTGAACAAAACGCGAAAACCGTTATCCAAAATCAAGAAGATAGGGAGAAATTATTAGGTGTTCCGGACTCACCACTGGATGTGCTGAATGGTGAGCCCGGTCCAATGAAAAATTGACACTTGGCAAATAATTGGTGATATAGTACAGTAGTGAATGAAAAATTAACATCACTGTTAACTTTTCGGTTTCCTTTTCTGACGTGGAGTGTGGAAATGTAGTGAATGAAAAATCAGTGTCAATCCTTTATTAGACCGGGCTCACCATTCAGCACATTAAATGGTGAGCCCGGAACACCTAATAATTTCTCGAAGATAGGGGAGAACCAGAAAAACACAAGAAAACCAAGTCGTCAAAATCATACAGAACCAAACACGTGGGAAATAACATAAAAAACACACAAAAACGTGGAAAATAACATAAAAAACACACGAAAACCAATTCTGCTTGGTTTTATAATTCATGCAAATTGGATATAGAACAGAGCAACTAAAGACATTACGATACAAAGGACTCGCAAAGGAATTCCTTTTATAATTCATGCAAATTGGATATAGAACATTAATAGTTTAAAACAGAAAAAATAAAAATAAAAAATAAAAAAATTCGCCGTTGCCGGGGATCGAACCCGGGTCACCCGCGTGACAGGCGGGAATACTCACCACTATACTACAACGACCGAGTGGTTGGTGTTAACAACTTTTCTAATATGTTGCACTGGTTTATGAAATTTTATGAAATTCGAAAATTTCATTCATTTCATAGATTATTATGATTTGAAATAAATTTTGTAGTTGTTTATTGAAACAAACAACAACTTCCCCCCCAAAATGGCTGCCACTTACCTGCGGAGCTATAAAGATCAATGTAGATGGAGCTACCTCCTCCTCCAAATTTGCAGCAGCTGCGAATTTGGCAGTTGTAGGCATGGCAGATCCATGTAGTACTGTTTTCCTCTTTTTTCTCCATATAATGTTTTTTTAAGATGTTTTTGTGGAAGTTAGTCTACATCTAGCCCACTCCAACTCACTCTAGCCCACCCGAGTATACATAAAAAACACACGAAAATCAATTCTGCTTGGATTGAGGGAAAAAATAGCAGAGTTAGGTGGGCTTAAGTGAGGGAGAGTTATGAGGAGAGTCAATACAAACAACCTTGCATAGATTGGAGGGAGAGTTAAATAAGATGTGTTTAATAACTCTTGTTTGAATTTGAGGTTTTGAGCAAGAAAATGATTAATAAAAATATAATAGTTACTAAAATAGAGCTTGTCGAAATATCTTCATTAATATCTCCACAAATGAGAAATCTACAGAGCAACATATTGAAAGCAAGAAAAAAAATCATGATATTTTACAAATAAGGGTATTTATGATTTTTTAAACAAAAATCCCTCAATTTTTCTTATTAACCCTCCGATTTGGGGATTTTGGGGTTAAAAGAATAGACAAAAGCGGGTTAACCAAACTCTCACTTAATCCTCTATAACTTTTTCTCCTAAACTTCTACTCTCAAACCAAGCATGGTTTTTATTTCTACTCACTTAACTTACTCTCACTTAACTCTCTTAACCCTCAATCCAAGCAGACCCTAAGGAAAAAAAGGAAAATACTAAGTCTACAACCAGATGTTTATAACCTTTTTACAACCTCTCTTCCACCCCTTACACATGGGTCCCGCCGGGTCCCACCTCCCCTCTCACCCCCTACTATATGGGCTCCACCCGACCCCACCACTTACCCCCTCCAATCGAAGTCTGATACGTGGCGGTTGTAAAAAAATTGTAAGCATTTGGTTGTAGGCATAGCAATGATAAAAAAAAAAACCACGGGACGATCGGAGTCCAAACCTGAGAAACCTCCACCATTAGAATGAGAAAGTACACCGACTCCTTACAGACTTCTCACCGATCCAAATCGGATTATCACAACTACTTAAAAGAAGAGAACCCCAAAAGAAATGACAAGAAAAAATATTCGAAACGATCTCTCCTTCATAATAGTCTTCAATTTTCTCTCTCTATCTCAAAAGTTGCAAAGCATATGTTGTTGTTTGGATTAGGGTTAGTAAATACCTATATATAAGACCCTCAATCCCGTAACCAATCTGGACCATTAAATTTGATCCAACGGTGTGTAAAACATCGCAGAACTCGCACATCCTCGACGAAACCGAACTCGGACCTATTTATAGTTTTTCGTGCCAATACAAATATGACCCCAGGGGACCAAAATCAGACCAAGTCCTCCCAGAACCGAATTCGGTCTGAGTTCTGCCCGAATTCTCCCTAGGCCTTGGCTGAATCTCCTACTCCAATACTCCGAGTTTCTTTGACACGCGAATGGTACTAGTCGCACTCCCTGAGCTTCTCTCACACGGATGACGCTCGTCGCACTCTGGGATTTCTCCACATAGGTTAGAAATTCCACCCAACACCAACGCATCTTTTCCTTTCCAACTAAGTGGAGGAGCTCGTCATACTGATGAACCACCTGCACTACTCAAACCTCCCCCTTGTTAGAACCTTCGTGAGCATATTCGCTCTATTGTCCTCTGTGTAAACGTTTTCAGACGTTGCGTACTTTTTTCTCAAGAATATCTCGTATCCAATGATCCTGAATTTTAATATTTGGACAGACTATGAAATATCGGGTTAAATGAATAACACTCTAGCCATCTCAAAGCAAAATGTATAGCCCTTGCGTAAGTCTCATTTCCTGTAGGAACTTCTTTATCCACAACAATTCCTTGCAAGCCTCCGTCCCTGTAATGTACCCTCTCTTTCGTAGACAAGGCAACACACTTCTGCAATCGCGACTGTCACGAAATTGCTCCACCAGCAAACATCATCATTGTGAGACTCGTCTCACAGTATCGGTATTTATATACTGATACGTACTTTTGTACTGTATTTCGTATTTTATTGGTTTTCGGAACATTTTAAAATTTTCCAACTTATAGATTTTTTTCCTTGACCGGCATATCGCCAGTGTACCATTGTATGTCGACGGCATGCATGTCACTCTCGTTTTCTGTTATACGTATTTTCAGTATACATATACAAAATTCTGGCCTTTGTCAGGTGACCCACGTTTGACTTATCTTTCTTAGCCTTTCTTTGGTTTAATTTTGACTTGGTTTAATTTGGTTTAGTTTAGTTGGTTTGAGATGAGATGGTTTTGTATAAAACCCAAACTTCTCTCTCTCTCCTCCATTATTTCATTTCTCTTCATCTTCTTCCTTTTTATTTTCTTTTCCAACCTAAGGCAAGTACATCTTACCAAATGTTGGACAAATATTATTTTGTTTGTTCTAAACTCTTCCTACATGATTATAAGCCTCTTTAGAACTTGGAGTTTTTTAATTTTTATGGGTGGAATCTTGTAGATCTAAGTTTACTCAAATCTTGGGTTTCTTGGGTTTTGATCTATCAAACTTTATTATTTTTATGTTTTGATTATTCTATGTTGTAGAGAATTTAATTTTACCCAAAATGGACCTTTGAAAATCCACATTTCAAATTGTTTTGAGTGATTTGTGAACTTGGGAAGTTCATGGGTTCCATGAACTCATGCTCTCGGCCTGGAGAAGAAGAACAGTGTTGGGCGCATAGCTCTTTTTATGCGCCCACAACAGCCTTTCCTTTGGGCGCATAGCCCTATATATGCGCCCAAAGCATCCTAGTTCCTTCAGCTTGGGCGCATGGCCATTTACATACGCCCATAGCTCTTCAGCTCGGGCGCATAGCTCTTGATATGCGCCCATAGCTCTTCAGCTTGGGCGCATAGCTCCTGATATGCGCCCACTTAGCCATGGAAGATAGTCTTCTTACTTTCCTTCTAGTACACCCTGTCCCAGCATGTGGGCGCATGCACTCTTGGGCTCATGCCTTCCATAGTACATGCACCCTGGGCGCATGTTCTTTAGGCGCATGCTCCCTTCGGGCGCATGCCTGTTTATAGGCGCATGATGCTTTGGGCGCATGTTGCCCTTGGGCGCATGCTGTCCCTAGCCTCCTTCCTTTTGCCATGATAATTTATGTTACTTTCTCCATGCTTGACCCCATGGTCCTTAGTGTAAGTTAATGACTGTTTTTCCCATTTGAGCTATTTAGCTGTTAGTCTTGAAAAACACTCGGACACGAAGCTTGTAGACATTTGTCTTGGCTTCAAAATTTTCTCAGTTCACCTTATTGGAGTTCGTATGCGGCTGTTAATTTAAATCTTAGTTTTGATCTTCTGGCATTTTTTTTGTACTTGGCCGAATATGATATTTCTTTTAACGAAAATGAATTTCCTTACCATGATTAGATGATTTTGTACAGTTAGAGAATGATTGTACATCCTTGTTACACGTGATACTAGCACATATTTAATATTTGATCTATGCAAAATAGTTACTTTTATTTATTCCCTTTTCCATGCCATGATACCCCTTTTTGGACAAGTTCTTACATACATGCTATATTTGTTGCCATTTCTCTTCCTTGCTTAGCATGATCGTGGCCCGTCGGGGTGCACTCATGATTTATGTCTTTTCTTTGCTTTACATGATAGTGACCCGTTGTGGTGCACTTATGTTACACGTTACTTCTCTGCTTATACTAGATAGTGACCCGTCGTGGTGCACTCTTAAACATGTCTTTCCTTGCTTACATGATAGTGGCCCGTAGAGGCGCACTCTTGACAAGTAATCTTTACATGACAAGTAAACCTAAATATGACATGCTTAATCAAGATGCTGTTGCGACGGCTATTTTCCCTTTGCTAATGTAACTCTTTTGGACACCGTGGTTAAATTCTTTGTGTATGCGTGCATAAGCTACATGTCTCTGTAGAGCCTAAAAATCAAGTTGCGCCATGTTTGTACTACTCAGCAATCAAGTTGCGCCCAAGAGATCGAGTTGCGCCACTGTTGGGAAGTCCAGAGATTAAGTTGCGCCACTACTCACGTTGTGCCACGTATCAGAGTGCGCCTAATCACATTGTGCCAAAGCCTACGTGGCGCCTGACAATAATTATCATCATTAACTGACAGCACTGACAACTGATAGCACGATAAACGAAGAAAATCTCTTCGAATCTCGTAAAGTGTGGCGCTCGAGACGATTTGCTGTCATTTGATGACAGCTGTTTCGCGCACTCTGTATGTTGCGGATAGGCGCAAACTGATCAAATTCTCCTCGCAGATCTAAATACTGCCACGTGTCAATGCACTGAGTTGTGCATAGGCACAACTTAATCAAGCGCAGTTTGACTCGTTGACTGAAGGTCGCACAACCTGACAAAGTTGAAGCAACTAATGTTCTAAAGCAGGATGACGTGGCACACATGCCACTAATCTCTCAAAACATGTCCACTACTCTGTATATGACCATGCACATCTCAATCATATGATCATATGATGCCACGTGTCTAAATACAGTTAGTACACGTTCAATAATTGAATGGAAGTTGGCGCAACCCAAAGTGGCGCAGTTCGACCTCGCGCACATCAGAATAACTACTAAAACCATTATTTCTAGAACTCTATAAATAGAGTTTCTAAATCATTATCAGGAGATCAGAGATCAAGAGTTCTTGTAAAAGTGCTGCTGCATTCTCTAGAGGCTTTAGTCTTCAAGTTCACATAGTCCAAGGGATAAATCGATCATCTTCTGATCGGATTTCTAAAGTTGTACTTCCCCAGAATTTATTGTACTTTGTACGATTCTTTTTAAGTTTGGAATAAACTTTTTGTTTTTGAAAACAAAATGACGACTCTGCTGGGGACGACTTTCTCCTCCAACGAGAAGGTGACAACTCAATGTGATACTGCGTCAATCGGCAAGACGCAGAAGACTCTGGTTGTTCAAGTCAACCAGACAGCTTACGAGGATATGATCAACACCAAGAGCAACAAGCACACTGTGGCTATCGCCAAGAATAGAACTGTGTGGACTCCTAAGTCTTCCACAGTTACTGTTGCCCAGGCGCAACCTGAGCGCTCAGTGGCCAAGGCACAATCTGCCTCTGTGGCCCAGGTGCAGCCTGCTTCTGTTGCCCGCGCGCAACCCATTCATTCTGCTGCCAAGGTGCAAATTGCTTCTGTGGCCAAGGCGCAGTCTACTCACCCTGCTTCCAGAGCGCAGTCTACTCACCATGTTGCTCGAGCGCAACCCACTCATTCTACTGCCAGAGCGCAATCCACTCACTCTACTGCTAGAGCGCAGTCCACTCACCTTGCTGCCAAGGCGCAACCAGTAGCCCATTCTGCTATGGCGCAACCTATGCATCCTGCTACCCAGGCACAGTTTGCACACCATGTTGTCCTGGCGTAACCCAAAGGAACTAGCCTTTTGGCTATTCCCTCATCTTCTCCAGTTCTGAACTTGGAGAAGCAATGTTCTAGTGCTAGTACTAGACAGAACAAAGGAAAGGGTCCTTTGACACTTCCTCAACTTGCGCAACCTGCGCCTAATGTGGTTCAACAACAAAACAGAGGGAAACACTTTTTAGCTAACCCTTCACAAAATAAAGGAAAGCACCCTTTGGTCTTTTCTCAATCTTCCCAGTTTATGACTCGGAGAAAAATATCTTAGATTGTATTCCCTTGAACAAAGATTCCTCTATTATCAACAAAGGTCTTCAAATCTCTGCCAGGGGAAAGAATGCTGATCAAAGAGGCGTCCTGCCTACCCCTATGGTAACTACTCAAGATCTTCCAACCTTGCATATCTCAAGATCCAAGCAAGAAAAATTGATGGTATCTCAAACAGATTTACCAGGAGCAGAATCGTGCTTATCTCAACAGGCGTCAACCAGTGTCAACCTCGGTGAAACGTAAGTATCCTATGCCAAGGGCCAACTTGCACCAGAAACACAGCTTTAAAAAGAAGGACCCAATCACTTATGCTAATGATTTAAGTACTTCTTTATACACCCACGGAACTAAGCATCTTAAGAACCGGAGTCATGTTCCTAACATCATTAAGGAATATGTTCCTCCGACTTCTTCTCGTCCCGTGGTGGTAACTGATCTCCAGGAACGTCTTACACAAAAACGGGAAATCACGGAGACGTCTCACTCACTTCTAAATCACCCATCAGAACGCCACTGCCTTCATGAAGTGGTCAGCAAGTGTTGTTGCCAATCAGCTAAACGATCTGTCTTCGATCGTTTGAACTATGCTTCAACTCCTGAACCTATGATGGGAGATGAAGATGACCTGTTATATGCTTCTGTCAATATGACTTCCCGAGACACTGGGGGTAGAAAATCTTCAAAGCATGGCACGTCTCGCAATCCGAGTCGGCAGTACTTGGGACAACTCCGTGAATCTAGTAAAGGGGTCTTTCAACATACCAGATCAAAAAAAAATCAAAATTTGGACCAGGATGTCTTCAATCAGAAAGATCTTCCCATCACTGTAACTCCACTTTTTCGATTTTTTTAGAATTTTATAAGTTTTCAATAATAGATTTTTGTTCCAAATCAGTAAATTGAATAACCATTCTCATTACTAGTGTTGGTGGGAAATTTAAATTTTTGGTTTTGGAAGGGAATTCTTAGTTTGTTGCAACCAATTAAAGTGGTCCCCATTTTGAACCTTCTAATAACTTTTATAACTGATTTCGAATCAGTTATGCAAATAGTAAAAGGGGGAGGGGTCATGTGCAATTTTACCATTAGTGGGGGGGGGAGGTTATTGGCAAAAGCACCTTTTGTTTTTAACAGCTGAGAGAGAAGAGAGTATTATTTCTCTCATTTTTGCTGGAGAGTCCAGCTCTCTTCCTCAGCCTCTCCCAAATTCCGACTTCCAAACCCTAATCCTAAATTAGAAGCTGGTGACGGCGATGGCGAAGGTGGTGGTCTGTCTCCACCACCATGGCGATCAGGGGACCTCCTTTCGGCGGGTGGCTCGTTATCCATGGCGACTCTCACTCCCGCGGTCAGGCGTTTCCTCCACCGCGATTTCTTTTGGCGGCGATTAGGTCCGATCTTCTCGACGGCAAAATCCCGACGGCGACTCCATCGTTCCGTCGGCGACAACTTCTGGTGATCTCTCCTCACGACATCGGCAATGGTGAGTTCTTGATTCGACACTCTCTATTGAAGCTCTGTTATTCTCTGATCGATGAACGAATTAGGATGGGAAGGATGATCGGTTGGTTGTTTTAAATTCTTCCAGATCTCTTTCGACTTTGAATTCGACAACATCGATTATTCTCCAGCATTTGAGAGCTTGGGATCAAGCTTAGATTCTTGATTTTTGGTAAGTATCAATTTGAATTGATTAATTTTCTCTGTTGATCCAAATCTTCAGTTCTGATTTCTTGAAAGAATTCTTGATAATTGAGCTCTGTTTCATTTCCTGTGTGTGCTCTAAATCGGTTCGACAGAATGCCTAAGTAGAGTCTCGAATCAGCTGGACATGAAAGGCGGTGTCCGATTTCCTAAGATCGTGTCTGCCTTTTCGAATCATGTTTGGAAGTGTAGTTTCATCTCAGGTATTGCCCTGTCCTCTCCTTTGCTGCAAATGTCGTCATAAATTCTTGATTAAATCTGTTTTGGTCGAACTGGTGGGGTTTGGTCGGGTTGCAGGGTGCCGATTTGTTGTGTCTGGCTTTTCATTTGTGTCCAAGCTTTTGATTGTGTCAGACCATAGTTGGGACCAATCCTTTCTGGTGTCACATGGTGTCAATGGCAGTGAGTCGATGAGATGGGGTAGAGGAGAGCAGGAATAGCAGCCAAGTCAGGACCAAGTTTGGAGTAGGGTGACTCGTGTGCATGCTGCAATTGTGTCGTGTTCGTGCGTGCGTGGCAGTCTCTGTTCGTGTCCAACCCTCAAGCGTGTCCAGTTCATGTGTGTAGCCTAGCCGTGCATCTAATCTGGTGTGTGGGATCATTGGAGTCTGTTAGGTTCAGGACATTTGTTCCCATTGCATGATTGTTGTAGTTCTGTTTAACTTTCTTACTTTGGACTGTATATTATTTCATTCAACTGTATATTTTGGTTTGGGTTGGAGGAAATTATTCTATGTGAATCTTCTGTATGATTCTTTGGAAGGATTTAATGGGTATTAATTGTGTGTTTTGTTTTATTTTATTGTCAGCAGCCACTGGAATTTGAAATCGAGGTTGGTTTTGTGTAAGCACTGGCCCTCCCTTGCTGTGTGGTTTCAAATGCTCAAATTGAGTGAGATATTCAGGGATACTGTAAATGGCTAGTCTGTTGGAGTTTGGGACCAAAAGTTAAGCTATAAGTATAGGTAGGGGGAGTAGCAGAGATCATGTTTGAAGTACTGGCAGAAGTTTATCTACTTCTTTATATTAGGATTCAGTTATAATTGATCTACAATAGACAGAGTAGGTTATGGGATAAATTGAATCTAGATGTTGGTAGCTTGGGTATCAATACTGGTAGGTTAGTATGAGTGCCCTGTTACCTATTAAGTATACTTTGTGAATGCCATTTTAAGCCATGATTTACTATTACCTATTAGAATGTAATGGTATATCTTAAATTTGATAATTGGATGATACAAAGTAGCTAACTAGAATTGCTTAGAGAATAACCAACTTGTAAATCGCATAACAGGAGGATTTCCAGATTTACTACCTACCTTCGATCACCCGGAGCAAGGCAAGTACTTTTCTATGGTCTTGTGCATTTACATATCTTGTACTCTTCTTGTGACACGTCATGACATGATATCCTATACTCCTGTATTTTCTGTTCTTGTACTTACTTGTGTCGGGTGGGAAAATACACTATCTATGTGACCAAACTCCGGTTACTATATTCATGTAGATAGCTTAGGCCTCGCATCGTGCACGCGGGCCCTAAGCCGTACCATATTCATGTACTCCTGTACATGCTCCTGTACTCAGCCCAGCCGGTCACATAGGCTAGTTGTATTTCAAACATGGTGCATATGTCATATCTTGTACTTCAGTTCATGGTTTACATTCCTGTACTTTATTTCCTGTACTTTATATTCATGTACTTTCATGTTCTTTCTGGTACTTTATAGTTCATGTTCTCATGTACTCATTTCCATATCATGATATTCTTGTTCATTACCTAGAACTGTACTTTGCTCCGCTCCTGACTGGATATGTTGCAGGTATACTTGCAGGATATCATTCTACCTTATGGGCCAGAGTCCGAGATTTTAGCTGAGCAGGATGGAGACATAACTTAGCTAGAGGCTTCAGGTTTAGACTGTTTAGCTTACTCTTAGATATTGTTTTAGAGTTCATAGTACATTTCATTCCTGATGACTAGTACATTTATGTTATATAGATTTGTGGATTATGGTGATCTTTCTGGGATCGTGTATAGATGCTGTGATTGTACATATTTATATTTATCTAGTTAGATTTACCTAGTTTGGAACAGCTTACTTCGTCGTGTCTAACGACGAAGGCTGGGCGTGTCCAACTCGTGTCCGATTATTCGGGAGCGGGTCGTGACAATCACTCATCTGGGAGAGGATTCTTTGTCTGACTTTGACGCAAATAGTGAAAGCTCTGAACAAACTATTTCGTCAATAGTGGCAAGAGAGGTGACAGCATATGCCATTACAGAAGACCAAGACGCTTCTAGTTCAGCTAGTCAAGAACAACGAATTGCTGCACTGGAAGATAAGTTGAAAACCATGGCTGAAATGGTCGCAAGTATGCACACCATAATCGTGGCTCAACATGCAGTGCCACTGGCTATGAATCCTACTTCAAATCCCGAGCTCATAGCATCTTCTGTGCCTGTTAATATTGGTCTGGGGGTACTACCTCCCCAGGTTGCTTCTGTACCAATTCAAGCTGCTCCCAGTCAGTCTGGTGCTGGGGGTGGTAATTATCACACGGTTTCTCCTCATAATAATTCAAATCAACCCACTAATTCACAGACATCAGGGGATGCTAATGAGGCTGTAAAACTCTTATGCACCAAGTTCAAGGCCTTTAAGCAGAAGGATGGTCTACAAAGACTTGGGATAAAACAACCTTATCCTGCAGAATGGAAGGAGGTTCAATTTCCTCCTAAATACAAGCTTTCCACCATTATGCTGTTTGATGGCAGTACTTCTCCAAGTCAGTACATCAATCACTTTGAAGTGATGACTGATCAATTGCAGCCAAATGATGCTCTTCTTACCAGGGTGTTCGTCGGTTGTTTGACCGGTACAGCATATAACTGGTACCGTAGCTTGCCTGATGGCTGCATAACTTTCTTTGCTGGTTTCAAGCAAATGTTCTTGGAACGATTCTATGAGGGGGTCAACGATATGACTATGTCTGCCCTTATCAAAATTAAACAATGATACAATGAAACCACTGAGAGTTTCATTAAAATATTCCGCCGAGAGGCACTTAAGATGCCTCTAGAAACTCCATCTGCTGTAACAATAGACACTTACAAATCAAACTTGTTGCCTATTATTAGCATGTGGACATGATTAACACAGTTCCAAGATTGGCCTTCTTTTATTGTAAATGCCAAAGCTGCAGAGGTTAGTACGGAGAAGTTCAAACAGTTAGGAGTTCAAATGGCTAATCCTAACCAAGATGAACATCCTACATCTGGCAGCAATAATCGCCAGAATAATCGCAAAGGTAAGGAAACGTTGGCCATTAATCTCAAGGGTAAGGAATCATTGGCTGTCAATGTTCTCAGACTACACTCACTCTATCAACACCACCACAAAAAGTACCTCGTCCAAAAGAAGAGTATTCTTTCGATGAAGATGATATTATGAACATCTTCGATTGCTTGATCAAAAGCAATAAGCTTCAACTGCCGGAGGCAAAACGGCCAGAAGAAGTGGGTAAGACTGACCACCCTAAATATTGTATTTATCACAGATTCATAGGGCATCCAACTCGAGCATGCTACGTGCTCAAAGGCAAGATTCAAGAAATGGTCAACTCTGGTGCAGTTACTCTCCAACAGGATGAGAAGACTGTGACGGCCAATGTCGTCTCTGTGCAATTTGGTGACTTCCTACCGCAACTAGTGCAAGATGGTGTTGTCCCTATTCCGAGGGCTACTCTCGAGATCGTGAATCTCCCACCTCCTCAAGATGAAGGTCTTATTTCGTTATCCACTGACAAAGAAGAAATCATGTGGATTCATCCAGATCTACTGACAGATTTTGAAATGCCTTCTTCTTCCAATCAAAAGAAGTGTTCTAAAACTAAATCGAAGAGCTGCCACATGGTATCCTTTGAACCTGTATCAGAAGAAGAAATTTTAATCGGCACCAGATCTGGGAGACCTTACCTCCGAGAGTATCCCGAAACTCAAGAGAATCTTATCCCATCTCCTGATGTTATTCCTGCATCATCTTCTCCTGCTGAGAATATACCATCTACCTCCTCACCAGTAGTGGAACCAATGCCTCCCAAACCAACATCAGCAGACAAGGGAAAGCAACCTGTCCGCTTTGATAAAGAATTGAAGAAGTCCTCATCTCTTGGACTTGAGAAGCCATATAATTTTGACATACTGGCTCAATTGGCTAACACTCCAGCGAGATTATCAATCTTTGAACTCTTACGTCTCTCAAAAGAAATTCGAAAAACGTTAAGTGAAGCCTTGATGCAGGCTGATGCTTGTCTTGCTCTCCTCAAGAAGCCTGAAAAGGAGCCTGTCAGCTGTACACATTGTCATAGTGTATTTGAACTAATGCCCAACATCACTTTTACACAAGATGACATGCTATTAGAAGACAATCATCATGATCTTCCTCTCTACTTCACGGGATATGTGGACACCATGAAAGTCGATCGCATTCTGATTGACCCAGGATCTGCACTTAGCATTATGCCGAAGACTTTATCGGTTGCTTTGAAAATCCCGGTACACAACCTTTCTACAACTATCACTACTATCTTGGGGTTCAATCAAGGAAGAAGTAAACCTTTGGGGAAGATACGCCTGAAACTTCAAATCGACAATCTTCGTACAAAGGTGACTTTCTACGTGATTGATAATCATGATTCATACAATACTTTGCCGGGAAGACCATTCCTCCACGAACATAACATTGTACCTTCTACTCTCCACCAATGTTTCAAATATGTGGATGGCAATTGAGAAGTACAGAAAGAAGTTGTAGACTTAAATCCTTTCAAGGGGGTTGAAGCGTACTGCAAAGATTCTCGCATGTACAAAGAGGAATTCATGAAGGTGGTATTGGCAATGGATACTGATGAAGAATAGAAAGGCGTGCCAAATGATACTCTGGTGATCCCGATCAAAGGACGTACTTCCTGTCCTCAGTCTTCCAAGACATTGACTATTTACCTTCCTTCTCACAAGAAGCAGCCTCCTGGTGTTAGTCAGGAACAAAGGGAGCTTACCTCTTCTGAGCCACTTATAATCGACCTTCGTCGTAAAAAACCCCTCACTCCTTCTCGTTCTTCTTCTCCTCCTTTGGTTATCAATCTGACTAAGCCGCCTAAGGCTAAAGGTCCTGTTGTAAATGATGATGTAAAGATCAATAAAGCATCTCCTTTGCAGTATATTGATGTCTCTTATCATACTCAATGTTATTTGGATATGCTAGATAGCTTCAAACCACTAATAATAGGAGTCATACCATTTCTACGAAACGTGGTATCACTTGAATCAATACAAGAATCGTTCTTCCTAGTTCGAAAGAAAGGCGAAACTCCTATACTTTTTAGTAAAAGAAAAGAACAAAAAATCACGCTTGACAGCGATAATAAGGATGATACAGGAAGACTACAACTACGTCATTATAGTCCACAATCCAAGGTAATCATCCGTAAAATGGGTTATGATTTCAAAACTGGTCTCAATAGTAGTAAAGGAAGGCGAACTCCTATTCGTATTTCTGTTCCAAAAGGAAAATCACAACAATACTACAGCAAAACGAAGCGGGGATTAGGTTATACTTCACCAATTCCGACTCCAGAAGCTTCCAAATCCGATGAAGAAGAACGATCTAACTCTTCTGATTCTATCTCATAGGATTCTGACACCAGTATTGGTCATGTCCATCGGGTGACAGTATCTTCTAATATGGTATCTGCCGAGTTCTCAGAAGATGACGAGGATGATATTGAAGAAGCTCCTGAAGCAGATCCTTGGACACAAAGGATGGACACTCAGTGGGAACTCCGTTTTGAACAACGAGAACCACCTACTGAGGATCAATTAATCCAGATCGATGTTGGAGAGAAAGATGTACCACGACCAATCTTCATTAGCAAAAATCTTCTAGAGGAAGATAAACAAGAACTGATTCACCTCATTCGCGAATATATCGATGTCTTCACCTGGAGTTATGAAGATATGCCAGGTTTAGATCCTCAGGTCGCAACTCATAAACTTAATATTTTGCCTAATACAAAATCAGTCAAACAACAGTAACGACGATTCAAGCCTGAGATGATGGATGCGATAGATGATGAAGTCAAAAAGCTTATCGCTTGTGGTTTTATCAGAGAAGAACAACATCCTGACTGGGTAGCCAACATTGTACCAGTTTTGAAGAAGACCGGGAAGGTTCGAGTGTGCATAGACTTTAGAGATCTTAATGATGCTTGCCCTAAAGATGAATTCCCTCTCCCAATTACTGATGTCATGATCGACAATACTTGTGGATTCGAACGAATCTCTTTCATGGATAGGTTTTCTGGATACAATCAAATTCGGATGAATCCTGAAGATGAAAAACATACGTCATTCCGTACTCCCCGTGGAATATACTGCTATACAGTCATGCCTTTTGGTCTTAAGAACGCGGGTGCAACTTACCAACGGGCTATGAGTACTATCTTTCAAGATCATTTGAAAAAGACCGTTAAATGTTATGTTGACGATATTGCTGTTAGAAGTCGTCTAAAGGAAGATCATATTCAAGATATAAGAACCATCTTCAATCTAATACGCCAGCATCAACTCAAAATGAACCCCACTAAGTCTTTTTTGGGAGTCTCTAGTGGCAAATTCCTTGGATTCGTCATTACCTCTAAAGGTATACACGTTGACCCCAAGAAGATCAAAGCCATTCAAGAGATGCGTCCTCCACGCAACCTAAAAGAGCTACGAGGATTCCAGGGTCGTCTTGCTTACATAAGGAGGTTTATTCGAATTTATCTGGACGTTGCAGACTATTTACTCAGTTAATGAAGAAAGGTGTATCTTTCATTTGGACAGAAGAATGTCAACGAGCATTTGATGATATAAAGTGGTATTTGATGAGTCCACCAGTGCTAGTGTCATCGATCTCAGGAATACCCTTCCTGATGTATGTTCGGGCGATGGACCATTCACTGGGAGCCTTACTGGCTCAGAAGAACAAAGAAGGTCATGAACAAGCCATCTATTACCTTAGTCGGATAATGATTGGAGCTGAACATCGTTATAGTCCGGTTGAGAAAGAATGCTTAGCCTTAATATTTGCCTTCAAAAGACAAGGCATTACATCATCGGCCAAACTATTCATGTTATTTCCCGAGTCAATCCTCTTCGGGTCTTAATGAAGAAGCCCAGTACACTAAATTCTAGGCTTGCTACATGGGCCATATTATTAGCACAATATGATATGGTCTACGTTCCACAAAAATCTGTGAAAGGTCAAGCACTCGCTGATTTCTTAGCAGCTCATCCTGTCCCTAAAACATCTAAACTCTATGATGAGATTCTAGACGAGACATTGGAATCAAATATGATCTCAGAAGAATTTTCTACTTGGCGTTTGTTCTTCAACGGAGCATCTAGAATTGGACCTGGAGGTACCCTTGTCGCTGGAGTAGGAATTGTTATTGTTTTACCAAATGCATTAGCTATTCAGAGAGCTTATTCTTTAGATGAGTCATGCTCTAACAACGTAGCAGAATACAATGCCTTGCTCATTGGACTCCAGCTAACTAAATAACTGGATATTGAATATCTCGAAGTATATGGTGATTCTAAACTGATTGTTAATCAGGTTAGAGGAACATACGAAGTTCGACATCAAGATCTGGTACCATACCACGAGATGACAATCAGAATAGCTTATTCATTCAAAGGGTTCTTCATCGAACATGTACGTTAAGTATGCAACATAGAAGCTGATGCCTTAGCTAACCTAGCAGCGGTCTTAGCAATTCCGATTAAAAGACAGCAAATGGTTGTTATCTCCAATAGAGAACTGTTTTGCATTGAAAACAACCATAACTTTGAATTCATTAATTCAACTGAAGTCAATGTCATCAGCGAAGACTGGAGAGCACCTTTTATCGACTTTTCAGTACATGATATACTACCTGAAGATCCTAAAGAAGCTACAAGTATTCGTCGGTGATCGCTTCGATTTTATTATAATCATACCACCAAAACTCTCTTTCGATGAACTTTTGATGGATTACTTTTAAGATGTCTTGCTGGTGATGAAGCAAAATAGATATTACGTGAAGCTCATGATGGAATTTGTGGAGCACATCAACCCGGTCCCAAATTACAGGATCGTATCCGACGTATGGGCTACTACTGGCCCTCTATGGTATCGGATGCCATTGACTATGCAAGGAAATGTCGAGCATGTCAAATTCATGCAGATTTCATTCACCAACCGTCAGAATTTCTTCACCCGACTGCTACCTCATGGCCCTTCGAAGCTTGGGGCATGGATGTAATTGGTCCTATCAATCCCCCTTCATCTAAAGGACATCGGTTTATCTTGGCTATAACCGATTATTTCTCTAAATGGACTGAAGCTATACCCTTAGCTGAAGTGAAGACTAGCAGTGTCATTAACTTCGTCAAACATCATGTGATATACAGATTTGGCGTACCTCGTCGGATCATCCATGACAATGGACCACAGTTCGTCAGTCAGAAGTTTACTCGGTTCTGTGATGACAACCGAATCAATAATGTTGTTTCTACGGCCTATAATCCTGCAGCTAATGGGTTAGCTGAAGCATTCAATAAGACTATCATCAAACTCCTTAAAAAGTTTGTCTCCACTAACAAACGTAATTGGAGTGAGAAGCTTGGAGAATGTCTGTGGGCTTATCGCACTACGGTCCATAATTCCACAGGTTGTACACTTTTTTTTTGGTATATGGATGCGACACTGTCTTACCGCTGGAAATTCAAATTCTATCATTGAGAATTTCTATTGCTAATGAACTTACCACAGAAAATAATGATCATCTCCGGCTTCAAGAATTGGAGGCGCTCGATGAGAAAAGGCTACTAGCTCAACAACATATCGAACTTTATCAAGCCCGTATCTCAAAAGCTTTCAATCGCAAAGTCAAAGTACGAACATTTCAGAAAGGCAAGCTAGTTCTTACGGTCAGACGTCCTATGACTATGACCCACATGAGCAAAGGCAAATTTGAGGCAAAATGGGAAGGTCCGTATGTGGTAAACAAGGTTTTCTCAAATGGAGCCTACCAATTAACAGATATGGATGACAGAATTGCTATGATACCTATCAATAGAAAATTTCTCAAGAAATATTATGTATAAAAGCAAAATATCTTTTATTTAAAAGCAGAAAGAGTTACATAATATTAAGGACGGGGACGAGGACCCGATCCTTCATGATTAAATACATGATTTGTTGACACAAAGTCACAGTCAACCAAATATTGATACCATTGACTAAATAATACTTGTGATAATTCAATACGACACACGACGACTAAATCCAGCTCAAGCCAGACGACAGCTCAGTTTTGCAAATGCAAGTCTTTTTCGAGTCTGTACTTTTATATTTATTGAGTCTAGAATGATTGTAAGCTGAGTTATGCTGGGCTCTTGAGACTCAACCCATAACCTATCCAAAATCCATAAAGCTCCATATCCAAAATTAGCCCATTGGACCCTTGTACCAATTCTGTGCTCTGGAGACAGAGTTCGGGCCGAACTCTGCCTCCACACAGAGTTCGGGCCGAACTCTGTCCCCTAAAAATCAGCACCCTAATTTTTAGGGCTGGCTGGTTGCTAGTTGTCCAACGGCCAAATTTTTAAAAATTCCTACCAGAATTCTGGCCGAATTCTGCCTGTTAAAAACCTATACATAGGCCAAGAATTCTCTCATTTTCATTCATCCAATCTTCTCTTCTCTTCTCTCTTAAGCTCAATATAAGCCATACCCTTCTTCATCTACTAGCCACAAGTTTCCTAAGTTTCGAGTGCTCAGCATCTCTCAGTTAGGAGTCTTGTGCAAGAGTTCAAGAAGTAGCTTGGAAAATTCCAAGCATCGCCACTGCGATCCATTGTAAGAAGTTGACGTGCTCTTCTGAAGAAAAGGCACGGGATGTAACTACTATTTCACAAATAGTAGATTTAATCCTGAGCTAGAGTTCTCAGGCCTGGACTAGTCCTCCACGAGGGAAACCAGGTTAAAATCGGCTGTGTTTGCGTATGCTTTCTTGCTCCTCATTTATTTCCGTATTTACTCTGATTATTTTTTTTTGGATTATGATAGAGTTGATTTTTAATTGGATATTATCGCTATAAACTCTATTCACCCCCCTCTAGAGTTGCCATCTGTTCTTCAATTGGTATCAGAGCTCTGTTCTCTTTACAAGGACTTACATCCTAGAGCTGATCCATGGCAACCACACAATCTTTGATTTCTAATCACGGTGAAGGACAGTCCACTCATAGGCCTCCCCTATTTGATGGAACTAACTACACATATTGGAAAACAAGGATGAGCTTTTATCTCAAGTCACTAGACTTTGACCTGTGGACTATCGTCACTGACGGTTACAAAAAGCCCGCCAGAATAGTTGTCAATGGTGATCTCGTTGAGAAATCACATGACAAATATTCTGACGAGGAGAAGAAACAGGCAAGTCTAGATACGAGAGCTATTAATGCTTTATTCTGTGCTATAGACAGGAATGAGTTCAACAGGGTCTCTACATGCACCACCTCTCACGAAGTAGGGAGACTTCTAGAAGTGACGCATGAAGGAACCACCCAAGTCAAGGAATCAAAGATAAGCCGTCTCACTCAAGAATATGAGGCTTTCAAGATGAAGCCAAATGAGACGATCACGCAAATGTTCACAAGATTCCTCGACATCATCAACCCCCTATCTTCACTCGGCAAGCAATACTCAAATCACGAGAAGATTCGCAAGCTACTTAGGGGGCTACCAAAAATTTGGAACCCTAAGGTGACAGCCATCATCGAAGGAAATGATCTCACAACCATGTCCATGGAGACCTTGTTGGGAAAGCTAATGACTCATGAGCTCGACCTCAAGGACTTCGAAGAGCCTGCTCCTAAGGATAAGGAGATCGCACTCAAAGCTCACCGACGGAGGGCTGAACCCGAAGAGACGGATGACGACAACTCGGAAGATGATGATCAAGCTCTTATGGTCCGCAACTTCAAGAAATTCCTTCGCTTCAATCGAAGAAAGAAGGAACCACAAGAAGATGGCGAAGAAGAGCCAACCTGCTACGGTTGCAAGAAGACTGGACACGTCCGAAAAGACGGTCCATTCTTGAAGAAGAGCAACCGCTATGAGAAGCCATACAAGAAGACTACCTCAAAGAAATATGCCAACACAAGCATTTGGCATGAAAGCGAAGCTAGTGACTCCGAGGAAGAAAAGGACTCTCCTCAAGATACGGCTAATGTGTGCCTAATGGCGACGTCCGACAAGGTATCAAACGAAACTCTTGACGACTTCACTTTTGATGAACTTGGCGATGCTTTCACCGATTTACTTAATAATCATAAAAAGGTCATTGGTAAATACAAACATGCCAAGGACAAAATCAAAAGTCATGAAGTCAAAATTCAAAGACTTTCTCTATTACTTGATAACATTAGAGACACTTCACCCACGGATGTCACTGATGAGGCATCTAAGCTTAAAACAAGCTTACATGATGCCGAAACACGCATTGAACAACAAACACAAGAAATCACAACACTCAACACGGAGCTTGCAGAAGAAAAGAGTAGACACAAGATATCTATCACTAAGATATTTGGTTTGAATGCTAAGATTACTGAACTGCAGGCCGTCTCTAAGAAACTAGAGACCAAATTGGGAAAACAGGTTGCTCAACCTCAAACCCAATTTCATGAGACACACACAAAGCATGATACTTCTCATACTAGTCACCCACGTCATCCACCTACAACACGTAACCATGCTTACATATATACACACTTTCATAAAGGACACAAACCACATGCACGTAGAAATAATTATCATATGTCACAAAATCATCATACTACACATAGATACAATCATCACCATGTTGCACAAAGACACAATCAACATCACTCTACATATAGACAACATCACCATGCCATACCATATAGACAATATCATTATACCATTCCACATTACTCTATATTTAGTCATCATCACCATGCTAACTCTACACATCATCATACTTCTCCTCATTATTCTGCTTATAGACATCACCAACATGCTCCTAATGTAAATAGGAATGCTATATGTACTTATTGTGGTTTGCATGGACACATATTACCATAATTAGAATTAGAAGATTAGTAGATAGAAAGATATATGCATGGTTTCCAAAAACTAACTTTTCAGGACCCTCAAGAACTTGGTTACCAAAGGTCACATCTACTCTTGATGTAGGTGGACCTTCCCTCCTCAACTAAAAGTAAGTGGATTCTTGATAGTGGATGCTCGCGGCATATGACGGGAGACGCAAATCTTTTCGCATCACTATCGATGAAGAGAGAAGGATATGTATCCTTCGGCAACAACCTAAAAGGTTATATTATAGGTAATGGTAATATTGGTTATCCTCCCTCTCCCGTAATAAAGGATGTCTGCCTAGTGACCGAGTTAAAGCATAAGCTGCTCAACATTAGTCATCTTGCTGACCATGGATATGACATTAACTTTGGACAAAACAAATGCCTTATTTATGATAGGTCAACGGGAGACATCGCTTTTGAAGGGGTAAGAGAGGATAATATTTATATTTTCTATTTGTCTAGCAACACTAACAATGCAGGTAGATGCCTATATGCTCATAAAGATGAACGGTTACTATGGCACCAGCGTCTTGGTCATGCCAATATGGATACTATATCCAGGCTATCAACCAAGAAGCTAGTTAGAGGCCTGCCCGACATCACATTCAAAAAGGATACCGTATGTGCCGAATGTGAGTTGAATAAGGCAACCAAGTCATCTTTTCATTCCTTAAACTCTGTAAGCACTACTAGACCCTTGCAACTACTCCATATGGATTTATTTGGCCCTAGTAGAGTAGCCAGTCTTGGTGGAAAACTCTACGCCTTTGTTATTATTGATGACTTTTCAAGATTTACTTGGGTTTTCTTTCTTGCTAATAAAAGTGATGCTATTTCAGTTTTCAAGATTTTTACTAAGAAAGTTCAAAACGAAAAAGGCTACATGATTACTCGTATCCGAAGTGATCATGGAGGCAAATTCGAAAATTCTGATTTTGAAAAGTTTTGTGATTCCAATGGTTTTAATCATGAGTTTTCTTGTCCAAGAACTCCTCAACAAAATGGTGTTGTGGAGCGGAAGAATAGGACTCTTGGCGATATGGCTAGAGTTATGTTGAACAAGTTTTCACTTCCGAAATACTTTTGGGCTGAAGCTGTCAGTACAGCATGCCACATTTTAAATAGGGTGCTTATTCGTCCTATTATGAAGAAAACACCCTATGAGCTTTGGTTTGGGAGAACCCCAAATGTTTCTTATTTTAGAGTTTTTGGCTGTAGATGTTTTATCCTTAACACCAAAGACAACTTAGGCAAATTTGATGCCAAAGCTGACGATGGTATTTTCCTTGGCTATGCTGCCAATAGCAAGGGATATAAAGTTTTTAACAAATGCTCATTAATTATGGAAGAATCTACAAATGTGACTTTTGATGAAGATAACAGTGCAGCAGCTACTCTTGATGATGATGTTGAGCCATCAACGTCTACTCCAATGAACACCACAACCGAAACCAATTCTCTGGAGAGCTTACCAAAGAAATTCTCTTTCAAGCCATCACATCCAGAAAATTTGGTAATCGGCGAGGTTTCACGTGGAGTAACTACTAGATCATCATTAAGAGACTCTATTGCTAGTACTGCCTTTATTTCACAAATTGAGCCGAAAAATATTTTAGAAGCTTTCAATGATGAATTTTGGATTTTTGCTATGCAAGAGGAACTCAACCAATTCGAGAGAAGCCAAGTATGGGAACTCGTTCCTAGACCGGCTAATCACTCGATTATTGGTACTAAATGGGTTTTTAGAAACAAAGTGAATTAAGATGGTTCAGTCACACGCAACAAAGCTCGTCTAGTAGCTCAAGGATACAACCAAGAGGAAGGTATCGACTACGATGAGACGTATGCTCCTGTTGCTAGATTAGAGTCCATTCGAATGCTTTGTGCATTTGTAAATTTTCAAAATTTCAAATTATTTCAAATGGATGTTAAAAGTGCTTTCTTGAATGGATTTATTAAGGAGGAAGTTTATGTAAAATAACCCCCTAGTTTTGAAAATCACAAATTTCCCGACCACGTGTTCAAGCTAAAGAAAGCGCTGTATGGCCTCAAACAAGCACCTAGAGCTTGGTATGAACGGCTAAGCACCTTCTTGCTTGAGAAAGGTTTTTCAAAAGGGAAAATTGACACCACACTTTTCATAAAATCTTTCAAAGACACGATTCTTTTAGTACAAATATACGTAGATGATATTATATTTGGTTCTACTGATGAAACCCTTTGTCAAGATTTTGCCAAGTGTATGCAGACCGAGTTTGAGATGAGCATGATGGGAGAGCTCAACTACTTTCTTGGGCTGCAAGTCAAACAAATGTCAAATGGAACCTTCATCTGTCAGTCGAAGTATACAAAGGACATGCTGAAGAAATTTGACCTTGATAACGTCAAACCAATCAGCACTCCTATGGCTACTTCAACCAAACTTGAACCAGATGATAGCGGTAAACCCGTAGATCAACGTAAGTATCAAGGTATGATAGGCAGTCTTCTTTACCTTACTGCTTGTCGCCCTGATATTATGTTTAGCGTTTGCCTGTGTGCTAGATATCAAGCGAATCCTAAGGAATCACACATGACCGCAGTTAAGCGTATCTTTCGATACCTTAAGTGTACGGTTACAGTGGGCCTATGGTATCCCAAGTCAACATCATTTGACCTCATCGGTTACTCTGATGCTGACTTCGCCGGATGCAAGGTCGACCGTAAAAGTACGAGCGGTACGTGTCATTTATTAGGAAAGGCTTTAGTCTCTTGGTTTAGCAAGAAGCAGAATTCTGTCGCACTATCCACAACAAAAGCTGAATACATCGCAGCTGGGCGTTATTGTGCACAAATTCTGTGGATGAAGCAAACCCTTGAAGACTATAATTTATCTTTCATACATATTCCAATCTTTTGTGACAACACTAGTGCTATAAATCTGACTAAGAATCCCATTTGTCACTCACGCACGAAGCACATTGAAATACGACACCACTTTTTGCGTGATCATCAGCAAAATGGCACGATTAACTTAGAATTTATTGACACTGATCATCAGTTAGCAGATTTCTTTACTAAGCCATTATCCGAAGAGCGCTTCAATTTTCTTTGTCGTGAACTTGGAATTTTAGATGAAGCTGTTATAAATTAAAATCAACCTGCGTAAATATCGAGTATATCGTGATTCACTTATGATGAACTTGCTATGGGTACAAGCGGAAAGGGCCCTTATGACAACAAGGCGTAAAAGCCTAAGCGACACGGTGCACTAGTCCTCTGGACTACCGCTAGCTGGGATCCGGCCCCTGCAGCTAACCCATGGCAGCTTCAAAATATTGAATTATGATATAATTCCTTGTTTATTATACGGTTCATTTTTATTTATCACTTGCTGAAATACTAATTTTTCAACCTTTATATTGCTGCTTTAACCTCACTATCTGTTGTCTCTTATTTACTTATTGAATCTCTTCTATATTTATATTCATGTCTTATATTGGTTTTCATTTACTTAACCAATATTTTTCAATTTCTGCCTGATTCCTATTCTGTGACAAGGATCCGAAATTCGGGCCAAACTCTGCCCCTACCAGAGTTCGGGCCGAATTCGGCCTGACTGTTCCAGAACCGGGAACAGCCCCAGTCGTTGATCAAAATATTGATCCAATGGTCATTAATTGACCCGACCAAGAGAAACCCTCCCCATAATTTCAGTTTCTCTTCCCTCTCCTTCCTTCTTACCACCTTTTCCACTTCTCCAACTCAATTCTCTCAAAACCCTAACCCTAATTTCTCCTTTCTAGTGCTCCATTCTTCCCCAAACTCAAGGAGAAGGATTATTTTTCAATTCTCTTCCATTGTTCATCACTAGTTTGAGGTATAATTCCTTACTTTTCTATATCTCAAATTTCTTTTATTATCTTCTATCTATTGTGTTATGGCTCCACGCTTGCTCAACCGCAGAAAGAGACTTCGTACCGAAGGCGCATCCTCGTCGAATGCTCCTCCTTCCGTTGAGCCGCCCGTTGTACCGGCCATTGAACAACAACCACCAATCCATCCGTTGTTCAATCCTCCACGTTCCCATGATCCAAACACTTATGACGACCGTATTTTTGTATCTCTAGACGCTTCAAATGATTGGTTTAGCGATTTTCGGACACGTCCGGTGTTTATGGGACACCCTATAAACTTTACTATTTTCTCTCAATATGATGCACTTTTTCATGACCTTTGCCTTGATGAACTTGTTACTACAAATTCGGTCATTTATCGTAGTGCCATTCAAATGTTTTACTGCAACTTGACCCATGATGACACTCATATTTATTCACGAGTTGCGGGAGTTGATATCTCTTTTGACTACCTCGAATTGGCCGACTATCTTGAGCTTCAAGAGCCAAATTCTTGGGAAAAGCTTGTTGAAGCTAGATCCTTTCAATTTCCCGAAGGAATTTCACTTGAAAGCTTCAAGGACGACTTGTGTAGCCCTAACACACGTCCTCGTAAGCTTTTAGCTAAATTCCTCAATCCCTATTTCTATGAACTTCATCGGATTATTTTCAACACCATTCTACCCAAAGCGGGTTCTACCGATGAAGTCACTTATTTTGAAATATCGGCCTTCTATCATCTCCATGTTCATGTTCCCTTCAATCTTCCACGCACAATGATGGATTGGACGATCAACTGTAGGAAGAAATCAAGATCCTTGGTTTATGCATTATACCTTCCTATGATCTTTTGTGCGTTCCATGTACCCCTTGATGAGTGTCCATTCTTACCTGTCCCTGCCTTTCTCTCCAAGGCAAGGAGGCTTCATGCGGCCGTTGGCTCACCGGTCGTGTCTGAGCATTCTGATGATGAGCCAGATGCCCCTCCTCTCGGACAGGATCCTCCTCCTCCTCCTGCCACTCTCGAGTCTATTCAGACCATGCTTCGAGATCGTTTTACTCTGGAGGACGATCGTTGGACTCAGCTGGATTATCGGACCACATTGCAGATGAGTGCTATCAGTAACTCGCTGCATGACATCCGGTATTCCATGTCTCGCCATCCTACCATGCCCACTCCTATGGAGCGAGACCCCGATCGTGAGGGATTTCGTATTGATGATCCTTGGGTCCGTCGCTACATGGATCCGGATGCGGCATTTGTGGACCCACGTCGCTCCTTTACTGATCCATCGGACGACGTCGGGCCCTCTCATGCTCGATGATGGATTTGGACTGCTACTTGATGCTGCTACTGGAGATCTTAGATTATGGTTTATGCTTTCTGCTTTAGTTGCTTTTATGTACTTGATTTGTAGTAGACTTATTATGAGTTGTGACTTTTGAGACTTTGGTAGTTCTATTATCAGTTTCTATGTCATTATGACTCTTGGTTATTATCTTAGTTTATATGCAGTTTCTTCTCTTATGGGTGTGATTGCCAGTTATAATTTAGTTATAACTATCTCATATTGCTAAATGCCAAAAGGGGGAGTTATGTGTATATTCAGTTATATATTATTTTGGTTTATATGTGCTTTTGGAAGAATATTATTAACAGGCCAACAAGATTCACAGCATTGTTTATGGGGGAGCTATTCTTAAGCTCGGCACTAATTATGGGCGAGCTATGTCGTTACATGTGTCCAGGTATGGATATTGAATATACAATTATTATTTTGTCAATTATCAATATGGGGGAGATTATTGACACAAAGTCACAGTCAACCAAATATTGATACCATTGACTAAATAATACTTGTGATAATTCAATACGACACACGACGACTAAATCCAGCTCATGCCAGACGATAGCTCAATTTTGCAAATGCAAGTCTTTTTCGAGTCTGTGCTTTTATATTTATTGAGTCTAGAATGATTGTAAGCTGAGTTATGCTGGGCTCTTGAGACTCAATCCATAACCTATCCAAAATCCATAAAGCTCCACATCCAAAATTAGCCCATTGGACCCTTGGACCAATTCTGTGCTCTGGAGACAGAGTTCGGGCCGAACTCTGCCTCCACATAGAGTTCGGGCCGAACTCTGTCCCCTAAAAATCAGCACCCTAATTTTTAGGGCTGGCTGGTTGCTAGTTGTCCAACGGTCAAATTTTTGAAAATTCCTACCAAAATTTTGGCCGAATTCTGCCTGTTAAAAACCTATAAATATGCCAAGAATTCTCTCATTTTCATTCATCCAATCTTCTCTTCTCTTCTCTCTTAAGCTCAATATAAGCTATACCCTTCTTCATCTACTAGCCACAAGTTTCCTAAGTTTCGAGTGCTCAGCATCTCTCAGTTAGGAGTCTTGTGCAAGAGTTCAAGAAGTAGCTTGGAAAATTCCAAGCATCGCCACTGCGATCCATTTTAAGAAGTTGACGTGCTCTTCTGAAGAAAAGACACGGGGTGTAACTATTATTTCACAAATAGTGGATTTAATCCTGAGCTAGAGTTCTCAGGCCTGGACTAGTCCTCCACGAGGGAAACCAGGTTAAAATTGGCTGTGTTTGCGTATGCTTTCTTGCTCCTCATTTATTTCCGCATTTACTCTGATTATTTTTTTTGGATTGTGATAGAGTTGATTTTTAATTGGATATTATCGCTATAAACTCTATTCACCCCCCTCTAGAGTTGCCATCTGTTTTTCATGATTTACCAGCAATTCAAACATCTCATTGTCTGAACACACCAGCAACTCGCAGGCGGCTATCCTCACAGCTTCTTCTTCAGTAGTTTTCCTAGGCTCTATCAACTTGATAATCAGGTCCTGCTCTGGTACAAAAATAGTCGAGCCTTCACCCACTTCTTTCTGAGAAGGCATCGGAGGCTCAACAGGAGGCGTCTCAATCATATCTTCGATCTTCGGAGTGAGCAAATCTTCGAAAGATATTCTGTATAGAGAGAAAAGAAGTTGACAAGTTGACAATATCTACAGAAGTTCTGTTCTATTTATAGACATAATGACTAGATAATCGACTTCAAGAACCGATGTGACTTTTTCTCTTCAAAAGAAGTCCAACTGTTCATTCATTCATTTCTTCTCTCTAAAAGAGTCTAATTATTCATTCATTCTCATCCTCGAAAACCGAAATAACTGTTCATTCATTCATTTCTTCTCCCTAAAAGAGTCTGATTGTTCATTCATTCTCTTCGAAAATTGAGGTGACTGTTCATTCATTCGCTTTCTCTCCACTAAGAAGTCTGACTGTCCATTCATTCATTCATCAGTCTTAGCATTTATTGTCTTTTATTTACTTTCTCATAAATAAAACCATAGATGATAAATTCTTATATCTAAAACAGAAAAAAGAATTCACGTCCTCCACACCTCTGAATTCCAATTATCTACGTCAGCAACTTGTCACGTCCCCATCACCTCTGACAAAGTTGTCTATTGAAATAACAATATTTTAAACATTATATTCTGCCACGTCCACATTACCTCTGAGCAGATATAATAAATATCGTTATTTTCTAATCAAGAAATATATCACGTCCAACACCTCTGAATATATTTTCTATTCTATTACTTATATCTATAACAAGATATGCAACAAGTAATGGAACCACATAAAAAAAAATTCTCATTTCATTTCTATTCAAAAAAGATACATCATAATGAAAAATAACAAGTTTTGATCATTTTACTCTGAAGAGTAAGTGATAAGTTCTACAATCCGCTTCTTCAAAGCTTGGGCTCTTTCAGTACAAGAATCTAGCACCCGTTGCCTAGCTTCAACCCTTCCTGACTCTGGGTCGAATGGGTGTAGAGCAGCAGTTTGACGTGCTATTTCTTTATTTTGATGCTGGTTAATTCATTCTTTTGGTGCTTCAAAGCATCTAACTGATTGACAGCAGCATGATGTAGCTGAGTTTCTTCTTCTACACCCTGCTTGATGGCTTTAAGCTCTTCCTGAAGCAGGGCGATTTCAGCCTCCAGGTCAGAAGCTTTCTTTTCTTTATCTGCAGCCTTAGCCTTATGACGCTCAGTAGTAGAAGCTGCTTTAGCAATCTGGATGTCCAGTTCAGAAGATTGTCTAGTGAAAGCCAGTAAGAAAGCTTCAAAATTGGCTTTATTTGTCTCAGCCTCTCGAGCCATAGCTTCATACTCTGCATTCACTAGCCGTTCAACATCTCCTCTTTTAAGGTCTTTATAAGCCTTAATTGATCCTTCTAGCTCATCCAAGATGTGTTCCAAGAAAGTAGCCTGAGCCTCATCTCCTTGACTGCGGATGCCTCCAATTAAAAATAAGAAGGGAGTTCTGATTGTACTAAATGGAACATCCTCTCTCTCCATCACTCGATGGACTAAAGGCTCCAGAGATGTAAAGAAGACTTTAGTGAAGGAGGCCACCACAAACTTGTTAGTTGCTACGACACCTGGGGTGGCTACCACTTCTGCCGGAGTCTTTACAGCTTTAACAGGTGGAGGCATTTTGTCTTGAGCACTAATGTGGGAAGAGCTCCCCTCTCCTGCTATGGTTCCGGAAGGTCCTTCTGCAATTTACATATGTCATTTGTTTGAGCAATATACAATGCTGAAGGAGCTATGATAAATAGATCATGTTTAGAAATTTACCTGAGCTGGGCATAGCATGGGGAGTCTCAAGAGGTCTGGATGCTTCCGGTTGAAGCTTTGACATTGTGTCCGCAAACATCGTGGCCTGACTACTTCTAGCCCCTGATTCAGTCTGAAGTGGCAGAGTGACTAGAGTTTGATCTGCTAATTCTACCACCACTCCAGAAGCCTTGGGTTTTTCAGAAATTCTGGGTTCATCGATCCTGGGACTGGCATGCCCTTCATCGATAACCAGATTTTCATCATCCTCAGCAGTTGATTGGCCTTCATTAGCCGGTAGTTCTTGAGGTGATGGCACATCTACTAAAATTTGTTCCTCTTTTGTGGTGTTATTCTAGGCATCACCAAAAGAATCATCACCATAATCACAATCCGCTAAGGCGTCAATCATCTCTCGATCCTCTTCAGAGTGAGTAGGATCTTGAGCTTTTGGAGAATCTTGCAGAAGCAAATCTTTTTCTGGAGTCATGGGGGTTGGTGAAGGAACCGTTATCCCCGTCGCAGCAAGTACATTGGCGGGAATACGTACCACCAAAGTGTCTGATCTGGAAGCTTCTACAGTAGTGGCAGAAGGTTGGACATCTGCTGAAGTAGCCACTGTAAATAAAGAAATCAGTTAAATGTACACTTTTGAGAGAAAAATATATTGATATATATATCAAAATTCTGATATTACCTTCCTAAGGTGGCAAATCTTGTCCCAGATAGCTGGTGGATTTCGTCGACGGGGAAGGGACATGAGATAACAATTTTCTCCTGACTTCTCTGTGTGGTGATGCAACTGGTTCTTCAACAGCTCCGGTGCGATCATCCTCCAGATTGATCAAGGTGGTAGATGTTCCTCCTTCTGTAACCCTTCCTTGCTTCTGAATAGAAGAAGGAGTAGCTTCTTTCTCTCTGGAGGAAGTACTGAGGAGCATCTGTTTAGATTGAGAACGAGTGGTTCTCGTGGTCGTTGGTTCATTTATGACCAACGACGTCCTTTTCTTCTTCTTCGGAGCCCTTGGTGAAGCGGGTCTATTATCCAATTGAGGGAGGGCTATCGTCTCCTTAGATTTTATTTTTCTCAACCCCTTGGCAGGAGATTTCTCTTTTCGTACTTTTAAAGATACGTCCAGAGGATCTTGTACTTCATCTGGATAGTTCTTTAAAATGGAAGCTTCCAGTGGTGGATCTGCGGGATCTCTGTCCTCTGCATCCCGAAAAGATTGTGTAGTATGTTCTCCCAATTTTGATCTCTTCTCACTTGCAAAGCTATGTGCGAGATGGAATCTTTCCGTAAAAGTATTGGCCGAAGTATAGAAATTTGCGTATGTATATAACATACGCGGGCCTTGCTGAAGATTGAAGGGCATGGAAAATATAGCTTCGTACCCCTGGCATTGTAATATCTCCAAGGCCTAGCTCCATCAATCAGAAAACCTTTAGCTTGCAGACAAGTAGTGGCGTTACCCACATGAAGTTGATCATAGCCAAACTGCCGTGCAAATCGACTTGGCAAATACGGCTCCAAATAGCAGTCTTCCTCAAAGCGGTAGACCAAGTGAGATGGATGGATCATCTGCAGCCATGAAAAGATGGGTGGACTTAGGCGGAGTGATTCTGCATTCAGATCCATCAACTGTGGGGGGATAGTCTCATATCCGTGAGGAGGCGGGACACACTGAAAGCTCTATCCCGATCTGCGATTCAATGCAAATCTGCATTCTGAAAGGCAGTGTAATTCCAACGAGCGCTGGAGTAACGTCTGATGAAATCTCCACTGACACTTCCCATATCAGGGTTCATCAAACATGGATGGTGAAGCAATAGCCATCCAAATAAATAGGTGTAAGGCATCTCAGTGTAAGGAAAATCTTGCCTCGCCGCCTTGTCATGAAGCATAGTCTGCACAAAAGAACGCAATCCTGCGTTCAAACGGTAGGTCATTGCCGATAAGAGATCCATCTTATACCCAAAAACAAGACGTACTGCAGCAAACAGAACTCCTCGATGGAACCTGTCAACTGCACATGCTCCTGGAACTATGAAGCGCCGCAGCCATAAAGAGAGAAAATCCGCTAGCTGAGCCTATTTAGACATGGGTCTGTAACCCTGTCTGAGATAACTCTGGAGGGTGTCACCAGACTTAAATGGATGCAAGTCTTCATCCAGTCTGATATCTCCATGCTTGTGTTTCTCCATCAAATATTGCATGTCACTTTGACTGAAAGGTTCGAAGAAACGAAGAGCACAGGCTTGACTCTCAAGTGGCTTGTCCTCCCATGCATGACCCAAGAAGAGGTACGGCATCCACTTAGTGGTATAACAAGTACCTGCAGTGGCACTTTTGTAGAAGAGGGAGCAGATCTTGTAGTGACACAACAATTCTTGGAAGACGACGATCATCTCAGGATTCTTTTCTGCCATAGCATCCAACTCTTCATTTGTGGGCATATACTCTTCGTATGGATTATCGCCCATCGGAAGATGAGAGAGATATTTCATCTCATGGAGTGCAAAACCCATTTCTCCATGGGGGTCATGAAAGTTCCAGTACTTTCGTTATATCTTTTTACTAAGGCCAGAAACATATGAGCGTTCTGGAGAATGCCGTAGACTATAGTCCAGATGGCATTATAAAGGTCTAGATCGAGGAGTCTGTCCTTGAACTGATCCAAAATCCAGATAGTTAAGCTGCTCCAACGCTTCATATCTAGGTTAACTAGACCTGTCATACGCATGCTGCGATCTGGATATCTTCCTTCAGCCTTTGCGAATGCATTTGCAAATATGGGTACTCTGACTGGAAGGAGCATAGAGGAATCCTCGGGAGGAATGCAGCCTGGTCTCAAGCCTCTCAAATGAGAGCTTTATTTCTCAGAAGTACCATAAAAGATGTTCTTGTGTTGCGGACCCATTCTATAACAGATTCTTCCAACTCTTGTCTGTTGGAATGGAGTCAGATCCCATAACATTCTCCGGGGATAGCTCGCAAATTCATATTGAGATAAAGCCATAGACCTCGATATTTTTGTGAGGTATATGATTTTGTCTCCACATCTATATATTCTCTCCTCTTTTCTTGTCTTGGGCTGGAAAGTTTTCTTGATGGCATCCCCAAGTAAGAAGGCAGGTTTCTTGTGGACCACACTATCAAGACTTTCTAGAGGTTCCCCGTTCATTAAACTCAACAGGGTATGGTTCTCTTGGGCCTCGAGAATGGTTTTTCGTGATTTAGGGCCGTCATACTGAGGAAATGTGACATAAGATAAATTCTCTTTATATTCTGGGATATTAAATGCTGAAGCAAATCTCTCAGCATTAGGGTCTTTCCTGAGATCAACTTCAAAGAAATACATAAACAAAAGTTAGAAATAACAAGAGTGTGCAACTTTATGATGAGCAACAATTAGGTTGCGCAACATCCTGGGTTGCGCAACAATTAAGTTGTGCAACATCCTGGGTTGCGCGATATTCTGAGTTGCACAACATTCTAAGTTGCGCGACAACCTAAGTTGCGCGACATACTGTGTTGCGCAAAACTTAAGTTGTGCAACATCCCAGGTTGCACTACATACTGGATTGCGCCACAACTTGGTTGTGCAATATTCTTGATTGCACAAACAACTGAGTTGATCAACAGTATGCGCAACACGGTTCGTAAGAACGAACAGTGCTCAAATAAAGCAACCACACCCTAATAAGGAGTGGCACAAAGTTTGTGATGCGCCGAACACTCTAAGAAGAGGGGCGCAAGTCAATTAAAGATCAAGTTGGCCTCCATAGGTCAAAATTGTTCGTTCTCGGTCACCTTCCAGAGCTGGGTTAGCCGTCTCTCGTCATGAAGAGGGCGGCACATACTGTGGCGCGCGGGTCGACGGAGCACGGGTCGAAGGTTCGGCAACGCTCTTCCCTTTGTCAGCAACGATTTTCTTGGGGGCCATTTCGTCGAGGAGATAGGCAGAGAAAAGATTGCAAGAGCTCGAAGAATTCTATTAGAGGATTAAAGAAAAAGTAAAGAGTTCAAGTCGGTTAAACAAGGGTTATTTATAGCCTAAAGACAGAATCCTAACAGTCACCCTTAGTTGCGCATAAAAATCATAACAAATCGCAACAGACTGCACGAGATAGGCGCAATTTGACTCAGCAATTGCCACGATTCAAAGTATTTCAAAGTTTTGTGATATTTCAAAATTGAAAACTTTGAAGGGGGTCTTGTAGAGCCTAAAAATCAAGTTGCGCCATGTTTGTACTACTCAGCAATCAAATTGCGCCCAAGAGATCGAGTTGCACCATTGTTGGGAAGTCCAGAGATTAAGTTGTGCCACTACTCACGTTGCGCCACGTATCAGAGTGTGCCTAATCACATTGCGCCAAAGCCTACGCGACGCCTGACAAAAATTATCATCATTAACTGACAGCATTGACAACTGACAGTACGATAAACGAAGAAAATCTCTTCGAATCTCGTAAAGCGTGGCGCTCGAGACGATTTGCTGCCATTTGATGACAGCTGTTCCGCGTACTTTGTATGTTGTGCCTAGGTACAAACTGATCAAATTCTCCTCACAGATCCAAATACTGCCACGTGTCTATGCACTAAGTTGCGCATAGGCGCAACTTAATCAAGCACAGTTTGACTCGTTGACTGAAGGTCGCGCAACCTGAGAAAGTTGAAGCAACTAACGTTCTAAAGCAGGATGACGTGGCGCACATGCCATTAATCTCTCAAAAAGTGTCCACCACTCTGTACACGACCACGCGTATCTCAATTATATGATCATATGATGCCACGCGTCTAAATACAGTTAGTACACGTTTAATAATTGAATGGAAGTTGGCGTAACTTGAAGTTGGCACAACCCAAAGTGGCGCAGTTCGACCTCGCGTACATCAGAATAACTGCTAAAATAGTTATTTCCAGAACTCTATAAATAGAGTTTCTAAATTATTATCAGGAGATCAGAGATCAAGAGTTCTTGCAAAAGTGTTGCTGCATTCTCCAGAGGCTTTAGTCTTCAAGTTCACATAGTCCAAGGGATAAAGCGATCGTCTTCTGATCGGATTCCTAAATTTGTACTTCCCCAGAATTCATTGTACTTTGTACGATTCTTTTTAAGTTTGGAATAAACTTTTTGTTTTTGCAAACAGTCTCGTCTTGTATCATGTCTAGGATATGGATTCTTGATTACCACGGTCAGGAATTCATACTGAATCTGACTAAGTTAATGACTAGATTGATCAAGTAGCTCATAACGAGATTTTCCAGTCACAGGCAATCCCGTTATCTGGGCACTTTAATTGGACTTGTAGTCTGCCGACGAGTAGGGCGCATTTCCAGCACGCTGTCATGTGTTGCACCCCCAACTCACATAATACAACTCTCTCAACCTGTGGAAGGATAACTCGGATAGTCTGCAGGGCTTGTGACTGCTGGAACATCTCATTGCATCTTGTAGTAACTAGGTTTATGATAACCCTAGTTAGTTTAAGTATCAAGCCGTACTCATTGCTTGGCCGTGATTGATGAATGTAGTCCAGTCTAGTTTAGTTTTAACTAGGCAGTGTTCGTATGTTTATTTCGGTACATTATTGTTTATTCTTTACTTTTGTCGATGAATGATCGGAGGCTAAGTTCTGTCCAGGAGAAGGGTTACAACCCCGGTCCTTATTTGGTTTACGGGTTGTAACTTGGCTTCCGGAATAGCTCCCAAGTCATCTTATCATTTGTCGTCATATTCAGTACTCACATGTTCTATATGATCTTATGCTAAACATTGATTAGAGATTAAGTTCTGTTCAGGAGAAGGGTTACAACCCCGGTCCTTGTTTAGTTTACGAGTTATAACTTGGCTTCTGGAATAGTTCCCAAGTCATCTTATCATTGCCGTTCTATATAGTTCTTACAGGCTCTCATGCCCTAGTTACATCTTATGCTCACAAGTCCAGTTATCCCATAAGTCCTACATGATCCCTATGCTGGGTCACCATGTTCTCACGACCCGGCTACCTTACATGCTTACATGAGCCGGCTACTTAACATGTTTACATGTTCAGTTTATCTTACATGTTCACATGCTTCCGTCTATTTTACATGTACATAGTCTACTTTATGTCACACATGAATTACTTTACGCTCCAGGTTGCTTTGCTTATTGTCTTTTCCATTCTCGGGATGAGTACATTGGTAGTTGTAACGCCCCAGAACCAGAATACTGGAGAGCGGGGGCGTACATAGCCAGCTACGCATATTGAAGTGCAACCCACTTCACTATACGGTCACGGCTGTCTAGATACATGAGGGTTTAACTACAAGCCAACAGTCTCCTATGGTCATGAACAAGCCTATTGTCTCAATCACAAGCAAGTAGTAACAGTTACAAGATGTCAGAGCACCAAATATACAATAGTAAGGCGTCCCATACATTACATATTTGGATGATCATAAAGCTAGTCGTACAAATTGTCAAGACTAGCAAGAGTTTTAGTCAATACATGATCAACCCTAGGATTTGTCAATCATGTTACAGCCCGTAGGCGGACAGTAAATAAAGGTGCAATACGAGCTAACACGTGCTCGCCGGCTAAACGCCTCAAAAGAATAATTTTACAATAAAGTGGGAGGACAAAAAGAAACCCACTCGTTGCCAGGGTTACGCCTGGTGGTCACCATCTGGCTGGAAGACATGTGGATCCTCTGGTGCTGCTCCGATATCTGGCCACACAAAACAAGCTGGGTCAGACCCCAGAAAGAGCAAGTGCCACAAAGGAGGCTTCACTTAGGAACTAAAACCAGCATATCACAATAGAATATTAAAGATAAATAATAAATAAGAACTGATAATAATAGAGATAACAACAGTAAACTAAGTACAAAGAAACTATTCAAGTAGCCAGGTCACAACCTTTAAACCAAATAAGGACCGGGGTTGCAGCTCTTCACCTGAATAGAAACCCTTCTCAAATACTATTGGTACAGTGAAGACAATAAACGAAGAGAGGACATAGAACTGCTCCGGGAGCCAGGTTACAACCCTTAAACCAAACAAGGACCGGGGTTGTAACCCTTTGCCTGAACAGAACTGGACCCCTGATCTTTATTGCTAAGGCCAGCATAATTAATCATGGTATTAAGGTAAGGTAAAACATGACGAACATGGCATGGGGTTGCAATAAGACAACAAACGAAGAGAGGACACATAACTGCTCCGGAAGCCAGGTTACAACCCTTAAACCAAACAAGGACCGGGGTTGTAACCCTTCGCCTGAACAGAACTGGACCTCCGATCGTTATTGTTAAGGCAAGCATCAATAATCATGTCATGTCACAATCTTGCTCAGGATCAGGATAAGACTAAGCTGGAATAAACTCCATCCAATCAATCACGGCCAATCATGAGTACGGCTTGATACTTTAACTAACTAGGGTTATCACAGGCCTAGTTACTAGCAAGATGCAATAAGATTATCCCAACAGCCACAAGCCCTGCAGACCATCCGGTTATCCAGGTCGAATGTCCGTTTGTGAAGAATGCAATACATGACTGTGTGCTGGAAATGTGCCATACTCGTCGGTAGGCTACAAGTCCACTTAATACGCCTAGATAACGAGATTGCCTATAGCTGGGAATCTCTTCATGTCTACTGAATTATTCTAGTTTATTAGCCTTAGTCAATTGCAGTAGGTATCCCTGACCGTGGTACTCAGGGATCCCTATCCTAGACATGATGCAAGACAGTATTGGTTTATTTGTATAAACACAATCGCCCACGGTGTCCAGGTCTTTTATACTTGTCATGTCAGACTAGCTGTCGTAACAGCATGTCATGATATATCATGTCAGTTTACTTGTCAAGAGTACGCCACAGCGGGCCACTATCGTGTTCTATTCTTACATTATCATGAATGAGAAAAACTTGCATAAAATAACTAATAACATATACTTGAAGTCAAGGAAAAGATCTACAACTTTTATGTTGGGAGTTGGAAGAAATTCTAGCCACAATTCAGCCAAACAGGACTTAAAACAGCCAAAAACAGCCAAAATAGGCACTATGCGGCACTATTCAGCACTATTCAACACTATGCGGCACTCCCATATGCGGTTGGATACTATGCGACACTATACAGCACCCTTATGCGGCTGGACACTATGCAGCACTATGCAGCACCCTTATGCGGCTGGACACTATGCGGTACTATGCAGCACCCTTATGCGGCTGGACACTATGCAGCACCCTTATGCGGCTGGGCCCTATGCGGCACTATGTAGCACCCTTATGCGACTGGACACTATGCGACACTATGCATTATGCGGCTGGACACTATGCAGCACCCTTATGCGGCTGGGCACTATGCGGCACTATGCAGCACCCTTATGCGGCTGGACACTATGCAGCACCCTTATGTGGCTGGGCACTATGCGGCACTATACAGCACCCTTATGCGGCTGGATACTATGCAGCACCCTTATGCGGCTGGGCACTATGTAGCACCCTTATGCGGCAGGACACTATGCAGCACTATTCATCGTCCCTGCCAAAATCAGCACAGATGAACATAGAAATGGCCAAAAATACTTTTGGCCATAACTTCCTCAAAATAAGTCGAAATCCAACTTTTTAAAATTTTATTTTGGGTAAAATCGAATTCTCTACAACATGGAACAATCAAAACATGAAAATAATGAAGTTCAATAGATCAAAACCCAAAAAAATCAAAAATAATATAAAATTAGATCTACAAGAAAATATCCATCAAAATGAAAAATGCTAAGTTCTAAAGTATCTTAGAATCAAGTAAGGAAGAGAATGGAACAATAAAACTTGAGATCCATCATGAAGCAAGTTTGCACTTGCCTATGCTCTCTCTCTCTCTCTCTCTCTCTTCCTGGTAGGTGTAGAAGTAAATGTGGAGAAGAAGAAGAGTAATAAAGAGAGAGAATGAGGGAATGGGTTAATAAAGGATGATGGTGGTGGTAGGTAGGGGTTCTCCCCTTGGTTCATGATGAACCAAGGCAACCCAAGCCTAGCCGAACCAACCCAAAATAAACCGAGCCAAGCCAAGAGATATGCGATACAAGATAAAATACGTACACGTATTCCAAGATACGTAATACGAACTACAGGCATTACAACTCTACCCACCTTAAAAGAATTTCGTCCTCGAAATTTAATCAAGAGGTTAGAATTGCAAGGACAAGCTATACTAATCACAGGCAAGCTATACTTATCAAGCAATCAAGAAATTATTCATGCAAGCACGGAATCAAAGGTATGAGGCATAATAAAGATATTATATCTCACGAGTCAAACAGGTCAGGATATCGCGATCGGATATCATCCTCACGCTTCCACGTTGACTCACCCAAAGAGTGATGACCTCAAGCAACTCGGACTAACTTGATAGTCTTGTTCTTGAGTGTCTTCTCTCACTACAAGAAAATTGATTTTTTCCATCATTTCATAAACGTCGGGAAAAGGTAAAAAAACGTTGGCATAGGAATTCCTAACGTTTTTTCAACATTTTCGACAAACGTCGTCGTTGCCGTAGTTGGGAATTTACAACATTTTAGATAAACGTCGGTATACGTAAAAACGACGTTTGCAACAACGTTTAATAAATGTCAAAAATTATGCAATAATGGGTAATAATTTTCTAACGTTTTAATAAAAACGTTGGAAACTAAACTTCTTTTCCAGCATTTTGCAAAAAACGTTGGAATTTGCTTTTCCAACCTTTTCCTATAATTTTTCAACATTTTAACATAAACGTCGGTATAGATAAAGCCATTTTAATTAAAATCTGTAATTTGAATATATTTGCCATGCACTTATATTCAATCGGCTTCCTAATAAGTAATTAAACCATACTCCAATTAACATTATACATTCAACAACATATAATTAACAAAATAAACTTTTATTGATCAAAATATAACATTTTACTATACAACTGTGTTTAACAAAATGATACAATTCAAAATACAACATTTTTCTCATTATTGTATAGGATCAACCAATTAGATGTACATCCCTTCTTCCTATCTTCAAATTTCTGAGTATATCAGCATCGCTCCATTGTATGTATAACCAGCAGGTTCAATGTACTCGACCCAAAAATTACTCCACCACCAGGCTTGGTTGTTCATCGTTGCCATCAAGACTAAAAGCATCTCCTTCCTGAACCTTACTCTTTTTTCTCCGACAGAGAACATATTGGGCTTGCATTTGGATGAAGTGTATCTCCTTCGTTATCCTCCATGCAGACTCCGCCTCCACTTAGAAGGTGGTCTCTAGAGAAACCATCAGGGTATTTATTAATACCTTCCTGATGAACAAGAATATCTCGAAGAAACCTAATATTGCAACCTTGATCAACAGATTCTTGCAACGCAGCATCATCATCTGAGCCATCATCCTCATGTTCTATACTCTTTTTCGTATATACTACATGCTTCCGTCGCCGCATTGACTAGTGTAGGAAAAATAAAAATAGGGACAATCAGAAGAGGAAATAATAGGGGAAAAATTATATGATAAAGATGCTTGATTAGAATCAAGCTCATAACAGAAAAATAATGCATCTATCCATAGCACTTTGGCAGTAAAACACGCCAAATGTTGATTCCAACTACAACATCGATCAAATTATGCATAGCTAAGTATATCCTCCCTAATAAAAAAAAGGGACAAACTTTTCAACAGTCATGAAAATAAAATATTAATATTGTGCAAGCATAGAAACAAACCTGTGAGTATTTGGAATTGAAAATAAGCCAAAACAATATGACATGTACTCATAGAAACATAAAAATGAAGCAAAATAGTTTGCTCAGTACCAAGTGTAAAAATAGCTTCAAATAAAATGAATATAGCATGGATTCTAAAATAAAACGAATTTAGCTGAAAGATGTTACGAGACATGAAGTTATTCTACTTACATCTATGGTATCAGCAATATCATGCCTCAGCAATTTCTGATCCAATAGTCTCATTCTTCTCAATAATGTATTCTAACTTTATGTAGCAAATTTTATTAGAAATTCTGGCATTAAATCACATTTCTGACGCTTGGACGCTACTCATAAGCACTTCTGATTTCCTAGCGCAATGTCATTTGGATCTCCTGCTCCAACCATAAAGATTTATTAGTTTCTTGAATTGCATATGATACCAATTTATATTTGACAAAAAATGAATTCTACACAACAAAAAATATCCATAATCTCATAAAGTATCATTAAATATCTTAATATAATGGATCTCTTGATTCCTATGTCTTTAAAGAAAAGGATATTATTTTCATGGGTTTGAGCACTGATGGTAAGATTAGTGTTAAATATTTTTACACTTTAGCTAATAATTTAGGCGGTACCTGCAGATTAGATAAAGATGAGATGATTTAAAGAATAATGAAATAACATTCTTAATATTATTTTCTATTACAAGTTGTTGCTTCTCTCACCTCAAATCTGGAGGGATCATACTTTTCAGGGTTAGTGGCGGATGTTCCTTAACAGTGGAGCACTTTCATCCCTTGGATATCAGGTACCCTGAAAACAATACAAACATACAGAGGAACAATAAAAACCTTTTCTTAGTCTCATTCCAACACAAATATTTAACTGAGCAATACAACAAAAGAGAGAAGAACAAGTATAAAAACAACAACAAGAAGAAGAAGAAGAAGAAGAAGAAGAAGAAGAAGAAGAAGAAGAAGAAGAAGAAACCACTTGGCATGCACGTACACCTTGATATTCCACATCTTTCACTGCTTCTCCGAAGGTGAAGGATAGAATAGACGCTACCCGCATGGTTTCCTAAGTCCTGAATAACCTTGCAAGTGAAGGGCATCCTCTTTGTATCAGCCTAGTTCAGTGACTTTGTCTCCATCATCGTTGCACTTGATAATTTCCATCTGCTCTTCCTGTAATCAATTATAAGTCATTAATAATTCTAGACACTTGGTTACCTAGAAAAAGTTTACATAATATATAGGGGAGGGAGGGAGTTAAGCTTAGAGTTGTTACTGTGACTGCTTTGAGAACATTCAGATTCTCCGTGTGGTAGTTGACAATCCAGGTGAGTACTTGACAATCCAGGTGAGTAATAGGTTTAAAGACTACAAACTAACAACTGGGGCATTTCATAATTGAATCTTCAATATTGACATATGAGTTACTAGAAAATTTTGAATTAATAACATATTTAAAGGACAATACAATTGGAAATAACACTTCAAAATGATAACTGATGTATGCTAAGAAATGATCATTGTAGAAGGGTTTGAGATATTAGTGATTCTTGATAAAATATCTCAAAGCTTGTGAATTGCTAATACTAACTCCAAACTAATATGAGTTATGACATTTATTTAATTTAAACATAAGCTTTATGAACCCAAGACTCTATGACACATTTCATCAAACAGAAGAAGGATGAAGGTGCATATCGAAGAATAGAAAGGAACCTTGAGACACTAGAGCCAGGAACAAGAAGCACTTCGTCCACGATCCTTATCGCCACCACCAGCAGTCTAGCGCGTCCCCCTGGACTGCCACTGCCTTGAATGTACATGCAAATATAATAAAAAACATATAGAAAATTATTCCCTCAGTAATTAATGTCTTGAACAGATATGAGAAGAAAGGTTGTCAGATAAATCGATTATTCTTCTTTCTATAAATCTTCTTCGACAGTTAGATAGAATATAATGTATGCCCTTATCAATTCTTTTTCTCCTACATATATAAAAAATAATATGTTTGGCTTAGAATCATGAATAGAATTAATGCTTTCTTTCATTTGGGCATGAGTTGTGAATCTATGGCCAATACCCAACAGATAAATATAGTGGTGTCTCCCTTCAGTTTAGGCCCTGGGCTATGGCCCAGGCTGCCCTGAACCAGGGTAGGGCCTGCTCGTGGATAGTATGTTGCCTACAATCTGACCTAGCTACCGTCTCGCCTTCATCGAATCGTGGATACTTAGTCCAGTTTTAGTTCATTTTTAATCCAGTTTAAAAATATATGTTATACCTACTCCAGTTTTTAGTTCAGTTTTAGTTTAGCTTTAAGATAGTGCACAATTAAATTCTAACTAATATGACAAGTTTAGAGCTCAGTGCCTCACGTTTAGCTTGTAATTCAAATCCACGTGACTTGCATTGTCCAAAATCGGAATATGCAGTGTTGAATACTAAAGGGTCCTTCCTGGTAAATGGTTCAAAATCAATAAATTTAAGATTCACTATACTTAAATAGTGGGGTTAATTTGTATAATCTCATGAAGATTATAATTATAGAAGGAATGCAATTCATAACTAACCCAAATACTGAATACTAATATTTGAATACTAAATACTCCTACAGACTCAAATGCTACTTAGACTTCTAGGCTGCTCCAAACTACCTTGCTAAATATTCACCCAGAACCTTAAAAGACGATTTGGAGGCCTAAAAGATGAATGGTTGGGAGTACATATAAAAACCTAGACATGACATTTTTCCTCATTAGAGATGGACATTTCCGAATCCGACTTCTGAGATGGAAGTTATTATAACAGAACACCTGTGTAGGTTGAATACAAAATGAGATATCTAATTTTTACTTTGATACTTATATTAGAATATTGATATCCGCATTGGTAGCGGTCGTATCGTATCGGTATATATCGATATTACAAAATATTGTTCGAATACTCATGACACTTTAGTGTCAACGGTAGGTAAGGATAGCCTTAATCCCTAACAAGATTGAAACATGCAAAATTAGTATCCAAATATGATCTACTATAACCACTAGACACACAAATGAAACAACTGAGTAAGAAAAATAAATTAAGAATATAGATACACATAAACACATGTCCATGCAAAGGGTACCAAGAAGCAGTGGAAAGCACCCTTGACTTGAGAAATCCTAGCAATTCCCCTCCATTCTGAATATCCTGCTGTAACATGCCTTTATTAAGAAAGAAAATCCCATGCTAACAAAAATCATAAGCAAAGATGCATGTGACACCGACTGTTAGTAGAACTTACAAGTCCATATTTTTCGGATAAAATTCCTTGAATTTTTTTTATGAAAACAGAAACCATCAGGACTGGCATCTCCGCACAAAAGACCTGCAGAGGAATGTTGGATAGTTATCAAGCTTGAATTTGTTAAAGGATAACGAATTTGGCATTTATTAAAAGGGAAATGACTTCTTTAAATCCTTAATAACCTATGGATTCATTCAGTACTAAGTAGATGCTCTTTGGCTAGAGTTGGCGCAATTCCTAGCATCAATGCAGCATCGCTGGGATTTTACCCGTTCTAAGTGCATCTGGCTTTTGAGTAAAAGAAGTAATTCTTGCAAAGACCTACAACCATTGAAGAAAGACCCACTTTAGCTGGCAACATGTAAACCAAGTATCTAAATAAGCAATACCAATCAGATATAGCTGGGATTTTTCTTGTGTTTCATGCACTTATAAGAAAAATTATTGATTTAATTATTGCAAAAATGCTCTTTATGGATGAAGTCGGTGGCAAAATGTACTCAAATAAGAACTTGGTTGGAACAAATACAACAAGAAAGGCCTTATTCCATTTTGTAGAGTTGGCAGGAGCTTAATAAAGACCCTCTTTTTATATTAGTCATTCTTGACTAAGATGGCATATCCCATTTTTATTTTTATACTGTTAAGATTAATTATGATTATGATTAGATTCTTTCTCCAATATGGATAAATATTCTTTCTCCTATACGGATACATATTCCTTCTACTATATGGATAAGTATATGTTCTCCCTATATATATTTATAGTTGTATTTTTTTTTAAGAAAGAAGCAATGACAATTTATAGAAGTACTTTAAATGACTCCGGGAGGACTATACACAAGAGAAGCCTGCCCTAACCCCTTAATAAGTAGATCATCAGTTTACATAATCACAATCTAAATGAGTATAAAACTGCCGCAACAAACCTTTATTCTAAATCATATACAGGAACAAGTCAATATATAGGGAAACATAGATCACCAGGTGGTGCCTCCAAAGTCATATAGTGGCATGGTCGGGTTGTGTGGTAGGCCCACTTTTTCTTCGACTACTAGCACCACCTCTTGTTGCACAGAGGATTATCAATACTAGAAGACTTACGCACTGTGTTCCACAAAGATACCACTGGTTCGTATAGTTGTACCGCTAGCTCGCCAACTTCAGTGAAGTTCTCACCCATCCTTCTGTCCAACCAACTGTAATCAAAAATCTACAGGATTTAATGGTGTTGGTAATGGACCAGGATGATGGAATCCTATTTCTTGAGAAGGAATCTGATTGCCAACACTTGGACATTGAGAAGAATTTATATGTCCACAGATTTCTGAAGTTTACTCTTAAGTTCATCCCAACTCCCAATGGACCCAATATAAACTTCTACTTTTCTTTCAACCAAATTCTGAAAGCCTATATTGAACCATTTAATCTTTCTTCCAAATATAATTGTCATTCAGGTAACAATATGTAGGTTTCATTTATAAGAACTTATCAAAAATTTGTTATGCATTATTGAATTTTCTAAGTACCATTTGTAAGTCAATAACGAAAGCAATTTATATTCATATTTCTATGGAAATAATTTATCTGTTCAAATTTTTTTTAAGTCTACTCGATCCGAGATGCACAAACATGAGCCATTGCGTGTTAGATCTGAACTCGGACACAAGACATTGTTGAACAGAGGTTCATTTTAAGTGATTCAAAACTTCTCGTGACAGAGACGAACGATCACCCGATGATAGCATCTCGCAACATTATAATTCTCTCGATCGGAGTTCGTGTGCAGAGTTTGGTCGAACATTACATGGGCATACGTGAGTAACAAACTAGTATGAACAAATTGAACCTGTTCTTGCAATTGGAAAAAGGAAAGAAGAATCTATCAAAGTTGATGAGATTGAATACTCACCGAATATCTGTGCTCATGATCGTTGATGATGACCAGAGTTACCTTGACGTCGTTGAAGTTTCTGGCCTCGACACTCTTAGAAAGAAAACTCAACCGCTCAGGGAGGACGATCCCGCCAATAGCGACTTAGTCAGAGGCGATCGAGTCGAATCCACGAAGAAGCAGAGAAGAAGTGGAGAAGCTGTCGCTCGATCGGAGTCCGCCGTCAATCCGATGTGGAGTCGTCATTGGAGAAGATCAATTACACCTAGTCAACGCCTATTAGAGAAGAGCACCTATCCCTGATCGAGAATGGTAGATCCAGAACGGTAGAACCATGCTTGGAGTTTGCTCCTCTCTTTCCAAAAAAAAGGAAGATGCGGAGCATACGGACATGGAGTATTTGGGAGGAGTAAATCTAATAGGGTTTGAGTTTGGCTGATTTGAGGAGGGGGATGAGGGAGAGGATGCTCTTTCTGAAGGTAGGGTTAGGGCGTGAGCTAGGTTTTTATCTGTAGGAAATAGTATGTTTTAGGAGGGAAGACACAATATTAGAGGGAAATTAAAATAATGTTACCTTTCCTTTTATAATTGCCCAACATCAGAAAATTTTTGACTTTTAAGGCAAACGTTGAATAAAAACCGTCGAGAAGCAAATATTTCACAATTTTTAATACAAAAGGTCAGTATTTGCTTACCTAAGCCGACATAAACATAAACGTTGAGAAAAAAATACCAATAATCCTCGACGTTTAAGAGCAAATGTTGATATTTTTCAACGTTTATTGTCAAACGTTGGTGTATCATACCTAAGCCGGCGTTTCCATAAACGTCGGAAGAAAAAAACGTCGGCAAAGCCCTATTTTCTTGTAGTGTCTCTTCGGTCCAATATAGACATGGGCCTCTCCTCATATGAAAGGTTGGTACCAACAACCAATTCCGAATGATCCAGGATGTGGCTCGGGTCCGGGATATACCGTCGCAGTTGGGATACATGGAACACGTCATGCACCTCACGTAGCGACGGTGGAAGAGCGAGACGATAGGACACATCTCCTACTCGCTCCAGGATATCGAACGACCCTATATACCTAGGACTAAGCTTTCCCCGTACGCTGAAACGAATGACGCCACGGTTAGGCGAAATCCTCAGGAATACATGGTCGCCGACAGAAAACTCAAGAGGGCGTCGATGAGAATCGGCCCAATGACGCTGGCGATCTTGGGCAACTCGAAGATGATCTCTGACTCTTCTGACCACTTCAACGGTCTGAGCAATCATTTCCGGACCAAGCATCTGCCTCTCTCCAACATCGTCCCAGGCTAGCGGGGATCGACACTTCCTACCATACAGCGCCTCGAACGGTGCCATCTGGATACTGGCCTGGAAACTGTTGTTGTACGAGAACTCCACCAGGTGTATGTGATCTTCCCACGAACCACCGAAGTCGAGTGTACATGACCGTAACATATCTTCAAGAGTCTGGATCGTACGTTCCGACTGGCCATCTGTCTGCGGGTGATAAGCTGAACTGAACTGGAGGTGAGTTCCCAAACTTTTTTGCAAGCTACGCCAAAAGTGCAACGTAAATCTTGAATCTATGTCTGAAGTGATACTGACTGGTACACCGTGCAATCTGACAATCTGCCGGAGATACATCTTCGATAGCTGAGCCGTCGACTGACCAACTCTGAACGGGAGAAAGTGAGCCACCTTCGTGAGCACGTCTATGACAACCCAAATAGCGTCTCTGCCAGCCAGGGATCTAGGCAATCCAGTCACAAAATCCATGGTTATATGCTCCCATTTCCACTCGGGAATCGGCAATGGTTGAAGTAGTCCAGCTGGTCTCTGATGTTCAGCCTTAACTTGTTGGCAGACTAAACAATGAGAGACAAACCGGGCTATCTCCCTCTTTATGCTATTCCACCAAAAGTGCTGGCGGATATCACGGTACATCTTCGTGCCACCGGGATGAATGGAATACTGAGAACTGTGAGCCTCTGCCATGATCTCCTGTATGATATCTCCACTGGGTACACAAAGACACTTACCATGTCGAAGTGTACCGTCTTCATGAATGCACAACTCTGGTCTTCGTCCTGCCTTACACTCTGCTCTGAGTCACTGAAGCTTGGAATCTGCTGACTGCGCCATCCGGATCCTCTCGACTATAGTGGATTGAACTTGCATGGTGACCATCAATGCCACACTGGAAGGGAGGAAAACTTCTATTCCCATCTTCTGAAGATCGGCTAACAGCTCTGGTTGCGCTGTTAGGAAATAAACTTCGGCTCTCCTGCTCAATGCATCTGCAACAACGTTGGCCTTCCCAGGATGATACTGCAGGTTGACATCATAATCCACAAGTAGCTCCTGCCACCTCCTCTGACGCATGTTGAGATCCTTCTGGGTGAAAACATACTTCAGGCTCTTGTGGTCGGTAAAAATTTCTACCCTATCTCCGTACAAGTAGTGCCTCCACAACTTAAGTGCAAACACTACTGCTGCCAGCTCCAAGTCATGGGTTGGGTAATTCCTCTCATGATCACGAAGTTGTCATGACGCATAAGCTATTACCTTCCCATGCTGCATCAGAACACATCCTAAACCTCTGCCCGAAGCATCACAATACACTGAGAATCCTCCGGTTCCATCTGGAAGCGTGAGAATAGGAGCCGTCATCAAGCCTCGCTTCAACCTCTCAAAAGAATCCTGGCACTCTGCTGTCCAAGCAAACTGCACATCCTTGCGGGTCAACTGGGTCAATGGTGCTGAAATTAGAGCAAAGTCTGAAACAAATCGTCGGTAGTAACCGGCCAATCTAAGAAAACTACGGACTTCTGCAACTGTGCTGGACACTGGCCACGACTCAATGGCCACGATCTTCTGGGGATCCACTTCTACCCCTCCTCTGGTGATGATATGACCCAAGTACGAAATGCGATCGAGTCAGAACTCGCATTTACTGAACTTGGCATACAACTGGTGCTCTCGGAGAATCTGGAGGACAATTCTGAGATGATGCTCATGCTCCACCTCACTCTTACTGTAGACCAGGATGTCGTCTAGGAACACAATCACGAACTGATCCAAATAAGGCATGAAGATACGATTCATGAGGTCCATGAATACAGCCGGCGCATTGGTTTCTCCAAATGGCATCACAAGGAACTCCTAATGCCCATATCTCGATCTAAAAGCTATCTTCGGAATGTCCTGCTCTCTGACTCTGATCTGATGATATCCTGAGCGCAAGTCGATCTTCGAGAACACGGCTGCCCCTTTGAGTTGATCAAACAAGTCATCTATCCTCGGGAGAGGGTATCTGTTCTTGATTGTCACTGAGTTCAAGGTACGATAATCAACACACAATCTGGACTTACTATCCTTCTTTTTTACAAGAAGCATCGGGGATCTCCAAGGCGATCCACTAGCACGAATGAATCCCTTGGTTCTGAGTTCTTCAATCATCTTGTACAATATCTCTAGCTCTGACGGCGCCATCCTGTAGACTCTCTCTGACACTGGGGCTGTCCCGGGAATCAAGTCGATGGTAAACTCGATCTCTCGCTCGGGCAGCATCTCTGGAAGCTCTTCTGGGAAAACATCTGGAAACTCTTCGACTATCCGAGGCAACTGTACTGCTGCTACTGCCATCCGCAATAATGGAGGAGAAGGTTCAACTTCGCCTCGGGAGAAAGAAAACTCTGGCTCTCCGGGAATGCTAAAAACAACCCTGCCAATGTGGCAGTCTATCCTAGCATACTGGTCCCTCAACCAATCCATCCCTAAGACCACATCATAATCGGCCATCGGGAACTCTATCAATCTAGCAGGGAATTCTCTACCGCTAACTACGATCCGACACGAGGAAAACACCCTATCTACTCTCACAAGTCCGCTACTAGTAAGTATATTGAGCCTTACTGATAATGACTCGGGCTCCAGTCCTATCCGTGTCGTGAATCGTGCAGACATAAATGAATACGAGGCACCAGAATCAAATAATACTGAAGCTGGAAAGGTGTTGACGAGAATAGTACCTTCCACCACCTCATCTGGTGCTACTCCTTCCTCTCCCATGGTCAAAGCCAGCACTTGACCATGCCCTCTGGGTACGGGTCCCCTCTGCTGAAAATTCCTCTGCCTGCTCTGGATCAGGGCTTGGGCTTGGGCATACTGCTGCGGTCTCTGCTGCTGGAATGCCTGGGCCCGCATCGACAATGGCCTCGGGAACGGGTACTGCAGCTGCTGCTGCTGCTGGACTGGTGCTGGTCCTTTAACTGAAGGACTAGAGAAGGCCGATGAACTCCCCCTGTTCGGGCAGTTCCCAACCCTGTGGTCCAGGGCACCACAAACCAAGCACAAATCCTGTGCTCTGCGACACTCTGATACCACATGCCCTGGCTTCCCGCAGTGTGAACATCCCATGGCGGAAGACTGCTTCTGCTTCTGCTGCTGAGGGTACGTCGGGGTAGAATGCTGAACCGACGTCACTGAGACCGCCCGTCTCGGAGCTCCAATGGTCAAAGCCCTGGCTGCCGGGGCTGGTGCTAATGACTGATTCATCTGGCCGTGAGATCGCTTTCGACCTCCGGTCCTATCCACGATCCTCTGGGAGGTATACTCATGCCTCCGGACTGCTCTCAACACTGCATCAAAAGTCTGATGCTCAAACTGCTCCACTGCCAATAAAATCTCTAGGTGGAGCCCCTGCTGGAACTGCTGGGCTCTATCGAACTCGGTCGCCACCAAGGTGGGAGCAAACCGACTAAGCCTGGAGAATTCGGCCGCATATCCATCGACCGTCCTGCCCATCTGCTTCAGATTTGTGAACCTCGTCTGTAGATCATACCGAGATACAGCATCAAAATACTTGGTCTGAAATCTCTTCCTGAATACTGCCCATGAAATAGGGGCCACTAATCCATCGACCTGCGCTGCCCACCAGCTGCGGGCAAGATCCAATAACTGTAGGCACACCACGACCACCTTCTCGTTCTCTGGAGTCCTGGCTGCCTCTAGAATCACCTCGGTGTCCTGAAGCCATGCATCTGCAGCGATCGCATCTTCACTGCCATCGAAGAAGGGAGGGTTCAAGCGCTTGAAGCTGTTGGCCGTGCTATTACCCTGATGACCTCCTCTGGTCAAAGCGTCTGCCACCGCCTGGTGCAAGGCATCTCCTCGTCGATCTTGGGAAGCTAATAATGACCTGATGAGACCCACCAAAGTGCCATCATCAGGCTCTGCAGGTTGGACGGGCTGAACTGGTGGCTCTCCTCCAGTAGGCATGACTCTGGAGGCTACTCCTGAATGTTGGGCTTGATCTCCAGGTTGCTGCTGGTCCGCGGAGGTGCTCCGCATTGCTGATCGGCAGGTCCAGGAATAATACCGCCGAAGAAGATGACATAGGGAACAATAAGGAAGGACCAGGACAGATCAAAGATGCAAGCATGTGATCAGGTCAAGATTCTCAGGGATTGGAAGATACGAGCAGAGATCAAGGGCGAGTACTGATTGAGACATCTATTCGGTAAACCCTCACATATCTTGATTTACAAGACCTGCATGGGCCACCACTAAAACCATGTAACTCTCCAGAACCAGAATACTGGAGAGCAGGGGCGTATATAGCCAGCTACGCATATTGAAGTGCAACCCACTTCGCTATACGGTCATGGCTGTCTAGATATATGAGGGTTTAACTACAAGCCAACAGTCTCCTATGGTCATGAACAAGTGTATTGTCTCAATCACAAGCAAGTAGTAACAGTTACAAGATGTCAGAGTACCAAATATACAATAGTAAGGCGTCCCATATATTACATATTCGGATGATCATGAAGCTAGTCGTACAAATTGTCAAGACTAGCAAGAGTTTTAGTCAATACATGATCAACCCTAGGATTTGTTAATCATGTTACATCCCGTAGGCGGACAGTAAATAAAGGTGCAATACGAGCTAACACGTGTTCGTCGGCTAAACGCCTCAAAAGAATAATTTTACAATAAAGTGGGAGGACAAAAAGAAACCTACTCGTTACCAGGGTTACGCCTGGTGCTCACCATCTGGCTGGAAGACAGGTGGATCCTCTGGTGCTGCTCCGATATCTGGCTACACAAAACCAGCTGGGTCAGACCCCAGAAAGAGCAAGTGCCACAAAGGAGGCTTCACTTAGGAACTAAAACCAGCATATCACAATAGAATATTAAAGATAAATAATAAATAAGAACTGATAATAATAGAGATAACAACAGTAAACTGAGTACGAAGAAACCATTCAAGTAGCCAGGTCACAACTCTTAAACCAAACAAGGACCGGGGTTGCAGCCCTTCACCTGAAAGAGAAACCCATCTCAAATACTATTGGTACAGTGAAGACAATAAACGAAAAGAGGACACATAACTGCTCCGGGAGCCAGGTTACAACCCTTAAACCAAACAAGGACCGGGGTTGTAACCCTTCGCCTGAACAGAACTGGACCCCTGATCTTTATTGCTAAGGCTAGCATAATTAATCATGGTATTAAGGTAAGGTAAAACACGACGAACATGGCATGGGGTTGCAATAAGACAATAAACGAAGAGAGGACACAGAACTGCTCCGGGAGCCAGGTTACAACCTTTAAACCAAACAAGGACCGGGGTTGTAACCCTTCGCTTGAACAGAACTGGACCCCCGATCGTTATTGTTAAGGCAAGCATCAATAATCATGTCATGTCACAATCTTGCACAGGATCAGAATAAGACTAAGCTGGAATAAACTCCATCCAATCAATCACGGCCAATCAAGAGTACGGCTTGATACTTTAAATAACTAGGGTTATTACAGGCCTAGTTACTAGCAAGATGCAATAAGATTATCCCAACAGCCACAAGCCCTGCAGACCATCCGGTTATCCAGGTCGAATGTCCGTTTGTGAAGAATACAACACTTGACTGTGTGCTGAAAATGTGCCCTACTCGTCGGTAGGCTACAAGTCCACTTAATGCGCCTAGATAACGGGATTGCCTGTAGCTGAGAATCTCTTCATGTCTACTGAATTATTCTAGTTTATTAGCCTTAGTCAATTGCAGTAGGTATCCCTGACCGTAGTACTCAGGGATCCCTATCCTAGACATGATGTAAGACAGTATTGGTTTATTTGTACAAACACAATCGCCCACGGTGTCCAGGTCTTTCATACTTGTTATGTCAGACTAGCTGTCGTAACAGCATGTCATGATATATCATGTCAGTTTACTTGTCAAGAGTGCGCCACAGCGGGCCACTATCATGTTCTATTCTTACATTATCATGAATGAGAAAAACTTGTATCAAAATAACTAATAACATATTCTTGAAGCCAAAGAAAAGATCTACAACTTTCATGTTGGGAGTTGGGAGAAATTCTGGCCATAATTCAGCCAAACAGGACTTAAAACAGCCAAAAACAGCCAAAATAGGCACCATGCGGCACTATTCAGCACTATGCGGTACTATTCAGCACTATGCGGCACTCCCATATGCGGTTGGACACTATGCAGCACCCTTATACGGCTGGACACTATGCAGCACTATGCAGCACCCTTATGCAGCTGGACACTATGCGGCACTATGCAGCACCCTTATGCGGCTGGACACTATGCAGCACTATGTAGCACCCTTATGCGGCTGGGCACTATACGGCACTATGCAGCACCCTTATGCGACTGGATACTATGCAGTACCCTTATGCGGCTGGACACTATGCGGCACTATGCAGCACCCTTATACGGCTGGACACTATGCAGCACCCTTATGCGGCTGGGCACTATGCGGCACTATGCAGCACCCTTATGCGGCTGGGCACTATGCGGCACTATGCAGCACCCTTATGCGGCTGGACACTATGCAGCACCCTTATGCGGCTGGACACTATGCGGCACTATGCAGCACCCTTATGCGGCTGGACACTATGTAGCACTATTCATCGTCCCTGCCAAAATCAGCACAGATGAACATAGAAATGGCAAAAATACTTTTGGCCATAATTTTCTCAAAACAAGTCGAAATCCAACTTTTCAAAGGTCTATTTTGGGTAAAATCGAATTCTCTACAACATGGAACAATCAAAACATGAAAATAATGAAGTTCAATAGATCAAAACCCAAGAAAATCGAAAATAATATAAACTTAGATCTACAAGAAAATATCCATCAAAATAGAAAATGCCAAGTTCTAAAGTATCTTAGAATCAAGTAAGGAAGAGAATGGAACAATAAAACTTGAGATCCATCATGAAGCAAGTTTGTACTTGCCTAAGCTCTCTCTCTCTCTCTCTTCCTGGTAGGTGTAGAAGTAAATGTGGAGAAGAAGAAGAGTAATGAAGAGAGAGAGAATGAGGGAATGGGTTAATAAAGGATGATAGTGGTGGTAGGTAGGGGTTCTCCCCTTGGTTCATGATGAACCAAGGCAACCCAAGCCTAGCCGAACCAACCCAAAATAAATCGAGCCAAGCTAAGAGATATGCGATACAAGATAAAATACGTACATGTATTTCAAGATACGTAATACGAACTACATGCATTACAGTAGTGCACGAGTCTCGATCTGCATTACTTATTGCTTTCCCTAACCATTGCTATGTTAGCTATTGCTGGTTTTAGTCCATAGTTTGGCTTCCTTTGTGGTACTTGCTATTTGGGGTCTGACCCTGTTGGTTTTGTTTGGTCAGATCAGATAGAGGAGCCCAAGGGATCTTCCGCACCATCTACTCGACGGTGACCATCCGAAGCACCAGAGTACCTGAGCGGGTTTCTTATCATTCTCCCACTTGATATGTACATTATTCTTTTGTGGCATTTAGCCTCCGAGTACGTGTTTAGCTCATGTTTTAGGATCTTGACATTTAGTCTACAAGCCAAAACATGATATGCATATTCTAGACTATAGCTAGAGCTTATCATGTATGACTATTACTCTTGCTAGTTCTCTATTTTGGTATGACTAGCTTCATGATCATCCATATATAAATGGTTTGGGACGCTTTACTATTGTATGTCTGATGATCATACTTATACTTTGTATAATTGTCTATGATAGAGATACCTAGGATTGCTTGACCTATGATCGACTGTTGGCTTGTAGAAGTAACCCCCATGTCTTGATAGCTTATACGTGATTTCAGAGTACTGGGTACTTTGGTATCACGTAGCTGGCCTTGTCCGTCCCTACCTGCCAGTATTCTGGTTCTGGGGTGTGACAATCATATAGTCCAAAGTCGATCTCCTTATGTCTACATCTCCAACCATATCAACATCAGTATATTCGATCAGCTTTGGTTCGTTCCTACCAAATGGAAGCTTCTAATCAACAGTGTCATGAAGGTATCGTAGAATATCCACTTGACCGAACCCAAATGTATCCTTCCTAGATTAGAAAGATACATGTTAACCATGCCAACTGTATAATTTATATAAGGTCTCGTACACACCATAGCATACATGAGACTCCCCATAGCTGAAGCATATGGAACCTGTTCCACATCTTTCTTTTTATTATCGGTAGATGGACACTGCTCTCTAGTAATCTTAAAGTGCTACATAGGGATTGCTCACTATCTTTGACCCGTCCATTCTGAACGTTAAAGTACCTAGAAAATGGACTTCTTTTGGGACAAGTACAACAACTTAGACTCTCTCTCAGCTGATTTTTATCCCAAAAGTAGTTTTTGTTGTGCCTAATCCTTCATAGAGAAGGCCACACACAGTTGGTGCTTCAACTCCGCTACCCACAAATAACATATCATCTACATAAAGTAACATTATAATGAAATCATCCTCGACAAAGCACTTCACGAACACACAATGATCCAAAGTCGTTCGTGCATAACCATGCTCTCCCATAAATGACTCAAACTTTCCGTACCACTGTCTCGGAGCCTGCTTCAGACCATTTAAGCTATTCTTCGACCGACAAACTAAATATGACTTGTCTTTTTCACAGAATCTCATTGACTGTGTAACGCTCCAGTCCTAAAATACGGTTGGACTAGGATACATATACATGCCAGCTACGTATCTAGAGTACTTGTAACCCCCCTTCCTGAAATTTTAATATATTTTTATTTTATTTTATTTGAATTGCGATATTTAGAATTTTATAAATAATTAATTAATTAATCATTATTGAAGGCCCTAAGTCATGGTTAGGATTGGAGTACAAGATGACTAGAAATCGTGGCACGGATAGCGTTGTCGTGTGCCTTGACTAATGTGTTAGCCATGGTAGGGAAGACCCAGCCATAAGTGTGTCCCAACTAGAAAAATTAGGCCAAGTTGCGAACTAACCATGATTGAAAACCTTCTTTTACTTTTAATTGTAATGGATTATTTCACAGGTTAAATCGGTTTAAAATTAGAAAAAAAAACTAGATAAACTATTTTTAAAAACTTAAGAAATCCTCCGGTACGACGTGCGTCCCGTCAAACCGGACGACGTGGTCGCGAATCGAAAGCATCGAAAGATGCGTATCGACTTCACGAACGTGTGGGCTTTAACGGAATTCAAATTGGTTGCGTGTGCGCGACGAATTTGATGCGTATCCGTCAAAATTTACCATATTGGCCTTTTTGCAAATTTCCTAATTACTTTGTGTATGTTCAGCAAATCGAGACGAAACTTGCGCCAATAGGACCGTATCATTGTTTTGGTCATGTATGCCAAATTTGGTCCGATTCTGAGACAGTTAATCGGATCGTTATTTTGTGGGCCCTACGATCCGACTTAACGGACGATTTTGTGCACTGCCCATCGGAATCCAACTTTGGACATACGATTGGGTTCGTATCAAAAAATTGGAACCGTAGACATATAGTTTGACAACTTTAGAGACCATAGACTTGTAGGAGCGTAGAAAGTGCTTCATAGACTGAGTCAAAGAGATAGAACTTTTCACTCAAATGGGCTGTTTTAAGTCAGCTACTTTACGCCAGGGATAAGTCAGCTACTTTATGCCAGGGATAAGTCAGCTACTTTACGCCAAGGATAAGACAGCTACTTTACGCCAAGGACAAGACATCTACTTTACGTCAGGAACAAGACAGCTACTTTACGCCAGGGACAGGCTGTCAAGTCATGCATTTAATGCAAAGTGATAATGGGTCTGACATAAAAGATCTTCTGACAGCGTATAATACAGAATTCGAAGGGATTTGTTTTACACAGAAACCAATATTGTCGTTTAGTATGTGGACTGAGCTATTTTACGCTCACAGGATGGCTTCTTTTACGCATGAATACTATATGAGCTTTTTACGCTCAAAGTTGACGTGTGCATAAAGTTTATTTGGGCTACTTTTACGCTCAAGGTTGTTTTATCAACCACTTTATGCGAGAAGTCCATTTTAGGGCTATTTTACGCCTAGTCTACTACTTTACGCTCAGAGTATATTTGGGTTGTTTTTTACGCCCGATCCTTCCTGACTACTTTGGAACGTGGTTTGCCTACGTGGCTTTCATGCCACATATCTCGAAGAACGTGTGTACGTGCATCCTATTCTTATTGAGATAATGGGACACGTGTCAACGTATTTAGAGGATAACTTCAGTTATGGGTGGCAGTTACTAGCGTAAAGACAGGACTTTGCTGAGTTTTACGCACAAAAAGCCAAGTCTATAAATAGACTTATTTTTTTTATATGAGACAGACAGATAGACAGAGAGAGATAGGAGAGAATACATAGAGATCAGAACCCAAAGATTTTGATTCTCCAGAGCATTCTTCTTTAACCTTTCTTCCAGAACAGAGTGAAGCAAAGCAGGAAAGCATTCGGCCTCGCCATTAGTGCCCAAGTGCGTCGATACCTTTCTGGTGACTTAGTTCTTCCAGTTGTTCATCTTCTAGCAGTGATCTTCATCATCATCGTATGGTCCAAGGAACAAAGTGATCGACTTCAGATCAAACTTTCATAGCAATACTTCCCAGATCAATTTATACTTTTTGTACTCTTTCAAGTTTTATTTTCAAAAGCCAATTTTAAGGCATTTTGTTAAGTGAAACAAAATGGCGACTCTGCTGGGGACGACCTTCTCCTCTGACGAGGAGGCAATTGCTCAATACGATGATGTGTCGATCGGATCGACAAAGAAGATTCTGGTTGTACACTTCGACCAGACTGCCTACGAAGAAATGCTCCGGACTAGGGGTAGCACTTGCTGCTCCAATGTTCAGAAATCACGGAAGACGTAAAAAGTTTGGGTTCCCAAATCCAAGACATTCTCGGATCTCCCTACTGTCTCTGCAGGCAAAGGAATCCTTCCTACTCCTGTTGTAGAGGCTCCTATCTGCGATGAGGTAGTCTCTACTTCGGTGATACGCCACGCGCGTAAAAAAAAGTCTTCCGTTTGTAACATGGCAGACTCTCCAATGTTATGCTCTGGGCGTAAAAATCAGGTTTTACGCCCTGTGCGTAAAAATCAGGTTTTACACCCTGAGCGTAAAAATATGTCTCCCGTCTGTGACGTGGCAGACTCCAATGCTTTACGTTCTGAGCGTAACAAAAAATCTCCCGTCTGTGACGTGGTAGACACACAAAATTTACGCTCTACGCATAAAGGAAAATCTTCCGTCTATGACGTGGCAGATACTCATGTTTTGCGCTCTATGCGTAAAGGTAAATCTCCTGTCTGTGACAGTGTAGATAAAATTCACAATGATGCTTCTGTATCTAAAGTGAATGTACCTGCACGCATGAAGCATAAAAAACATAGTTGGTAAAACTTCTGTTTTCAACGAACAACCTTCTTATACTGCTGTACGCAAGGTACCAAACCTACAAATTACACGCAATAAAGATGGAGTCCTTCGTGCTTAAAAATCTCAGGATTTACGCACGCAACTCCAAGCACGTAAAAATGTACAGTTTGGTTCTGCGAATGCAGCCAGTAATCTTCTTTATACACAGGGGACTAAACGTTTTTCTACCCCAAATGTAATAAAGAAGACTACTCCTTCTACTCCTTCTGATTTACGTGAATTGCTAATGCAAAAGCGTAAAAATAGATAATCTCCTGTGACCCTCCCCCAAGAAAATTAGCATTGTGAGTGTCACCAGATTGTGATCAAATGTTGTTGTTCGATTTCTAAACGGTCAGTTTTTGATCGATTAAGTTTTAATGCGCCTCAACAACAAGCTGATGACCAAGAACATGAGTTGTCATATACGTCAGTCAACATGGCATCTCATACCAACAGAGGACGACGTCCTAGACGGAACACGTCCCAAACTCCAGGTTAACAACAATTCAACAGACTTCTTGATTCCTTTGAAGGAGTATATCAGAATACTCGATCAAGAAGACAAAGACAATTGCAGACTTCTGATTCAGAAGCTGGGGGTACTCAATTTCTTGAGTCCGAAACTGATAGTGTCGATTCATACCTCTATACTAATCCCTCTGTATCTTCAAGAGAGGTTGAATCCTACGCTATTGGAGATGAACCAGAGACGTCATCTGCTAATACAGAACAACGTCTCACTGCTGTTGAGCAATTATTGAAAGACATGCTTACCATGATGCAAAGCATGCACCAGATAATAACGGCTCAGCAAACTGCTCAACCGGCAATAGTAATACCGGTACAGGTAGCAGCATAAACTCAAGATAGTCAAGAGGCTGATATACCTTTGAATATTCAAGAGCCTGCTGTTAACCAAAATTCTGCATCTCCAGATCCCATCATTCCAGAAGATGTACCATCTCCGGTGGGGGTTACGGTACATCCAACAACCATTCAATCAAATGTGCTTCCTCAAACCAGTGAAGCCATTCGAGCAGTACGTGAGCTCAAAGCACAGTTTGAAGTTTTGAAGCATAAGGATCAGCTCCAGAGGTTAGGGATTAAGCAACCTTATCCTCCTCATTGGAATGATGTACCCTTTCTACTAAAATTCAAGCCACAATCAATGGTATTGTTTGATGGAAAGGCTTCTCCTAGTCAGTATATCAATTACTTTGATATTATGACTGTACATCTGCAGAAAAATGATGCTCTTGTCACTCGAGTGTTCATTGGGTGCTTGACGGGTTCATCTTACGACTGGTATCGTAGTTTACCCGACAATTGCATTTCGTCTTTTGACGAATTTAAGGCAATATTTCTCTCCCGCTTCTATGAAGGAGGTATGGACATGAATATGTCCTCCTTAATAGAAATCAAACAAAAGGAGAAAGAAGATACACAGACGTTCATTGAACGTTTCCGACAGGTGACTCTAAAGATGCCTCCAGGTATGCCAGATTCAGCGTTAATTGATACATGTAAGATGAATCGCGACCATCCATTGCTGTCTTCACGGGTTCCCAATTCACAGATTGGGCTTCGTTTATTATAGCAGCAGTTTCTGCCGAGACCAATGGTAGGTTGGCTCGTGAACATGGGATAATTTTTGCCTCAGAGGATAAAAGAAAGAAAGGTAATCCTGGTAATAATTCTGGCAATCGTAATACAAAAGGAAAGGACACCCTTATGGTTAATCTTTCCAAAAACAAAATGACGCCGAATAATCAGGAGTCTTCTAAGCCAAAAGAAGAATATTCTTTTGACGAGAGTGATATCCCAGGGATATTCCAATGTCTGGTGAAGAGTGGCAAACTCCAGATCCCGGAGCCAAAGAGGCCTAATGAGGTAGATCTGACTGACAATCCTAAATATTGTATCTATCACAGATACATAAATCATCCCACTAGGGCTTGTTATGTCCTAAAGAAGAAAATCCAAGAGCTGATTAATGCCAATGCTATCTCTTTAACTAACGATGAGCATACGGTCATAACCAATATGGTTTCTCTTCAATTCGGAGATTTTCCTCCTCAACAAGTCCCAGATGGAATTGTCCCAATTTCGAAGGCGACGATAAAGATTGTGAATATCCCGCTTGCCAGGAAGGAAAATGAAGGATTGTTGCCTCTCACATTAAAGAATGGTGAAATTATGTGGGTACATCCTGACTTAGTACCTGAAATGGAAGATGAAGGTAAAACTTCAAAATCCAAGAAAGGTAAGAAAGTCAAAACCTGCAACATGATTTTTCATGTTATTCCAGATCCTGATGATTTGGATCATCTATGGGATGGCATTCCTTTGGAAGATAGACTGAGAGGATTGAACATATGTCCTCCAAGTCTGGCTCCTCCTACCAAGCTCAAGCTTACTCATCAGCAGTGGCTAGCCATGAATAGTGTTCCCCTATGCAGGGCACAACAAGTCTTCGCTGCTTATGAAAAAGCTCTTATAGGGATTTTTTCTCGTATCCCGAATCCTTCTCTCCCTGTAGCTACAGAGACTTCTATTCCTCATTCTCCTGTAGTTACAGAGATCTCTTCTTCTTCCTCTATTGAATCACCTGTTAAAAGTTTGCTGCCCACTCACTTGTACAGTCAGCAATCTGTCTTTCTCATGAAAAAGATGGGTTATGACTTTCAAAAGGTAGAAGGTTTGAATTATGATAAAGGCATACGACTTCCTTTACAAAGTCAAAGTCAAAAATCCACTGTTGGATTGGGTTCTGAGGTTCCTCATAATAATCCTCGTAAGAAGAAGGCTAAGGGAAGGAAGACTAAATCCTGTAATATGGTCCTTCCTTCTTCTGAGTCTGAAGAAGAAACCTTTGCTGGTATAAGATCTGGAAAAGAGTACCACAAAGATTATGAGAGATCCTCCAAAGAAGCAGAGAATGTTGAAACACCACCAACTCAACCGTCTTCTGTTCCTGCTAAACCATCTGTGGTTGAAAAGGGGAAACAGAAAGCAGTACGCTTTGACGTCCCGTTGAAGTCTACTTCCAGTCAGGGGGTGGTGATGAAACCCTATAAATTTGATATTCTAGTCCAGTTAGCTAATACTCCGGCTAGACTATCTATCTTCGAGTTGCTTCGCCTTTATAAAGAAAGTCGTGAAACCTTGAGTGAAGCTTTGCTGCAAGCTGATTCCTGTTTAGCTCAACTCAAGACTCCTGATAATATACCAGTGTCATGCCCACAATGTCATAGTGTGATAGAGGTAATTCCTAATATTACCTTTACACAAGAAGATATGCTGTTGAAGTATAACAAGCATGACAGGCCTTTGTGCTACACTAGGTATATTGAATCCACTGAAGTTGACAGGATTTATATTGATCCTGGGTCTTCCATTAGCATAATTCTTCAAAGTATGCTAAGACCATTGAGGATTCCTACTAGTGACTTAACTTACACTAGTACCACAATCGTTGGTTTCAACTCTGGAAAGAGTAAACCACTGGGGAAGATTCGTCGGAAGATTCAGATTGGTGATCTTCGAACTATGGCAACATTCTATGTTATTAATTCAGACGTATCCTACAACATCCTTCTTGGAAGACCGTGGTTACATGAGCATAACATCGTGCCTTCAACTCTCCACCAATGCTTCAAGTACGTGGATTTCCAAGGGATTGTGAAGACTGAGTTTGCTGATATCAATCCTTTCAAGGGTGTCGAAGCCTATTTTTCTGATTCAATGCTCTACAAATAAGAGCATGTGAAAGAGATATCAGATATAGCTAAAGATCGATCATCTGCTGAAGATCAGTCTATTAATGAAGATCCGCCAGAAGAGCAACCTTTGAAGATCAAAGTCAAAGGGCGAATCCAACCCTAACCTGTCAACAATCAACCTCTGATGATCAAGGTCAAAGGAAGAACTCAAGCTTCATCTGAGGAATCAGTGAATGTTCCTGCTAAAAGCCAAGTTCAACCTCTTATGATCAAGGTCAAAGGGCGTACTTCTCGTACGAATGATCCAGAACCACCATTGATCGTCAATCTTGGCAAGTCTATGCAGAAGACGGATGATGGTCCATTAGTGATTAATCCGAAGCATAGCAGTCAAATTGTAAATGATGTAAATATTGATCATTCTGTACTTTCTAATATCAATGAAGATTTCCTTTTTGAGTATATGGCCGTCAAATATGTTGAAAGAATGACTTTATCTTCTGATGATCAAAATTATCAGTATAAAGACGACATAGACACAGAAGAAACCTTATACATTGACCATAAGGAAAATTCTTTTCCTCCTCATGTCGATGTTGTACCTTATGCTCAAAGGTTCCTAACATTTTCTCCTTATCTTTTTCCTGTAGTTGCTTCATCGCAAGCTTATGTAACTTATAGACGTCACGAAGAATTTTATTTCGTGATTCCGTCTGATAAGAAAAATAAGCACCAAATTGTGTTTGGCCTGACTAGAAATATCCTTGTTTCTCAGACAGATGATCTGAGAGATAAAGATAAAGGAAGAATCCAAATTGACAAATATAGTCAACAATCTCTCAAGATTATCCAGAATATGGGATATGATTTGAAGACTATGCAAGGCCTCAATCAAGGCAAGGGTAGACGATTACCATTATGTGGTGATCCGTTTTACCAGAAAACTCATCATGGGTTGGGATATGATCCGTTCCACATGTTTAATGACGATATACAAGAAGAATTCTCTTCTAGCTCTTCACAATCATCAGATTCGAAAGAAATTCAATTCATCGAATCTGATTCGTCCCACTCCTCATATGTTAGAGGAGGTTATTATGATGAATCTGAGCAAATATTCTCAGTCAATATGGTTCAAACTAATAGTGAATCTGAACCATTTGAGAATGATCCTTGGGCTCAACAGATGGATACTCAATGGGAACTTCGTTTTGAACAGCGACAGCCACCTACAGAGGATGAGATTGTTCAGATTGATGTTGGAGATGGAACTACGTCCAAACCAATATTCATCAGTAAAAACCTTTCTGAAGATGAAAAGGAAGAGTTAATAAAATTGATCAAAGAATATATTGATATCTTTGCATGGAGTTATAAGGATATGCCAGGTCTAGATCCTAAAGTTGCTACTCATAAACTCAATATTCTTCCTAATGCCAAGCCTGTAAAACAACAACAACGACGTTTTCGACCAGATATGATGGATGCAATTAAGACGAAAGTCAAAAAGCTGATCACATGTAGCTTTGTTCGTGAAGAACAACACCCAGACTGGGTTGCTAACATTGTTCCTGTTATGAAGAAGAACGAAAAAGTCCAAGTTTGCATATATTTTCGAGATCTTAATGCAGCTTGTCCAAAGGATGAATTTCCACTTTCGATTACTGATGTCATGATAGACAATACATGCGGTTTTGAATGCATGTCTTTCATGGACGGATTCTCAGGATACAATCAAATTAAGATGCATCCAGAAGATGAGAAGCATACTGCTTTTCGTATACCCCTCGGGGTTTACTGCTATACGGTTATGCCGTTTGGTCTTAAAAATGCCGGTGTCACGTATCAACGGGCTATGTGCAATATCTTTCAAGAACATCTACGGAAGACAGTTGAATGTTACGTAGATGACATTGCTGTTATGAGTCGATCAAAAGATGATCACATTCAAGACTTGAAGACAGTATTTGAATTGATACGTCAACATCAATTGAAAATGAACCCTACTAAGTCTTTCTTAGGGGTTTCCAGTGGCAAGTTTTTAGGATTTGTCATTACTTCTTAGGGTATCCATGTTGATCCTGATAAGGTTAAAGCAATTCTTGAAATGCGTCCTCCTCGTAATCTGAAAGAACTCCGTGGCTTTCAGGGTCGCATTGCTTATATCAGGAGATTTATATCTAATCTTTCTGGGAGATGTCAACCTTTCTCCCGTCTATTAAAGAAGGGTGTATCATTTGTTTGGGATAAAGCGTGTCAGAAAGCCTTCAATGACATCAAGCAGTACCTTACAAATCTACCTGTTCTGGTACCTCCAGTGGTAGGAAGACCATTTTTGCTATATGTTCGAGCCTTGGATCATTCACTTGGTGCACTTCTTGCACAAAAAAGTGATATGTGGCATGAACAAGCAATTTATTATCTTAGCCGAATGATAGTCGGAGCTGAACACAGGTATACTCCTGTAGAAAAGGAATGTCTGGCCTTGGTTTTTGCTGTCCAAAAGACAAGACATTATGTAACAGGACAGACTATTCATGTCATCTCCAGAATAAATTCCATTCGGGTATTGATGAGAAAACCGAGCATTCTTAACTCTAGGTTAGCTACCTGGGCAATATTGCTCACTCCTTATGACATGGTTTATGTACCTCAAAATCAGTGAAGGGTCAAGCATTAGCTGATTTCTTAGCTGCTCACCCTATACCTGAAACATCAAAGTTATATGAGGACATTCCAGATGAAGTCGCAGATTGCAACATGACTTTGAAGAATGACATCTGGTAATTATATTTTGATGGAGCATCACGGGTTAGACCTAAAGGTAATATTGTCTCTGGGGTAGGAATCGTCTTGGTTTCTCCTGATAAAATGGTCATATACCGTGCCTATTCTCTCAATGAGCCATGTTCTAACAATGTAGCAGAATATAATGCTTTGCTGATTGATCTCCAAGTAGCAAAACAGTTGGACATCGAGTTCCTAGAAGCTTTTGGAGATTCTCAATTGATTGTTAATCAGGTTAGAGGGACTTATGAAGTCAGAAATCCTGATCTCATCCCTTATCATCAAGTGGTAATCGAGTTGGTCCTTTCATTCAAAGGATTCTTCATCGAATTCGTACCACGTTCTCAGAATGTGGAAGCTGATGCTCTTGCTAGCTTAGCTGCAGACTTAGCTGTTCCAATTCGAAGACAAAACACAATCACATTGTTGGACCGAGACTTATTCTGTGTCAAGAATAATCTGTATATTGAACATAGTTATACTACAGAGTCAAGTTCCCAGCAAAGGGATTGGAGAAGTCCATTCATTGATTATGCGGTTCATGGGATTTTACCTGAAGATCCAAAAGAAGCTGCATCAATCAAGAGACGATCATTTCGATTTTATTATGATTCGTCTTTACATATGCTATATCGTCGTTCATATGATGGACTCTTGCTGCGCTGTCTCTCAGAAAGTGAAGCCAAACAAATACTCCGAGAAGCTCATGATGGTGTTTGTGGTGCTCATCAACCAGGTCCGAAATTATAAGATTGCATTCGAAGAATGGGGTATTATTGGCCTTCTATGATAGCAGATGCTGTAGACTATGCCAGAAGGTGTAAAGCATGTCAGATTCATGCTGATTTTATTCATCAACCATCTGAATTCCTACATCCTACAGCAGTCTCTTGGCCCTTCGAAGCTTGGGGTATGGATATCATTGGTCCGATTAACCCTCCTTCTGTTAAAGGACATCGGTTTATATTGGCTATAACCGATTACTTTTCCAAGTGGGCAGAAGCAGCCCCCCTTACTGAAGTAAAAACATCTAATGTGATTAGCTTCATCAAACACCATGTTATTTATTGCTTCGGGATTCCTCGACGGATAATTCATGACAATGGACCACAATTTGCCAGTCAGGCATTTTATCGGTTCTGTGATAAGAATCGAATTCAAAATCTGGCTTCTACGGCTTATAATCCAGCTGCTAATGGTTTAGCCGAGGCTTTCAATAAGACGATCATCAAACTTCTCAAAAAGTTTCTCTCTTCTAATAAACGTGATTGGAATGAGAAACTTGGAGAATGTTTATGGGCTTATCGAACAACAGTCCGAACTCCTACTGGTTTTATACCATTCTCACTGGTTTATGGATGTGAGGCTGTCCTTCCATTGGAAATCCAGATTCTATCTCTTCGAATAGCCATTGCTAATGAGCTAACTATAGAGAATAATGATCGCTTACGACTCCAAGAACTTGAAGGATTGGACGAGAAGCGTCTTCAAGCACAACAGCATATTGAGCTATATCAAGCCCGTATATCTCGAACTTTCAATCGTAAAGTTAAGGAGAGGGTATTCAAGGTTGGCGAACTGGTATTAGCTGTTCGAAGACCGATGGTGATGACTCACAAAAGCAAAGGGAAATTCCAAGCAAAATAGGAAGGCCCTTATGTAATCGAGACCGTGTTTTCCAATGGCGCCTATCGGTTATCCAAGCCCAATGGAGATCTACTCATGATGCCGATCAATGGCAAATTTCTTAAGAAGTACTATGTATAAAAAAAAGAGACAGAATGAAAATAAAATTTCTTTTATTATTATTTTTGTTCAGAACAAAAATTTAAGGACGAGGACTACTGCCTTCCTTACTAAATACATAGTCGGCCAATGCATCGAAGACATCATTGCCTGAGTTCACGAAAAACTTGCAGGCAGCCATCCTCATCGCCTCTTCTTCAGGAGTTTTCCCTGGCTCTACTAAGAAAGCGAGGATGTCTTGTGGTGGCTTGGGAGTAGAAGAGCCTTCGTCTATATCGATTGGGCTTGACACAACTGGCTCAACGGGGCGCGTCTCGATGACGTCCTCAATCTTCATGGAGACTTCATTCTTTTGCTGCACGTCCTTAGAAGACATTTTCAATAGAGGAATGGAAACAAGAATGAATCTTTACAACGAGTTCTCATCTATTTATAGGGGAAAGCTATTAATGGATTGGTCTTGGAAATTGAAACAACTTGTCATTCCCGAAAAGACCTGTTCATTCATTACGGCAGATTCATTCATTTAATTGTGCAATTAAATCGACCTTTCGTTTCCCAAAAGAAACGCTGGTTCATTCATTCTTTCATTGATATTGGCATATATCCTTAATGACATCTGTTTTCTTATTCCCCAGCTACCAATGTTTGGTTAAGCTGATTACTGGTCTCTTTAGAGAGTATCTTATCAGTTGATTAAAAAGTTGGATTCATTATTTATCACGTTCTTATGACCTCTGAATAAATATTAAGTCTACTTCTTTTCCTATCTATCATGTCCATTTGGCCTCTGAATAGATATTGGTCTAGTTTTCTTTGAGTTGTTATGATCTATCATGTCCATATTACCTCTGATAGTATTGTATACTCTAAACAGAAGACAATATCTATTATGTTTATATTACCTCTGGATAGATACAAATCATTGAGTATAGAAGACTTGTCATTTCCATTCTCACTTTATCATTATAAAGTCTATTACATTTCTTAGACTTTCTTACAAATCATAATGGAAATCTATTACATCTTGGATTTTTATTCTATACAACAACGATGACCTAATGGAGATCTATTACTTCTTTGAATCTTCTTCGTCGGATTCGTTGTTGGTGTCAATTCCTTACTTTCTGAGTCTCAATGGCAACCAGAACAGTAGGAATTAACTCTGGTCTTCTCTCTCAGACGAGAGGAGAATCTCAGAGTATGGCAGCCCGAAGACACGTTGCTGCCAATACAACTGGTGGAGAAATGGCGGCCCTTCAGAAGAGACATGAATGTATCCAGCATTGGGATATGATTCCTAGTTCTGCCGTGAAAGAAACTCTACTACCCAATTTCTCGGGATAGAGTTGACTCCACCATCCAACTTTCCGTGTATAAAGGCTCTTCCTACCATCTGAGGAAGACCCTTCTATCCCACGAAGAGTTCTGAGTTGTCTGGTTTGTGCGTCAAAAGCGCATGAGGTCCCTGATGTTGATGTCAGAAGAATGCTCCCCACAGCATCCAAGTCCCCAATGCCGGTTCTGGAAAAGTTTTTCAGCCAAGCTTCTGCAGAAAACAACAGAGAAAAATTTTCAACAGAAGTATCATCAGCTACATACTGGCCAATTAAAAACTGATGCTCGCGCACCTTATTTAATAAGGATTTGCGCTCATGTTTTCATGCGCACTTTATTCAACAAGGATTTACGCCCGCGTTTCATGTGCACCTTATTTAACAAGGCTTTGCGCCCGTATTTCAGGCACACCTTATTTATCAAGGATTTTGTTCTTGCTTTTCAAGCGCACCTTATCTATTAAGGATTTGCGCCCATTTTTAGCAGGCGTACCTCATCTATCAAAGATAGGCGTTTGTTTTTCAACAAAAATTTAAAGGCAGCCGATTGCGCACCTTGTTTAAATTAAAGAAGAGTGCACCCTGCCTCTTTTATGTAAATCAAATACCTATTTTGGTGAAATAATATGCACGATGGGCTTACCATCAAGATCAGATGGTTCGACCCTAAGAGTTGTTGAATCAACGTCTGGTGATCTGGCGTACAAAGGAACGACGTCGTAAAGCATCACCACTATCAGTCCCTTGTTGGAAAATGGAATTTTACAAAAAGCTATCTTCGAGGTAGAAGAAAAGTAGAGGAATAAGAATGTATAAAAAATTCCTTGACTCAGTTATTTATAAAGGGTCGAAGAAACAGTTGGCACGAGTCTATTTCGGGAAAGATCCTAATAAGAGGCGCTCATGACCATAGAACAGTTGCCACATGTTGTTTTGTTTCTCTTGGGAATGAACAAACATGGAAACAGTCAAAAGAGTTGTAGAATATCAATGCATCACGAGAATAAAGGTGGAAATAATACCAAGATTTTATTTTGTAAAGAGTAAGGCGCCTAACTCATGTATATTGTGGTTCGCCATTTCCCAATTTTTACGCCGACTGTTGGATATCCCTATTTTTACGTGAATGATCGCTGGATATCCCAAATTTTATGCTGACTGGTCAAAACCCGAATTTTACGCTTCTGTTCAAAGTATTTCAAATTTTGAAAATATTTGAAAACTTTAAAGGGGGTCTTGTAGGAGCGTAAAAAGTGCTTCATAGACTGAGTCAAAGAGATAGAGCTTTACACTAAAAATGAGCTATTTTACGCCAACTACTTTACGCCAGGGACAAGACAACTACTTTACGCCAGGGACAGGTTGTCAAATCATGCATTTAATGCAAAGTGATAATGGGTCTGACATAAAAGATCTTCTGACAGCGTATAACACAGAATTCGAAGGGATATGTTTTACACAGAAACCCATATTGTCGTTTAGTAGGTGGACTGAGCTATTTTACGCTCACAGGATGGCTTCTTTTACGCATGAATACTATATGAGCTTTTTACGCTCAAAGTTGACGTGTGCATAAGTTTATTTGGGCTACTTTTACGCTGAAGGTTGTTTTATCAACCACTTTATGCAAGAAGTCCATTTTAGGGCTATTTTACGCCTAGTCTACTACTTTAATCTCAGAGTATATTTGGGTTGTTTTTACGCCCGATCATTCCTGACTACTTTGGAACGTGGTTTGCCTACGTGGCTTTCATGCCACATATCTCGAAGAACGTGTGTACGTACATCCTATTCTTATTGAGATAATGGAACACGTGTCAACGTATTTAGAGGATAACTTCAGTTATGGGTGGCAGTTACTAGCGTAAAGACAGGACTTTGCTGAGTTTTACACACAAAAAGCCAAGTCTATAAATAGACTTATTTTTTTTTATATGAGACACACAGAGGGAGACAGGAGAGAATACATAGAGATCAAAACCCAGAGATTTTGATTCTCCAGAGCATTCTTCTTCAACCTTTCTTCCAGAACAGAGTGAAGCAAAGCAGGAAAGCATTCGGCCTCGCCATCAGTGCCCAAGTGCGTCGATACCTTTCTGGTGACTTAGTTCTTCCAGTTGTTCATCTGCTAGCAGTGATCTTCATCATCATCGTATGGTCCAAGGAACAAAGTGATCGACTTCAGATCAGACTTCCATAGCAATACTTCCCAGATCAATTTGTACTTTTTGTACTCTTTCAAGTTTTATTTTCAAAAGCCAATTTTAAGGCATTTTGTTAAGTGAAACAAGACTCTGGCACGTTTTCGATGCAAAGCGGGTCCAAAGACGGACACCGTTTTGACCCAAAATTACCGTTTTACCTCTCTATCCAGAATTGGACTTATGGATAGGCAATCCTAGCTAATTTGAGTATTCTAAAAACATTGGTAATATCTATTTCAGCATACAGAGACTTTTGCATAAGTTGACTTCCGTGACTCATCTGAGTGGTTGTACTATCGGTTTCACCAGCTAAGGACCTCAGGCAAGTGCACTTTCTGATTGCTTTCGATTTATAGTAGTTTCCATTTCATGTTTATACATATGCTCTCTTGTTTGATGACACGTGGTCACACGAATTAGTATCATGGATTTGTTTATACCTCTTGATTGTCATTTACATGTTTACCATGCTTGCGACTTGATTCCATGAGTACTAGCTGGACGGGAAAGTATCTTAGTAGACGTGTGAACTACCCCCTTTACATCCTAAAATGTCTACACTTGACTAATAGCAGCTGCACACGATACGTGCAGGGTGCCGGATTTATCCCTTAGCCGTTCATATGTCGAACAAGATATTTCAAAACAAATAAGATAGTTGTCTTTTACTTGTTTTCCTTGTTTTCTTCACCACTTGCCATGACATCCTAGTTACATATTTTTCTCCAGTTGATATATCTTGTTGTAGAGTTACTTACTTGCTTTTTAGACATGCCATGACATCAGTTACTTTCTAGTTTTATTTCACATATGTTATTTTTATGTCTTGTGAATTCTATTGTGTTTTTGCATTGCCGTCGGTTTGTGTGCTTGTTCCATTCCTGACTGGAAACCAACATTTTTCAGGTTAGCTTGGCTTCTCTTAGCATTGGGAGATACGGGTGTACTTTTAGGCCAAAATCTAGAAATTAGATAGATGTGGTATCAATTTCATTAATTGTAAGAACCTTGTTCTTTCTTTAAATATAAATGTTGTAAATGTTGCAATCAATTTAGAAATGTGAATGAGCAATAAATGTTATTTATGTGATTTTGAGCATCATGACCGTGACAACGTTCTACCGCCGACTCTGCGGCGTAGGCTGGCTTGAACACGCACTCGTATCCCAAAAAGCGGGTGCGGGTCGTGACAAGTTTTTGTGGTGGCCCATGCAGGTCAGTTTTCGCAAAAGATTGTGAACTCGTGGTAGTACCTAAGTTAGTCGTACTGCTGCGAGCCTGTGACTAGGAAATGCTCATTCACTATTAGGATTGAATTGATCTAAGAAGATGATTAGGACTAGGAGTCCCCAGTTTAATTGGCTATTGGGTAGTTAAGGTCGTTACATAGGCCATGTGATTTAGGTAAGAACTTATTGAATTCCACACCATATTAGCTTACTTAGAGGAATTTTCATAGAGGATGTACCATTATATTTGATACGATGGTAGGATCTAAGTTGAGTAAACTATCCGTTTGGTAAAACTGGAACTTTCTATGATTTGAAACCTTAGTCATTTGTTTGGCCCTCTCTAACTATTACCATATCATAAGTCCGAGTTGCTTATTTGTTTTCCATTTTGCCCTTAGAAATTACTTTGTTGAATTCTAAATTATTTGTCCATATAGGAATCTCGAGTTAGTTCTTTCATCAATTTTTTTTCTCAATTATTGAGTATCCATGAAATAGAGATTATAAAGGTTACACTTCTTTTGTCTTCAAATGATTTTCCTAATCAATCATCCCATTTTCGAGAATTGGGACTGATATGATAGATACTTACATTCTCCTAAGCTTGACGCTTTATGAAATTTTTCCCTCCCTTAACATCATCATATAGTAAAAATTGTTATTGCTTAATCATTTTCCAATGGCCAGGGGTAATTATTTTATCAATGTTTCATTTCCAAATCTATTATGTTTGAGCCTAACATGAATAATTATCCATATATATACTCCGATTTAGCCATATACGTTTTCTCCTCGATCTTGAATATAGAGAAAAAGAGATAAAAGTTTATATTTCTCTTGTCTTCGATCTTTTCTTTCAATCAATCGTTTGGTTTTCAAAATGGATACTTTCACTTCAAGGACAGATACATACACCTTCTCTATCATGACCAATTTGTTAAAAAAAAATTGAAACCCCTTTGAAATTCTTATGGATATAGTTGGAAGAATATTTGATGACTTGCAATGGCAAGACAACAGCGCACTGTCGCCATTTATTTGAGTTATCGAGACTGCGGGTTCACTGCAGCCAGCAGCGCACTGGCATGTCATGATCCTTAAGTTGAAATAATCTCGATTAAGTCTAAGTTATCGAATGTCATTGAAACTACGTCCTAATTGCCCCATTTTGACCATTAAGCCACATGTTAATATTGGTAGAGCTAATAGAATATTCGATACAATATCATATTTGAGTCATGAAACCTAGGGTTTATGCAGTCAGATGTACATTGGCGAGACATGGATTCTCGGTGAAATGACTTCAGATATGCATACAGTTTTCGAATACCATAGAGGCTATATCTTTTATTGCCATATGACTGTTGATTTTCATGATCCGCAAAAATCTTGCACTCCCATTCAAAAACGAATTTGATGTCCTATTTCTCATTATCGTATTATAAATAGATCTTGTAGTTCATCCCTTCCTACCTTTCCTTCTTACTTTCTAATCTCGAGTCGTCATTTGACTCCTCCACATTTAAAACTATTCCTAGATTTTAATTCCATGACCCACTAGATTCATAATCGCACCTAGATTGTGATTCTATGATGATGCATATACAATTGATCGTGTTAAAACGATTTCGAATTGGATCACCCTTAACGACTGAATGTAACTAGACTATTCTGATTATATTTCGATCGAGCCAATTCGTATATTTTCTAGACCTTGCCTAAATATTTTTGCTTAAATAGTTAATCGGGAAACTGTGCCAAACTATTTCAATCTTGATCATTTCTAAAATGATTTTGATCGTGACTAAGCTATTTGGCTATAACCATAATTGTGCCTATACCTCAACTCGATTATTGCTAATATTTATAACTCCATTCCAACTATGGTCATGACCATTTTGATCATGATCATGCTCGTGCCAACTTTCTATGTATCACCATGCTTGGATGACTTACACGATTAGCCTTGATCGTGACTGCATCTTAAATGTGACTATAATCATGTTTAGATTTCATCTAGAACTTTGATCATTCTTTAGAAAATTGGTCGTGATTAGACCATGCTGACTATAATTTGGTCATGCCAAACCATTTCAATCTTGATCGTCCTTAAAAACATTTGGTTGTCAACTAGACCATTCGACCGAAGGTTGATCGTGCCCAATCACCTTCTCCTGTTTGACTATTAATTTTTATTATTATTTTGATCATATCCGCGATTATGCGTGACTAACTTGAGCATGAATCATATCACCCCCTTGATTATATCATTTGTCGTTTTATTCGTACCAACTGAAATTTTGCCTCTTGACTAATCTTCATAGTCGTGCCTAATTGTGTTCTTTGAAATTTCTAGGATGAAACATTCTAAGGAAGGTAGATGGTAAAGCCCACTCGTCGAAGTTTTGAAATTTCGTCTTGGAAATTTTTAATTCTATTATAGATGTTTTGAAATAAAAGTAGTTTTGCCAAAATTTTCTTTTAATATTATTTTAAAATTTCGGAGATAGACTTTTAAGAATTATAGATCAATGATATTAAATACTACTTCTTTTAATATATTTTAAAATTTTGGAGATAGACTTTTAAGAATTATAGATCAATGATATTAAATACTACCTTAAATTCTTATGGTGACATATTATTAGAAGGATTTTCTTAATTGTTTGGATCTATGAAAATATATTTTAAAAAGTTATTTGATAATACTAGTGCCTATTTAAAATTCATTTAGCAAAATATCATATTTGGATTTGGTAAATGGTATTTTAAATATTACCAATAAAATCTAGAATTATTTTAAGATTATTATGGATTATTCTTGATTTATTGGAGTTAGTATTTATTTTAGAATATCGGAAAGATTTGATCAACCAAGTCCATCTATCCTGCTAGTCTTTAAATTCGAGGACGAATTTATTTTTAAGGTGGGTAGATTTGTAACACCCCTTCCCAAAATTTTAATATATTTTTATTTTATTTTATTTGAATTGCGATATTTCAAATTTTATAAATATTTAATTAATTAATCATTATTGAAGGCCCTAAGTGTCACGCCCCGCTCCCGTAGGAGCGATCGTCCTCGCTAAGGCGTGATGCCGCACGAGCCTAGATTGCGCTCGTGCAAGGCAGTTTCATAACGGCCGATTACAGCGGCGGCGATGGGATCGTCGCACAGAAGTCCCTAGCAGAAATATTGAAACATGCAGCAAAATTAAAGGCAAAACACAAGTTACTCAAAGGTGCTCTTTATTGATATTGGACAATCAGATTTCAATAGGCGCAAGGACAAGATTACAAGTCTCTCAAGCTCACTTTTCTCTTATTTTACAAGTCACTCGGCTCTCTCTCTCTCTCTCGATACAATGCTTGAGCCAGCGGAAGTTTTGGAAGGCAATGTCCATACATTATGTCCCGTATAAGTCTTGACTCCATGCGGCCGCACGCTTCGAATCGCCAAGGAAACTCTGTGCCTCGACGCATCCAAGCGAGCTCCGCGCCACGAGCTTCTACCTGTGCCTGCACATGAAAACTGTGTGGGTGTCAGTACTCAACTGTACTGGTGGAGTGAGCTCCTCGCCCACCCATACAAAATTGACACGATCATTTACTTTGTGCAATACAAGTCCCTTTACGATTGTCTTTCTAGTCTTGCCTTAGGATCACTTTTAAGATGTAGGCGTCTGACCAAACCGATGTGCCACGACGTGGTCGTGCTATAATGCCAACGTGTATTTCGATCGAGGCAGTGCCTCATCGCTTATGTACTTGACCGAACTTCAACTCGGGACGGCAGGGTCATGCCATACTCTATTCGTGACTTCAACATATTCGAGACAGTACTTCGCCGAGGAGCAACTTATGCAAACTCGGTCGTGCCCAGACTTTTACTTAAACTCAAGTGCCTATAGACCAATTCTCTTGCCAACGACGTCAAGGGGACGACTCGTGTCGGTCGTGCCTCTAGACCTTGCTTAGACTTGTTCGTGCTTCAAGATTGAGGCCGTGCCTCGCAACTCATCGAGACTTATCCATGCTACCGCCTTGCGGCCTTCCTGTTTGACTCATAAACCAACTTAGACAAGACTTGTCAAATCTAGTGTAGATTTCATGAATATCCCGACGCCAAGTATCGTGCCAAGCACGGTGCCTATGCTGCAACCCAATCTTAGGCCCAGACATTGTGTTACCGACTGGACATGCATTCAAGTTCTAGACTCAATCCAAAGGCATACACGCGGTTTTACCGCTATTCTGCCGACCCATCTACATGAGTGGTCACTAGCTGTAAAACCCCCCTATTTTTTATTATTTTTATTATTTTATTAGACTTAAAAATAAATTTATACAATTTATGGTTTTATTAATTATTAAAAATGACCTTAGCCATTGTTGAGTTTTGGAACACAAGACTACCATAAATTTTGGCACGGAAGATGTAGCAGTGTGCCTTGACTAGTGTACTAGCCATGCCGGGGGAAGCCTAGCCATGGTGATGTCCAAACTAGGAAAACCAGACCAAATTGTGAATTGACTTATTTAAAGTATTTTAATTAAATATTATTTTATATTTAATTTTTAGATGACCTGGTTTGTCCAATTCAGCCCGAACTGGGCCCGAACCAAATTTAAGCCCATGTAGGCATGGGATGGGACCAAGGTGGCCATGTAGACATATTTTATGTACGTAGAAATATTTCCTAAATTATTTTAGAATTTTATGTACAATTTCTAATTATTTAAATATTTGTACTATTATTGGTATTTTATTATTAAATAATATTGTGCAATACTTTGTATAACTTTTGGACCCGGATAAGGAGGTGTAGTATAAGTCCACCAAAGCCACCATTTGAATTATTTTAATATTTATTTATTGTTAATATTATTTCGGTTATGATTAAATAAATATATTTATTATTGTTAAGTTGCTATTATTGATTTTTATTTTATTTGTCAAACTAAATTTACATATATGTAAATATGTCAAAAATAGATTCTAGATAATAAAATTTTCATTTGGATTTTTATGGAGATTTATATGGTATATATATATATAATATATATATATATATATATATATATATATATATATATTATATATATATATATATATATAAGAATAAGAGAAAGATAAGAAAAAGAGGAAAAAAAAATCATTGTGGTCGGCCCCACCAAAGTGGCAGCCGACCACATGCATCCGACTACAACAAAGGAAAGCATAGCAGCAACTACATGCTAGCCGCCCAAAAGCAAATAGCAGTAGCAACCCATATAGGCCGAACCCCTTTGCTCATTGACATATATACACTATATATTAGTAAACTCCAAATCCCCTTTCAAACCCTAATTTCTTCTCCATCTTCTTCCTTCTCTCTCCTCCATCCTCCTCCCTCTCCTCGGTGTGCGTGCCAGCCTCGTCGGAGCGACATCATCCCCGCCTCCCGGTCGCCACGGCGACAGCAACAACAACAAATACCCACAACAACGACAGTTTTTAATATCGAGGTACCCGACTTCTCCAATTAATTTCTCCTCTAATTCTTATCCGTTTTTAGATCCGTCAATTCGGGTAGAAAGCCCACATGACCCTCTATCATCCTCTTCAAATAGTTTTTTATTTATTCCGCAATAAATTTTGTATTAATTAGATTAAAAACCCCACTAAAAATCAGTTTTCAAAAATTAGAAAACCCCGGTACGACGTGCGTCCCGCCAATCCGGACGACGTGGAAACGAACCGAAGGTACCAAAATGTCCGTATCGACTTTGTGGACGTGCAAGAATTGACGGAATTCAAATTGGTTGCGTGTGCGTGACGAATTTGATCAGTATCCATCAAATTTTCCCGTATCAGGCATTTTCGGTATTTTCTAATTACTTTGTGCACACTCATCAAATCACGACGAAACTTGCGCCATTGGGCTCGAAATATTTTTCTAGTCCTGTGAGCCAAGTTTGGTCCGATTCTGAGACCGTTGATCGGGACGCCATTTAACGGGCCCACAATCCCACTCAATGGACGATTTTGTGCACGGCCCACCAGAATCCAAAATTGGACATACCGTTGGGTTTATCTCATCAAAACAAATCCGTAGACATGTAGTTTGACGACTTTAGATACCGTAGATATTGGCACGTATTTCGGTGCAAAGCGGGTCCAACGGCGGATATCGTTTTGATCCAAAATTTTGATTTTGCCCATGTTCCAAAATTTAACTTTTGACAGGCATTTCCTAGGCATATCTTATATTCCAAACTCGTTCGTGATGTTTGTTGCAGCATCCGGAGTCATCTGCGGGATTTGGCTTTTCTTGCTTCGTTTATTTGTCTGTTCGAGCTACTGGATTATTCTTTTTTGCACATAACCTCAGGCAAGATACCTTGCCATTATACTGTTTACATTCAGTCTGTATTTTATTACATGTCACTGTTCATTATTTCCAGTTATTACGGTTCTTGATTTACTACATGCTCAGTGATTATTAGTTACTTTGTTACTATCCTTTGATTGCATGTGGATCTAGAGTTAAGGGACTACCGTCTGTAGTGTATTGCATATCCCTTGACACAGTTGTACCACGAGGATGTGTGAGATGAGTAGCATGTAGAGGTCCTTGCGTGTGGGCTGATCCCCCATGTGCATGCGTTAGGACTAACTGCTAATAGAGGCATGTTAGGAGACTTAGCAGTTAGTAGTGGTATATGAGACATGGATGTGACTCTGTTAGGCATTGGGTGGGAAGAACAGTTCTTTGACGTATGGGTCCTTATGCACTTTCCTATTACTGATACTGCTGGCCTCTGACATTCGAGAAATGTTATGCTTTGAGGTCCTTGGTATCCTGATGGGGCCATACCTGAGATTACTGATACTGCTGGCCTCTGAGATTCGAGGAATGTTATGCTTTGAGGTCCCTGGTATCCTAATGGGATCATACCTGAGATTACTGCTACTGAGCCAGATACCCATGCATTGGAGGTTTGTTCTTAACTGCATAAACACAGTAGTACTGTTAGATTACCTTATTGTTGTCTTGTTACTTATTTTCTTTGTGGCATATTTTATATTCAGTATTTATGGCATGTTCTTCCTATATTTTGTTACGTCCCTCTGAGGACCTGGTTATCTCTCCAGGTGTGTGGCTTCTGTGATATTGTAGGTGTTCTACTCGAGGTCACGATCTTCTCTATTCATTCGAAGATGACGTGTCTTGGGTTTTCTTTGCTACTTCCGCCAAATCATTTCCGTTTTCATGTATATTTTCCTTACATGTTGGTAGTAGATTTGTCTCCGCCCAACGTATTATACGAAGACTTATTACAGTTGATTATATGATATCTTTATTCTTCGTTTGGTGGATGAGATTAGATTACTCTTGGTTTACTGTATTTTATAGCTTAGTATTCATACGAGATTTCCATACATTGGAGTATACTTCGTATGTATGCAGCTGGCATGGATACGTACCTAGTCCTAAGTATTTTGAGACTGGGGCGTTAAATATTTTTGTGGTGGCCTATGCAGGTCCAGTTTGTCACTTCGGTTACGTTATTGTACCGATGTGAGCCTGCAACATAGGATTAGAATCTAGAAATCTCATCCATACAGCTTGACCTCTTCCCTTGGCTTCAAATTTTGAACTCTCGTTCGACTTCCTTGAGTTGCATCTTGCTTGATTCCTTTCTACCGTTGATTCTTATTTTTGTTCTTAATGTCAACTAGGAGGATGACTACACTAGTATATGCTCATAGGTCAAACACATGGCTAAAATGGTCATATTGGCAATTGGAATACATTTAAGACTCTAATTAAGTTAAAAATATTTTTTTTTTAAAAGTGTGATTTAATGATTAGTAATTTATAAATTAGGATATTACCAAGGAAAGTTTTAATCTTGAGATTTCTAAATAGTAAACACCATAGGATTGATACTGCAGGAAGGAAAAAAAAATATATAGCTAGAATCTTTATACCATTGATTTAAGAAATTGATTGGAATTTCGAGTTTTGATATTTATGAATTATGGAGTTATAGTTATACATCTTTGAACAAATATAAAATTGATTGGATTTTTGAGTTTTGATATTTATGAATTATGGAGTTATAATTATACATCTTTGAACAAATATAAAATTGATTTGATTTTTGAGTTGTGATATTTATGATTTATTGCAATATAGTTATACACCTTTGAACAGTTATAAATTTGGTTTGAAAATGATCTCAGATTTTAATTGTGGCAGAAGGAATTATTTAAATTGCGTCGTACAACTTGCGATTTTCGTGTTTAGTAAATTTTAAATTTTAAGTGAAAGTAATGATGGTGAATTTGGTTTAAAATATTTGAAAGTTATGAAAACAATTTTTGAATTTTTTTTCTTTATTTTAAATTGTGTCCTATGATTGAGGATTTACAAATCTATTTAGATTTTGGGTTCTTTTTAAAATTGTGAATTTGGATATCAAATTTCGTAAAATTTTTATTTATTTATTTTATGACTGATAAGATTGTTTGAAAATTTAGTTTAATGTTGGATTGCTAATATCACAAATTTTAAGATAAAATAAAAATATATTAATGATGTGATAAGGTTGTTTTGATTGATCAAATAAAGTTACCATTTAAAAGTTGTGATTATGTTTGAATAACTTAGTATGAATAGAAGTTATAATTGATGAGTGCATTAAATTATTGAGCTAAAATTTTGAGATTACTTTGTATGTGCTAGAAATTTTATCGGAGGAGCTATTAATTTCTGTAGAGTTGTAAAGTTATGATTGATTATGGATATTTATATATAGAATCATGATTTATGAGCTCTTGAGTTTGAAAGTTGAATGGAAAATGTAAAATTTGAAAAAGTTAGTAGTAACATGACAAAAATTTGCTTTGAGATTTATGAAAGTGATTTAAATTTTTGTCATGATAAATTTGAACGGCTTGGAGTGAGTACAAATTTTGGTGGTTAAATTTTTTATATTTATTCAGAAATTGTTGGAGGAAATACGAGTTAAAATATTAATGGTAGGCCACAAAGGTAGCCTAATGAGTTAGAAGTATTCCACACAAATTGCCATATCACTCATGACCATGATGGTAGTGTGTACACAAGTGTTGTTAGTCATCTACCAAACTATGCGACTGTATCCTAATCTTGACTTACTCGACCTTTCTCGTGACCTACTAACCGTTGGCGGATGGAATAACGAATTAATCGCTCCTTGACTGTATTCATCTAGAAGACTATATTCTCTCTGGAACTGTGTTCCTAAATTATTTTACTGGACTCCTTAATTAATTTTATCTCATGCTTTAACTTGATCTCCTTTATTTTTGTGCATTAATTTTCACCTTGTGAACTCCCACTTCTATTTTAGATCTTTTGGCATCTTTTACCGTGACTTTGATATTTGGAGCACAACACTAGACTTTTCCTTCCATCAAATTTTATATGTAATACCTAGACGAGCCCACCTTCATGTAGATATATCATGTCCCACTAAAATACGTCTCCTTGTACTCTATTTTCTTGATATGACTTTCTGGTCAAAATGGCTAAACTATAACCTATACCATAATACCAAAATACTTCCTGACTTCAATTAGAGACCCAACCTTGACTCAATCCCTTTGACCCGATACGTGAATATGTTCTACTAAATTCCTTAATGCTTACCTTGTGCATTACCTTGATTGCTTGACCCGTTGTCCCATCACACTATTAGTTTAACTCTTGTAAGTTGGGTAGAATACCTCACCACCTAACAAATCCTTTGTCCTTATGAATCGTGTTGATGAGCTCACTTAGACTAGAAATTCAGAGGACCTTAACTTATCCAGACAAGCAAACCGTAAGTGAAGAAAACTAGGACAACTGTAAAGGCCCACACTTCGGGCAAGACTTGATTTTAAAAGATCTTGGACCATTTAAAATTTCCTTCAGTACCTCCCTTGCTCATATTTTGACTATCTCATGCTGCTAATGTAGCTTCAGTTTTGCAAGCTTATTTCGTTATCAAGCTTGATCATGACATATTTTATTGGTGCACCCACTAACATATTGTCTAATCAGAACCGGTGCATGATGGTCTGATCAACCTATTGCACTTTGGTTCGCTTTTCATGTATTATTCTACGTGGATGGAGACATAGTTAAACCTGCCTTATAGTCTCTTCCGCGACAGCTTTGACAACTCTCATTTGAATTATTTCGTCGCCTATGAACCTCGTATTTCGTACTCAATAGCATCGACTTTACTTACTTTAGAAAGACCACACACGGTACTCGATAGATAGACCCAAGATATCATCTTTAGTTGCCCTATCAGTTATTTATACACAAGTGTAGATAACCACCGACCGACTCATGTGGCTATATCCTTGCCCTTAAACTACTCATCCTTTACTCAAACCTATAATTGTTATCGTGCCCTTCCAAACAATCTTGAACACTCGAGAATGATTTTAATCGTTCACCTAATCAAACTCCTTATCAAGTTGATTAGTATCCCGTTTTCTCGAGGAACCACACCTCCCAAATGTCCAATCTTCTCCCCGATTTACTCGATTCCACACCTCCCAAATGTCCGATCTTCTCCCCGATATACGTATCTTTGTATATATCGACCTCAAATTTTCTAATGCATGGTTGTGTTGAACGTCGTTTTATCGCCTCCTCCAAAATTTAATTGTATTTTGGTATTGACGAACTCTTCCTATCCCTCAACCCTATCTACCCTATTAATCCTAAATTTCGAGGACGAAATTCTTGTAAGTTGGGTAGGATGTAAAACCCCACTATTTTTATTATTTTTATTATTTTATTAGACTTAAAAATGAATTTATACAATTTATGGTTTTATTAATTATTAAAAATGACCTTAGCCATTGTTAGTTTTGGAATACAAGACTACCATGAATTTTGGCACGGAAGATGTAGCAGTGTGCCTTGACTAGTGTACTAGCCATGCCGGGGGAAGCCTAGCATGGTGATGTCCAAACTAGGAAAACCAGACCAAATTGTGAATTAATTTATTTAAAGTATTTTAATTAATATTATTTATATATTAATTTTTAGATGACCCGGTTTGTCCAATTCAGCCTGAACTGGGCCCGAACCAAATTTAAGCCTATGTAGGCATAGGATGGGACCTAGGTGGCAATGTAGATATATTTTATGTACGTAGAAATATTTCCTAAATTATTTTAGAATTTTATGTACAATTTCTAATTATTTAAATATTTGTACTATTATTGGTATTTTATTATTAAATAATATTGTGCAACACTTTGTACAATTTTTGGACCCGGATAAGGGGGTGTAGTATAAGTCCACCAAAGCCACCATTTGAATTATTTTATTTATTTATTGTTAATATATTTCGGTTATGATTAAATAAATAATTTATTATTGTTAAGTTGCTATTATTGATTTTTATTTTATTTGTCAAACTAAATTTACATATGTAAATATGTCAAAAATAGATTCTTGATAATATAAATTTTCATTTGGATTTTTATGGAGATTTTATGGTATATATATATATATATATATATATATATAATATATATATATTATTATATATATAATATATAATATAATATATATTATATATATATAATAAGAATAAGAGAATAAGAAAAAAAGGAAAAAAAAATTCATTGTGGTCGGCCCCACCAAAGTGGCCGCCGACCACATGCATGCGACCACAACAAAGGAAAGCATAGCAGCAACTACATGCTAGCCGCCCAAAAGCAAATAGCAGTAGAAACCCATATAGGCCGAACCCCTTTGCTCCTTGACATATATACATATATATTAGTAAACTCCAAATCCCCTTTCAAACCCTAATTTCTTCTCCATCTTCTTCCTCCTCTCTCCTCCATCCTCCTCCTTCTCCTCGGCGTGCATGCCAGCCTCGCCGGAGCGACATCATCCCCGCCTCCCGGTCGCCACGGCGACAGCAACAACAACAAACGCCCACAACAACGACAGTTTTTAATATCGAGGTACCCGACTTCTCCAATTAATTTCTCCTCCAATTCTTATCCGTTTTTAGATCCGTCAATTCGGGTAGAAAGCCCACATGACCCTCTATCATCCTCTTCAAATAGTTTTTTTATTCTGCAATAAATTCTATATTAATTAGATTAAAAACCCCACTAAAAATCAGTTTTTAAAAATTAGAAAACACCGGTACGACATGCGTCCCGCCAATCCGGACGACGTAGTCGCGAATCGAAGGTACCGAAATGTCCGTATCGACTTTGTGGACGTGCAAGAATTGACGGAATTCAAATTGGTTGCGTGTGCGCGACGAATTTGATCCGTATCCGTCAAATTTTCCCGTATCGGGTATTTTGGTATTTTTCAATTACTTTGTGCAAACTCATCAAATCGCGACGAAACTTGCGCCATTGGGTTCGAAATATTTTTCTAGTCCTGTGAGCCAAGTTTGGTCCGATTCTGAGACCGTTGATCGGGACGTCATTTTAGCGGGCCCACAATCCCACTTAATGGGCGATTTTGTGCACGGCCCACCGGAATCCAAAATTGGACATACCGTTGGGTTCGTCTCATCAAAATAAATCCGTAGACATATAGTTTGACGACTTTAGAGACCGTAGATATTGGCACGCATTTCGGTGCAAAGCGAATCTAACAGCGGACATCGTTTTGACCCAAAATTTCGATTTTGCCCCTGTTCGAGAATTTAACTTTTGACAGGCATTTCCTAGGCATATCTTATATTCCAAACTCGTTTGTGATGTTTGTTGCAGCATCCGGAGTCATCGGCGGGATTTGGCTTTTCTTGCTTCGTTTATTTGTCTGTTTGAGCTACTGGATTATTCTCTTTTGCACATAACCTCCGGCAAGATACCTTACCATTATACTGTTTACATTCAGTCTGCATTTTATTACATATCACTGTTCATTATTTCCAGTTATTACAGTTCTTGATTTACTACATGCTCAGTGATTATTAGTTACTTTTTACTATCCTTTGATTGCATGCGGATCTAGAGTAAGGACTACCGTCTGTAGTATATTGCATATCCCTTGACACAGTTGTACCATGAGGATATGTGAGATGAGTAGCATGTAGAGGTCCTTGCGTGTGGGCTGATCCCCCATGTGCATGCGTTAGGACTAACTGCTAATAGAGGCATGTTAGGAGACTTAGTAGTTAGTATGGTATATGAGACATGGATGTGACTCTGTTAGACATTGGGTGGAAAGAACAGTTCCTTGACGTATGGGTCCTTATGCACTTTCCTATTACTGATACTGCTGGCCTCTGACATTCGAGAAATGTTATGCTTTGAGGTCCCTGGTATCCTGATGGGGCCATACCCGAGATTACTGATACTGCTGGCCTCTGACATTCGAGGAATGTTATGCTTTGAGGTCCCTGGTATCCTGATGGGATCATACCTGAGATTACTGCTACTGAGTCAGATACCCATGCGTTGGAGGTTTGTTCTTAACTGCATAAACACAGTAGTACGGTTAGATTACCTTATTGTTGTCTTGTCACTTTTTTTGTGGCATATTTTGTATTCAGTATTTATGGCATGTTCTTCCTGTATCTTGTCATGTCCCTCTGAGAACATGGTTATCTCTCCAGGTGTGTGTGCTTCTGTGATATTGCAGTGTTCTAGTCGAGGTCACGATCTTCTCTATTCATTCGGAGATGACGTGTCTTGGGTTTTCTTTGCTACTTCTACCAAATCATTTTCGTTTTCATGTATATTTTCCTTACTTGTTGGTAGTAGATTTGCCTTTGCCCAACGTATTGTACGAAGACTTATTACAGTTGATTATATTATCTTTTATTCTTCATTTGGTGGATGAGATTAGATTACTCTTGGTTTACTGCATTTTACAGCTTATGTATTCATACGAGATTTCCATACATTGGAGTATACTTCGTATGTATGCAGCTGGCATGGATACGTACCTAGTCCTAAGTATTTTGGGACTGGGGCGTTATACTAGCAATGTCAAGCTATCTTAAAACTCGGCTCGGAGATATCGACTCGTCCCTCCATAGATAGCTAGCCCCGGAAGCGCCAAGTATCTCCCATGCGGTTATCCAGCATCCTACCTTAGCCGCCTCGCTTCTCCCACTACACCAAATTGGCAAATTAGAAACGCTACGTATTTTTCAATCTGAAACACTTATTTTTTGTTCCTAGGTTTTGGAACATATTAAATATGTTCCGGAGCAAAAAAAAATGTTCCTAATATATATATTTTTTAGAAAAAATATTTATTTAGATACGCTTTTTAGTGTTCTTAATATGTTCCAAATTAAGATAATACAATGTGCATATTAAGTAATTACCAAATAAAGCATACGTCCAAACAAACGAATATTTTTCTCCTATATGTAGAGCAAAACCTAAACGTTCCAAAACCTACCGATCTTTTTTTCCCTCTCTTAAAATTTCTCCTCCTTCCAGAACATCTAAATCTCCCCCAAATTAATATTTCACCTCCCTATTTTCTTGTCCGATCGCCAGAGGCAGGATCTTCGAACCGATCGCCAGAGGAAGGATCTTCGAACCGATCGCCATCAAGGAAGAAAGGTTCGCCATAAGCGTACGATTGCCATCGAGGAAGATTTGCATCTCAGGAGAAAAGGGTCTGAAGGGCTTGCCGTCATCCATCGAGGAAGGTTTATTCTTTCTATTTCCTCTATTTTTTTCTTTAATTTTTCTATTTCACCATGCCTCTCTATCTCCGTATGTTAGTATGCATATTTTTCCACATATTTAAGTACTGTATTTTTGTTTTCTTATTTCCTCAATTTACACAAGTTACTTTGATTCTCTTATGTGCACAGATCCTAGAAAATTATACACCAAAGGAAAAAATTTCATAAGCAAAAGAATTAATAACTCCTTATGGATATGGATGTCAATTTTCTTCGAACCCTATGGGACCCGATTTATTTCCGGACGGGAGCGAATTTGGGGATTTAAAAATTGGGACCAGGACTGGGATACGTAATTGATAAGTATTTCATGATGTAACTTGTTTGCATAGAAGAGTCCTTTCTTATATAAATTTTGTTCTGAGTTTCCTTGAGCTGTACAATGATCAATTTACAAATTACATGAATATAGACATAATTAAACATGAAAGCGGAAGTAATAGTGTTAAGTGTAAACTTGAGCCAGAACCCTGTATATCCATATCACCTAGAAAGTATAATCTACCGGTACAGTTGCTCTTAACCTCTCTACATTACCATTGAAACTAGATGACATCTAATAATGTAGCTTAGGAACTAATCCCTCTTTGACCTGTATAATTTGGTCTCCAGAAATTGTATCGGTGAAATTGGAATGATGAGGTCCATAGAGCACAAGTGATTTATATCTCGATACTCTTGACATTAATTATATTTGCTACTGTCAGTGTAACTTCTTGTTCATATTACTTCAGCCTGTCTAAAGTTTTTTGGAACATGTGCTATTTTGATTACATAAGATCTTGGGATTATTGACATTTGGATTTGCTCCTACTGCGAGAAATCTTTCATTATCATTTATGATGGTTTTTCAGATATATTTGTGTCTACTGATCTTTGTCGTACGAAATTTGCATATCCTGTGTGAGATATTTAGTGTTGAGTGCACACAAGAGCACAACCCCGAAACTTACCACATTGTAGCACTAAAATTACCTCATGCTCTCTGATACGCACACTCGTGCATACCCCTAGGTAATTCCAGGGCACCCTTCTCTGCTGGATACATTTACTCCTATACCTACGGATACTCCTTAACAGAACATCAATATTTTGATCTTGTTACTGCTGTTAAACCCACGAGCACTGCTTCCTGCCTACCATCTGCTGCTTAGCAATCTGTACACAAAAGTAATGCTTGTTGTTTGATTGCACTTTGTAGTTCACAATTCATGCTTATTCATCTTCCCGATTTGACTTTCCTAAAGACTCCTTGTTATAGGCAAAATCTGCACTCCACTCCCTTACCTTGCTGCCTTGCAAACCTGCACATGGGGCAGAATAGGGTGTTTTCCCTATCTATTTGTTTAACTACAGCAGTATGTCTAATAATGTAATTTTGCAACTTAATACCACCTATGTTGCAACTATTTGCAATCTGAATACCCATTGTTGCTCCCTATTTATGGTACACACTCGTAGGTAGGTGCACATATATTTACCCCCATAATTGCCCCTAATAATTTCCAGCTCAGATCTGAGCATACACTAGAGACATAACCCAGTAACAATCAATATATATTTTTGTTCATCGCATCTGAAAATGAATAACCAAATTTCCAGTTATTGGAACATAAGTTTGGAGTTTAGGATAATGCATAGTGATGCTTGCAACAATACATGAAAAAGCTGAGGTTGAGGAACATACAAAGGTTGAAAAAGCACAAAATCAGAATTGTTTTTTAACCCCATGAGTCCATGCCTTATTTCCATGCAATCTACAAATTTGATGAGTTGAACTACATATCTATGTCAGGATACTTTAATATTTGATAGATCTTTAGGATACTTTAATATTTGATAGATCTTTAGGAGTGTCTGCGATTCATGTAAGGATTTCAGTGAATATTGTCCAGAAATTTGTTCATTCCAGTGAATATTGTCCAAAAATTTGGCAGTCGTCAGGTCTTAAATTGATATCCATATATGATAAAAACAAATAATTTAAGTCTTCAAGAACCCATCATTTATTTATTTTAATTGAGATTTGCTTGCATAAATAATTAATCTCTGTAAGTCTTCAAATAATTTAATTTATTTCACACATGTCATACATCTTGGAGATCCTTAATATAATTGAAATATATTTCTATGAGTTTATGAGTATTTACTTTATTTGTTTTTATTTTCTACAGATCTATCTTATAAAAAGAAATTTTTTGGTATAGAAAATGCCTTTGGACAAGTCATGGATGAGTAAACGGGGGGGACTTAGAATATATTGAAGGTGTCAAACAATTTGTGAATTTTGTCAAGGAGAATGCTAACGGAGAAGACCGTTTTTTATTCCCATGTGTTCGATGCAGAAACTCGAAGGGACACATAGAGCTTGATTTAATCAGCTTTCATTTGTTGTCAAATGGTATTGATCAGAGCTATGTGCTATGGGATCAACATGAAGAAAAATCGATGGGCCATAAGTCTACAACAATACAACTCGACCCAATCAAAGAGGCTGATCAACCTATGATGGAAGAACTTGTTGATGATGTTTTCAATATGAATAATTGGGGGAATGAGCACGAGTTAGAAGACATGAATATTACACTTGAAGGTGGAGTAGGAGGCGATCAAACTATTGGTTCTGAGACCGAGATGAATAAGAGTAGAAAATACAAAAAATATAGGGAGATGGCAACACAACCTCTGTACAATGGTTGTCCTAAGGGTAAGACAATGTTGTCTACCATTATCGAGCTACAGAATTTGAAAATACGATACAGTTTGACTGGGAATAGCGTGACTGCTATATTGGATTGGGTAAAGTCTTTATTTGTAGAAAACTGCAATCTTCCCAAAAATTACCCACAAATGAAGAACATGATTAAGGACTTGGGAATAGAATGTGAAACCATACATGCATGCAGAAATGGTTGCATCCTATATTGGAAGGAATACAAGCAACATCATATGTGTCCCAAATGTGGAGTCAGCAGGTATAAGCTTGTCTTTGAGCATGACTCTGAGGTAAAAAAAGGTGTCAAAAAGAGCCAGCAAAATTTGTGAAATATTTTCCATTGATTCCAAGGCTAAAGAGATTCTTTAGCATTCCTTGGATCGCAGATGCAATGACTTGGCATAAGAAGGCAAAAACTGATAGAAATCTAATGAGACATCCATGCGACTCAGGTCAATGGGATTCAATTAATGTCAATTGGCCATATTTTGCCGCTGAGGTTAGAAATTTACGACTTGCAATATCAATTGATGGCTTTAACCCACATGGAACTCAAAGCAGCACTTATAGTTGTTGGCCGGTGATTGTAGCACCTTTAAATCTTCCACCATCTTTGTGCATGAAAAAGGAGTTTTCATTGTTGACTTTATTAATATCAGGGCCCAAATCACCAGGCAAACACATCGATGTGTTTCTAGAACCACTTGTAGATGAATTGAAAGAGCTATGGGTAAATGGTGTGCCGACGTGAGATGCATTTACTAAAACCTCTTTTACAATGAAAGCAATATTGATATGGGAGGTCCATGATTTACCTGCATATGGAACACTATCTGGCTACAATATTCATGGCTATAAGGCTTGTCCAGTATGCGCCGATGATGTTGACTCTGAGAATCTTGAAGACTCAAATAAAATATGTTATCGAGGGTATTGTCGATTTTTAAGGCCCGACCACAAGTTCAGAAATGATAAAAGATTCAACAAGACTGTAGATCATCGACCAACTCCACGACGATTATCTGGTGACGAAGTGGAACAACGAATTTATGAAATTCTTAATAGTAATGATATGCAAGGGGTTAGTAGAGCCACCGGCAAAAGAAGAAAGAGTAAGAACATTGGTAAAAACATAAGGTTGTGGTAGATGAAGATGTCAATATGGATGTTAATTCCACTATTGCACCTCCATGGTCGAGAAGGTCAATTTTGTTTGATTTGCCATACTGGAAGTTCCTTGAGGTTCGTCATAACATCGACGTCATGCATACGGAAAAGAATGTTACTGATCACTTATTAAGCATATTGATGAATGTCACCAGAAAAACAAAAGATGGATTGAAGGCACGAAAAGATTTAAAGAAACTGGACATCAATAAGAAATTGTGGTTAGTAGAAGAAAAAGACACCGAAAAAAACTTCAATGCCAAAGGTGTCATACGCCTTAACTAAGGAGGAGAAGGAAGAACTTTGTCGTTGCTTGAAAGATTTAAATTACCTACGAGATTTTCCTCTAACTTAAGTAATTTGGTGACTATCCAACCTCCAGAACTAAGGGGGCTTAAATCACATGACTATCACGTGATTATGCAACACTTGCTTCCAGTTTTGCTTAAACATGCTTTTAAAAAGGAGAAGGACTTGAGAATTGCTATTCACAGAATCAGTTTATTCTTTAATATCTTATGTGCTAAAGTGGTAAATAAGGAGGAACTCCGTAAAGCAAAGAGGGCATTGGTGGAAGCAATGTGTATTCTTGAAAGGAACTTCCTCCCTCCTTTTTTGTCATAAGTGTGCATTGTATGATTCATTTGGCAGATGAGGCTTTGGCATGTGGCCCAGTTAGATTCAGATGGATGTACCCATTTGAAAGGTATACTATCTTACTTTTTAAGAAAACATGTTTTGCATTTAATGCAATTTCACTTATTCTATTTAATATAACTTTTTAATTATGTCATGGAAGATTAATGAAGCGGTATAAAGAGTATACCCTCAATAAAAGATACATAGAAGGCTCTATAGCAGAGTCTTATCTTGCAGATGAATCTGTGATGTATTGCATGGAATATAAGCCAAATACAAGCATTGGTACTCATAAGTCGACTCGAGAAGATTGGTTGGATGAGGATGTTGACTTTACAGATGCGAAACCTTTAGATGTTGGAAAAGTCATTGAGCTAAACAATGTACAATTTGAACAAGCACGAAAGTGGGTACTCAACCGACTTAAAGACTTGGACGATTGGGAAGAGTAGGTTTTATCCATATATTTAGTTAAATGACTATTATATTTGTTAAGAGTATGAGTTATTTTGATTGTTATGAATTTATGCAGTAAGTATGCAGAATATTTTTGAAGGACGACTGTCCAGATTCGAAAAGATTGGGCTACTAAGACGAGCACATCAATCAAGGAATTCATTCCTTGGTTGTGTGATGAGGTAATTTACCTAAGCTAAGTAGCATTTTCTTAATAGTTTGTGTGTCACTTTTCAAGTTTTTTGACTAGTAAAATCTTTTGCAATACAGTTACAGAAGGCCGGAGAAACTAATACAACCTTATGGAGATTAGCCAATGGTCCAATGTATAAGGCAACAAGATACAATAAATATTGTGTCAATGGTTTTGTCTTTTCGTCAAGTTCTTCCGATACAAATTTGGTGACTCAGGATAGTGGTGTATCTATAAAGGCTTATACTACTTTTGTTGCTGGTTGAAAAGACAAAAATCCAAAGGAAGGAATGATGACTTACTATGGAATAATTAGAGATATATTGGAGTTGGACTACATAGATTTTAAGGAGACTGTATTTTATTGTGATTGGGTCAAGGTGGAGGATTCAAAAAATGGATGTAAGGTTGATCCTATTTGGAACCTTGTGATGGTAAATTTGAAGAAGCTCAAGAACAAAAAAAAGTGGAGGAGGATCCATTCATTTTAGCTCGAGAAGCCAGTGGAGTATTCTATTCAAAAGATCAAAAGGAAGATGGGTGGCACGTGGTTTTACATACGCCCAAGAGGCTAACTAAACAAGTTGACATGATAAGCATCCCTACCGACTATCAATCCATTTTGAATGACAACCCTAACCTTCAAAATTTGTTCAATTTTGATGAATGAACATATTATAGTGCATTGCTTCATTGGAAAATTGTATGGTCTCACTTTCTATAGAATTCTTTAGTTTGTACTCCAAAAGGTTGTCCTTTAATCAGCTTATCATAAATTGTTATTCACCTTACTCATTTATTTATTTATTTGATTGAAATTTTCTCTCTCTGGATTGAAGGTCCTGGATACTCAATTGGTTTATTAATAAGAACTGCAATATTTGAACTGTTTATTGGAACTCAAATCTAACAGTTAAAAAGTGTTGCCCAACAGTAAAAAAATTGTTGATAAACTAATTATTTTCCTCACAAGTGCAATCAAACAGTTAAAAAGTGAATTCCTTTTTAAAAAGTGCTCGTGAATGCTGCTTAGCAATCTTGTATAAACTCGACACGACACGTCTTCACTTCCTCGTGACTGTTTCAAGTAGGAGAAGTGACTGACATCTAACCTAGGTAGTAGGGCTTCTGAGGATGTATCAGTTTGTGTGTGTGTGTGTGTGTGTATGTGTGTTTTTGAGTTGAGTATCTGAGGATGTATCAGGATTAGGATACTCTAATCCTTAGTTCATTATAGGGTTAGCTAAGTATTTGTTGGTCCAGTTTAGAAGAGGATAGAAGATTAGCTTGAACTACTGATGTAAATAGAACATGTGGCATTCACTTGTAGCCCTTATCTTGAGTGAGTGAATAGAAGATGATTCAGATGACACACGCACTTAATTTGATCGATGTATCATATGAACAGGTAATCTAGTATTATTTTTGTCACATTTTTTTCCTTCTAATTCAACATGTTAATTTTAGTCTGTCCTAATTACAATTTATCCAGATTATGTCACTGTAGAATGATCTTTCCATATCCCATCATCTGTCCTTTTCTATTTCACATATTTGACCACACATTAAGTTTGCTGGATTATTAGGAGTGCTAGAGCAACTTTTTATTGCTCTTGCTATTTGCAATGCCGATCTGGCTTGGAAGTAGCATGTCACGACTCAAACTTTGGAGGCACCAATATTAATGGCTAAAAGAGAGCAATTATCTTTCAGTTTGTCTTTAGAAGTTCATTCTGAGTTGATAATTATGTAAGGTTCTAGAATTTTTATCATCATCTTTTTTATGCTCAAGAATACCTATCTGTAGCATGAACCATCTTTTTTCTGGTCAAGAATGGTCACCTTTTAGTCTTGGAAGTAGCATGAACAGTAGCAGTCAAAATCCGGTTGTCTCGAAAGATTTGGAGTAGCTACACAGAAATATTGCCAAACAAAGCTAGAAAATCATCCACATACAAGAAATGCCATATAATAGCATCAGCAGGAACCTAGCCCTGTACATTAAGGTAACAGCTCCAAAAGATAATACCCTGTACATTAAGGTAACAGCTCCAAAAGTGTTGCCCAATAGTACTTACTAGATTTTCTACATTAAGGTAACAGCTCCAAAATATTACTGGTTATAGAGAGGCCATAAATATTTGCCCAAAAAATTGAGATAATACCCTCAATATTCTTTAGTTGTCCTTTAGATTTGCAGCATTGGTACTTGCTTGCACTCACAGTCACTTGACACACTCTGACACATCTTGCACAGCCATTCGACACTTTGATTCACTGCATTAACTTTGCCATGACACCATTTGACACATGTTCTGACATTGACACTGCACTTTGATTTACTGTTGTACACTAGTTCACTTGACACTGTTGACACATTATCCACTGCCATGACACATTGGACACTCTTCATTTGCTACTGGAAACTCTCTTGCATTGACATTGACACTTGACACTTGCTTCACATGTTGACATTTCACTCGACACAATGTCCACATTGCATTCACCTCATTCTGTTTCGTGTTCAGATGCTTGGTACCATCCCTTTATGTGTATATCTATCCCATCATCTGTCTTTTTCTATTTCACATATTTGACCACACATTGAGTTTGCTGGATTATTAGGAGTGCTAGAGCAACTTTTATTTCTCTTGCTATTTGCAATGCCGATCTAGGTTGGAAGTAGCATGTCACGACTCAAACTTTGGAGGCACCAATATTAATGGCTAAAAGAGAGCAATTATCTTACAGTTTGTCTTTAGAAGTTCATTCTGAGTTGATAATTATGTAAGGTTCTGGAATTTTTATCATCATCTTTCTTATGCTCAAGAATACCTATCTGTAGCATGAACCATCTTTTTTCTGGTCAAGAATGGTCACCTTTTAGTCTTGGAAGTAGCATGAACAGTAGCAGTCAAAATCCGATTGTCTCGAAAGATTTGGAGTAGCAACACAGAAATATTGCCAAACAAAGCTAGAAAATCATCCACATACAAGAAATACCATATAATAGCATCAGCAGGAACCTAGTCATGTACATTAAGGTAACAGCTCCAAAAGAAGTTTGCTGAGCAAAAAGGGCTACAAGTGAATGCCACAAGATATAGGGCAAAGAGCTCAAGCACAAATAAAAACTGTGGCAAATAGAACATGTGGCACTCACCCTTCTTATCACTCAGGTAATCTAGTATTATTTTTGTCACATTTTTTTCCTTCTAATTCAACATGTTAATTTTAGTCTGTCCTAATTGCAATTTATCCAGATTATGTGACTGCAGAATGATCTTTCCATATCCCATCATCTGTCTTTTTCTATTTCACATATTTGACCACACATTGAGTTTGCTGGATTATTAGGAGTGCTAGAGCAACTTTTTATTGCTCTTGCTATTTGTAATGTCGATCTGGCTTGGAAGTAGCATGTCACGACTCAAACTTTGGAGGCACCAATATTAATGGCTAAAAGAGAGCAATTATCTTTCAGTTTGTCTTTAGAAGTTCATTCTGAGTTGATAATTATGTAAGGTTCTGGAATTTTAGCTGAGAAGTTCATTCTGAGTTCATTCTGAGAACTTCATTCTGAGTTGATAATTATGAGTTCATTCTGAGTTCATTCTGAGAAGTTCATTCTGAGAAGTTCATTCTGAGTTCATTCTGAGTTGATAATTATGTAAGGTTCTGGCTTGGAAGTTTATTCTGAGTTCATTCTGAGTTGATAATTATGTAAGGTTCTAGTACTGAGATTAGCTGTTCCTGGATGCAAATTGATATCTTGGTTTCTCTATTGTGTAGAAACTGTTCCTGGATGCAAATAACATCTCAGATGAGAGGATTAGCTGGGAAGGACTGTCAAATCTGAAGTCTTTAACAATCCTCTCGCTGAACAAAATCCAGTAAGTACTATTCTTGTTCAAATAACTGTTGTTAGCTCTTTGTGATGGAATATGGTCGGTGATTTATTTCTAGTATACAATTCTTGAAAATTTGGGTTAAGGTCTTTGTTTGTGTATATTGCTTGCATTTTTAAACGGGGAGGGGGAGGGGGGTGTTGCAAAGCCTGATGGGGTACAAATTGAAGATCCATGCTGTGATCTTTCTGATAGGTTGGTACTATCAACGTTTTGACTATAAAGTTTGAGTATGCATATTAAACAACAGTTTATAAACATTGGGGCACAAATTGAAGATCCACGCTGTCTCTATTGGGTTAAGGACTATTTATAAACATTGATTCTTATAAAATATAAGGACTATATATAACATGATTCTGACTTTGATTCTTATAAACATTGCGTTTATAAGGACTATTTATAAAATGAACGACCCTATATTAAAGGATGATTTATAAAGTTCTTACACTCTCTCTACGACTTAGGCACTTTTCATTATCTTATAATTTTATGTAAGCCAATAATCATTTCATTTTTTGTTGATACTGAAGGTTTTTTTGATAAGCACAATGTCAGAACATATGGGCAGCAACTTCACTCAAGAAAATCTAGTATCACAAGATAGCAACAAACCTCGGAAGAAAATTGACTTCAACCGACATGGAAAAGCAATTGGAAAGAGAGCGCCTCACTTTATGCACCGTGTTGGCGAGATTGTGAAGTCACATGCGTCCATCAAGTATACTGACTGGAGGTTGGTTCCTGATCACCAGAAGGATGAAATTTGGATTGGCATATTGGTGAGATAGACATTTTCTACATTTCTTCATTAAATTTTAAGGGGTTTTTTATTTAGAAAATAGTACATTAATATATGTTTTATTCCTCTTAACATATGTTTATTGCATAAAGAATTTGAAGTACCAACCTACATCAAAAGACATCTTCAGGGTTCAATGGCGAGTGTGTTTAGGAAGCATAAAAATACTTTGCGGAAGAATTTTTTGGACAAGTATCCAAATATAGAGGCACAAAAATTAAATATTCCTCCTAGAACAAAATAAGAGGATTGGGAGCAATTCTGTGAAAATGAGTGTGGGTAAAAACAAAAGAACGTAGAGTGAAAAATGCTAAAAACAAAAAGCGTAGTAGATGTGGTCATACTGGAGGACGTAAGAGTGCTGCAATGGTTGAGGAGGAAATGGTATGTATTCTGGTGCACCTTTGTTATAGTTCAATGGTTAAAATGATATAATAATAACCATTTATGGTACAGATTCAAAACAAGCAGATCCTACTATTCCAATTTCACAAACTGCAGTGTAGATAGAAACTCATACTAGAAAGGATAAAAGCATATTGCTGAGCGTTGTGGAGCTGATGATGAGATAAATGACATTAGTAAAGTTTAATGCATATACATAAATATTTTTCTATTTATTTAGTTATGTTCAACATCATATTACAGGAGAAAATTAAGGAAAAGGTCGAAGAAGCTAAAAATAGTGAAAACAATAGCGACATTCACCCGTTATCAATTGATTCTGATCCTTTGACTCAAGTTCTAGGTAAGAACTCAAATGGCAATCTTCCGGGTGTTGGTAGCCATGTTTCTAGGAGACAGTATGAGGATTGTCTTCCTTGCTATATAATGCTATTGAATGAACGAACGAAAAGGAAGATTACAGAAAAGAATTTTGAAAGGTTGGAGTCAAAAGTTGATTTATGTTTGAACATGTGTTCGGTGAGTACCTAACATTACTTTATAAAAGCCCTAAAATATAAACTTGATTGTGTAAAATCATATTTGTGTATTAATTAATTGTTGTTATGTACTCTAGAAAAACTTCTCACAAACAGAAGCAGAAGCAATTGTTGGGTCTTCGCCGCCTGCAATGATGATGAACATGAATCTAACAAGGAAAAGACATTCCTTAGCTGAAGGAGGCTCGATGACATCTGCACGCAATGCTGTTGAAGTGGCAGACAATGTGCCTACTGAAGTGGCATGCAATCAACCTACTGAAGTGGCATGCAATCAACCTACTAAAGTGGCATGCAATCAACCTACTGAAGTGGCATGCAATCAACCTACTGAAGTTGCAAGATTGTGTGAGCTGCTTGACTGGGATGGAAACTGTCTTGCAATTGCGAAGGAGGTAGTAGATCCAATCCATCGGGGTATATGTCATGGCTATGTCTTGGAACCTGATGAATTAAAGGTGAGCATGGTTACACGAAAGATGTTCTCTGCAAAGATTTACAAGGCTGATAAAAATCCAGAATCGAAAAAAATTGGAGAAGTTGCCCTCGGCGATTTTCTTGTGTGGAACAAGTCCTTCGTCAAATACATGGAGCCATAGTAAGTTCTGTTTTCTCTTCATTATAATTCTGCTAGTACAATAATCCGCTTCATTCTTTTATTACTGCGATATAATTTGATTAGTCCTTGACATACTTGTCTTAGCTCTATAAATTTTATTGAATTATTTTCTTTTGTTTTGAATAGGTTCTTGAGAAAACTTTTCACTGAAGATTTGCCTCGACTTTTGTGCGCACGAAGGAAGATTGCTGTTGATTTTTAGAAAGGCAAGCATTAGGCCATGTTTTAAATCATTTCAAATGGATTCAACTGAAGGAAACAAACATTTTTTGAGGAGCTGTTAGTAACTATAGTTGATGCTCGAAAACTTGCTTGTTATTTTTGGTATCTGTTTAACTTTTGTTTACTTGAGCATTGATGTCAAATTTTTTAAAGTTATAAAACTACTTGTAGTTTCTTTTTCTATCATAATAGTGTATGAGATAGTGTCCCTGTTTTGCTCTTCCTAGTTTTGGCATTCAATGTGGCTTTTCTCTTGTGTGTGTTTGACTGCCTCTATTATGTACACTGTAAGCCAAGGAGCTTCTTGAACCTAGTAATGTGATGTACAATGGATCAAATGTTCAAATTGCTCAAATGTTCACTCATTGATTTGTGTTTAAGCTATTACTTATTTTTGTATGATTTAGAATAGAATAATAGATACGCTTACAAAATGAAATTAACATATAAATAGGTACGCTTACAAAATGTTGCAAAATTTGCCAAAAAAATGATGAAAAAGTGTTACAATTTATATTTAGAAACGAGCAGAACGTGTTCCAAATTGATATTTAGAAACATTTCAAAGATGTTTCAAAAATAATTTAGAAACACATCACATATGTTCCAAAATCTACATTTGAAACGCTGTATAACTGTTCCAAACCAAATTTAGGAACGTAGTCTAACTGTTCCAAATATTGCAATGCCACTTTTAGGCACGGTTATGATATGTTCCTAAAAATATTAGGAACATACAAAAATTGTTCCTAAAGGCCTTTTTTGGTGTAGTGTCCCGGGCCGACATGATCTCGGCGCCCCGGCGATCACTCGAGAAGACTTCACCTTGTCGACAAGTTGTCTAATGACCATGCAAGACTCAACTCGATCTATCAAATCCTTCCTTAACATGACCATGCTTTACAACTTCTATCGAGACTCCCAAGTAGCGGGACCGATCTCGCGTGATTCCTTATCCAGACTTATCGAGACTTAACGAGACTCCCAAGTAGCAGAACCGATCTCGTGTGCGAGACTTATCGAGCCTCCCAAGTAGCGGGACCGATCTCGTGTGTTTCCTTGTCGAGACATAGAGAGACTCCCAAGTAGCGGGATCGATCTCGCGTGATTCCTTATCCAGGCTTATCGAGACTTAACGAGACTCCCAAGTAGCGGGACCGATCTCGTGTGCGAGACTTATCGAGACTCCCAAGTAGCGGGACGGATCTCGACGACAACCAGTCGCATGGACTTCCTTTGTCCGTGGCATACTCTTTACTAAATCCACCGTGGCTCGTGCCTTAGACAGGCCTGGTTCTATAGGCGACGCTATTGCTCAAGTCATATACCTTATACGACGAGCCTTGTTCTCGAGGGACTACGCAACTTGACAATCGCAGATAGAGCGGAACAGTGCTAGAAATAGCTTAGACCGACCGGCATAACTTTGTCTAACTTATTTGCGCAATAACTTGACGAACAAAGGCTACGCCAAGCTTCGCATCAAGGGAACGTGCCGTGCACGTGTTCGACTTGAACAACCATGTTCTCGGGTGCCTAGACTTAAGCCAAAAGCCGTACAAGATGACTTAACTGACGGGACGTGCGAAGGCTATGCCAAGCCTTGGACGACGGGATCGTGCATGATTCATCGAGCATTCATGCGGGCGACGCCTATGACTAAGGCTAATTCGAGTGTCGGGGAAAAACGACGGGACCGTGCATGCTTTATCAAGCATTCAAGCGGGCGACGCCTATGATTTAGGCCACATTCATAACTTCTTGGCAACTTAGACCAACTCTCCTTCTCCCAAGCCACGGGAATGAAGGATTCGAGTGTCACTTTTGAAAACACGCTGAACATACTTCAAAGACGGCCGTGGGACCTTTTCCAAGTTCTAGCATATATCGACCCGTCGGGATTATTCCCTTAGCTATGTGCATTCGTAGCTTTTATATTTGCCTACTTGTGCAAGTTGAAAACATGCAATTTATTATGTGAAGGCTAAGATGAGGCAAGTTCACCGAAACTACCCCACCTGAGCGAGGAGTCGCCTCGGCCGAGCGACTCTTCGAGTAGCCGTTGCAAGGCTAAGTCCGAAAGGCGCCGGCAAACTTCGCCAGCTTTGAGAAGCTCGAATCATAATCGTCGACAGACATATTTCCCTGTCGCAGCGTCATGAACTCGTCTTCTTTTTGTTGACGGACGGCGCGAGGAACGTACTATTCGAGGAAGGCTTCCTTGAATATTTTCCAGGAAATCGTGGCGTCTGTATCGGCTTCATAGATTTCTTGCTTTTTAGCGGCCCACCAGTCGTACGCCCTCAGTTGCAGCTGTAACGCCGCACAAGTTACCCGCTGGGACCCTTCAATGCTAAGCAGATTAAACAAGTCTTCCATCTCCGCGAGCCATCCCACGATCACATCAGGCTCCGCTCGCCCGTTGAACTTTGGTGGATTCATCTTGCAGAACTTCTTTGCCTTGAACAAGGAAGAAGAATCTATCATTTGCGGTTGAGTCTCTTCTTTCTCGTTTCTTCTTGGTCGCCTTGCTTTCCCTCGGGCCCTTCGTCCGTCGTCTTGTTGTTGCCCGCCATTCTGCTCACTATCTGAGTCAGGGCATTCATCTGTTTTTGTTGCACCTCAAATTGGGCTTTGAATTGTGTCTGAAGCTGCTGCTGCCGCAGTTCCATTAACTGTAGCATCTTCTGCATAGTCGTCTCGCTAGGCTCAGTACTTTTTGTGCTTGACGTACTATCTACAGTTTGGGTTGGGGCGGGATTGTTCCTTTTCTTAGTCATTCCTTCAAAACAGAGTAAACCCGTTAGTATTTTTCAAAAATATCTACGGGCTTACCTGTATGGAACTTTTATTTCACGCAGCATGTCGACAAGCATTCAATCGAGCCATCGCAACGGACATTCCAACAATGAAACAACTTTCGAAAAATCCGAGGAAACATAACTGTGCTCTGATACCAATTTGTCACGCCCCGAGTCGACAAACCGTTCGTCCCCAGTGTTACTTTGCCGATTCGATCGTCCTCGCTAAGGCGTGATGCCGCACGAGCCTGGAGTTGCGCTCGTGCAAGGCAAGATGACAAGTTCTCAAATGGTTATCATTTTATTTTGATATTAATACGCCAAGTCGAAACTTCACAAATCACATCAGAATATAAGACGCAGTATAGGAAGATAGAAATGCTTTTCATTCATAGCTTGCAACGAAGTACAAGTCGTAATTTATATTGGATGCCGTTGTGGCTACATTGATTGAAAACAGAAAGAAGATACATTCGACAAGTTGCCTGAACTAACACTTGTCGTTCCATACATTCGCCCCTTTATACAAAGCCGTCGATTGAATTGGCTTCAAAATACTTCAGCATAGGAAGAGCTTCAAAATGCCTCTCCGTACTTCAGTTCCAGTTTAGTTGCGATCGCCCGTCACACCTGGGGGAAATTGGGGGAGGGGATTAGCACACTTGCTAAGTGGACGAGACGAACCAACCCGTCTAAACCGACTCTGATTGATAGGATAGGCATGCTTTAGAGTTGTCTTTCTATTAGAACTATATGAATTCAGTTCATATTCGATAGCCATTTTTGCGTAATAAAGCATACAGTGAACCATAGCAGTTTATCATATTTCTTACCACGGCCGTGCTCGTCCCTGCATGAAAACAGAGATAATATTTACCCTGCATAAGACAATAGGTGAGCATGCTACTATCTTATATACGGTCATTGATGTTACACATCACGTGGGACTATCTCAACGGCATTTCGGCCCGCTCAGTCTAGGTTGCAAGCCTGACTGACGGTCCCGCAATGCATCAGTGCCGAAGCACGATTATTCATTCCCCCTAGGTCGATTCGATTCCGATGCCCTGGATATCGATTCGTGGAAAAATATCAACTTGTGCACAAGCTGTCCATGACCATGCCAATGCGTGAACAGTTTAACATATGCAACAGTTTTGTATAGCGCGAACAGTATTGAACGGTATTATCATTTCCCCCAACTTATGCAACGATTCATTTTTTCCCCAAGTCGTACTCCCGATTTAGCGTCCCGCAGGCACCAAATTGTCTGAGGCATCATAACCCACGATCGACATTTCATAATATTTTGCAGCACTTGAAATAGTCTATCTTTTTCTGTAAACCTTAAACTTTCTGAGTTATATGATAAAACTTGTATTTTTCAGAGTAGAACACTCTAAATCGATACGTTTTTCTTTCTCGAGTTCTTGACTTAGTGGATTGGCATGCAATTAACTTGGCATCGTTCGATTTGAATGAATTGAAGCAAGGAATTAGTTTGCGAGATGGAATGGAAAAGAAGGCCGAATCACCCACCGATTACTTTGCTTCGTGCCGATCGTCCAAGCGCTACGCAACGTCAATCCTTAGTTACGCGAGCTCCTGCAATGGCACCAATGCTTTGTTAGAATTCCTTCTTTTCCCATTGCCTCGAAATTGTAATTGCATCCATGAAAACGACGCGAAAGCACTTCAATCAAGCCCAGCGACAAAGCTCCAAGAAAACCATACAGCGGTCCGGTCCCGTCGAAGGGACTCTTATAGAGAGCTCGTGCGCCGAGACGTAGCCCGCTGCATCTAGGACTTGTTCCAACAGAAGTCGTTCCATTAGTTGGATCGATTCTCGTATCTTCCGTCCAAATCGAATTGAATCGATGCCGCAAGGCGTTATCGTTTACCAAGCTTAGCGATCGAGTCAGATGGCCATCTAAGTTCCCAGCCGATTTGACTCGGCGCTAGCATATTATGAAGTTCCGTCGCCTATCGAAAGCGGGGCGCTACATAATATACCACTAAAAAAAGTTTCGTCCCGAAACTTAAGAACAAGGGTCGGACCTTAATTTAGACGAACAACGCAGGGTACTTCTCTTTCATCTCCGCCTCCATCTCCCACGTCGACTCCTCGACTGTATGGTTCCGCCAAAGCACGCGGACCAAGGACATCGACCGATTTCGTAGCACCTTTTCTTTGCGGTCCAAAATTTGAATAGGCTCCTCCGAGTAAGACAAGTCAGTACGTAGCTCCAACTGATCGAAGCTAACCACATGACTTGGATCGTGCACGTATTTTCGAAGTTGTGAAACATGGAAAACATCGTGCACATCAGCTAAGACAGGAGGTAGTGCGATCCGATAAGCAACCGTCGCAACTCGCTCAATGATCTCGAAGGGGCCTACAAATCTCGGGCTCAACTTGTCCTTAACGCCGAACCGCATCACACCGCGCATGGGCGTTACTTTCAGAAACACATGGTCCCCGGCCAAGAACTCTAGCGGTCGTCGACGAAGATCTGCGTAGCTCTTTTGTCAACTTTGCGCGATGCGGAGTCTATCTCGAATCAAGCGGACCTTTTCGACGGCCTGCTCCACCAGTTCCGGTCCAAGCACTTGTCGCTCTCCGACTTCATCCCAGCATATCGGCGAATGACACTTCCTCCCATAGAACGCTTCGTATGGAGCCATCTGAATACTCGACTGATAACGGTTGTTATACGCAAACTCCGCAAGCGGCAAATACGTATCCCAACTAGTCTTTAGGTCGATCGCACACAGACGCAACATATCTTCTAAGATCTGGTTGACCCTCTCCGTCTGACCGTCTGTTTGGGGATGGTACGCCGAACTAAAGTTCAGTTTGGTCCCCATCGCTGCTTGGAGGCTCGTCCAGAAATGCGATAGGAATCGGCCGTCTCTGTCCGAAATTATTGAGGCCGGTACCCCGTGCAGTCGAACAATCTCATCGACGTAGATTTGTGCTAACCGATCGACGCTCCATCCTACTTTGATTGCGATGAAGTGAGCCGACTTGGTCAATCTATCAACAATGACCCAAATCGCATCATTCCCCCGCGGCGTCTTCGGAAATCCCACAATGAAATCCATCGAGATGTTGTCCCACTTCCACTCGGGAATGGCGATGTTCTGCAGCTCTCTGCCTGGCCTTTGGTGCTCCGACTTCACCTGCTGACACGCTATGCATTGCGATACGAACGTTGCCACGTCTTTCTTCATGCCGTGCCACCAAAAGTTTGTGCGCAAGTCCTTGTACATCTTGGTGCTTCCAGGATATAACGAGTACTTCGCGTAATGCGCCTCCGTCAATTTTTTTTCTTCTGAGTTCGGCAGTTTCAGGAATGCAGAGCCTTCCCTTTAGTCGCATCGTCCCGTCTCCGTCTTCCGCAAAGTCAGTCGCCCTTCCCGTTGAAATCAGCTCGCGCATTTTCTTCAGGAATGAGTCGTCCTCCTGTGCGGTCTTTATCTTGCTAAGTAGGCTCGATCCTAACTTTAGCTGCGCTAGGTGCAGGTGTCGATACTCAATTCCGAGTTCGATACCCATCGCTTCAAGGTCCCGCCGTATCTCCTTGTTTATGGCCAGTGTTCCCATAAATATTCTGCTAAGTGCATCGGCCACCACGTTTCCTTTGCCCGGTGTATACTCGATCGTTAGCTCGTAATCTTTTATGAGTTCAAGCCAACGTCGCTGTCGTAGGTTGAGTTCCCGTTGTGTAAATAAGTACTTCAGGCTTTTGTGATCGGTGTAGATTCTGCATGCCACACCATAGAGATAGTGCCGCCATAACTTCAATGCAAAGATGATCGCCGCCAATTCTAGGTCGTACGTCGGGTAGTTTTTCTCGTACTACTTCAACTACCGTGAAGCGTAGGAGATGACTTTGTCTCTCTGCATGAGTACGCACCCGAGGCCAGTTCCCGACGCGTCGCTGAATATCTGAAAGCCTTCTGGACCGTCTGGAAGTGCAAGGATTGGAGCTGAGACGAGCCGTTGCTTCAACTCTTGAAAGCTGGATTCACAGTCGTCGCTCCATTCGAATACTACTCCCTTCTGGGTGAGGCGAGTCAGAGGCGACGCTAGTTTTGAAAAGCTTTGTACGAACCTACGGTAGTAGCCCGCTAAGCCAAGGAAACTCCGAATGTCGCTAGCCGAGGCAGGTCGTTTCCAATCCACCACCGCATCAATCTTCTTTGGGTCCACCGCGACACCTTCGGCAGAGATTACCTACCCGAGGAATATCACGCTACTCATCCAGAACTCACACTTACTCTGCTTGGCATACAATTTGTTTTCACGCAGAATCTGCAGTACCGTCTTCAAATATTCTGCGTGCTCTTCCCGATTCCTTGAGTAGACAAGGATATCGTCGATAAATACGACTACAAATTTATCTATTTGAGGTCGGAAGACTCGGTTCATCAGATCCATGAAAGTGGCTGGGGCATTCGTCAAACCGAACGGCATGACGAGGAATTCGTAGTGACCATATCGAGTGCGGAAGGCAGACTTCGACACGTCGTCGGACTTGATCTTCAGTTGATGATAGCCTGAACGAAGATTGATTTTTGAAAACATAGACGCGCCTTGCAGTTGGTCAAACAAGTCGTCGATTTGCGGCAAAGGATACTTGTTTTGCACGGTCGCCTTGTTGAGTTCACGATAGTCGATGCATAGCCGCATTGACCCATCCTTCTTCTTCACGAATAATATGGAAGCTACCCACGGAGAGACACTAGGGCGAATAAATCCGTGGTCTAGCAACTCTTGTAATTGCACCTTCAGTTCCTTCAGTTCTACTGGAGCCATTCGGTAAGGTGCCTTGGATATCGGCCGTGTATCCGGGAAGGTGTCGATGCTGAATTCTATCTCTCGATCTGGCGGCATCCCTGGTATCTCGTCAGGAAAAATGTCGGGAAAATCTGCCACAACATCAGTCTGTATTGTGTTTGTATTATCCCTCCGTGTGTCTCGGACTGATGCCAAGTATCCCGCGCAGCCGGAACGCAGCATACGCCTCGCCGAGATTGCCGACACCATCATTGCCGTCTACGAGACCGTACCGCACGAATACGAGAACTCTGTCTCGCCAGGAAGACGAAACACCACTCTCTTCTCCGCGCACTCGATCGTTGCACGACAAGCGCCCAAACAATCCATGCCCAAGATGATGTCGTAATCTTTGATGTCTAGTACGACGGCATCCAAGGATAGATATCTTTCTCCGATGCAAATGTGGCCATCCCTACAAATAAAGTTCGCAGGCATATCGACTCCCGACGGAGTGCTAACGCTAATATTTATATCTAGTGATTGCATGGTTATTTTATTTTCTTTCGTATAATCAGCAGATATAAAGCTATGCGTCGCACCCGAATCGAATAGCACTCGAGCAGGTATATCTTTGTAGAGTAATATACCTGTTACATCCGTATCGGACGCAAGCGCCTCGTCCCGAGTTAAGGCATAAACTCGGCCTTGAGCTCCGTGGCGTTGGTTCTGATGGTTGACGGGCACCGCATTCGCGCCTTGCAGTACCGGCGCTTTATGCGGATTCGGGACGTTCCTCGGTGGGTTGTGTTGATTCGGACCTTTGTGCGGGCAATATGTAACTATATGGCCTACCTCGCCACACTTGTAGCAAGATCTCGTGACGCAGTCGACGGTTCGGCGCCCACGCCTACCGTACCTGGTGCAGTGTTGACTGCCATGGCCTCGATCATCGAATCTGTTCGGACGCTTTGTTATTCCCGATCCCCCGGCGCCGGCGTCGTTAGGACGCTTGTTGAAGTGGTTACGGATGCCTCTACTCGACAGATGGCCAAAGATGCGCTCACTATTAAGAGCGGCATTATAGGATTCACGGTATGTTCGGCACCTTTGATTCACGATGTCCCTTCGCAGTTCGTCATTTAGGCCCTGTTGGAAGCATTCACACCAGGCTTCCTTATTGGGCAGAAAGGCGCCGGCAAACTTCGCCAGCTTTGAGAAGCTCGAATCATAATCGTCGACAGACATATTTCCCTGTCGCAGCGTCATGAACTCGTCTTCTTTTTGTTGACGGACGGCGCGAGGAACGTACTGTTCGAGGAAGGCTTCCTTGAATATTTTCTAGGAAATTGTGGCGTCTGTATCGGCTTCATAGATTTCCTGCTTTTTAGCGGCCCACCAGTCGTACGCCCTCAGTTGCAGCTGTAACGCCGCACAAGTTACCCGCTGGGACCCTTCAATGCTAAGCAGATTAAACAAGTCCTCCATCTCCGCGAGCCATCCCACGATCACATCAGGCTCCGCTCGGCCGTTGAACTTTGGTGGATTCATCTTGCGGAACTCCTTTGCCTTGAACAAGGAAGAAGAATCTATCATTTGCGGTTGAGTTTCTTCTTCCTCGTTTTCTTCTTGGTCGCCTTGCTTTCCCTCGGGCCCTTCGTCCGTCGTCTTGTTGTTGCCCGCCATTGTGCTCACTATCTGAGTCAGGGCATTCATCTGTTTTTGTTGCGCCTCAAATTGGGCTTTGAATTGTGTCTGAAGCTGCTGCTGCTGCAGTTCCATTAACTGTAGCATCTTCTGCATAGTCGTCTCGCTAGGCTCAGTACTTTTTGTGCTCGACGTACTATCTACAGTTTGGGTTGGGGCGGGATTGTTCCTTTTCTTAGTCATTCCTACAAAACAGAGTAAACCTGTTAGTATTTTTCAAAAATATCTACGGGCTTACCTGTATGGAACTTTTATTTCACGTAGCATGTCGACAAGCATTCAATCGAGCCATCGCAACGGACATTCCAACAATGAAACATCTTTCAAAAAATCCGAGGAAACATAACTGTGCTCTGATACCAATTTGTCACGCCCCGAGTCGACAAACCGTTCGTCCCCGGTGTTACTTTGCCGATTCGATCGTCCTCGCTAAGGCATGATGCCGCACGAGCCTGGAGTTGCGCTCGTGCAAGGCAAGATGACAAGTTCTCAAATGGTTATCATTTTATTTTGATATTAATATGCCAAGTCGAAACTTCACAAATCACATCAGAATATAAGACGCAGTATAGAAAGATAGAAATGCTTTTCATTCATAGCTTGCAACAAAGTGCAAGTCGTAATTTACATTGGATGCCGTTGCGGCTACATTGATTGAAAACAGAAAGAAGATACATTCGACAAGTTGCCTGAACTAACGCTTGCCGTTCCATACATTCGCCCCTTTATACAAAGCCGTCGATTGAATTGGCTTCAAAATACTTCAGCATAGAAAGAGCTTCAAAACGCCTCTCCGCACTTCAGTTCCAGTTTAGTTGCGATCGCCCGTCGCACCTGGGGGAAATTGGGGGAGGGGATTAGCACGCTTGCTAAGTGGATGAGACGAACCAACCCGTCTAAACCGACTCTGATTGATAGGATAGGCATGCTTTAGAGTTGTCTTTCTATTAGAACTATATGAATTCAGTTCATATTCGATAGCCATTTTTGCGTAATAAAGCATACAATGAACCATAGCAGTTTATCATATTTCTTACCACGGCCGTGCTCGTCCCTGCATGAAAACAGAGATAATATTTACCCTGCATAAGACAATAAGTGAGCATGTTACTATCTTATATGCGGTCATTGATGTTACACATCACGTGGGACTATCTCAACGGCATTTCGGCCCGCTCAGTCTAGGTTGCAAGCCTGACTGACGGTCCCGCAATGCATCAGTGCCGAAGCACGATTATTCATTCCCCCTAGGTCGATTCGATTCTGATGCCCCGGATATCGATTCGAGGAAAAATATCAACTTGTGCACAAGCTGTCCATGACCATGCCAATGCGTGAACAGTTTAACATATGCAACAGTTTTGTATAGCGCGGACAGTATTGAACGGCATTATCATTTCCCCCAACTTATGCAACGATTCATTTTTTCCCCAAGTTGTACTTCCGATTTAGCGTCCCGCAGGCACCAAATTGTTCGAGGCATCATAACCCACGATCGACATTTCATAATATTTTGCAACACTTGAAGTAGTCTATCTTTTTCTGTAAACCTTAAACTTTCTGAGTTATGTGATAAAACTTGTATTTTTCAGAGTAGAACACTCTAAATCGATACGTTTTTCTTTCCCAAGTTCTTGACTTAGTGGATTGGCATGCAATTAACTTGGCATCGTTCGATTTGAATGAATTGAAGCAAGTAATTAGTTTGCGGGACGGAATGGAAAAGAAGGCCGAATCACCCACCGATTACTTTGCTTCGTGCCGATCGTCCAAGCGCTACGTAACGTCAATCCTTAGTTACGCGAGCTCCTGCAATGGCACCAACGCTTTGTTAGAATTCCTTCTTTTCCTCTTGCATCGAAATTGTAATTGCATCCATAAAAATGACGCGAAAGCACTTCAATCAAGCCCAGCGGCAAAGCTCCAAGAAAACCATACAGTGGTCCGGTCCCGTCGAAGGGACTCTTATAGAGAGCTCGCGCGCCGAGACGCAGCCCGCTGCATCTAGTACTTGTTCCAACAGAAGTCGTTCCATTAGTTGGATCGATTCTCGTATCTTCCGTCCAAATCGAATTGAATCGATGCCGCAAGGCATTATCGTTTACCAAGCTTAGCGATCGAGTCAGATGGCCATCTAAGTTCCCAGCCGATCTGACTCGGCGCTAGCATATTATGAAGTTTCATCGCCTATCGAAAGCGGGGCGCTACACATCCTACCATTTCTATGGCCAAGACTTATTCGTACACATTTTGCCTACGCGTTCCTTCGATTCCGAGCCACGCTCGCACGACTATCAATCTTTCCGTTAACATGATTTCAAGGTCTCGACACTCTCCCATTCTTCAAGTCTTGCTTGAACTCATCGTATCACTTGGCTGGATCGTGCACGCATTCTAAGCGTCCCTAAAATACATGCATTCAGCCAAGCCGTATGATAGAGAATTTGTCATTCTCACTCGAGTCGCATCGTGCACATACCCAGGCGTCCCTGAAATATATGCATGTCAGCCGAGTCTCGTGAGCAGGGTTTCCTATATTCGTGATTCAGGCTATCCATGCATGCCAATCCTCAAGATCAATCTTTTCGATTGCTAATACTTGCAACAGGGGCATCTCGCCTAACCGCTAGGCCAATCTTTGCGAGGCTAAGTCAATGTCAGGATTGGAATCATAGTTCCCCAACAATAATGCCAACACTGACCCCAATCCTAGGGACAAACCAAAGTCGATCATACGGGGTTTTCTACCCAAGCTCGCGTCACTCAGATTTCTAAACACCGAGCACGATCACCTAATTCGCATTACGTCACGCGTTGCGTATATTCGAATCCCTTCAATTCACCAATTCTAACCAATTCATGTATTCGATCACGAGGTCGTCTCGCTCGATAATACGTTGTGCCCCAATCTCACGCGAGTCCGATAATCTGCGGTGGTTCATGAATCACCATGCAACGCTCCCACAGAATAATCATTCTCATCGGGACGTAACTCTTGTTTGAGTTTTAGACTAACTCATTCTCGATACGCGGATTGGACCTACTCAATCCTCAAATTCAACCGTCAAATATGCTGATTTATTCTCGAGTCTACCTTCGTGTCAAACCACAAGTCGAAGCAATCGGATTGCCACGCCATCCAAGTTCAATCACTCTCGCTGCATGAATCACCATACCAGCCCTCACGCGGAGTGATCGTCTCAAATCGGTGCGACGCATGTGCGAGGCTGGAGTTGCGCTCACATAAGACAAGAATGTCGAAGTTGTGGTTATCGACGAAGCAAATCCAAACATTTTCATTTTCGTCCAAGCCAAGATTTCAATTCGATAGTCCGTTTGTCATTCGTTCAACCAGAAAATCCTCGAGCCAAGTTTATCTCTTCCTCGATATATTTCAATATCCCGAGTATAGCATCCATTGGAACAATGATATTTGCACGATCGTCATTCGCCGAGTCAGAGTACCCCCGAGTTATCGCTGTTTTCCATAAATAAATTCACTTTATTTATTTTGAATTTGAGAAAATTACAACTGTAGGAATCTAATCTAGAAGACGATTACTTTATCCCTTGGACGATGCGATGAAGAAAACTCGAACTTTGAAGAACTTGGACAGCAACTGGGCAATCTCTCTGTTCTCTCTGAAAATGACTTGTAGTCCTGATGAAGATGAAGAAACTCTTTTTTATAGAGTTCAGGATAACTATCCATAAGCATACGCTCAGGTAGTTACTTGACGTGTGCATAACTGCAGGGACGCGTGGCAAACTCTGATGGAGACACGCTAGCGTGCGGTTGAAGGTAGTGGAGCCTATTCAGGAGAAATTGATGGCATGAGTGCCACGTTGCATAACTTCTGAATAAGTGGGTAACTGAGTACAGGACATGTGAGAACGTGTGTTGACTGTACGTTGAAAATCATCCTGGATACAACTGCTGTGGTACGCTGCCTTAGAAGAAGAGTCATATGCTAGCTTTTGAAGGTACATGTCTTGCATACGCTGACTTGGACAGCGTAGGGCCATATGAAATCCATACGCTCACTTTATGGGCAAGAAATCGTATAAAATCCATACGCTCACTTGGTTGGAGAATGAGCTTTATGGAGTCCATACGCTCACTTGATTGGGCAATGAGTTGTATGAAATCCATACGCTCATTTGGTTGGGGAACGAGCTTTATGGAGCTGATACGCTCATTTGATTGGACAATGAGCTGTATACATTTGAAGGAGTTGACACGTGGCTATCCTCAATCTTCTCTGATACGCCATATCTTCCCATAACTGACAAAATCCTCTCGAGCGTCGTGACTGCGGAGATGACGGCTGACAGACTGTCAAAACTGACAGTAATGATGGCTTTTGCATTCATGAAGGCTGCTGAGCTGTCCTCGTAAAAGACAAAACCGACTCTTCGAAAACCAATACGATGGTTACTCTTCTCGTGACAACTGTCTTTGCACGAAAGACGAGGTGTCAGATTCATTTCCCATTTAAATATATACTGTGTTGTCACTTCAGTAAATAATAAAATATTCACTGAGTGTATGGCTGTTGAATGAGCGTACAACTCTGAACTGAGCGTATGGCCTTGAGCGTACGACTTTGATTGAGCGTATGGCTTTGAGCGTACGACTCTGACTGAGTCTTATGTCAGCGTGTCATAATTTTTCACACCCTACAAGACCCCCTTCAAAGTTTTCGAACTTTATGATTTTCAAAAGTTCGAAATTACTTTGAATTTTTAAAGTGGGAATAAGTTATGACACGCTGGCATAAGTTTGTTCATTCTCCTTGATATCAGCACGAATCTCTAGGGATTTGGCCGTCGTTTGAAATTCATTCTTTTCTTATAAATAGGTCTTTCTCAAACCAAATTTATTTCTTTACCACAACTTTTGCTTTCAAGAGAGAAAAGAGCTTTCAGAAACTCAAAACCCTTCTTCTCCTTCTTCGTCTTCAACTCCATCTCCATTAATGCCGCCTAAAGCTGATGCTGCTGCTAAGGGAAAGGGGAAAGCCCCTGAGGAGTCGTCTCGTCCTACCGTCGACACTGCCACTACCAAGAAGATGGCCGGCCAGCATTTTTCACGCAGTGAACGGCCATTAAAGCCTCTCTATGGTGAGGACGAAGATGATGAACAATAACTATTCCCTTTTTAGGGCTCTGGTTAGAACAAAACTCAGAAAACGTATCCCTCTTTAGGGCCAATACGTCAGAAAATACGCTTCCCTCTTTAGGGTTTAGCCGTATTTCATGTTTTTCGTTTTTACGAAAAATATGTTTGGAGCGTATATCTGAAAGATACGCGTATCTTTGATAGAAATGTCAAAATACGCTGTCTTGAGGAAATATGCTATATCAAGAAGCCTCACTGAGATACGCTAACTACTGTGTTAGCGTATGCTTTTGATGATCATCTTGTCAACCAAGTGCTGATACGCTCAATCTGAACATAAACTGAACTTTTTTTTTTAATTTATCATCCACTTAAGATAGAAAAGAATGATCTCTGAATCTGTCATACGCTAAGGATAGTCTGAGCGTATTTCGATCTTTGAATCTGTTATACGCTAAGGATAAACTGAGCGTAAGCTGAACTTTGAGTCTGTCATACGCTTAAGGATGAACTGAGCGTATACTGAACTTTGAGTCTGTCATACGCTTAAGGATAAACTGAGCGTATACTGAACTTTAAATCTGTCATACGCTTAAGGATGAACTGAGCGTATACTGAACTTTGAGTCTGTCATACGCTTAAGGATAAACTGAGCGTATACTGAACTTTAAATCTGTCATACGCTTAAGGATAAACTGAGCGTATACTGAACTTTGAGTCTGTCATACGCTTAAGGATAAACTGAGCGTATTTTGCACTTTTGTCATGTCTTGATGTTTGAAGATTTTAAATGTCTTATTCTTCTTTTGCAGTGGACATTCTGGCTCAGGAGGCAGAATTTGAAGGATGTGCAGGAAGTAACTATAAAAGTGACTTATCACATGCTCATTTTCCCCAATTCGATGGACCCTCTACAAGGATAGCTCTCTTGACAAATCAGGATAGTGACACCTTGCTGAACTTGATAAGTGGATTACCTTTACAGAGTGTGGATAGTATCACTCACTTGAAGCCAGCATTTCTTTTTGGAGATGCTATTGACAAGAACTCCCAGCCCGGTCTTGATAAGGTACCATATTCTTATCATAGGGATGGTGATGCGAATCAGCCCATGTATCTGAGTGGTTTGACAAAAAGCATCAATATAGCTCGTTTATTTCATTCGGGTCAACAAAGACAAATGAAATGGGATATTACTCCATCCCGTCAAGCCAAAGCTGGGTGGATAGGATATCATCAGGGAAGATTTCGAAGTGGTACTGAACCATATGTCACATCTTTGCGAGGACTGCTTCCTGCCACCATCCCTCCCGAGGACTCAGCACTCCTGAAGCCAGTCAGGGTTCCAATCTTTGCAAACGAATTTGCTCAACTGGAGAATGCCATCTACCCAAAATAGTCTATGAGACTTACTGGTCTGGTAAACCCAGAAAATACTAGATGGACTGCTCTAGTAAGATGGATTCTGAGGAATTTCGGTGCTCAGTTAAAGGCGATAGGCTTATATGATGCCATTAAGTGTACTACTCATGGTTTTAGGCCAAACCCGGATTTGTTCCTGGCGTTAGCAGAAAGGTACAACTACCGTACTGGCACCTTCATGACTCCCAGAGGCGAGATGGGATTCGCCCTTCATTAAATGGAACATATTTCTCAGCTGCCAACAGCAGACTTACCATATGAAGAGTATATCCCTTTTGTTGATGAAATGAACAAAATCTCCAATGCCAACCCAATGATTCTTTATGTATTTGAAGAATTGATGTGCCATTATAGTATTTGTAAGGCTTTCTATAAAGGACAAGATGGGAAAGGAGATTCCAACTGTAATTCTTCTAAATGGATGGCCTATTTATTTCAAGGCCGTACTGATGAAGTTCAGAAGAAGAAGAAGACTGAACAATATGTTGGTAAATTTAAACCTCTAAGTCAGGCAGAGATCAACAGATTAATCAGAGAAACAACTCATGATGACATTATCATCGAAGAAGATATAGAGGGCTACAAAGCTGGTGATAGGTTAGAGACCTATATTAAGTAGGGTGGTCGAGAATTATCTGCTGAAGGTCATCTGGCTGGATTCATCTCTTTCTGGCTAAGAAGATTCGTAGTACCTGGCACCTGTTCAGCAGACAGGATGCATAGAGGAGTGGTCTTTGCGGCAGTCCGTCTAGTTTTTGGATATAAGATGGACTTGCTGACAGCAATGACCTGCCGTCTGAATGCCGGATTAAGGGCATATACAGACAGAATGTTCGAATTGGCAAAGAAGGACTCTACATCTTTTCCTCGGGTAGAGATGCCTTTTACATATTTATTTGGGTGGCTGCTTCTGCATTTTGAAACTCTCATGGATGCTGGGATGGCTAGACCAGGTGATACCTTTCTGGATAGATACAGTCACATACCAAAGTGGAAATATGACACTTTGACAGATTGCAGAACTATTTTGAACAGGGGAGAACTATGGAGCTGTACTTGCATCCCTCCACCTGTTGGCTATGAAACCATGCCTGGGAGATTGATTGACGGCATTGGTGGCAATGAGTTGGATGATGTTCAGCACGAGTGGCTGAAGAGGATTAGGCCATCTCACCTGATTTGCCGTCGTGATGACATCACTTATCTAGAACCATATCTTCCGAGCAGATTTGCTCGACAATTTGGTTATGATCAGTTGCATGTAGGCAATGCAACGACATGTTTTGGCTATCAAGGCGGGTTAATTGATGGTGCCAGAGCCTGGATATATTACATTGCGAAGGGTACAGGGGCTACCTTTTCTATGCCAGATCCAGTCACCCATCGGAGAGGAGCTAGAATATTGGCGTCCTATGCCAGATTCTATGTATCAGCTAATACCTTTGATGAAAAGTTTAGCATCTTAGGTAGAAGCTTTATTCATGTTGAAAAGAAATCCACCAAATCAGCCTTGTCTAGAGATTGTCACGACCAAGAGGATCCCCTGGCTACTGATGAAATTGATGATGACATTTTGGAGACTTTCTTCTCCGATAATCTACATCAACCATTACATGTACCCATCGGGAGTGCTGAAGAGAGTATATCTGCTGATAGTGCACCAAAGAGTGCACCAAAGAGGAAGCGGGGCAAAGGTGCTGCTGGTCCTGCTGTAAAAAGAGCTACTCGAGCAGAGACTCGAAGTCGTGGAGGAATTACTATTCTAGGGAATTCTCCTGTTTCCAATCGAGTCAGGGATGCTGATGAAGCAGGTAGTGACCAAACAGACACTTATCCTACTGTTCCATTCACAAAGAGAATAGGAAGAAAAGTGATAGTTTCAAAAACTAAATCCGTGATTTGTCTGGATGCAGAGAGCCCCACCGATCGTGCTGTGCGATTGGCTTTAGAAAAACAAGCTGCTTTTGATTTTTCTGTGAAGGCTGAACCTGTTGAAGAAAATATCCCTGAAGCTGCTGGGTCATCCATGCCTTCTGATATAGGATCAATTCTGCCTACGGCCGATGATGCGCAAGTGACTAGTCAACCTGCGGTAGAGGTCGAACATCAGACTGAAATGGCTAATGACTTACCGATTTTGGGAGAATCAGTGAAGGAAGCCACTACTCTCGGACCCATTGCTGAAACTTCGGAAGGCAACATGAGTGATGACGAGCAGGTTGACTATGAACCTTCATCTCATTCTTTTGAAGAGGAAGATATGGAGATAGATGATGAATCACCATCTGAAACTCCAGTTGGTGCACTGAAGACCATTGGTCAACACTCAGGGTTGACACCAGAGCCAGAGAGACCTATAGAAGTTCAAATTCCTAGTACTTCTGGGGCGGGCAGTAGTGAAATAAACCCCGTGTCAGAAAGTACTCTGAACAGACTGCGAGCCGGGCTGGATGCTCCCAAGGAAACTGAATATGAACCAGCTCCAGGTAATAGTTTATTCAGCAAAATTTCACCTTTTCCTTGCTTTATTATTATTATTATTTTAGTTTTGATCATATTTCTTTAATCCTAACAGCTGTAGGAACTGCACCGGCTATAAGTTCGACTCAAATCCCATCTGTCCAATCTGATGTGGGTGAGGGGAGTTCACATGTGCCGAATTCTCCAAAAGCCCTCACTTCAGCTCCGAGAATAGAGGCTCCTTCTGCTCCTTCCTCTACTGTTGCAGCGACTCCCGGTTTTGAAACAGGGATAGCAAAGATCATGGGAATGTATTCCGATATTATTTATACATATATGGATACATACTCAAAACGACTTATGAAGGATGAGACTATGCCCTTTTCGACTCTTCGAGAAGCGATTAGTTATCCATTTTCAGCTCTAAGAAATGCTGGTTATGAGGCCCAATGTGTCTTCTTTGAACATCTCCTGAATGATTTAGAAGCAAGCATCCATAAATACTGGGAGATTAAGAAGGAGGATGTTGAGTCTCTGACTGCAGCTGAAATTTCTCAATTGGAGAGTGAAGCTCAAGCTCAGCATATTGCTCTGACAGAATTCCTCGTTCAGTCTTCTAAGGAATTAATGGCGAAAGATGAAGAAATATTAAGTACTCGTCAGAATATGGAGCGTTTAGAGAAAGATGAAGCGTCAAGAGCTGAAGATCTTAGAAAGTTAAGGGAAGAGCTAGCTCGTCTTCAGGAGCAAATTGCCTCCGTGGAAAAGGAACAATCAAAGATTACTGCTGATCGTCAATCTGAAGCTGAACGTTATCAATCTTTACAGCAAGAGCGAGAACAGATAAAAACCCATCAGATTGAAGAGACCAACCGCCGTAGCTCTATTGTTGCGGAATATGATCAACGGATGATTGTATCTGAAACAGCAGAGCGCATCAAGAAAGCTCATGATGAGAAGATGAATAATGTAATCGCTCATATTCAGGAGATAATCACTCCTCCTAAATAGATCTTTTACATTTATCATGTATTGAAGTCTTGATACCCATTTGTAATCAATGTTCTGAGTTTGATTGAAATGAATATCTTGATTTGATTTCAATTTTATGGATGATATTTTTGTAGAAAACATGTTCAGAGGTAAATGATACATGACATATTTCAGTAGAATAGAATATATAAATAAATTTTGTAACTCTATCATGATATTAAACCAAAGATAATTTTAGTTTAACACTGGCGAGAGAAAACAGAATTCAGATATAAAGATATCTTTGGATTCTTTTTTCCATGATCTTTGAATTCGGAAATCAAAAGACGAGATATCATTTTCATAGCATAAGAAAATATGATACATACTAAGATAGAAAATTCAGAGGTAATATGGACATGATTTTCTATACAAGATCTTTATTAAATCCACTGGGGATCTAACAAGACAAAATATCAAATTCTCTGGGAAAATGATACGTGGTAGAATATCAGTTTCCGCTGGGGATAATGACATCGAAATAGCTTTTGTAGAGAAGAATAAATTTTTGATTTTAAACTTACTGGGGAGTAATAAAAATATTACATATATTGATAAAATTTATACATAATATTTCTTTAAGAATTTGCCATTGATAGGCATCATCGTGACTTTCCCATCCATAGAAGCAAGCTAATATGCTCCGTTAGAGAAGACTTTGTTTACTAAGAATGGGCCTTCATATTTCGCATCAAATTTGCCCTTGCTCATATGTGTCATGGTCATCGGACGTCTGACAGTAAGGACCAACTCTCCTTTCTGATATGCTCTGATATTGACTTTTCGATTAAAAGCTTTTGAGATTCGGTCTTGATACAGCTCGATATTTTGTTACGCATACAATCGCTTTTCGTCTAGAGCTTCCAACTCTTGAAGTCGAAGACGATCGTTGTTCTCTGTTGTAAGTTCATTGGAGATTGCAACTCTAAGAGAAGGAATCTGTATCTCGAGGGGAAGAACAGCTTCACACCCATATACCAAAGAGAAAGGTGTACATTCGGTCGCATTGCGAACTGTAGTACGGTAAGCCCATAAACATTCACCAAGCTTCTCACTCCAGTTATGTTTGTTGGAAGAAACGAACTTTTTCAAGAGTTTGATGATTGTTTTATTGAAAGCTTCTGCTAATCCATTGGCTGCTGGATTATATGCTGTAGAAGCCAGATTATTGATCCGATGATCGTCGCAGAATCGAGTAAATTTCTGGCTGACGAACTGTGGTCCGTTATCATGGATAATACGCCAAGGAACACCAAATCGATAGATGACATGATGTTTGACAAAATTAATAACATTAGAAGTCTTGACTTCAGATAATGAGATTGCTTCAGCCCATTTGGAAAAGTAATCGGTTATCGCTAGAATAAACCGATGTCCTTTTGATGATGGTGGATTGATAGGACCAATGACGTCCATGCCCCAAGCCTCAAAGGGCCATGATGCCGCTGTTGGGTGTAAGAACTCTGACGGTTGATGAATAAAGTCTGCATAAATTTGACAGGCTTTACATTTCCGAGCATATTGAATGGCATCAGCTACCATCGTGGGCCAATAATAACCCATACGTCGGATACGATCTTGAAGTTTAGGACCTGGTTGATGAGCTCCACAAACACCATCATGTGCTTCACGGATTATCTGTTGTGCTTCTTCACCAGCGATGCATCGGAGGAGAAGACCGTCGTAGGCTCGCCGATATAGTGTCTTCGTAGTATGATTGTAATAGAATCTGAGAGATCGACGCCGGATAGATGCTGCTTCACTCGGATTGTTAGGAAGTACGTCATACAACACAAAGTCTAGAAATGGACGTCTTCAGTCTTCAGTTATGGTGTCTGTTTTGTTAGAAAAGACGTATTCCATAGTAGAATCAGAAGAAGATAAAGACACTTTATCAAACTTTAATCCAGCATCAAGGTTAAGAGAATCTTCGTCTGGATTATGGGGAAAAGCCAAAGCCAAATTATTATCAACGCAGAATAGTTCTCGGTTATAAACCACTATTAATTGTTGACGTCTGATTGGTATGGCTAAGACAGCAGCAAGATTAGCCAAAGCATCAGCTTCTGCATTATAGGCTCGTCGAACATGTTCAATAAAGAAACCTTCAAAGAAAGAGGCCATAGAGAGTGCTGCTAGATGATAAGGTATCAAATCCTGATGACGGACTTCATATGTTCCTCTGATCTGATTGACAATAAGCTTGGAGTCTCCATAAACTTCTAAATATTGAATATCTAGATGTTTAGCTAGTTGAAGACCGATGAGCAACGCATTGTATTCTGCAACATTATTTGAACATGATTGATCCAGAGAATAAGCCCTCTGAATAGTTAATCCCTCTGGAGACACAAGAACAATTCCAACTCCGGCGACAATATCGCCATTGGGACCTATTCTAGATGCTCCATCAAAGAATAGACGCCAAGTAGGAATTTCTTCAGAAACCATATTTGAATCCAGAACTTCATCAGGAATCTCATCATATAATTTAGAATCTTCTGGGACTGCATGAGCTGCCAGAAAATCAGCAAGAGCCTGTCCTTTAACCGACTTTTGAGGAATATAATGCATGTCGTATTGAGCTAACAAGATTCCCCAATTAGCAAGTCTGGAGTTAAGAATACCGGGTTTCTTCATCATAATCCTGAGGGGATTCACTCTGGAAATGACGTGAATCATCTGACCGATAATATAATGTCGCATTTTCTGAACAGCAAACATTAATGCTAGACATTCTTTCTCGATTGGAGAATAACGCGGTTCAGTGCCTGTCATTGTGCGACTGAGATAATAAATGGCCTGTTCATGACCATCTTTATTTTTCTGGGCGAGTAATGCACCAAGAGAATGATCCATGGCTCGAACATATAGAAGGAATGGTATTCCCGAGACGGGAGGTACCAAAACTGGAGGGTTCATGAGGTACTGTTTGATATCGTCAAATACTTTTTGACATTCTTCGTTCCAGACGAAAGATACACCTTTCTTCAGAAGTTTGTGGAATGGTCTGCAGCGTCCTGATAAGTTGGAATTGAATCTCCTGATATAAGCAATTCTTCCTTGAAATCCTCGTAGCTCTTTTAAGGTGCGTGAAGGACGCATCTCCTGAATGGCTTTGATCTTCTCGGGATCCACGTGTATACCTTTAGCGGTAATGACGAAGCCGAGAAATTTACCACTAGAGACGCCCAGGAAGGACTTAGTAGGGTTCATTTTAAGTTGATGCTGATGCATTAAATCAAATATAGTCTTCAAATCTTGGATATGATCCTCCTTTCGTCGACTTTTGACTGCAATATCATCAACATAGCATTCGACTATTTTTCGAAGATGTTCTCGAAATATAGTGCTCATTGCTCGTTGATATGTTGCTCCTGCATTCTTGAGACCAAACGGCATCACTGTATAACAGTATGTACCGATCGGTGTTCTGAAAGAAGTATGTCTCTCGTCATCTGGAAACATTTTGATTTGATTGTACCCCGAATACCCATCCATGAATGACATTCGTTCGAAACCACATGTGTTATCAATCATTACATCTGTAATTGGAAGAGGAAATTCGTCTTTAGGACAAGCAGCATTGAGATCACGAAAGTCTATACAGACTCGGATCTTGCCGGTTTTCTTGAGGACAGGAACGATGTTAGCCACCTATTCAGGATGTTGTTCCTCTCTGATAAATCCGGAAGCCATAAGCTTGTTGACTTCAGCTTCGATTGCATCCATAATGTCTGGACGAAATCGTCGTTGTTGCTGTTTGACCGGTTTAGTATTTGGCAAAATATTAAGCTTGTGCATTGCGATCTTCGGATCTAGTCCTGGCATATCCTCGTAGCTCCAGGCGAAGACATCGATGTAATCACGAATAAGCTTGATCATGTCTTGCTTATCTGTTTCTGAAAGACTCTCACTGATGAATATTGGTTTAGGGGAGCCTTCTTCACCAACATCAATTTGGATCAGTTTATCTTCAGTAGGAGGTTTCCTCTGTTCGAACCTGAATTCCCATTGATTATCTAATCTTTGAGCCCATTGTTCTGATTCGGGTGATATTTCAAAATCATCCTCATCTTCATCATTTTCTTGTGAGCCATCAACAGAGACCATATTGATAGATAGAATAGAGCGATGAAGATCACCAACACTTGTGTCAGAATCCCAAAAAAGGGAATCAGAAGACTCAGATCGTTCATCTTCAGATTGTTCATTTTTATTGATTTTTGACTCTTCATGAACTATATTGATGAAAGGGGTAGGAGCAATGTAACCTAAACCACATTTTGTCCTTCCGTATTTTAATGGAGGAATTCGAACATGCATTCTTCTTCCTTTTCCATTGTTGAGACTAGTTTTAAAGTCATAACCCATATTCTTGATGATATTTTTGGATTGCTGACTGTAGCGACGTAGCTGTAATCTTCCAGTATCGTCATTTATATCATCTTCTTCCAGATTAGGGGGATTCTGGGGTCCTTTATAGAAGAATATTGGATTTTCTCCTTTCTTTCGAGCAGGGACCACGAAGTATGATTTCTGTATAGAGTCTAATGATACGTCTGTGTGAAGAGTTTGAACAACTCCTATAGTTAGTGGTTCTAAGCCATCTAGCAATTGTAAATAACTTTGTACATAACTACAAACATCAATATACTGCAAAGGAGATGCTTCATTAATATTAGATGCTGTATTTACAACAGAAGGCTTAGCCTTATCAGATTTAGTCAAATTAATGACAAAAGGAGAAGAAGAAGAACAGTCAGAATTTTTGTTTCGATTAAGATCGATAACAAAAGGCTCAGAAGAGGTGAGCTCCCTTGAAGAAGACCGTGGATAAGTAGTGCGTCCACTGACTGGAATAACTAGAGTATCTGATCTAGCCTGAGAAGATGAAGGGGGAGTGATGCGTCCACTGACAGGAATTATCAGCGAACTTTGTGGAGCTTGGGAAGACGGTGCAGTAGTACGTCCACTGACAGGAATTATCAGTGATCCTTGGGGAACTTGGGCAGATAATGTGGTACGTCCACTGACAGGAATTATCAGTGAGCCTTCTTCAGATGATTTGACAGACTGTGGAGGAGTGATACGCCCTTTTACAGGAATAACAAAGGTGTCAACTTTGGATGTCTCATCCTCATTATCCATAGCTTGCAAGACTTTTGAGTACTCATCTTTGTACATGCGAGCGTCATTGAAGTAAGCTTCAACTCCTTTGAATGGGTAGAGATCTGCTACTTCATTTTGAACTTCTCTATTATCATCAACATATTTGAAGCACTGATGAAGAGTCGAAGGAACAACATTATGTTCATGCAAGAAAGGTCTCCCCAATAGAGCATTATACGAGCAACCATGATTGTCGATAATGTAAAAGGTAACCTTAGTGCGAAGATCGCCTATTTGAAATTTGAGGCGAATCTTGCCCAAAGGCTCACTTTTTCCTTGATTGAATCCCAAGATGGTAGTGATAGTGCTGAAAAGACTATGCACAGGTATCTTCAATGCATCTAGCATAGCTTTTGGCATAATACTGAGAGCGGATCCTGGATCAATCAGTAGACGATCAACCTTCATAGAATCAATATATCCTGTATGATATAAAGGACGGTCATGTCGATTATCCTCTAGCAGCATATCGTCCTGTGTAAAGGTAATGTTTGGAATAAATTCCAATACATTATGACAGTGAGAGACAGGTTCTGTTCCCAACTTCTTGAGGAGAGTTAGACAAGTTTCTGCTTGCAACAGTGCTTCGCTTAGAGTCTCTCGAGTCTCTTTAGAGAGGCGTAAGAGCTCGAAGATTGACAATTTAGCTGGTGTATTGGCTAGTTGAGCCAATATATCAAAATTGTAAGGCTTTTCAAGTCCTGTAGGAGATGACTTCTTCAATGGTTTGTCGAAGCGGACTTGTTGTTTGCCCTTGTCAGCTGTTGTTGGTTTGGAAGGAACTGTCTCAACAGGAACATTTGAAGACTCTTCAGTAGAGACTGGTGTTGGAGCTGTAGTCGGAGGGACATTAGGAGTATCTTCAGGAATTTCAGCATAATCTTTCAGATATATTTTTCCTGACCGAGTTCCAGCATGAACTTCAACTTCAGATTCCGGTTCAGATTCTATCGAAACCATGTTGCAATTCTTCATCTTGCTCTTGGTTCTTTTATGCTTGATGAGAGCTTCATTCCAGAAACCGAGACCAACACGAGATTGATTATGCCTCATAGTGATGGCCAAAGGTGTTCGGAGTCCTTTGCCTGAGTTCAAACCAGGAGCAGTGGCTAGATCATAACCCATCTTCGCCCTTAATTTACGAGATTGTGAACTGTATAGATGAAATGCAGGCTTGTACCTATCTTCAAATTGAGGTACAGATTTTATCTCTGTAGGGAGTGAATTTCCTGCTGAGATGAAAGTAGAGGTTAGATAAAAATCGGGTGTGAAACTAGAAGTCACATTGTATGACTTAGTCTTCCCGAGCTTCTTTTTAGATGAAGGAGTCTTCCGAGGAGAAGAGGAAGGTGTCTCAAACTCTGTCATTAAGTCTGGGTGGATCCACATGATCTCTCCCTTCTTAGTTGTAACAGAAATAAGTCCTTCATTCTGTGCTGGTGGGATATTCACCACCTCGAGAGTTGCTTTGGGAATAGGAACAATCCCACTCTCCACCATTAAAGGAGGGAAGTCACCGAACTGCATTGAAATTATATTTGCTGTGACTGTCTTGTCTTTGGGTGTCAGTGTCACAGCTCCTGATTTAATCATCTCTTGAATCTTTCCTTTTAATACATAGCAAGACCGGATTGTATGACCCAGCATTCTATGATATGGACAGTATTTTGGATGATCTGTCTTGTTGGCTTCATCAGGCTTTTTGATTTCTGGCAATTGTATTTTGTTACCTTTGAGCAAACACTCAAAGATATCTTGAACATCATCATCGTCAAAAGAATATTCCTCCTTCGGCCGAGGAGGTCTCTGTTGTTGATTTGTTGGTGCTGGGGCAGCTTGAGTAGTCTTAACCTCCTGACTAGTGCTTTGGAGATTGACTTCAAGAGCCTCTTTCCCTTTACGATTGTTGGGTCTGGTATTATTGCTAGCACTCTGATTTGATTCTTTGGGAGCCATTTGTACCCCCAGGCCTTTGAAGGTCTCAGCACTAACTTCGGCAGCTTTGGCACTGACGATGAATGAAGGCCAATCTTGGAATTGAGTGGATCCTGTCCACATGCTGATAATTGGTAAGAGGTTCGATTTGCAAGTGTCGATAGTAACAGCATCGGGAGTTCCGAGAGGCATTTTGAGGGCTTCTCTTCTGAATCTCTCAATGAATTCCTCAGTGGTTTCATTATTCTTATGTTTGATTCTTATGTGGGCTGACATGGTCATGTTATTGAGTCCTTCGTAGAATCGTTCAAGGAACATTTGTTTGAATCCGGCAAATAAAGTAATACATCCGTCAGGGAGACTCCTGTACCATTCATAAGCCGTACCTTTGAGACATCCAACAAACACCCGAGTAAGGAGGGCATCGCTTGGTTGCAGTTGATCAGTCATTACCTCAAAATGATTAATGAACTGACTTGGGGAAGTAGTCCCATCAAAGAAGGAGATAGTCGGAGGCTTGTATTTAGGAGGATATGATACTTGCTTCCATTCTATCGGATAAGGTTGTTTGATACCTAACCTTTGTAAACCATCCTTTTGTTTGAATGCCTCAAATTGAGTTTTGAGATTCCTTAACTCTTCAGTAACAATTCCGGAGGATTGTGGAGTTGTGACTTGTTGAGTATAATTGGAAGGAGGAACTGCAGCATATGTACCACCCCCAGCTCCAGACTGACTTGGAGTGGGTTGTACAGAAACATTAGATTGTACCCCCGGGATAGTAGAGGGTCCCGGGTTTGGAGCAATAGGAGTGTTTAATACCACTGGAGGGGCTGTCTGTTAGATTTGCTGAGTTTGATGCTGAGCTTGCATTAGAGTGTGCATAGCACTCAATGTATCTGCCATAGCTCGCAACTGTTGTTCTAAGGAAGAAATCCTCTGTTCATGAGCTTCAGTGCTAGATGATGGTTCATCATTGCCGTCTGCCATGTAAGTGGTAACTATTCGAGGGATGGATGATGAAACAGTTTGTTCTGAATCATCACTGTGAGAATCATTATCTTTCCTGGGGCTGTTTGCAGGGGTCAATGAAGGAAAGTTGGACTCTCCAAGGAATTCCTCCGTGATCTCCGGATTATTACTTGGATGAGAAGAAGAAGAGATTCTGGCTAAGGCTCCGGTCCTGGATCGGGTGCCGAGATAAACACCATCTTCAAAATCTGATATAGCGTCAGACCGAATACTACCCCCAATATTTCTGGAGGTCATGTTGATAGAAGCATAGAGAGGTTCATCTTCATCTGATATGGGTTCATATTGAATCCGTTCAAAAATAGATCGTCTTTTTGGTGAACAACAACATTGAATGACAACCCGAGGTTGAAAGTCACAACCATGCTTTTTATGGCGAATATGGGCAATGTCATAGCCAGATGGAGTGTCGATTCTCCGTTTGTTTTGTAAATGTTCCCGGAGATCTGTAAGGACAGATTGGGAAGTACTGGAAGATATTTTCTGTGTAGAAACTTGTCTTTTGTTCATCTGTCTTCTTGGTTCTTGAGTGTACAGAGACCGATTAATTTGAGCCACATAGTTTCTAGCATATTCAGCATCAGGGTCTAGTACACTTGTCTCAGTTTGATAAGACTTTTTAATACCAGAAGTAGAACTGAGGTGATTTTGATTAAGCTTGTTACGAAGATCCGTGGGAGATATGACTTTGGTAGCAGTCTTGGATACTTGTAACTTGCCTTTCTCAGATCAAGAAATTTTGAGAGAAGGGAGATGAGTATTATTCCGACTAGGAGTCGGTAATAATCCATCTTTAGAGGAATTAGCCAAAAGGCATTTTCCTTTGTTTGATCTAGTAAAAGTACTAGTCAAATTAACTCCAGAGGTAAAGACCTCAGAAGTAGAGGAGTTGACAAAAGAGTCTTTCTCCTTGGTTGGCACAAGATGTACAAGTTGTGGGGGAATCATCTGTAGGTTCTGTGAAAAAGAACCCCCAGCCTGATTTTGAGAAACAGTCAAAGGACTGTATTTATTAGCATACGCTGACTTCAGTGTGGACTTTCGGTCATACGCTGTCTTCTTATTAGCATACGCTGGCTTTTGCTTAGCGTACGCTGTTTGCTGTTGGCTTTTGTACGCTGTCTTTGCCGCATGCTGCCCTTTGACTGCTGTACGCACAGAGTCATCAATGGCCAAAGAGCCGACTGCTGTCGTAAGAGTAGAAGGAGAGGGGACTTTGACATGTCCAGAGAAGGTTTTCCTTGGACACGCTGACTTGGTTAAAGAACCAATTTTGTCAGCATGACCAAGGAAAACTATTGTTGCTGTGTTCAGGGAAGCAGAAGTGTGCTTCGTTGAAGTTGAAGACGTGTTCTTGTCAGCGTGAGAAGTGACAGGAACGTCTCGGGCTGTCGAGGAAGACTTGGGGACATAGACATAGCGTCCCTTCTTCTTGGCAGCAGGAAGAGCGGAGGAAGTAGTTCGGCCCTCCTTCGCCTTGAGCATTTCTTCGTAAGCAGATTGGTCGAATTGTACGACCATCGTCTTTTTCGTCGAGCCGATCGACGAAGTATCGTATTGAGTTGTTGCTATCTCGTTGGAGGAGACAGCTTTCCCCAGCAGAGTCGCCAATTTGTTTTCCATAAATAAATTCACTTTATTTATTTTGAATGTGAGAAAATTACAACTGTAGGAATCTAATCTAGAAGACGATTACTTTATCCCTTGGACGATGCGATGAAGAAAACTCGAACTTTGAAGAACTTGGACAGCAACTGGGCAATCTCTCTGTTCTCTCTGAAAATGACTTGTAGTCCTGATGAAGATGAAGAAACTCTTTTTTTATAGAGTTCAGGATAACTATCCATAAGCATACGCTCAGGTTGTTACTTGACGTGTGCATAACTGCAGGGACGCGTGGCAAACTCTGATGGAGACACGCTAGCGTGCGGTTGAAGGTAGTGGAGCCTATTCAGGAGAAATTGATGGCATGAGTGCCACGTTGCATAACTTCTGAATAAGTGGGTAACTGAGTACAGGACACGTGAGAACGTGTGTTGACTGTACGTTGAAAATCATCCTGGATACAACTGCTGTGGTACGCTGCCTTAGAAGAAGAGTCATACGCTAGCTTTTGAAGGTACATGTCTTGCATACGCTGACTTGGACAGCGTAGGGCTATATGAAATCCATACGCTCACTTTATGGGCAAGGAATCGTATAAAATCCATACGCTCACTTGGTTGGAGAATGAGCTTTATGGAGTCCATACGCTCACTTGATTGGGCAATGAGTTGTATAAAATCCATACGCTCATTTGGTTGGGGAACGAGCTTTATGGAGCTGATACGCTCATTTGATTGGACAATGAGCTGTATGCATTTGAAGGAGTTGACACGTGGCTATCCTCAATCTTCTCTGATACGCCATATCTTCCCATAACTGACAAAATCCTCTCGAGCGTCGTGACTGCGGAGATGACGGCTGACAGACTGTCAAAACTGACAGTAATGATGGCTTTTGCATTTATGAAGGCTGCTGAGCTGTCCTCGTAAAAGACAAAACCGACTCTTCGAAAACCAATACGATGGTTACTCTTCTCGTGACAACTGTCTTTGCACGAAAGACGAGGTGTCAGATTCATTCCCCATTTAAATATATGCTGTGCTGTCACTTCAGTAAATAATAAAATATTCACTGAGCGTACATGAGCGTACAACTCTGAACTGAGCGTATGGCTCTTAACTGAGCGTATGGCCTTGAGCGTACGACTTTGATTGAGCGTATGGCTTTGAGCGTACGACTTTGACTGAGTCTTATGTCAGCGTGTCATAATTTTTCACACCCTACAATCGCATATCGATCTTTGATACGCCTCAATATCATCGACGATATGCGTAACCTGACGATCTTCCTTTGCAACCAATTTCGAGTCGTGTGACTGATGCTATTGTCCGAGTTGGATATTCCACAATTTCTCAATGTTCAAGATCAAGTTTTGATCGCTATTCCTCAAGCTCGTTTCAAGATCGTTGTTCAAAACTCAAGTCGCATTTTATTTGAATCAATCCGAAATCGTACGTGCAATCCTTGAGCTTCCTCGATCGAGACATTCACTTTTATTCGTCGTTTCGAGTCATTTTCTAACTTGTGTTGCCCGTTCACAAGTTGTCCAAACGAGATGCTCGTTAGGGACATTCGAAGTCACGATCAACTAAACGTGACGCGCTCTAAGGCTTTGCGCGATCGCATCGCCTCGCCGACGTACTCGTTATTATTTCTAAACCTCAATCTTTGCTCGAATCATTTCCAAGAAAATCTATACACCACTCGAATTCGAGCCATCCGATCTAGCCTACAATCACGTTCGCGTCATTCGCTAAGACATCCTTCGGATTCGTTAGACGAATCCCTAGCGTAATCGCTCACGTCGCATCGACGTACTAAGTTGTTCGCACTATTTCCTCGAAATCCAAGTCAATCCTCCGTGTACGCCTAAGCGTTAACTCGATAGCATTCCTATCGATAGACACTCTAAGTTTAGCTTCATTCCCGACCGAGCGGTACTTGATATCGCTCGCAACTCGTTTGCACCAAAAGTCGAGGTGCACTATACGCGGCGCAACTTAGCCAAAAGGCCGTGCGCATGGCTATCCCTTGCGGACTATATTCGAGATTGCACGCTCATTTGCTAGGGTCAACGTAGGACTAGTTAGGCACGCACGCAACATGTTAACTTAGCATGTGTTCTCTATCGAGTCAAGTTCCACACCGTTCGGCACATAGGCCTACCGATGCATCCGGCGATAGCCTACCGATGCGTTTGGTTGAACGCTTGTACGAGCTTTTGAAAATATTTAGACTTATTGTATGGACATGCCGAGGGACATTTGAGAGAGAGAGCACACACTTATTTTCCAACGACGAGCTTTCAAAACAGAGAAATTCGACGTGAAGTCCAAGGACGTAAAGCCGTGCTCTGATACTATTATGTCACGTCCCGCTCCCATAGGAGCGATCGTCCTCGCTAAGGCGTGATGCCGCACGAGCCTAGATTGCGCTCGTGCAAGGCGGGTTCCATAACGACCGATTTCAGCGGCTGCGTCGGGGTCGTCGCACAGAAGTCCCATGCAGAGACATTGAATAATAGCAGCGGAATTTGAAGCAAAACACAAGTCATTCAGAAGGAGCTCTTTATTGATATTAAAACATAGATTACAATGGGGCGCAAGGCCAAGATTACAAGTCTCTCAAGCTCACTCAAGCTCACTCATCTCACATTACAAGTCACTCAGCTCTCTCTCTCATCTCTCAATTACAAGTCTTGATCCGACGGAAGCTTCGGAAGGCGATGTCCATACATTATGTCCTGTATAAGTCTTTACTTCATGCGGCTGCACGCTTCGAGTCGCCAAGGAACTCCATGCCTCGACGCATCCAAGCGAGCCCCGCGCCACGAGCTTCTACCTGTGCCTGCACATGTAAACTATGTGGGTGTCAGTACTCAACTGTACTGGTGGAATGAGCTCCTCGCCCACCCATACAAAACCAACACGTTTACTTTACTTTGTGCAACATAGTCCCCTTTTTGATTGTCTTTCTACTCTTGCCTTAGGATCAGTTTTAGGACCGGCGTCTTAGCGCAACTTGTGTATCAGAACCATCCCGTGCTTGCAATGTCAACGTTAACTCATACTTTGTCTCTAGACCACTTCTCGTGCCAAAAACGTTAACCTATCAAGTCGTGTTTGCCTTACGGCCAAAATCAGAGACACAGCTACACGATAGACTCCTTTTCCATGCGACCGTGCTACGAAATCCATATTGAGGTCGCACCTCGCAACTCACTAGGACTTAACCATATCGCCGCTTCACGGCCCGTGCTACTTTGATAACCAACCGACCCAATCAAGACTTGTGAATCTAGTGTCACTCGACCAACTTTGCCTTGCGGCGATTTCCCGACATAAACTCAACCAACTCAACCAACTTATGCAACTTATATGCCGACAACTTAAACTCGACGCCACATCTCGTGCCGAAGCACGTTGCCTATGTTGTAGCCATTCTTAAGCCCAAACATTTGTACTCTAACTTGCACACACACATTCAGCAACTCAACTCAATCCAAAGGCACTCACGCGGATTGTCGCCATGCCGACTCATCTATATGATTTGGTCACTGACTCCCAGAGCCATGGTGGACTCCTTTTTAGCTGAGTATAGGATGGGCCGGTTTGGGTAGCTAGCCCTATCCGCGTCCACCGAATACTTTGCCCCAGGCGCAGCTATTTTGGCTCCCAGAGCCATAGTTGTTTCCCTTTTTGCCCGCAGCGGTCCCGTGGCGCCACAGGTTGCCGTGCGGGGAAACTTTACCTTGTCGACTAGTTGTCCATGACCATGCAAGACTCGACTCAAACTGACGTCTCACACAGTCATTGTACCTCTAGTGTTACCATCTCTTCAGGGCTAAATTCAATACTTCTCACATCTGAGATCTTGCATCGACGACCCGTAGTCGCGAGCATTCTTCTTTCTTGCCTCAACGACCCAGTCTTGAGCATTCTTCTTTCTTTCTTTCATGCCCTATCATTTCACTCAACTCAAGAACAACTGTTTAGACATTTTTCCAAAACAGATGAATCAACCGTGGCCCGTGCCTTAAAACTCTAGGACCGTGCCATCGTGTCTCAAACCGACTTCCGATCTACACGACGCTATCGCACAAGTCATACTTTATATGACGGGCCTTGGGATCGCGGGACTATTTAACTTGACAACCGCAGAAAGAGCGGGACAACACTAGAAATGACTTAGGACGATCGGCGTAACTTTGCCTAACTTAATCGAGCCTATAACTTGACTCAAGGGACGAGCAAAGGCTATGCCAAGCCTTGTATTATGGAAACGTGCATGCTTTGTTGAGCATTTACGCGGGCAACGCCTATGACTTAGGCCAACTCAAGTGTCGGGACAATTCGACGGGACCGTGTATGCTCTAACAAGCATTCACGCGGGCGACGCCTATGACTTAGGCTATTTCATAACTTTGTGTCGAAGACCAACTTTCCTTCTCCCAAGCCACGGGACGAAGGACCGAGTGTCATTTTCAAAGCACGCCGTGCACCAAATCTAAGCCGACCGTGGGACGTTTTCCATGTTATAACTCATTTCGACCCGTCGGGATTATTCCCTTAGCTATGTGGATTTGTCTCTTTTATTATCAAGCCTATTGTGCAAGTTGAAAACATGCATTTTATTATGTGAAGGCAAAGATGAGGCAAGTTCACCGAAACTATCCCACCTGAGCGAGCGGTCGCCTCGACCGAGCGATGTCTCCGAGTAGCCGTTGCAAGGCTAAGTCCGAACGCCGTCGGCGTTTCGATTTCTCCGATTGACTGAGCGGGACGGGGCACTACAATTCCTATACTCGTGATTCACACTATCCATCCATGCCAATCCTCATGATCAATCTTTCGATTGCTAACTCTTGAAACTTGGCGTCTCGCCTAACCGCTAGGCCATTTCTCAAAGCTAAAGTCGATGTCAGGAATGGAATCATAGTTCCCCAACAATAATGCCAACACTGACCCCAAACCTAGGGTCAAACCAAAGTCGATAATACGGGTTTTCTACCCAAGCTCGCGTCACTCAGATTTCTAAACATCGAGCACGATCACCTAATTCGTATCAAGGCACTCATTGTGCATATTCGAATCTATTTCAATTCACCAATTCTAACCATTTCATGTATTCAATCACGAGGTCATCTAGCTCGATAATATGTTGCGCCTCAATCTCACACAAGTTCGATTATCCACGGTGGTTCATGAATCACCATGCAATGCTCCCACGGAATAATCATTCTCATCGGGGCGTAACTCTTGTTTGAGTCTAGACTAATTCATTCTCGATACGTGGATTGGACCTACTCAATCCTCAAGTTTTGATCGTCAAGTACACACTAAGTCATTCTCGAATCCACCTTCGCGTCAAACCACAAGTCGATGCATACAAATTGCCACGCCATGCAAGTTCGATCACCCCCGCTGTATGAATCACCATACCAGTGCTCACGTGGAGTGATCGCCTTAATCGATGTGATGTATGTACAAGGCTGGAGTTGTGCTCGCATAAGACAAAAATGTCAACATTGTGGTTATCGTCGAAGCAATCCAAACATTTTATTTTTATCCAAGCCAAGATCTCAGTTCGATAGTCCGTTTGTCATTTGTTCAACTAGAAAATCCTCAAGCCAAGTCTATATTTTCCTCGACGTGTTCCAACATCCTGAGGATAGCATCCAGCGGAACAATGACATTTTACACGATCGTCATTCCTCGAATCAGAGTACCCCCGAGTTATCGCACATCGATCTTTGATACGCCTCAATACCATCGATGATGTACGTAACCTGACGATCTTTCCTTGCAATGAACTTCGAGTCGTACAACTGATGCTATTGTTCGAACTGGATATACCACAATTCCATTCGACCAAATCCAAAAATCACAAGTACGATCTTCTAGATTTCTTCGATCAAGACCATTCATTTTTATTCATAGTTCTGAATCATTTTCTAACTCGCTTGCCCATTCACAAGTTGTCTGAACGACATCTCGTTCGGGACATTCGAAGTCACGACCAACTAAGCGTAACGCATTCTAAGGCTTTGTGCGATCGCATCGCTTCGCTGACATTCTCGTTGTCACCTCTAATCTTCGATTTTTTTTTGCTCGAACGATTTCCAAGACAAACCATACACCACTCAGGATTCGAGCCATCCGATTAACCCACAATCACGTTCGCATCACTCGCTAATACATTTTTCATATTTGTTCGATGAATCCCTAGCGTAATTGCTCACGTCGTCTCGACGTACTAAGTCGTTCGTACTATTCCTCAAAAATCCAAACAAATCTTCCGTGTACGCCTAAGCGTTAGTTCGATAGCTTTCCTATCGATATACACTCTAAGTGTATCTCCGTTCCTGACCGAGCGATACTTAATATTGCTCGCGATTCGTTTGCACCACAAAGTCTAGGTGCGCGACACGCGGCACAACTTAGCCAAAAGGCCGTGTGCATAGCCATCCCGTATGGACTATACTCCGAGTTTTTATGTTCATTTGCTAATGTCGACGTAGGACTAGCTGGACACGCATGCGACTTGCTAACTTTATCATGTGTTTTCTATCAAGTCAAGTTTGACACCGTTCGGCACAAAGGCCGTTACCTACCGATGCGTTCGGCTGAACGATTGTACGAGCTTTTGAAAATATTTAGACTTATTGTATGGACATGCCGCGGGATATTTGAGAGAGAGCGCACACTTCCTTTTCAACGACAAGCTTTCAAAACTGAGAAATTCGACTTAAAGTCCAAGGACGTAAAGCCTTGCTCTGATACCATTATGTCACGCCTCGCTTCCGTAGGAGCGATCGTCCTCGCTAAGGCGTGATGTCGCACGAGCCTAGATTATGTTCGTGTAAGGCAGTTTCATAACGGACGATTACAGCGGCAGTGATGGGGTCGTCGCACAGAAGTCCCAATCAGAAATATTGAAACATGCAGCACAAATTAAAGGCAAAACACAAGTTACTCAAAGGTGCTCTTTATTGATATTGAACAATTAGATTACAATAGGCGCAAGGCCAAGATTACAAGTCTCTCAAGCTCACTTTTCTCTTATTTTACAAGTCACTCTGCTCCCTCTCATCTCTCGATACAATGTTTGAGCCAGCGGAAGCTTTGGAAGGTAATGTCCATACATTATGTTCCGTATAAGTCTTGACTCCACGTGGCCGCTCGCTTCGAATTGCCAAGGAAACTCCGTGCCTCGACGCATCCAAGCGAGCTCCACGCCACGAGCTTCTACCTGTGCCTGCACATGAAAACTGTGTGGGTATCAGTACTCAACTGTACTGGTGGAGTGAGCTCCTCGCCCACCTATACAAAACCGACACGATAATTTACTTTGTGCAATACAAGTCCCTTTACGATTGTCTTTCTAGTCTTGCCTTAGGATCAGTTTTAAGACGTAGGCGTCTGACCAAACCGATGTGCCACGACGTGGTCTTGCTATAATGCCAACGTGTATTTCGATCGAGGCAGTGCCTCATCGCTTATGTACTTAACCGGACTTCAACTCGGGACGGCAAGGTCGTGCCATACTCTATTTGTGACTTCAACATATTTGAAACAGTACTTCGCCGAGGAGCAACTTATGTAAACTCGATCGTGCCTAGACTTTTACTTAAACTTAAGTGCCTATATACCAATTCTTGTGCCAACGACGTCAAGGGACGACTCGTGCTGGTCATGCCTCTAGACCTTGCTTAGACTTGTTCGTGCTTCAAGATTGAGGCCGTGCCTCGCAACTCATCGAGACTTATCCATGCTACCGTCTTGCAGCCTTCCTGTTCGACTCATAAACCAACTTAGATAAGACTTGTCAAACCTAATGTCGATTTCATGAACATCTCGATGCCAAGTATCGTGCCAAGCACGGTGCCTATGCTGCAACCCAATCTTAGGCCCAGATATTGTGTTACCGACTGGACATGCATTCAAGTTCTAGACTCAATCCAAAGGCATACATGCGGTTTTACTGCTATTCTGCCGACCCATCTACATAAGTGGTCACTAGCAATGTCAAGATATCTTGGAACTCGGCTCGGAGATATCGGCTCGTCCCTCTATGGGTAGCTAGCCCCGGAAGCGCCAAGTATCTCCCATGCGGTTATCCAGCATCCTACCTTGAGCCGTCTCGCTTCTCCCGGGCCGACATGATCCCGGCGCCCCGGCGATCACTCGAGAAGACTTTACCTTGTCGACAAGTTGTCCAATGACCATGCAAGACTCAACTCGATCTATCAAATCCTTCCTTAACATGACCATGATTTCCAACTTCTATCGAGACTCCCAAGTAGCGGGACCGATCTCGCGTGATTCCTTATCCAGACTTATCGAGACTTAACGAGACTCCCAAGTAGCGGGACCGATCACGTGTGTTTTCTTATCGAGAAATAGCGAGACTCCCAAGTAGCGAGACCAATCTCGCGTGATTCCTTATCCAGACTTATCGAGACTTAAAGAGACTCCCAAGTAGCGGGACCGATCTCGTGTGCAAGACTTACCGAGACTCCCAAGTAGCAGGACCGATCTCGACGACAACCAGTCGCGTGGACTTCCTTTGTCCATGGCATACTCTTTACTAAATCCTTCGTGGCTCGTGCCTTAGACATGCCTGGTTCTATAGGCGACGCTATTGCTCAAGTCATATACCTTATACGACGAGCCTTTTTCTCGAGGGACTACGCAACTTGACAACCGCAGATAGAGCGGGACAGTGCTAGAAATAGCTTAGACCGACCGGCATAACTTTGTCTAACTTATTTGTGCAATGACTTGACGAGCAAAGGCTACGCCAAGCTTCGCATCGAGGGAACGTGCCGTGCACGCGTTCGACTTGAACAACCAAGTTCTCGGGTGCCTAGACTTAAGTCAAAGGCCGTGCAAGACGACTTAACTGACGGGACGTGCGAAGGCTATGCCAAGCCTTGGACGACGGGACCGTGCATGTTTCATCGAGCATTCATGCGGGCGACGCCTATGACTTAGGCTAATTCGAGTGTCGGGGCAAAACGACGGGACCGAGCATGCTTTATCAAGCATTCAAGCGGGCGACGCCTATGACTTAGGCCACGTTCATAACTTCTTGGCAACTTAGACCAACTCTCCTTCTTCCAAGCCATGGGAATGAAGGATTCGAGTGTCACTTTTGAAAGCACGTTGAACACACTTCTAAGACGGCCGTGGAACCTTTTCCAAGTTCTTGCATATATCGACCCGTCGGGATTATTCCCTTAGCTATGTGCGTTCGTAGCTTTTTATATTGGCCTACTTGTACAATTTGAAAACATGCAATTTATTATGTGAAGGCTAAGATGAGGCAAGTTCACCGAAACTACCCCATCTAAGCGAGGAGTCGCCTCGGCCGAGCGAGTCTTCGAGTAGCCGTTGCAAGGCTAAGTCCGAACGCCGTCGGCGTTTCGATTCCTTCGATTGATTTTGTAGGACGGGGCACTACACTAAGTCATGGTTAGGATTAGAGTATAAGATGACTAGAAATTGTGGCACAGATAGCGTTGTCGCGTGCCTTGACTAATGTGTTAGCCATGGTAGGGAAGACCCAGCCATAAGTGTGTCCTAACTAGAAAAATCAGGCCAAGTTACGACCCAACCACGATTGAAAACCTTCTTTTACTTTTAATTGTAATGGATCATTTCACAGGTTAAATCGGTTTGAAATTAGGAAAAAAAAGCTAGATAAACTGTTTTTAAAAACTTAAGAAATCCTCCGGTACGACGTACGTCCCGCCAAACCGAACGACGTGGTTGCGAACCGAAAGCATCAAAAGGTGCGTATCGACTTCACGGACGTGTGGGCTTTGACAGAATTCAAATTGGTTGCGTGTGCACGACGAATTTGATACGTATCCATCGAAATTCACTGTATCGGCCTCTTTGTAAATTTCCTAATTACTTTATGCATGTTCATCAAATCGAGACGAAACTTGCGCCAACAGGACCGTATTATTTTTTTGGTCATGTATGCCAAGTTTGGTCTGATTCTGAGACAGTTGATCAGATCGCCGTTTTGTGGGCCCCACAATCCGACTCAACGGACGATTTTGTACACGGCCCGCCGAAATCCAACTTTGGACATACGGTTGGGTTCGTATCAAAAACCCAGAACCGTAGACGTATAGTTTGACGACTTTAGAGACCATAGACTCTGACACACTTTTCGGTACAAAGCGGGTCCAACGACGAACACTGTTTTGACCCGAAATTATCGTTTTGCTCCTGTGTCCAGAATTGGACTTATGGACAGGCAATCCTAGCTAATTTGACTATTCTGAAAATATTGGTAACATCTATTTCAGCATCCAGAGACTTTTGCATAAGTTGACTCCGTGACTCATCTGAGTGGTTGTACTATCGGTTTCACCAGCTAAGGACCTCAGACAAGTGCACTTTCTGATTGCTTTCGATTCATAGTAGTTTCTATTTCATGTTTATACATATGCTCTCTTGCTTGATGACATAGTATTTTCCTTCGATTAAATCTTGTCCGTGGCTAGTCCTATTCCTATTCCTTTACGAATTTCGAATCTTCCTATATCATCCCTAACAAATTGACTATTCTAGACTCAATGGCATGGTCCGTGCTATCATCTGAGATCATCTTGCATAGTTTTGTCATCGGAGACTATTTGTGTGCCAACATGATTATATCACTCCAGTCAACTTTAAATCAAACCGAGGCATAATACCAGGCAAGTATACCTTGCTAATTTACTGTCATATTATTTATTTTCAGCATTTATTTACTTTGTTACATAATTGTAAATTTTATTTGTTATAAACTGCGGTTCCAGGCCATACTTGGGTACAAGCGACTCTATTAGTCATTTTTTGTTATTTTACTTTATTTGATGCATGTTGACTTAGTTTTAGCAGACTACCTTCTTATTGTGGGAAATTCTTATATCTTCTTGGCCATTATAGTGCCCCGTCCCGTTCAGTCAATCGGAGGAATCAAAACGCCAACGGCGTTCGGACTTAGCCTTGCAACGGCTGCTCGAAGACATCGCTCGGTCGAGGCGACTCCTCGTTCAGGTGGGGTAGTTTCGGTGAACTTGCCTCATCTTTGCCTTCACATAATAAATCGCATGTTTTCAACTTACACAAGTAGGCTTGATAATAAAAGAGACGAATCCATATAGATAAGGGAATAATCCTGACAGGTCGAATTGAGTTAGAATATGGAAAGGTCCAATGGTTGACTTAGAGTTGGTGCACGGCGTGCTTTGAAAATGACACTCGGTCCTTCGTCCCGTGGCTTGGAAGAAAAAAAAGTTGGTCTTCGTCACAAGCTAAGAGTTAGCCTAAGTCATAGGCGTCCCCCTTGTAAATGCTCGATAAAGCATGCACGTTTCCTCGAAGCAAGGCTCGGCATAGCCTTGATCGTCCCATGAGCTAAGTTGTATCTCACAGCTTATGGCGTTAATCTAGGTACCCAAAGAACTTGGTTGTTCAAGTTGAGCGCATGCACAGTCCCACGGTTCTACGACTGCATATAGCCATTTGTTCCCACGGTCTTAAGGCTCGTCACATAGAGTATGACTTGGACGATAGTGTTGCACATAATATAATGGGTTTAAGGCACGAAACACAGTTGTTTCGATGATAGAAATGCCACGGACTGTGGCAAGTAGTAGGCATGTTTGGTGCAAGTTAAGTTGGAAGGCTATGTAGTAGTCGTTCCCTTGATTTCAAAGAAGTAAGTTCACGCGACCGTTTGTCGCTGAGGCGGTCCCTCGGTTGGGAGTCTCACGGTTCCCATGCACGTTTTCAAAGTATGAGACGGTCCCTTTGTTGGGAGTCTCACGGTTCCAATGCACGTTATACAAAGTGTGGTTTAGAGCACGAGATGCTAAGTATAGTTCCAGTCGTACCGTAAAATTAGGCCATGCATTTACGTGAGTCTAGATGTCTCGTAGGTGTGTGGTCATGGACAACTCGTCGACAAGGATTTCTTCCTCGACTGGTATTACGCCGGGGCGCCGGGCCAGTCGACCTAGGGGAAGACGTTATAGCAGCGCGGGACTGTACCGCATGGGTAGTCGGGGGCTTTCCATGGGGCTAGCTACCTTGCATTGAAGGACTCGCCACCTAACCGAGCTATGTCCACGATGGCTTGTCGTGCCAGTGGCCTTTCATATAGATAATTAGTGTGCTGAGCGGCAATCCGCATGCACGGTGTCGGTCGTATCAAAGAAAGTGTAAGCACGGTATGACTTGAGTTATGAAATGTGTGCTCGGTTTGCATCCAAAGTATTATGAAGCCTAAGATTTGGCTATGCATAAGACACATGCTTCGGCATACGATGTGGCATCATACCTGAGTTCTCAACACTAGTTCCACAAGTTGGGTTAGACATTGTGAGTTAAGTCGAGAAGGGCCGTAGGGCAAGTTTGGTTAAGTTATATTGAGTTGCAGGGCACGACCTCGAAATGTGAGGTACGGCCGCGTTGTCACAACACAAGTCACTACAACAAAAAGACCTATTAATGACGCTTGATAAGTTGATTTCATGACGGCTGATAAAGAAGCGTCATCAAAGTTCAGCAAGACTATATTCTATGATGGTTTTCTACATAAACGTTATTGATTGTCTCTCAGTGATACGAGCGTTATGAAAAAAACACCAAATTTTAAGTCGAAACTTCGACTCTCCCGTACTTACTCCCGCACTTAAGAAAAAATCTAAACCCCTTCTCCTTCTCTCTTTCTCTTTCCGCTCCCCAACTCCCTTCATCCCGTTCCCCGCTCCCGAACTCCCCTCAACCCGCTCCCCGCTCCCGAACTCCCCTCAGCCCGATCCCCGCTCCCCGCTCCCCAACTCCCCTCAGCCCGCTCCCCGCTCCCCAAGGTTTGTCCTAAATTATGTCTCGATTATTTCTTATTTTATGTCCTAAATTCTGCCTCGACATGATTTTAGTAAATTGCCCTAATTTTTGAATATGAAAATGGTGTTTACATTCTGCCCTGATGTCCTCCTCCGTCGGCTTCCCCTCCCTCGATGCCCTCATCGATGCCACCGTCCCGAGGTCTATCCGCACCGGGCCCATGTCCCTCTCGATCTTCGACTTGGGGCTCACCGAGTCCCAAATGCTGGCCCACATGCAGCGGCTCGCGTCGAAGAACAAGGTCTTCAAGTCCTTCATCGGCATGGGCTACCACGGGACCTTCGTCCCCGCCGTCATCCTCCGCAACGTCATGGAGAACCCCGGCTGGTACACCCAGTACACCCCCTACCAGGCCGAGATCGCCCAGGGCGGGCTCGAGTTGGCTCGGCGCAGAGGTTCAGGGTGCCGATGGGGTACGGGGGCCCGCATGCAACGTTTCTGGCGACGTCGCAGGAGTACAAGAGGATGATGCCGGGGAGGATCATCGGGGTCAACATGGACTCCACCGGGAAGCCGGCGCTGCGGATGGCGATGCAGACGAGGGAGCAGCATATCAGGAGGGACAAAGCCACCAGCAACATCTGCACTGCTCAGGTATAATAGACCAGATCTTGTTATTGGGTCCAAATCTGCTGCTTACTAGTCGAGTTTTGACTGATTATTCATTTCAGTCGCTACAACCAAACTCCAGACTTACTTGGCTTGAGGTCTCGAGGGTTATATATTTATATTATTCTAATACATCCATGCAGATTGAATGTCCAGTTTAAGGGTCAAAGGCTAGGTTCATGCATAAGTTTAAATTTTTGAATTTTGCTTAAATTGCGCACAAGACTCTAAAACTATAGAGTTGTGATAAGAGTTATATATTTTATTTTATTTTTTATTATCCTGATATAAACCACTATTGTATGCTCTTGTACTACTTTGTTGTAGGTTTTACTGGCATCCCAACTATAGCATTCAAGCGTTTTTGACACATTAAATTTCTACTGCTCGATTTTGACATCCAAACTTTATAAATTGCTCTTTTGAAGCACCTTTCGTCAATTTTGAAGCACATCGAGACCCCTTCAAAAATATATCTTATAGTACAAAAGCATAATTTAAATACTTGTATTTGTCAGATATTCTTTTGAAGTGGTCCCGATGTGCTTCAAAATTGACAAAATGTGCTTTAAAAGAGCAATTTATTAAATTGGTGTACCAAAATCGAGCACGGAAAAGTTAATGTGCCAAAAATACCCGAGCGCTATAGTTGGGGTGCCACTAGGATAATTTAGCCTTCATATGTTGCATATACACTAATCTCATTTAAGTTAATAATTATTCATTTGTCGTAAATTTGATTACATTCAGTTCATTTGATCCATAAGACACTGTTCTAGTACGGGTTTTGTTAGTTTCCTATATCTCAAATTGTGTTCATGCTATTTATCTAAATATTTACCTATATCTGTGTGAATGTTTTTGTGTCCATGCTAGTATCCTTGAATCGATGTATATATGCATTGTCCTGAATCTCTTTAGCTTTATTTAGCTTTCATATGCACTCCATAGTTTTGGATGTTCATGGTTCTTAGTGGCACGATATGTAATTTTGCTTAAATTTGTCCATTGACCCAAAAGCACCCGAAACAACCCAATACATGTCGATATATGGCAAATCCTGGTCAGTATATGGGAGAAGTATAAGCTTCAATCGATGACTGGAACCAACATATTGGCCTACAGGTCACAATATTATTGACCCAACTAAAGCAATGATTTTGGTAATTGAAATCTTATGTGTAAATTGTATGCTCTGTTCTTCATTGTTGTCCGACCTTAATTCTAAATTTTTAGGAGTCTATTCTGTCTCTGTCTGCCTGATATTTTTTTGTGGTTCTTCATTTACTTATTTTTTGTTCCTACCAAGTTCTCAACTGTACTGTTATTTTCTTAATTCTTTCGTATCTTTCTCCTAACAAATTATAATTCTCAGCATCCAGTTTGGGTGTTAGATATACCATCAGTTTATTTAATGTGAGAGAGGATGAATCTTCTATTCTGTCTGATTGTGTTTCCCCCTCAATTGTTGCCCTTGCCAACATGGAGATTAAGAATTGGAAGAAACCACAACTTATTTAATGTGAGATACTTGCTCATTACATGCATTATGTGTCATGTGACTTCCGATAGATTTACTGTGAGAATTGTGTGATGCTATGACATATGGAGCTCCTGGATTGAAGCAGCAGGAAAGGATACTAAGTGGTTGACAATGTTTGTGGGTGAACACATGTGTGCCTATTACTAGTATATGAAAATATTTATTTAGTATCAATCATTTCTATAATACATTTCTGGTACACATTTTAATTTATGGAGGTAGATGAATTTATATATTGTGTATATTTATTTAGTAACATCTTATAAGAAAATATTCAGACTGGCCATAAGTTTGTCCAGCACACTTTCAGAGGTAGCTTGTTCAGTTCCTTTTGTATTACCGAAAGACATTTACTGCCTAGCATATCGATGCCTGAAGCCCGTTACTTTCTATTGCAGTGAAGAGGATCTTTTTCTAAGAAACTTATATATTCTTATCTTGTTTCAGGTGAAGAAGGTTAAAAAAAAATCTGATGCAACACTTGGAGGGAAATTTATGCCATACAATATTCTACCACTTGATGCGCCGTCCTTATCCAATGTTATTGGTTTCTTTCATGGAGTATGTTTTCACTTTAATAATCTATTATCATTCAATTTAATATAATATCTGGAAAATAACAACCTGCAGGATATAGAAGATATTCTCAAGTAGGGGCGACATTTTTTTATTATAGTATTTTGGTTATAGCGTAAGGTGCTTGGCATTGTATCTTTTAGCTTCTTCCATTGCGTTCCCTTTTTTGACACATGTTCTTGACAACTAATGTCCTTTCCATTCTATCAATGGTTCATGTCTAAAACATATTTAAATATGTTTTTCATGCAGGTGAGAGCTGCAATATCTAGAGTGTTAATTTTTCAACTACAGGTCCCTTCTTTTAGATTGTTTGAAAGTTTCTTGTGGTCAGTTCTCTCTAGAGTGTAAATTTCTTAGTGCTTTACTTATTACTGCTCATGGTAATCAGGTTTTTTTTACATATGTTGCTTGACCTACTTGTTCCTATGAACACTAGAATACTCTAGTTCTTTACCCGGAGGATAGTGCCCTTTGGGTGTTTGAAGTTCTTTCCCTGGCTATGGTTGGAATTTTCTTTTTTGAAAATTTCCAATAATGGACATAGAATAGCATGTAGATGGACATAGAGTAGCATGTAGTTGATCCCTTGTTAACTGGTTGTCCTATTTACCTATCCATGTCCTTCAACTTGTAAATAAGCATTTCTCTTGTACCAAAAATCATGAATTTATAAAATGTCATGTTTTAGGTGGAGGACATCAATACATATGTGTTACTCTTAGCAACAACAAGCCTTTCATACAAGGAATCATTTCTTATGGCCGTCGCTTCAGTGTGTATTGAACTTCATGCATTTGATGTTTTGAACTTCATGCATTTGATGTTTAGTTGCATAACCTTTTTTTTAACAATGGCCATAAGTTCGTTCTTATTACTCACTTGATGCTTTTACTTTCCTGATATGTGAGCAACTCATCATTCTTTGGGCGATACATTTCTGGAATTGTATATGGGATTTGCTTTTACTTACCTTATCCAAAACGTAACTAGTGATATATTTGAAGCTTGTTAATTGTCATTTTCTTGCCACATGTTCATTGTACCTCAATTAACAACGTTTTGCATCTGATTATACGAATTGAATATTCTCTATAGCTCTGTACTAGAGGCACTAGATATGACTTCTCAGATTTATTTTCCAGCCCCATCTATAATTTACCAAGAGGTCTCAACTTATTAGTTTATGAGCTAACTATGCATAATTTTATTATTTTAAACCTATGGTCTAGTAAGATATCTGTGTTTTGCTTATTCTACAGGAAGAATAAGATGGATTGATTATTTACTAGCTTCACTAAAGTCCTCATTGCACTTATGTTTGTATTGGATTTCTAGTTTCTAATTTTATTTAGTATCCTTTCGATCTAAACTGGATGTTCGAGTTTAGTTGGTTTACTCAGTTACAGCCCATAACGCATTGCTGAACTTGGGTATTCTTTTCTTCTTACAGCCCATATCTGGAAAATACGTCTTTCAGGATTTCAACAATCCATTAGATATATTCGAGTCATTATTTGAAGGCATGGACGGAATGGGAGGAATGGGCGGAAGCAGAGCCGCTCGCAACAGGCCAATGCAGGGTGATGGTGAAAGCTACAGCCTCGTCCTTAACTTCAAAGAAGCAGTATTTGGTGTGGAAAAAGAGATTGAGGTAACCAGGCTGGAGAGTTGCAGCACCTGCGATGGCTCTGGGGCCAAACCTGGCACAAAAGCGACCAAATGTAGCATATGTGGAGGCCAAGGATAGGTGATACAATGACCATATACAGATATTGATGTACCCTATTTGAGACAATAAAATTTAGCTAGCTAAAGTACTCTATATCTGTGAGATGTTGATGTACCCTATTTTGAGACAATGAAATAGAGAATGGTACTTTATATTATATTTCAATGTTTTGTTGTGAATATGGATCAAAGTGGTTGTTTTCGAATTGAATTGGGCAGCATTTGGAATGTATAACATGCAGTATAGAGCGTTATAAATGTGATACAATGACCATATACAGATCATCTATTCATAACGCTTTCAAAATGTCCTGACTACTAAACCATATTAACTATTCATAACGGTTTTACATAAATATCCATAACGCTTTGAAAATAAAACGTAGCAGAAATTCAACCTATTAATGACGTTTTTGGAAGACTTATCTATAACGCTTTCAAAAACATTTATAACACCCGTTTTCATAACGGTTGGATTGGAAGAAAAAACGTCATGGTTCTTAATTAATGACGGTTTTTAGCCGTCATTAAAAGGTATTTTTGTTGTAATGAGTATAGGCAAAACTTAGCGAGGAGGCACTGTGTAACACCTTATTTTCTGAAATTGGGGATTTTTGAAAATTTATTATTTTTATTATTTATTAGTGGTATTTTAGTCATGGTATGATTTTCTGGTGATTTTAGTTAGTTAAACCAATTCTAAAGTCATGCTAAGTCATGACTTATGACTTTGTGACTTTGTTAGTAAACCTTAGTGTAAACCCTAGTTTCTCTAACCTAGAAGTTGCCATGACCATGAGAACTTGACCATAGGCTTAGAATATCATTTTAGTGATTTTTAGCCTAAGGGGTATTTTGGTAATTTTCTAGGAATTAAGTAGGATTAGTGAGATTTTACTATTCATGGACTTTTGATTAGTGACTTGATAATCCCTAACCTAGTTACCCTAATCTAGAGGTTAGTTCCTAACCTAGAATGACTAGGGATTAGATATTATCATTGGGTCAAAGCTATACAAATATCTAGATATTTACTTATTGATATTTTGCTTGATTTATGCAAAATATCCATTTAAGGCACAAAAAGTCCTTAGCTTAGCCATGAAGGAAGGGCAAGGACACCCCCCCCATGCCTTGGCCAGCCATAGGGCACCCCCTAGCAGCCACACTTTCCTATATAGCCCATTGTATCATTCATGAACAAATTTACATGAATTTAATTCCTAGAAAATCCCTTTTCCTTCAACCCTTCATAACTTGAGCAATATAGATCCAAATTCACTCTAGTCTCTTGCATTGGGACCCTACAACATCAAGGATACTAAGGGAGGATGGAAATCAAGGATTTGGAAGCATTGGACATCATCAAGTTGAAGGATACACACCCCCCTTTTATTTGATTTTCATTGGATTGCACCAATAGGTAAATACTCTCAAACTTAGTTAAAATCCTGGTTTTTCTTCATAATTGCATTCATATAGGACTACCTGAACTGTAGGTCAAATCTGGTGGAAATTAGAAGTGTTTTGGTGTCGTATCGGACATGTATCCTATTTGAAATTTAATGTATTTTGTGTTCTGTCATAGTGTAAATTACTCACTGTTTCCCAAATGTTTTTGAACCAAATTCTAGCCTAGACCTAGCTAAACCTAACCCCTATACACTGAGCACATTTTATGCTTGTGTCGTGTCCAAAACTGGACACAAAGCTCTCAGTTTTTCTACTGTCTGGACACTGCACAGTACACAAAATATGTCCTGCTACCTAGACACGTTTTCTCGACACATACACCACTTGGACACTTGCCATTTGGCATGCACGTAGGGGCATTGACTGACAAGTCGTACCCAAAATTTGGGGTGTGCTCGTGTCGTATCGAGGACACGAGGACACGTGCACTGGTCGTGCACTGACAGTGCACGCACGCACAGAGTCCACTTCGCACGTCTCGTATCGCGCGGACACGACACTTCGACACCTCGTGTTTGCACGAGTGTGTAGCCCATCATGTGGGCTACACGTGGATATGACCACGAGGCCCCACGTGGCTTGTGTCGTGTCCACGAGACACGAGAACCCATGCACGACGCGGTGCAGAACACTGAGTATTAGTCGATTTTCTTCGACTGATACAGAGTTCGTGCCGTGTCCTGAGGACACGTGGACATGAGACAGGCTACCTAAACCCTAGACCAACCCTAGGCGAACCTACCCACACGTGCACGAGACTTCTAGACACGTGTGTCGTGTCCTAGAGCTAAGTGCACGCGTGCACGACGCTGTGACATTGCACAGTGTATCAGTGTTTACCCGTGTAGTGTTTTTGAATGTTTGGACACGTGAATCCGTGTCATGGTGTCGTGTCAGGCACCTAGGATACTAGGGTATCTACGGGGTGTCAGTTACCAACCATTTGTTTCGAGCCTTAGCTCGTTTTAGTGGGAGAATTTGGGATTACCTACTGTCGAGTGCACAGTGCACTTATTCCAGTTTTGGGATTTATTTCCAGATTTTAAGGGTGAATTTCAAATCGATTTTTGATGTGATTTATACATTGTATATATGTATTTTAGTGTGTATATGTGTAGTATATATGTATGTGTGAGTGTGGGTCAAATTTGGGGAGAAATGGTGGTGTGTGTGTGTAGTTGTATATATATACATATGTATGTATATATGTATCCTGTGTGTGTGTGTGTTTGGGCCAGGTTTGGTTCCAGAAAACTGGAACCCTTCCCCCCCTACTGTCCTGTGTTCACTTCCCCTCTCTCTCACTGTCTCACTCTCTCTCTCTCATTCAGTCTCTCTCTCTTTCCCTTTGTCTCTCTCTCTATGTCTCTATATATATAGGTATATATATATATATATAAGTTTATATATATATGTATATACATATATGAGATATATGTATATATTGAACTAGTTTACTTAGGTCAATATATATATATATATATATATATATATATATATATATATATATATATATATATATATATATATATATATATATATATATATATATATATGTATGTGGTTGTATTATATATGTTATTCATATATTGGGTATATGGATATTGGGTGGTGGTTAGATAGTGTATATCTATATATATAGATATATATATATATATATATATATATATATATATATATATATATATATATATATATATATATATATATATATATATATATATATATATATATGACTCCTAGTTATAGGTTTATATGAAAACCCCATCATTAGCCTATGGCCTAGGATTTCTAGCCTATGGCTTGGGGCTAGCCCTAATGGCCCAAAACCCAACTTGTTGACCCTTGATTACTAAGAGTTGACCAAAGTCAACCTAGGGTCAAACTTGACCTAGATTGAACTTGAATTAAACCTAGAATGACTAGTTTGACATTGGTTGACCTAACTTGACTAGTAGACCTAGTTTGACTAAGATAATTGACCATTGTTGACCAAAGTCAACTATAGGTCAACCATGACCAAATTGACCTAGAAATGGCTTGGATGAACATAGAAGGACTTATTGACTAAGATTTGACTAAACCCTAGGCTATTAACTAGTTGGTTTAGGTTTGACCTATATATAAGTATATTATTGTGACTTGGGTTTTGTGGAAGACCTATGTAGATTAAGATATGTATGGGGTTAAGTTAGATACGTAGAGTTGAGTCATGACTTGAGATTGGAATGTGGGATTAGCTTGAATATAGGATTAAGGTTGGTATTATATATATGTATATATATGTGTGGTATACTTGTATAGGTATTGGTTATACCTTAACCTTGTGGTATTGACTTAGATAGTTGACCATTGACTTAATCACCTTGCTGACTAGTCTTTGTTTGACCCAAAACCCTAGTTAGTCTAAATTTGACCTAGATTGATCATGTTGACTAGTATTTGACTAATTTGGCTAGAATGTTGACCAGGGGTTGATTTTAACCTAGATTTGACTAATCTTGATTTATTTGACCTTATTTGACTTAGCTTGATTTCCTGTGATCTAGTATGACTTCCTGTGACCTAGTTTGACTATTAGAGTTGACGTTTGACCAGATTAACCTAGAATCATGTAGTATGCATTGTATACTTTATTTTTTACCATTGTGGATACATTGTGACTTGTATTGCTCTGATTAGGAGCCATACACCTCTCCTCAGACAGTATATCTTCTTCAGACATTCAGTTATCAGGCGAGTACATTCTCTGACCGTTTCATACTTGTTCATGCTTTACTTCTCGCTCTAGATTACTTTACTTGATGCTGTCACGTTGGTAACACGGATTGGTACTATATGGATCTTTACATGAGATGTTATCCCCCTCGGGAGCATCGGGTACTTCATGTTATGTGTGTTTCACTATCATCATGTACTCCTATGCTTCCATTATTCATGTGCACTCATGTGATCATGTACTCTCATATTTACTGAGCCCTCATGTATACTATCATGTGTACCCTTTCATGGGCCCCATGTGATATCATGTACAATAACGTAACTTGTATAGATCCTTGTGTATTGATTGGGGTAACGGGGGAGTAGAAGTGGACATGTGAATAATTCCAAAGTAGTGTAATCATGTGCAAACTCAGTAGTGTAATCATGTATAAATTCTAGCCATTCACATGCCTATCTTGTGCTCTACATCACTAGTCACTTACAGTTCTCTATATACAGTAGATATTTTATTACAGCTATCTCTTTTACAGCGTATATTTCCTTTCAGCAGTTCATGTATCTTACTCTATTGCCTGTATCGTATTTCCTAACCTGCTATGCACTGCGTGAGATGTATTGTGCTCGTTCCCGTCCTGATTGGACCTGTTGAAAATATTACAGAGGATGAGGAGGAGGCCCTGGTGTCTACCTATTATGGAGCAGGACTAGATGACACTTATGTTGTGGACCCTCAGCAGGATCCACCTGCAGCTGAGGATGTTGTTCCAGTAGTCTAGACCAGTTTAGTCTAGGCAGTCTTTTCTATATTTACTTTTTGTCTCACATTCTGAGTTGTATTTTGAGATGTGGAGATATATAGACTCTTAGACTTTTGTATTATGAGTTGACAGTTCTGGATATTATGTTGTACTAGACACTTAGACTTATTCACCTATGATACTGTTCTCTTGAGTTACTATCTATCTATCTGTCTTTCGTTCTTCTACCCTAGATGTGATTGAGATGTATATTGTTATGTCACCTCCATTCGGAGAGTATAAACTGTACAGGTACTTGATATTGATAGATGATTGACCTAGGACAGCGTTCTACCGCCGACACTGCGGCGTAGACTGGGCGTTGTTACGTTCTCGTACCCTAACAGTGGGTGCGGGTCGTGACACGTTTTTAGTGGTGGCCCATGCAGGTCGAGTTTATGTAGTAGTATTCGAACTAGAGTATCACTACAGCCTGCGATAGGATTTGAGGAATAGGCTTAGAGAGAGTGGATACTCAATCATTGTTAGGATACTTTGAGAGATTTCTGGGATGACCCTTGAGAATCTCATTTGAAAATTTCGATTTTAACTCCTTTTCCCTCGATTGAATTTGATTTTGGAGGATTCACTGTAGAACTTTGAATCCTGGTGTTAGTTGATAATTTTAAAAAAATTTGTAGTTGTTAATTTTAATTTCTTAGTGTTAGATTAATATCTTTTATTTTTAGGGTACTCAATCACAATTATGAGAAAGCTCTTATCTGTTTCTTGCCATCTAATCCTCTTGCTAATTGCCTTTCATTAAAATGAACTGTCCTCTCTATTTTGCATCTTGCTTAAACTCTTTTTACCAATCTATGTGACTGTATCCCAAACCTGACTTACTTGACATTTCCTCAAATCAAGACTTTATTGAGACCTTCTAACCTTGACCCTTGATTGATCGAACCCTAACTATATTCATCTAGTAGCCTATCTATCCCTAGGACTGTGTTCCTAAATTATTTACTGGATTCCTGATTAATTTTATTTCATTGGTTAATTTGATCTTCTTCAATTTTTGCATCAAATATCACGTCTTGAACTCCCACTTTCTATTCTAGATCATTGGACGTCATTTACCGTGACTTAGATATTTAGAGTATAATACTAGCTGTTACCTCCCAACAAACTTCACATGTAAGACCTAGACTAGCCTACCTTCATGTAGGTATTCCATGTCCTACTAAAATCCGTCTCCTTGTACTCTATTTTCTTGATATAATTTCCTGGTCAAATGGCTAAACTATAACCTCTACCCTAATACTAAATTAATTCTTATTTCAATTAGAGATCCACCTTGGCTCAATTCTTTCGACCTGGCATGTGATGGTGTTCTGCTTGAACCCTCAAATACTTAACCTTGTACCTTACCTTGAATGCTTGACCCGATTGGTTAAGAATCTTGGACTATGTATCTTCTTTCATCATTTCCACCCTTACTTATATCTTATGCTATAAATTTATCCTTAAGTTTTACAAGCTTATCCTTTTCGAGCTTGATCATGATATATTTTATTGGGTGTACACCCACTAACATATTATCTAATCAGAACCGGCGCATGATGGTCTGATCAACCTATTGCGTTTTGGTTCGCTTTTTCATATATTAATCTACGTGGATGGAGACACAATTAAACTTACCCTAGAATCTTATCCACAACAGCCTTGACAATTCTCCTTGGAATTATTTCATCACCTATGAACCTCGTATTCATATCCAGTTAAATTAAATTTAATCATGACCTGGATCTTCATCATTGGATGCTCGTGCTCATACTTAATTTCATTGATTTCCCATCTTGCCCAATCTCGATTTATCCTGAAATTGATCAACTTAGATCGTGTCAAGACTAAAATCTATTTGTGATTGTTTGTGCCTAAATTTTCAATTTTCTTTTACCATTTTATGGAATAGTAACTTTTAATGATTTCTCACTTACTTGTTAATGATCCATTTTCATATAGGATGGTAGACGACCCTATAGCCTTGATGATTGTTGTTCCCTTACCTTCCCAATTAGGATACCTTAGATTGCTTGTACGTTTGATACCATAGGACAGTATTGATCTAGAATGACTAGTGTACCTAGATGAGACCACAGACTGTTCCATTTAACCTGTCCCCCTGGTACCACTATTACATCACAAATTTCTGGTTCAATTTAGGCCATAGACCTTTCCCACTCTAAATTATGATCACCGTAGACACATTACCGTGACTTTTAAATTTGGAGCACAAGACTAGTTGTTTTCCTCAAAACTGACTTCACATACCAGACCTAGACATGACATACTACAGCCATGACCTTAGTGTCCTACTCAGGCATACCATTGTGCGCTTCATTGCTTAGACGATTTTTCTGACCCGAGACTCCATCCTGATTTACCCCATGGAGTTACCTTTGATTTCGATTTGAATTAGGGATACCTTATGACCTAAAACTGCCAACCAATTTTTGGACATAACCCAGTATAGGTCTACTACCCATATTTTGCTTATTGACCTTGCATGTTGCTAGGTAGTGGCTTCGACCCTGATTGTTGGGGGTTTGACCTAGGAGGAGTACGACCATCTAAATTTCGAGGACGAAATTATTTTAAGGTGGGTAGACTTGTAACACCTTGTTTTCTGAAATTGGGGATTTTTGAAAATTTATTATTTTTATTATTTATTAGTGGTATTTTAGTCATGGTATGATTTTCTGGTGATTTTAGTTAGTTAAACCAATTCTAAAGTCATGCTAAGTCATGACTTATGACTTTGTGACTTTGTTAGTAAACCTTAGTGTAAACCCTAGTTTCTCTAACCTAGAAGTTGCCATGACCATGAGAACTTGACCATAGGCTTAGAATATCATTTTAGTGATTTTTAGCCTAAGGGGTATTTTGGTAATTTTCTAGGAATTAAGTAGGATTAGTGAGATTTTACTATTCATGGACTTTTAATTAGTGACTTGATAATCCCTAACCTAGTTACCCTAATCTAGAGGTTAGTTCCTAACCTAGAATGACTAGGGATTAGATATTATCATTGGGTCAAAGCTATACAAATATCTAGATATTTACTTATTGATATTTTGCTTGATTTATGCAAAATATCCATTTAAGGCACAAAAAGTCCTTAGCTTAGCCATGAAGGAAGGGCAAGGACACCCCCCATGCCTTGGCCAGCCATAGGGCACCCCCTAGCAGCCACACTTTCCTATATAGCCCATTGTATCATTCATGAACAAATTTACATGAATTTAATTCCTAGAAAATCCCTTTTCCTTCAACCCTTCATAACTTGAGCAATATAGATCCAAATTCACTCTAGTCTCTTGCATTGGGACCCTACAACATCAAGGATACTAAGGGAGGATGGAAATAAAGGATTTGGAAGCATTGGACATCATCAAGTTGAAGGATACACACCCCCCTTTCATTTGATTTTCATTGGATTGCACCAATAGGTAAATACTCTCAAACTTAGTTAAAATCCTGGTTTTTCTTCATAATTGCATTCATATAGGACTACCTGAACTATAGGTCAAATTTGGTGGAAATTAGAAGTGTTTTGGTGTCGTATCGGACACGTATCCTATTTGAAATTTAATGTATTTTGTGTTCTGTCATAGTGTAAATTACTCACTGTTTCCCAAATGTTTTTAAACCAAATTCTAGCCTAGACCTAGCTAAACCTAACCCCTATACACTGAGCACATTTTGAGCTTGTGTCGTGTCCAAAACTGGACACAAAGCTCTCAGTTTTTCCACTGTCTGGACACTGCACAGTACACAAAATATGTCCTGCTACCTAGACACGTTTTCTCGACACATACACCACTTGGACACTTGCCATTTGGCATACACGTAGGGGCATTGACTGACAAGTCGTACCCAAAATTTGGGGTGTGCTCGTGTCGTATCGAGGACACGAGGACACGTGCACTGGTCGTGCACTGACAGTGCACGCACGCACAGAGTCCACTTCGCACGTCTCGTATCGCGCGGACATGACACTTCGACACCTCGTGTTTGCACGAGTGTGTAGCCCATCATGTGGGCTACACGTGGATATGACCACGAGGCCCCACGTAGCTCGTGTCGTGTCCACGAGACACGAGAACCCATGCACGACGCGGTGCAGAACACTGAGTATCAGTCGATTTTCTTCGACTGATACAGAGTTCGTGCCGTGTCCTGAGGACACGTGGACACGAGACAGGCTACCTAAACCCTAGACCAACCCTAGGCGAACCTACCCATACGTGCACGAGACTTCTAGACACGTGTGTCGTGTCCTAGAGCTAAGTGCACGCGTGCACGACGCTGTGACATTGCACAGTGTATCAGTGTTTACCCGTGTAGTGTTTTTGAATGTTTGGACACGTGAATCCGTGTCGTGGTGTCGTGTCAGGCACCTAGGATACTAGGGTATCTACGGGGTGTCAGTTACCAACCATTTGTTTCGAGCCTTAGCTCGTTTTAGTGGGAGAATTTGGGATTACCTACTGTCGAGTGCACAGTGCACTTATTCCAGTTTTGGGATTTATTTCCAGATTTTAAGGGTGAATTTTAAATCGATTTTTGATGTGATTTATACATTGTATATATGTATTTTAGTGTGTATATGTGTAGTATATATGTATGTGTGAGTGTGGGTCAAATTTGGGGAGAAATGGTGGTGTGTGTGTGTAGTTGTATATATATACATATGTATGTATATATGTATCCTGTGTGTGTGTATGTTTGGGCCAGGTTTGGTTCCAGAAAACTGGAAACCTTTCCCCCCTACTGTCCTGTGTTCACTTCCCCTCTCTCTCACTGTCTCACTCTCTCTCTCTCATTCAGTCTCTCTCTCTTTCCCTTTGTCTCTCTCTCTATGTCTCTATATATATAGGTATATATATATATATATATATTTTTTTTTTTTTTTTTTTTTATATATAGGTATATATATATAGGTATATATATATATATATAAGTTTATATATATATGTATATACATATATGAGATATATGTATATATTGTACTAGTTTACTTAGGTCAATATATATATATATATATATATATATATATATATATATATATATATATATATATATATATATATATATATATATATATATATATATGTATGTGGTTGTATTATATATGTTATTCATATATTGGGTATATGGATATTGGGTGGTGGTTAGATAGTGTATATATATATATATATATATATATATATATATATATATATATATATATATATATATATATATATATATGACTCCTAGTTATAGGTTTATATGAAAACCCCATCATTAGCCTATGGCCTAGGATTTCTAGCCTATGGCTTGGGGCTAGCCCTAATGGCCCAAAACCCAACTTGTTGACCCTTGATTACTAAGAGTTGACCAAAGTCAACCTAGGGTCAAACTTGACCTAGATTGAACTTGAATTAAACCTAGAATGACTAGTTTGACATTGGTTGACCTAACTTGACTAGTAGACCTAGTTTGACTAAGATAATTGACCATTGTTGACCAAAGTCAACTATAGGTCAACCATGACCAAATTGACCTAGAAATGGCTTGGATGAACATAGAAGGACTTATTGACTAAGATTTGACTAAACCCTAGGCTATTAACTAGTTGGTTTAGGTTTGACCTATATATAAGTATATTATTGTGACTTGGGTTTTGTGGAAGACCTATGTAGATTAAGATATGTATGGGGTTAAGTTAGATACGTAGAGTTGAGTCATGACTTGAGATTGGAATGTGGGATTAGCTTGAATATAGGATTAAGGTTGGTATTATATATATGTATATATATGTGTGGTATACTTGTATAGGTATTGGTTATACCTTAACCTTGTGGTATTGACTTAGATAGTTGACCATTGACTTAATCACCTTGCTGACTAGTCTTTGTTTGACCCAAAACCCTAGTTAGTCCAAATTTGACCTAGATTGATCATGTTGACTAGTATTTGACTAATTTGGCTAGAATGTTGACCAGGGGTTGATTTTAACCTAGATTTGACTAATCTTGATTTATTTGACCTTGTTTGACCTTATTTGACTTAGCTTGATTTTCTGTGATCTAGTATGACTTCCTGTGACCTAGTTTGACTGTTAAAGTTGATGTTTGACCAGATTGACCTAGAATCATGTAGTATGCATTGTATACTTTATTTTTTACCATTGTGGATACATTGTGACTTGTATTGCTCTGATTAGGAGCCATACACCTCTTCTCAGACAGTATATCTTCTTCAGATATTCAGTTATCAGGCGAGTACATTCTCTGACCGTTTCATACTTGTTCAGGCTTTACTTCTCGCTCTAGATTACTTTACTTGATGCTGTCACGTTGGTAACACGGATTGGTACTATATGGATCTTTACATGAGATGTTATCCCCCTCGGGAGCATCGGGTACTTCATGTTATGTGTGTTTCACTATCATCATGTACTCCTATGCTTCCATTATTCATATGCACTCATGTGATCATGTACTCTCATGTTTACTAAGCCCTCACGTATACTATCATGTGCACCCTTTCATGGGCCCCATGTGATATCATGTACAATAACATAACTTGTATAGATCCTTGTGTATTGATTGGGGTAACGGGGGAGTAGAAGTGGACATGTGAATAATTCCAAAGTAGTGTAATCATGTGCAAACTCAGTAGTGTAATCATGTATAAATTCTAGCCATTCACATGCCTATCTTGTGCTCTACATCACTAGTCACTTACAGTTCTCTATATATAGTAGATATTTCATTACAGCTATCTCTTTTACAGCGTATATTTCCTTTCAGCAGTTCATGTATCTTACTCTATTGCCTGTATCGTATTTCCTAACCTGCTATGCACTGCGTGAGATGTATTGTGCTCGTTCCCGTCCTGATTGGACCTGTTGAAAATATTACAGAGGATGAGGAGGAGGCCCTGGTGTCTACCTATTATGGAGCAGGACTAGATGACACTTATGTTATGGACCCTCAGCAGGATCCACCTGCAGCTGAGGATGTTGTTCCAGTAGTCTAGACCAGTTTAGTCTAGGCAGTCTTTTCTATATTTACTTTTTGTCTCACATTCTGAGTTGTATTTTGAGATGTGGAGATATATAGACTCTTAGACTTTTGTATTATGAGTTGACAGTTCTGGATATTATGTTGTACTAGACACTTAGACTTATTCACCTATGATACTGTTCTCTTGAGTTACTATCTATCTATCTGTCTTTCGTTCTTCTACCCTAGATGTGATTGAGATGTATATTGTTATGTCACCTCCATTCGGAGAGTATAAACTGTACAGGTACTTGATATTGATAGATGATTGACCTAGGACAGCGTTCTACCGCCGACACTGCGGCGTAGGCTGGGCGTTGTTACGTTCTCGTACCCTAACAGTGGGTGCGGGTCGTGACACACTGCCTCAGAGATAAGCATGAATCGAGTTCATGGCACAACCGAGTCATTACGTCCCAGAAGTATGGCACGAAAGACAAGTATGAGTTGGTTCATTGATAATGCAAGCACGAGAAAGGTCTAGAGACAAGGATAAGGAAGTTATCGGTGTGATAGCACGGTGACGATCTAGAGGCACTAAATAGGCCGAGAATCTGTCCTAAAACTGACCCTAAGACAAGAGTAGAAAGACAATCGTAAAAGGGTTATATTGCACAAAGTGATGAACGTGTCGGTTTTGTATGGGTGGGCGAGGAGCTCATTCCACCAGTACAGTTGAGTACTGATACCCACACAGTTTTTATGTGCAGGCACAGGTTGAAGCTCGTGGTGCGGAGCTCGCTTGGATGCGTCGAGGCACGGAGTTCCTTGGCGATTCGTAGCATGCGGCCGCGTGGAGTCAAAACTTATACGGGACATAATGTACGGGCATCGCCTTCCGAAGCATCCGCTGGTTCAAGACTTGTATTGAGAGACGAGAGAGAGCTGAGTGAACTTGTAATGTGAGAAGAGTGAGCTCTAGTGATTGTAATCTTGGCCTTGAGCCCCATTGTAATCCTTATTTCAATATCAATAAAATGTATTATTTGAATGACTTGTGTTTTATTCTAAATTTTTGCTACTATTGTTCAATGTCTCTGCTTGGGACTTCTGTGCGACGACTCCGTCGCAGCCGCTGTAATCAGTCGTTATGGAACCCGCCTTGTACGAGCACAAATCTAGGCTCGTGTGGCATCATGCCTTAGCGAGGATGATCGCTCCTACGGGAGCGGGGCGTGACACAATGGTATCAGAGCGCGGCTTTACGTCCTTGGACTATCGATTGAATTCTTTAACTCTATTATTTCCGTAAACTCTGAAGTGTTGCTTCCGCAAAGTTGATATCGTGGGTGTGCTCTCTCTCAAATGTCCTACGGGATGTCTATACAATAAGTCTATCTATTTTGCAAAACGTAGGAGAATAGTTTTTTTGACAAGAAACAAAATATGGTTCGCGTAAGCACGGTTGGCTAAGTCGGGCTGGGCATATATACCAAAAAGTTGCGTCGACCTAAGAAAAGTCGTATGTGGGATTAAAAATGTGTCGAGCAAGAATGATTTGAACTCGGTTGAGTAAAGTGAGATGACTATTGATAGGGGTGCTATTGAGCGACGATATTGTTAATACGATATAGATGAGCGTGCTTGGAATTAGAGGAATGGTTCGAACGGGATTCAAAGAAGTCGATTTTGATTCGAATGATAGTTTTGAGGATTTGTTGAATGGCTTCATTCCTAAGTGGTGTATGCGATAGCCTCAGGAATGTCGATCGATCGATTGAGGATGTGGGGTGTCGATGAGTCTATCAACAAGTGTCGTGTGTATGCAAAGCCGTAGATTGAGTATCGTTGAATAAGTTGTAGTCTTGAGATTTGACGAGTTGAGTCGAACAACCTAGAAATTGATGCGTACAAAATGTGTACGAGATTGAGGATTGCGCGAGTATGAAACGCGAAAATGATTGAGTAGGTGAAATCGAATCGAGGAAAAAGTTATGGTGTACGAATGGATAACTTGATCAAGAAAATTGATACGGATCGTATACGAAAAATTAGCACGACGGAAAGATAGCATACATGAAAAGTTTGATTCGAATGTTTGAAATGATACTGAGGATTGGAATGGATGTTGTTCGATGATTTGAGTTTGCAAGGAATGATGTGATTTGGAGAAAAATGTTGGTCGATGATTTAAGATAGACGGATGAACAATACGCAAATTTGGGCTTGAAGAAATTGATGTTGTGAATGATTCAAAGGATAATGATCGAACTTGAATTTGAATGTCGAGGAGATTATCCAGTCGGACGCTAGCATCATTCGTACGACTCGAAATTCGTTGCAAAGGAAGATCGTCAGGTTACTTATATCATCGATGATATTGAGGCGTATCAAAGATCGATATACGATAACTCGGGAGTACTCGGATTCGAGGAATGACGATCGTGCTAGTGCTATTGTTTCGATGGATACTACATTTGGGATTTTGATTGAAATAAATGCCGATGAAAACAGAAGTGTCTTGATGGTTACGCGGATAACCACAGCGTCGACATTCTTGTCTTGTGTGAGCGCAACTCTAGCCTTGCACATGCGTCATTTTGAATTTGGGACGATCGTTCTGCGTGAGCGCTGACATGGTGATTCATGTCACGGGAATGATTGAACTCGAAAGATCAGGACGTGGCAATTTGGATTGCTTCGACTTGTGGTTTGAAGCGAAGGTGTGTTCGAGGATAGTTTGGATTGGTGATTGACGATTGGGTAAACTTGAGGATTGAGTAGGTCCAATTCGCACGTCGAGAATGAACTAGTCTAGACTCGAACAAGAGTTACGTTCTGATGAGGATGATTATCTCGCGGAAGCGTGCATGGTAATTCATGCCCACCATGGATAATCTGACTCGTGTGAGATCGGGGTGCAACATATTGTTAAGTCAGACGACCTTGTGATCGATTACGTGAGTTGGGATAAATGACTTAGGGAGTATGAAATGTGAATTATGGTTTAGCGATGAGTTGTGTCGTAGTGTGTTTGACTTAGAAGGATTGATAGGCAGATTATGTCGAACGTGTTCGAAAAGATAGACTATGCGAAATGGCTTATTGGTCGAGCGATATTGAGGTATCAAAGATTTGGTTGAGTGAACTTACGATAGAATGGCTTTGCTGAATGACTCAGACCCCGTGCGACGAATATTGGGATGTGTGTAGGGAATCAATGCTTGATATTTAGAAATCGGAGTGATGCGAGCTTGGGTAGAAAACCTCGTACTATCAATTTGTTTGACCTTAGGATAGGGTCAGTGTTGATATTGTTGTTTGGGAACTATGATTCCAATACTGACGGATGACCTTAGCCTAAAGACATAGCCTAGTGGTTAGGCAGACGTCTCGGTGCGTAGCGATAGGAATTGTGGAGGCACCACTGTCACGACCCGCACCCAATATTTGGGCATGAACCGTGTACACTCCCAGCCTACGTCGCAGAGTCGGCGGTAGAACGTTGTAACAATATGATGAACAACCATGCAATAAAAGATATACCACAAGGGGATTCAACAAATCCACATCTCAACTCAGCATCTAAAAGATGGAAATAAATAAACTGTCTCATAAAAGAAATGTATGAAGTCTAAAGCCAAAAATAATCTCAACTACATGTCTCAAAAATCAACTCTAATATCCAGTACAATGTCTCAGTACTAACTAAAATATCTAAGAAAGCGCAGCAGGATCAGATGCTGCGTACTCCTCCTGATAAGCAAAGTCCGTCACTAACACATCTCCCAAGTACGGGCCATACTGGTCAGGACACACGACCTCTTCGCAATCACCTAAAATTTATTTGGTTACCCAGTCAGGATGGAACGAGTACAATTCACTGAATACAGTTTTAATATATGAAAATGACTATACAACAGAGGTTAGCCTTTAGACATATGATTTAGAAAATAAATAAAAAAAATAGAATAAAACTAAATACCGAAAGTAGTAAATAAAATACAAGAAAATACTCACCGACTGACCGATTGAAGTACCTTTGATATGTGACCGGTCTCGAGACAATTATACGACACTGTCTACAATATCTACACTGTTTAAAGTAACACGGTCTACACGATATACTACAATAAAGAAATACTGTCTACACGGTATAAATGCAACAATAATCACAGTCTATACGGTATACACGGTATAAGATCAGATCATACATCTTTGGTACTTTCCCTTCCTCGACACGACAAAATATAATCAATATAAAAGACTGAAATCACATCTCTACCGATTAACAATGATGCATAGTAAAGATCAATACTAAAAAGAAACAATAAACTGTACTCGTCTGGCGTCCTGGGCAGCTGGCACTGGTCAGAGTCCCAATCAAGGTCCAGAAAACCTATTACAAAATAATAGGATCAAACACCATTTGAGAGTACAAAGAGCCTATTAATCATTAGACTTCCTACTTGGTTTCTTTATTATTCCCCTTTGGTTCTATTTATACAATGAGTTGACTAGCCCATAGTTATTGCTTATGACTATTTGTCTACACTTCATACTGTTTATCCTTATTTGGTTTTCAATAGGTCCTATCCTTTACTTGGCAGGTGCTCAAAGTGATTTCTATGCCTTAAGAGAATACTCTCCCTTAATGTATATGATCAATTACTCAACCTTGTCCTTTTGGTCATTAGGTTTAGAGATTTCCAGGGACCCTATATTTTGTATCTAAGGATGAACAAGAAATAGTCCCTAGATCAGATTCAATGTGGGGATGTAGAAAGGTTCTCTACGAATTGGAATACAGAGCTACTTACCAATCCTATAGGTTTGCCAAGTACTGCTGTAGGAGCTACTTCCCAGGTCCAGTCTACAGCCAAGTAGGTATAATGGCTAGTCCCCTGTTCTTCAATATTTTATGATATAGATACTTAGCCCAGGGTGTTCCATGTAACCTTGCTAACCCCAAGTATCTGTGATTACTGTTACTGAAGTAAGAGGTAAGTCGTTTAGTGACTGATACCCAGTTCTTCCAAGGAGCTGATGCGTGGTCTTCTTCTAGCCTACACCCTTTTCTGTCTTACCAGACTACTATCACATGGTCTTAATAATCAGGTACAATAAGTAGGGTACAGTAATTGAACTATAAACTCACTGTATTATATAAATCCTCTTGGTGGCATTGCCTATATACACAAAGAATTCCTGGACTTTCCATAGTCTGATATTTATAGGAACCTACAGATATGTTTCTAATGGGTTCTCGAGCTGATAACTATTGGGAACCAGGGTTACATCGGACAGTTAAGGGTAGACACTTGATTCATGCTTGCTAATGAGGGTTCGATTGTCTATGGTACCCATGGCACACAAGTGAACTTCTTATCGGGACTGATACTATGCCCCAACTCATGTTCTCGAGTGTTAGATCAATTATCCCCTGTTACAACCGATACTATGGTTGCACAAGTTGCCAAAACAGTCGTATATGAAATTATGAGTGATTTTTGAATTACCTGATATGGACTGGGTTTGATACGATACCAAGATCAGTATCTTATACATTCCCGTATCATGTATTTGTCTGATACCTGGTTAATATGGTCCATTGGGTCTGTTCTTGGTGTCATACCATTATCAAATTGGTGTCCACTGATCTATTATCAAGTATCAACTGATACTCTTCGAATATCAACAGGGTATAGGTGGACTTGATACCGAGGCTTACTATGAACCCTAGTATCGGATATGGGTGGCATCTATCTATTGATTCAGCTGATTGTTTTTGGAAAAGCTAATGTGTATTTCTCGATCATCTCATTTAAGGTCCCCCTTCCCTTCTAGTCCATTGTTATCTGCTGAAACATTCGACATATAACAAAAATTTACATGTGTAAAGAAAGATTCACATACCTTCTTCGAGTCGATGCTAATCCTCTGATCTTGGGGGGTTACTCGATCCTGAGCTAGCGACAGGGAAATTTTTAGGGTTTCTTTGTAGATCGAACATGATCAGCAATCCCAAACCTTATATATATGTGAAGAGGATAAGGGTTCGATTTCTTTTGAATCCGATAGGGTTTATCAGTTGGGATTTAACTCCTATTCGGATTTGAACTCTATTTCAGTTCAAAAGGTTGGCTGAGATTTGCCTCAGGATTACCTATTTGAATTTTTAAAATAAACTTCTATCATAGAGCATCAACCCGATGGAGTTTGATCTCCAGCTTCAAACTTGGCCCCTTTTATAATTAGACCCCTTGAATTTTGACATTTTGCAAGTAGAACCCTACTAGTTTGACATGTATATATATATATTATACAAAACACAAAGGTTTTTGAATCCTAGGGCTGACTGTGCCAAGATAAAGAGTGGTTGGGATTTAATCTTGGTGAATCAACGGTTGTGGGGTTTTATGGGGAAGAGCATTATTGGGAGTGGGGTTTTATGGGGAAGAGCATTATTGGGAGTGGGGTTTTATGGGGAATCCAAAGATGGGGATTTAATATTTTGATGGTTGGAATTTAATATTTTGATGGGGGCCTCATAATGGTTGTGGATGAGCATTATTGAGAGTGGGATTTTATGGAGAATCCAAAGAAAATTCACATCCAGCAGTGATTGGGATTTAATATTTTGATGGGGGCCACAAAATTATTATTGTTCGTTTAAAATTGGGGGTCCAAGATTTTGAGCGGGAATACCTTAAATGAACCATGCCCTATGGGCACGGGTTATGACTAGTATATATATATATATATTATATATATATATATATATATATATATATATATATATATATATATATATATATATATATGAATTGACATCTGACTGCCACTACCATTAAATAAATAAATAGGTAAATAAATAATAAAAATTTTAATAATGGGGCTTACAACCACTCATGATGCTCGGTTGACATGCACGTATATTAGGGACGCCCGAATATGTGCACGATCCGACTCAAGTGGTGATGGCGGATTCTCTATCACGAGGCTTGGCTGAAATGCATATATTTTGGAGACGCCTAGAATATGTGCACGAACCAACTAAAGTGATACGTTGAATCAAGTAAGACTAGAGAAATAGAAAAGTGTCAAGGATTTTGAAATAGTGTTTCAAAGAAAAGATTGGTGGTAGTACGAACATGGCTCGGATTGAGGGAAGCATAGGAGAAATGTGTGCTTGAAACGGTGGATGTTGAATAACGTGATAAGTGGATAAGTAAGTACTCAGTTAGTTTCGAGGATAAAACTTTTTCTGAGTGGTGTATGATGTAGTGCCCCGTCCCGCTCAGTCAATCGGAGGAATCGAAATGCCAACGACGTTCGGACTTAGCCTTACAACGGCTGCTCGAAGACATCGCTCGGTCGAGGTGACTCCTCGTTCAGGTAGGGTAGTTTCGGTGAACTTGTCTCAACTTTGCCTTCACATAATAAATCATATGTTTTCAACTTGCACAAGTAGACCTGATAATAAAAGAGACGAATCCACATAGATAAGGGAATAATCCTGACAGGTCGAATTGAGTTAGAATATGGAAAGGTCCAATGGTCGGCTTAGAGTTGGTGCACAACGTGCTTTAAAAATGACACTCAGTCCTTCGTCCCGTGGCTTGGGAGAAGAAAAAGTTGGTCTTCGTCACAAGCTAAGAGTTAGCCTAAGTCATATGCGTCCCCCGTGTAAATGTTCGATAAAGCATGCACGTTTCCTCGAAGCAAGGCTCGACATAGCCTTGATCGTCCCACGAGCTAAGTTGTATCGCACCGCTTATGGCGTAAGTCTAGGTACCCAAAGAACTTGGTTGTTCAAGTTGAGCGTATGCACGGTCCCACGGTTCTACGGCTGCATATAACCATTTGTTCCCACGGTCTTAAGGCTCGTCACATAGAGTATGACTTGGACGATAGTGTTGCACGAAATATAATGGGTTTAAGGCACGAAACATGGTTGTTTCGATGATAGAAATGCCACAGGCTGTGGCAAGTAGTAGGCACATTTGGAGCAAGTTAAGTTGGAAGGCTATGTAGTAGTCGTTCCCTTGATTTCAAAGAAGTAAGTTCACGCGACCGTTTTTTGCTGAGGCGGTCCCTCGGTTGGGAGTCTCACAGTTCCAATCCACGTTTTCAAAGTATGAGGTGGTCCTTCGGTTGGGAGTCTCACGGTTCCGATGTACGTTATGCAAAGTGTGATTTAGAGCACGAGATGCTAAGTTTAGTTCCAGTCGTACCTTAAAATTAGGCCATGCATTTACGCGAGTCTAGATGTCTCGTAGGTGTGTGGTCATGGACAACTTGTCGACAAGGATTTCTTCCTCAACTGGTATTACGTCGGAGCGCCGGGGCCAGTCGACCTAGGGGGAAGACGTTATAGTAGCGCGTGACTGTACCGCGTGGGTAGTCGGGGGCTTTTCATGGGGCTAGCTACCTTACATTGAAGGACCCATCGCCTACCCGAGCTATGTCCACGATGGCTTGTCGTGCCAGTGGCCTTTCATATAGATAATTAGTGTACTGAGCGGCAATCCGCATGCACGGTGTCGGTCGTATCAAAGGAAGTGTAAGCACGGTATGACTTGAGTTATGAAATGTGTGCTCGGTTTGCACCCAAAGTATTATGAAGCCTAAGATTTGGCTATGCGTAAGACACATGCTTCGGCATACGATGTGGCATCGTACTTGAGTTCTCAATACTAGTTCCACAAGTTGGGTTAGACGTTGCGAGTTAAGTCGAGAAGGGCCGTAGGGCAAGTTTGGTTAAGTTATGTTGAGTTGTAGGGCACGACCTCAAAATATGAGACACGGCCGCGTTGTCACAACACAAGTATAGGCAAGACTTAGCGAGGAGGCACTGCCTCAGAGATAAGCACAAATCGAGTTTATGGCACGATCGAGTCGTTACGTCCCAGAAGTATGGCACGAAAGACAAGTATAAGTCAGTGCATTGACAATGCAAGCACGAGAAAGGTCTAGAGGCAAGGATAAGGAAGTTATCAGTGTGATAGCACGGTGACGATCTAGAGGCACTAAATAGGCCGAGAATCTGTCCTAAAACTGACCCTAAGGCAAGAGTAGAAAGACAATCGTAAAAGGGTTATATTGCACAAAGTAAATGAATGTGTCAATTTTGTATGGGTGGGCGAGGAGCTCATTCCACCAGTACAGTTGAGTATTGACACCCACACAGTTTTCATGTGCAGGCACAAGTAGAAGCTCGTGGTACGGAGTTCGCTTGGATGCGTCGAGGTACGGAGTTACTTGGCGATTCGTAGCGTGCGACCGCGTGGAGTCAAAACTTATACGGGACATAATGTATGGGCATCGCTTTCTGAAGCATCCGCTGGTTCAAGACTTGTATTGAGAGACGAGAGAGAGAGCTGAGTGAACTTGTAATGTGGGAAGAGTAAGCTTGAGTGATTATAATCTCGGCCTTGCGCCCCATTATAATCCTTATTTCAATATCAATAAAATATATTGTTTGAATGACTTGTATTTTGTTCTAAATTTTTGCTGCTATTATTCAATGTCTCTGCTTGGGACTTCTGTGTGACGATTCTGTCGCAGCCGCTGTAATCGACCGTTATGGAATCCGCCTTACACGAGCACAAATCTAGGCTCGTGCGGCATCACACCTTAGCGAGAACGATCGTTCCTACGGGAGCGGGGCGTGACAGCCATGACACTAGCTCTCACTACACGGTTTGAGATATTTTGCTAGGGGCATGGCTTGCATATTGATTGGCCATCCCTATAGTCGTGTGTCGGATAGATGATCGTAACTGCTACGATTAAGGTATAGAAACTCGAACAGTTACAAAACTGGGCGGTTCATGGACATGACTTGGTTAGTATGGGAAATATTAGGGGAGGACATTTTGGACGTTACAGCCGGATACGTATGACTGGATGCCAGTTACATACTTATAGCCTAAATCCCACCCATGCGCAATGAAAGTTGTCCTCTAAATTGCACATTAGACGGTTATAATCCCCTTACATATTAGTGTCTAGGATAGTCTTTTGTATATTATTTTATTATTCTGACAGTTCATATTAGCATGTTCTTCATGTATCTTGTTACGTCCCTCTGAGGACCTGGTGATTTCTCCAGGTGTGTTTGCGATTTTCGAAGGTGCTCTAGCCAAGGACATAGGTTACAATCTGTAGTGCCCTGCTCCGCGAAGGCACTAGATAGACAGAAAGATCGGATTGCTGGCTCTGCAATAGAAGACGATTAATCTGGGTGAGTGGAATTATTTTATGATTCGCTTGCGCCTAATAAGAATCAGAGTTTTTGATTGAATGCTTTTGTTAACAAGACAGTAATCTTGAGTATGCTTAAAAGAGAATCTGCCCCTTGTCTGCTAAGAAAAGAGAACTGTTTCCTACCTGAAAAGAAGATGGAATTGTTTATGACTTGCTCGATTGATGCATGATTCATTTGATATCGCATGTGCATTGGGGAATCCACTTAGTGACGAGCTGAACCCTAGAGAGTCACAGCGGCTAGCGACGAGCTGAACCCATGCGAGTCACAGCGGTTAGCGACGAGCTGAACCCAAGAGTCACAGCGGCTAGCGACGAGCTGAACCCATGCGAGTCACAGCGGTTAGCGACGAGCTGAACCCGTGGGAGGCACAGCGGCTAAGTTGGAAATGATATGTTGGCTTTTCAAAGATGTTTTCAAAAAGAAAGTAAACTGACTCTGTATGCATGAAATGAACATAGGTAAAAGAGTAGCAAGATCATATCACTAGTAAATGTTTTCTCACTAAATGAACAGTGATCGTTTCAGAAGAATGTAGCCCCTTTGTTCACAATTCACCAGTATGCTGATATACTGACCCACCATCAGTCTGCATGCAGGTGCACTATGCATCGAGAAGGATAGTCCAAAGCGATAGCCCGAGCCTCATCCTCAGGAGCCAAAAATCAGAAGAGATGCCAAGAGATAACATCTGTGCAAGAGTTTGGTTTTGTATATAAAAGGATGTAATGTATGGGAACGGGATCATTGTAATCTGTAAAGTTCTGAGAGAATGTAATATTGTATCAGAGAGAATCGAGAGCTTGTAATCTGTTCAAATGAAATCAATAAAGAGAATTGTTACTTGTTACCATTGTGCTCAAAGCTTGTATTCTGAAATATGTCCGCTGCTGCTTCAATTATCTGCGATACGTTTCGCTGCGTATTGTCAATCTTGTCTATCTTGTCTTACTTCAGGTCTCGGCCTTGTGCAAGCACAACTTAGGCTTACACGGCATCACGCCCTAGCGAGGACGAACGGTCCCAAAGAGCCCAAAGCGAGGACGAAAGGGACTCTACGGGATCGGGGCGTGACAGAATGGTATCAGAGCAACACGATCCTCTGGCCAATTTTGATTCAATTGAATTTGTACATGTCTTCTGATCGAAATTCCGTTGCCTACTCGATATCAATAATGAGATGAACATTCCATACAATAAGTCCGTAAATATTTTTATGATGCCGGCAAATGTTTTATCGATTTAATGGATTGAGATTGAAATGCTTGATTGAACAAGAGTTTTGACACGATCTGAATTATGATTTCATGGATTGATGATGGCGAAGGATGAGGACTATCGCTGCTAAGGATATCGTGAGTTTCTTCTTAAGTTTCGAGGACGAAACTTCTTTTCGGTGGGTAATTATGTAGTGCCCCGCTCCGCGAAGGCACTAGATAGACAGAAAGATCAGATTACTGGCTCTGCAACATAAGACGATTAATCTGGGTGAGTGGACAAAGACTCATTTTATGATTCGCTTGCGCCTAATAAGAATCAGAGTTTTTGATTGAATGCTTTTGTTAACAAGACAGTAATCTTGAGTATGCTTAAAAGAGAATCTGCCCCTTGTCTGCTAAGAAAAGAGAACTGTTTCCTGCCTGAAAAGAAGATGGAATTGTTTATGACTTGCTCGATTGATGCATGATTCATTTGATATCGCATGTGCATTGGGGAATCCACTTAGTGACGAGCTGAACCCTAGAGAGTCACAGCGGCTAGCGACGAGCTGAACCCATGCGAGTCACAGCGGTTAGCGACGAGCTGAACCCAAGAGTCACAGCGGCTAGCGACGAGCTGAACCCATGCGAGTCACAGCGGTTAGCGACGAGCTGAACCCGTGGGAGGCACAGCGGCTAAGTTGGAAATGATATGTTGGCTTTTCAAAGATATTTCCAAAAAGAAAGTAAACTGACTCTGTATGCATGAAATGAACATAGGTAAAAGAGTAGCAAGATCAAATCACTAGTAAATGTTTTCTCACTAAATGAACAGTGATCGTTTCAGAAGAATGTAGCCCCTTTGTTTATAATTCACCAGTATGCTGATATACTGACCCACCATCAGTCTGCATGCAGGTGCACTATGCATCGAGAAGGATAGTTCGAAGCGATAGCCCGAGCCTCATCCTCAGGAGCCAGAAATCAGAAGAGATGCCAAGAGATGACATCTGTGCAAGAGTTTGGTTTTGTATATAAAAGGATATAATGTATGGGAACGGGATCATTATAATCTGTAAAGTTCTGAGAGAATGTAATATTGTATCCGAGAGAATCGAGAGCTTGTAATCTGTTCAAATGAAATCAATAAAGAGAATTGTTACTTGTTACCATTGTGTTCAAAGCTTGTATTCTGAAATATGTCCGCTGCTGCTTCAATTATCTGCGATACGTTCCGCTGCGTATTGTCAACCTTGTCTATCTTGTCTTGCTTCAGGTCTCGGTCTTGTGCAAGCACAACTTAGGCTTGCACGTCATCACGCCCTAGCGAGGACGAACGGTCCCAAAGAGCCCAAAGCGAGGACGAAAGGGACTCTGCGGGATCGGGGCGTGACACAATCTACCTTCGCGATGCTAACTTTTGGATCGTCTTTCGCTTCGCTCGACTCTTCCATCGTTGCTATGTATTCTCTCTTTTTGTTGGTAGTGGATTTGTCTCCGCTCAACGTTTTGTACAAAAAAATATTTATAAGTTGATTTATGATATATTGGGTTGTGGATGAGATTAGTTTCATGGTTACTGCATCTTGCAGCTTATGTATACATACGAGGTTTTCGTATATTGGAGTATGCTTCGTATGTATGCAGCTGGCATGTCTACGTACTTGGTCCTAAGTATTTTGGGACTGGGGCGTTACATGTTTTTGTGGTGGCCTATGCAGGTCAAGATAAATTGTTTGGGTACTTCACAGTACCAAGCAAGCCTGCGTATAGGATTAGAGTCTAGGATCTCATCCACATATTTGATCGCCTTCTTCGATTCGTTCTTCCAACTCTCTCTTAACTCCTTGAATTGCATCTTGCTTGATTCCCTCTACCGTTAATTCTTATCCTTCTTTCGTGCTTGATAGTGGTTAAGAAGGTAACCCCTACTAGGTCGGCATGACTCTTGTAAGTTGGGTAGAATGCCTTACGACCTAACCTTCCTTATGACCTTAATCAAGTCTTAAGCAAATAGACAGTAGGACGACTGTATAGGCACCAACATAACAAATGACTAGATTCTTAAGAAGTTTGAACTAATTTCACTTCCTTCAATATTAATCTCATGTGCCTATGTTTTTACTATTTTTGACTATCTTATGCTGCTAATTTAGCCTAAGTTTTGCAAGCTTATCCCCTTATCGAGCTTGATCATGACATATTTTATTGGGTGCGCACCCACTAACATATTGTCTAATCAGAACCGGTGCATGATGGTCTGATCAACCTAGTGCACTTTGGTTCACTTTTCATATGTTTTTCTACGTGGATGGAGATATAGTTAAACTTGGCCTCTAGAATCTCATCCGCGACTGCCTTGGAAATTCCTTTTGAAATTGCTCAGTCGTCTTTGAACCACTTAATCGTAGTCAATAATATCTTCTTCGAACCATTATTATGCTCGTCTTTCACCTATTTTAGAAAGACAAACACTCGTATTTGAGAGAGAGAGAGAGATAAAGTGTCCCCTTTTATCTGCCCTATCACTTAAGACCATGACATGTATATATATACAAGAACAATTGGTCATCACCATAACCTTGCCATGAGCCCCTCGTCCTATCCATCGACCCTATATCTATTATCATAATCTTCTAAACTATTTGAAACTCAAAAATGATTCAATTCGTTTCCCAATCGTGCCTCGACCCAGACGACTATCATACCATCTCCTCTCTAAGGAACAACCTATCTTTAATCTTTAATTATTTTACCTCCATATCTCGACCCTTAAAATTTTGTTTCTTCTTGCGTTATCTATCGACCATCATTCACTACCTAAGCTATACCGTAATTTAGTTCCTATTATCCAAATTATGAGTTCCTGGGTGCATGTTCGTATTGAACGTCGTTTATTCGCCTCGACAAATCAATTGATCGTCTTTCCTTATAGATAAACTCTTTCTAAATTCTCAACTCTACCTACCCTAGTCAGTCTTTAATTTCGAGGACGAAATTCTTGTAAGTTGGGTAGGATGTAAACTCCCTAAATTTTTACTATTTTTTTATTTGAATTTGGTATTGATTCCTTATTTTTATTTGCTCATCGAGTCCGAATATGTGCGAGGTACATATTTTTTTTGAAAATATTTTGATTATATTTATAAGGGATAGTTTCAAAATAATACATGATAAATTATTTTTATTTAATTCAAGTTGTGAAGGCGTCGCGTCAAGATTTTCCAAAATGCTATTTTTATGGTTCAAATACAGTAGCAATAATTTTGTAAATATTTGTATGCGAGGTACCTTAATCTAATACATGTATATATCTTTTTAATATTCAAAATTATTTTATAAATTATTAAAAAGGTATTTTAAATATATTTCAAAATTATTTCATTATTAATTTTATACTAATTATAAAAGTTATTTTGGAATTTTTGTTATTTAATTAAACCTTATTATGGCTGTTTAAAAATTGAAATTATCTTATTGCTTTATAAGCTTAATTTAAATATGAGTTAGCTATACTAAATTTGGATTGGAATAAAACTAGATTTAAATTGGATTTGTATGGGATTTGGATTGATTCAGTTTTTAAATTGATTTAAAACTAAAAGTAATTATCTATAAGGGGGTTTAAAATTCTCTAATCCATATCCCAACTAGGGAGTCCACCTCCTATATAAGGAGAGGTTCCATGCCTTCTTTTTCCCATAATTTCTTCAATCCCAATATTCCTCCACCCGAACGTGTGGTGCATCGTATCTGTGTCCACCCGTTCTTATTCCAATATATATACATATACATTGTATCCCTCGTGTCGGACAGACCCCCGACACAATTGAATTCAATCCCTAACCCAACTCTCTTTCTGCCTCTGCCACCCAGGCTTGCCCAACGTCCCCACGGCAACCATCACCACCCCGGCCACTGTCGCTCCTCCCGTCAACCCAAAACCTCGTCGTCCTTCATCCTCAACATCGCAACAAAACCCTTTTTCCGTCCAACCCCATCTACACCAGAACCTGGCCAAACCCGAACCGCCACTAGCTACCATCCCGCCGCAGCCTCCACGGGCTCCTTCCTCGACAACAAATCCTGACCCAGCCACCAGCCCTGTCCGACCAAATCAACACAAAATGGCCACCCTACCAAAAGCCGCCACCGCTACCACCGGTGCTGCCACCGCACAACCACCACCACCACCGATAACAATGTAGCCACTACCGTCACCACCACCAAATCACAAATAAATCGAAACCCCCCGCCACTTACCCGGCCTCGACGCGCCACCACCTCGGATCCGAGCGTACTGACCGTCGTCAAGCGCTACGGAGCTCGCGTTCCCGGAGCCGCTCCTCCGTGTGCAGCAGGTGACCCGGTCCGTCGCGGTCGTGAGCCCACCGCTGGCCACAAGTCCGTACGCGTCCCCGTGAGCTGCGACTGTCGGCCAAGCCCAGTGCGTGCCTTGCCACATAGTGCTCCCCATCGTGGGCCACTAGCCGACGAGAGACTCCTCCACCGATGAACCCCTGTCCCGCTGGAAATCACCTCCGCCGCTCCCCTTGTACTCCTCTCTCTGTGCGCTGATCGGCGAGCCCGACTCTAAGCGCCGGCACCCATCCGCCGCTGTCGGCCCAACCTCCAGCCGCGCCAGCACCTCTGTCGCCAGATCTCTCCACTGGCGCCACACACCTCCTCTGTGACAATGCGCCCTCCGTCGTGATTCTCCAGCGCGGCCACCTCCCTCAGCTCCTCACGAAAACCCGTCGGATCTCTCCACCGGGACTGCGCCACTCCGTGCACCAGCCGAGCGGATCCTCTCCCGGTGGCCGCCGGAACCCCGAACTCCATCTTGCCCACTCATTCCCTCACCCAAAACCCCTCTCCCTCGATCTCATCCGCCACTTCCCTTCACTCCCGCTCTTCTCCGCTCCTCTCGCTCGATGTCGCCCAATTTTTTCTCTCTCACCTTTCTCTTCTCTCTCTCTCTCTCTCTCTCTCTCTCGCTTTCTTTGAACATGATGGAAAGAAAAGAAAGGGGGCTCCTTCATCTTCGAGAAGAATGAGAGCAGATGTTTCCTTATATATATTTTTATTATATTTATTATTCTTATGTTTTCTTTTACAGCTACTGTTATTAGTAGAAAAATCCATTATTTTATTATTATTATTATTATTAGTATTATTATTATTATTATTATTTTTATTATTATTAATACTATTATTATCTTGATTGGACTAACTAGTTGGGGCTGAGCCCAGTGTAGGTTTTGACCTTAGTCTATTAAGAGGATTCTCTTTTTATTAAATTTAAATTGTTTGGGCTTTAACTTTTGAGTATTTGGTATTTTATCAATCCTATTTTCTTTTGGCCAAAATGTATATGTATACTATATATTTATATATCGTTAATTTGTATATATATATATATTTCAAACTAGATTTTGAATCTTATTTTATGATATTTTAAAATATGGTTTTAACATAAAACATTTTATGATTGACAAATTTGGAATTTTAGTCGTAAATGATTTATTAGATTTTAACCATATCTATTTAAATTATCTTAGATAATACAGTTTTCAAGTATTAATAATAATTTCTAAATAGTTTCTAAATATTTTTCTAAATGTATTTTACTAATAAAGAATTATATTTTTCTTCGATTAAATCCTGTCTGTGGCTAGTCCTATTCCTATTCCTTTGCGAATTTCGAATCTCCCTATATCATCCCTAGCAAATTGACTATTCTGGACTCAATGGCATGGTCCGTGCTATCATCTGAGATCATCTTGCATAGTTTTGACATCGGAGACTATTTCTGTGCCGACATGATTATATCACGCCAGTCAACTTCAAATCAAACCGAGGCGTAATACCAGGCAAGTATACCTTGCTAATTTACTGTCATATTATTTATTTTTAGCATTTATTTACTTTGTTACATAATTGTAAATTTTATTTGTTATAAACTGCGCGTCCAAGCCATACTTGGGTGCAAGCGACTCTATTAGTCATTTTTCGTTATTTTACTTTATTTGATGCATGCTGACTTAGTTTTAGCAGACTACCTTCTTATTGTGGGATATTCTTATATCTCCTTGGCCATGACACTCTCACTACATGGTTTGAGACATTTTGCTAGGGCACGGCTTGCACATTGATTGGCCATCTCTATAGTCATGTGTCGGATAGATGATCGTAACTGCTACGATTAAGGTATAGAGACTCGAGCAGTTACAAAACTGGACGGGTCATGGACATGACTTAGTCAGTGTGGGAAATATTGGGGGAGGACAGTCACTAGTGCGTATGGGAAGCCAAACAGGTAAACCATAGTTTTCGAAAGGAACTATGACGAGATTATATTTGCAGATACCCTCTGACGTTTTGCACGTTACGACCGGATACGTATGACTGGATGCCAGTTACGTACTTATAGCCTAAATCCCACCCATGCACAATAAAAGTTGTCCTCTAAATTGCACATTAGATGGTTAGAATCCCCTTGCATATTAGTATCTAGGATAGTCTTTTGTATATTATTTTACTATTTTGATAGTTCATATTAGCATGTTCTTCCTATATCTTGTTACGTCCCTCTTAGGACCTGATGATTTCTCCAGGCGTGTTTGCAATTTTTGCAGGTGCTCTAGCCAAGGACATACGTTACAATCTACCTTCGCAATGCTAGCTTTTGGATCATCTTTCGCTTCGCTTGACTCTTCCATCGTTGCTATGTATTCTCTCTTTTTGTTGGTAGTAGATTTGTCTCCGCCCAACATTTTGTACAAATAAACATTTATAAGTTGATTTATGATATATTGGGTTGTGGATGAGATTAGTTTCATGGTTACTGCATTTTACAGCTTATGTATACATACGAGGTTTCCGTATATTGGAGTATGCTTCGTATGTATGCATCTGACATGTCTACGTACTTGGTCCTAAGTATTTTGGGACTGGGGCATTACAGCTTTAATAACGACGAGTGTCAAATTCTGGACAAAATATAAATAAAAAAGATATGATAATAACAACAACTAAATATACCTGAAGTCTTAGCAAAGCAATCGTCATCCACCAATGCACTAAACCATGATAACTTCATCTAATACCTGGAGAGATCACCAGGTCCTCAGGGGACTAGCAAGACATATAAAATACAAGCCTACTTTGACAGTAATAACATGCAAGGAAGGATATGAAATAGTGCAAGAAAGTAAAGACTGAAGGAAGTATAGTACAAGAATAAAACATAAAAAAAATGGCATGCCTCGAGAATCGTGCTGATAAACGTGACTATGAGTAAATCAGAGTAAAACTGCAGCTCGGTGGGGGCTTACGGCCCTATAGATCACAGCTCGGTGGGAGCTCACAACCTATAGTAAGTCTCTATCGTAGCTTGGTGGGGGCTCACAACAGAGAGTGGTCAAGTATAGTCATCGTCTATAACAAGGTCCTCGCCTAGAACTACGAGTCAAGTCAAGTCAACAAGTTAACAAGTCAAGTCCAGGTCAATCATGTCAAAGAAACCTGGCCTAGGAATACGTAATGATAAATCACAAGGTGCGTATGTACAAAAGATAATCGTAACCAGTAAAGACATGAAATAGAAATAAGCTACGTGCACGTATAACAAAAAAGTAAGGTGATAACTAGAAAGTAGCAATAACATGAATCAGAGGAGTATGTGATCAATAAGATAGAAAAGTAATAGCAACGTAGGATATGCATGTAAATACTGTAAAGTTTGCGAATGTGTACTTGCCTGGTGGTAGTAAAAAGTCCCGCAAAGAACAAGTCAAAGAGTCTCGAAACCTGAACTCCCGCAAATGCCTCCGGATGCTGAAACAAACAATGCCAATATTCCCAGAATAAACAAAATAGCTAGGATATGCTATCCATAAGTCCAATTCTGGACATAGGGGCAAAACAATAATTTTGAGTCAAAACGGTGTCCGTCGTTGGACCCGCTTTGCACCAAAAAATGTGCCAGAGCTTATGTCTCTAAAGTCATCAAACTACATGTCTACGGATCCGGTTTGATGATACGAACCCAACGGTATGTCCCAAGTTCGATTTTGATGGACCCTGCACAAATTCGTCCGTCGAGTCGGGTCGTAGGCTCGCTAAAATAGCGTTCCGGTCGACCTTTTCAGAATCGGACCAAACTTGGTTCACAGGACCAGAAAATGGCACGGTCCTAATTGTGCAAGTTTCGTCTCGAGTTGACGAACGTGCACAATGTAATTATTTTTTTTTAGAAAAGGTCGATACGGTAAATTTTGACGGATACAGGTCGAATTCGTCGCGCACACACAACCAATTCGAGTTTCGTCAAATCCCACATATCCGCAACATCCGTACGCATCTTTCGATGCTCACGGGTTGCGACCAAGTCATCCGGTTTGTCGGGACGGACACCGTATCGATGAATTTTTAAGTTTTAAAAACAGGTCTTTGGTCAACTTCAACCTAATTTTAAACAAAATATAATGAACACAAAAATTAACTTATTAATGGATTCTGATCTCAGTTAGGTTGTCCAAAACTTTGTTCAAGTGGTTTCCAAAAATTTATGATATCCTGGTCGCAAATCGAACGCAAACATAGGATGTTGGGACAGTTTCTATCATCCAAAATATCAAGTTTTTTTTTTCGATTTTGGAACTTGGTTTTCGTTGTACACAAGGCGAATTTAATGAATCTATTTGAAGGAATTTAAAGGTGTATAGGTTGTTCTCTTACCAGAAGAAGTAGATCGAAAAACGGCCAGCCAAACGTCGAGAAAATGTGTTACGAAGTTGCTCCCGTAGAATACTGCTGCTGCTGCTTGCTGTGCTTGCTGACGCCTGTGTCGCCGGCCGGCGGCCCTGGCGGCTGTGCAGACGTGGCGTGCGGCGGCGCGGGGTGTCGGGGGAGGACTTGGAGTGGTCGCGCGGCCAAGGTTTAGTGTTTAGTAATCCCCTTCTCTCCTCTCGATATATATATATATATATATATATATATATATATATATATATATATATATATATATATATATATATATATAAATAATATATATATATATATATATATATATATATATATATATATATATATATATATATATATATATATATATTTTGAAAGAAGGTAATTATGGCGAACTCTCCCACCGGGAATCGATCTCCTGACCACTCGGGCCGCATGCCTCACCACTACCACTAGGCTAGGGGTCATTGGCTATATATATATATATATATATATATATATATATATATATATATATATTTTTTTTTCTATATATATATATATATATATATATATATATATATATATATATATATATATATATATATATCGGTCGCGTGGGGGATTCTGTGTGTATCTGATTTTAGGGGTTGGGCTTAACACACAATTTTATCTCGCGAGATTTTCAATGAAAATCTTGCGAGATTTCCACTGTGGGTTTTTTTTTCTTTTCTTTTTTCCTTTTATATATATAAACCTATATATGTATATATCTATAATTGTACCTCTATATCTATATATCCATATAAATACCCAATAAAATAAAATAAAAATTCCTAATACACCTTTTTCTAGTGTTGGGCCTATATATATATATATATATATATATATATATATATATATATATATATATATATATATACTAATGAACTAACAAATAACAAATCAATATTATTTAATAACAAATATAAGACTAATAATAATCATAATACAACGAAAAATAAACTAATAAGTGGTATAATATTGGGCGACACATTAACTCTAATTTAACTGGTCCACCGAAAAGCGTGTAGATATTCCAAAAATGTCGTATAAATATTAATAATACTTATATGGTACGTATAACATATTTAGAAAATATTTGCAAATCTCTAAAATAAAATACGAAATATATGCATGTACATAAAATATGTCTACATGGGCGTGTTTGCACTTATAAGATATCTACAAAGCTTTAGATTGGTTCGGGTCAAGTTCGGGCTAAACTGGTACAACTGAGTCTCTTAGAAGTCAATAATCTTAATAATAAATAATTAAGTCATTTATAGAGGTCAAGTCACAACATTGACTGGTTTTCCTAGTTGGGACACAGCTATAGCCAGGTCTTTTCTAGCATGACTAATACAGTCAAAGCACACAACTACACTCTTTATACCACAATTCCTAGTCATATTGTACTCCAAAACTTAACCATGGCTAAGGTCATCTATAATAATAACCATTTAATTAAAAATATTCATAAATGCCACAATTCCTAGTCATATTGTACCTCCTTACAGCATTCTGCCCCGACCTATCCCCAGCAGCAGAAGCAGAAGCGGCCTTTCGCAACCGGTTGTTCTCATTGCGGAAAGCCCGGGCATGTTGTTACTGAGTGCCGCAGAGCACAGGGATTGTGCTTGGTTTGTGGTTCGCCGGACCACATGATAGGATCTTGTCCGTTCAGAAACAGATCATCGTCGACAGTAACTAGTCCCTCGGTTATGGGACCAGCACCAACACCAGAAGCAGCTCCAGTTCACCAACCACAGCAGCTCCCGTTCCCGGGTCCATTGCCGTCTCAGGCCCAGGCCTTCCAACAACAGAGGCCTCAGCAGTTTGCCCTGGCCCAGGCCCAGATCCAGAATCGACGGAGAGGTATCTGTGTCCTATTGTCTTACTTTTCGTCGTCGTCATGTGGAACACATGTCATGTTTCATGTGTCCTAATTACAACGGTATATCCCGGACTCGAGCCATGTCCTGGATCATTCGAAAACGGTTATTGGTACCAACCTTTTCGTATGAAGAGAGGCCCGTGTCCCTGTTGACCAAAGAGGGAGACCTCAAGCGCAAGACTATCAGTTTAGTTCGTGTTGCTTGAGTTCATCGCTCCTTGGGAAAGTCAAATGTGAGAGTGTGAGGATGATATCCGATCACGTTATCCCAATCGGTTTGGCTCGTAAGGTGTAATATCTTCCTTATGCCTTGTACTTCGATTCCTTGCTTGCATGTATGATTGTATGATTGATTGATAGCGTAGATTTCTTGTGATAGTATAGCTGTCCCGACATCCCTAGCCTCTTGATTAAATTCCGAGGACGGAATTCTTTTAAGGTGGGTAGGATGTAGTGCCCCGAAATTCGTGATACGTATTTTATACGTGTTCGTATTTCTGACCCGTATTTCTCATTTTCTTTGATTAGTTAGTTATGGTTTATTTTATATTTAGCATTGTGGTTTAATTGTCATTTATCGTTCATGGATTAATTCTGATTAATAGAGCTTGGATTATTGAGTATTTTATGGTTCATCATGGCATTGCATTGGCTTGGTTTGGTTCGGTTTGGTGGGTTTGGCTCGGTTGGGTTGTATGTGAACCAAACCACTCCTACCTACCACCACCCTCATTTATATCCCACTCTCTCTCTTCCATTATTACTCATTACTCTTCTTCTTCTCCTTCCTTAACTCTCCACTTACCAGGAGAGAGAGAGAGAGAGCGCTTAGGCAAGTGCATCTTGCTTCATGGAGGAACCCAAATTTTATTGTTCCATTCTCTTCCTTGCAGCATTCTATCACTCTTTAGTACTTGGCATTTTCACTTTCCATGGCTAGATTCTTGTAGATCTATATTTATATTATTTTCGAATTTCTTGGGTTTTGATCTACTTAATCTTGTTATTTCTGAGTTTTGATGGTTCTATGTTGTAGAGTATTTCGTTCTACCCCATTTTGACCTATGGAAGTTCGGATTTGGGCTACGGATGATGGAGTTATGGAGCTTGAGAACTTGCCTCTCATGGTGTTCTTCTTCTCGGAAATTTTGGAGAAGATGAATTGTGCTTGACTTGACCGCATGAATATTTCATGCGGCAAGTGATTTCCCTAGCCGCATGAATTAAGCTGACCGCATGAACCCCTAACCGCATGGTAGCACTTGACCGCATGAACCTTCATGCGGCGAGTCTTCCCTGCCGCATAAGACTCAACTCAGCCAGCCGCATGGGAACCTACTCCGCTAGCCGCATGAGGCTCTTGTTCTTTTAGCCGCATCTGGACCCACCTTCTGAGAGCCGCATAAGACCCTTGCCCCTTCAGCCGCATGTGCCCCCTTGCCCTTGCAGTCGCATATGCGCCCACCACATCGAGCCGTATGGAACTTCACTTGATCCTGGCCGCATATACCTGATTGTTAGCCAGCCGCATGAGGCCCAGTCCTTCCTGGCCGTATGGATTTCTAGCAACCCTGAGCCGCATGCACCTTGGGCTCCCTTCTATCTGCATGAAGCCGCGCGTCTGCCCCACGTTGAACCCAAAACCCTTGGCCGCATGGAACCACATTGATTCAGCCGCATGGGCTGTTCTCTTCTCGGTCGCATGAGATCATACCTGGCCGCATATGCCTTAGCCGCATGACTCCCAATAGCCCTGTGTACTATTATTTTATTATTATTTGCCCATGTCTTGATAATTGAACATGGCATGATAGTGGCCCGCCGTAGTGCACTCCTGACCTGATAACTTGACCTGCTATACATGACACGACAGTGACCCGTAGAGGTGCACTCCTGATAAGTACCATAACATGCTTGATAGTGGCCCGTCGTGGCGCACTCTTGATAAGTAATAGTGATAATGATTGGCCTGGACACCGTGGTTGTTTACATTGATTGTGCTTGTATAAACTACGAGTCCTGTGTGTCTTGCATCATGTCTAGGGCATGATCCCTGAGTACCACGGTCAGGGATTCATACTGAATCTGGCTAGGTTAATGACTAGATGGATCAAATAATTCATGGAGAATTTCCCAGTTACCTGTTGCCCCTTTGGTCCCGGCCTTATATATATACGTGGGATTTGTTGCTATCCGTCGAGATGAGCGCACTTCCAGCCCGCCGTCGAGTGTGGTACCTTAGGACACATGTATCTTACTACTGTGTGTCTGCTATATCATGCTATCTTTTCCTTTTCTTGCTGGAATCACTCAGGTGGTAACAAACAGGTAACCGGACTTGGAATTCTCATTGCATCTTGCTAGTAACTAGGCCTGTGATAACCCTAGTTAGTTAAAGTAGCAAGCCGTACTTATTGCTTGGCCGTGATTGATTGTATGAGAATAACCTGTCTAGTCTTGTCTTGATTCCTGCACAAGAATTGCTACCTGTCATGATTTTCTCGTATTATTTTGCCGATAAATGGTGGGAGAATTCAAGTTCCGTTCAGACGAAGAGTTACAACCCCGGTCCTTGTTTGGTTTACGGGTTGTAACCTGGTTATCTGAATAGTCCCATGGTTATCTCATCGTATATCACCTGTTATGTTTTTCCTTAATTCCTGTTATTATTACCTTATTATTATTGTGCTAATTGCTGGTTTTAGTTCCTAAGTGAAGCCTCCTTTGTGGCACTTGCTCTTTCTGGGGTCTGACCCAGCTGGTTTTGTATGGCCAGATATCGGAGCAGCAGCAAAGGATCTACCTGCTTTCCAGCCCGATGGTGACCACCAGGCGTAACCAGGGCAACGAGTGGATTTTCTTTTTTTTGTTCTCCCACTGCAATTGTACATTATTCTTTTGAGGCACTTAGCCGGCGAGCACTTGTTAGCTCGATGCACTTTACTTCTGTCTGCCTACGGGCTGTAATCATGATTAGCAACTCGAGGTTGATCATGTATGACTTAACTCTTGCTAGTCCTTACATTTTGTACGACTAGCTTCATGATCATCTGGATATGTAATGTTTGGGACGCCTTACAATTGTATATTTGGTGGTCCGTTATCTTGTAACTATTATTAGTTGGTTGAGATTGAGACAATAGAATAATTTATGACCTTAAGAGACTGATGGACTGTAGTGAAACCCTTACATATCTAGACAGCCGTGACCGTATGGTGAGATGGATTCCATTTTATTATACGTAGCTGGCTATGTCTGCCTCCGCTCTTCAGTATTCTGGTTCTGGGGCGTGACACCGTCTGCTTCACTTTGAACCCATCGATTCTTCAAAGTCTTTTGCCTTTGGCAATCGTACCAGCTCATAAGTGGAGTTTGCTTGTAATAAACTTATCTACTTTTGCTTGACTTGTTGACACTTCTGCTTATATTCGTCTTTCATTGCCTCTGTGAAGTTTTAGGGCTCTCCCCCGTCAGTCAATACCACGTAATCATCTAGCGAGCACCACGTGGATGGGTGACTCTCTCTCGTGCTCCTCCTCAACGGAGCCTCTGGTGCTGGCTGTATACCGTCAATCTCATTCCCCCCTTCAGGAACTGTCTTATCGGCATGCTCCTCTCGAGGGTCACCATGGCCACCATCAGCAAGTTGATGATCAAGATTGAGAGCATCTCCATGTACTGGCTCTCCTATAACTGGATTATCTGTACTGTCCTCTGGAAATAGCTCGAAGTGTGATAATTCTAACTCAAACAATTTCTCAGCCTCAAAAGGCATCTCGGAACCTTGAAGGTCTGCTTGGTAAAGGTGTTTTCACCAGTTTTAGGGTATTTTTGAACCGACCGTTTATGAAAACCTCTGCTTGTTAATTTTTTTTGAGGCACCAGTTTTAGTCGGCTAAAAAAAAACCCCAAAACCGACGTAATATAAATTTGGGTGGCTTTATAAACACCCCAAATCGGTGGGTTTTGAGGGTTTTATTATTTTATTCCATTTATATCCTCACAAAAAATATATAATTATAACTACTAATACTCTTCCCTATTTAATTTTATCGTGTAAATTTTTTTTAGAACTGCTCGTTAATGAATTACCAAGTATGGATTGGACCGGTTTAAAAGCTGCTACTTAAAAACCACCCAAAATTAGACCCATCATAACCGCTCATAACCGGTACTCTAAAAACGCCTCATAACCGCTACCCCTACAATTGCCAAGCAGACCCTGAGTGTTTGTCATGGTCCTCCTTGACAAATATCACATCTTTGTTTCTATAGAGCTTTCTTTCTACCAGATCGTAGAGTTTAGAACCAACCTCATACCGACCATGGACGACAAAGACGTATTGTCTGGTCTTCGGCTCAAGTTTGGGTCTCTCATCATTCAATACATGTACGAAGGTCTTACAACCAAACATCCGAAGGTGACTATATGACACATTGTAGACTTGAGCTCCAAAATTACTTTTTTGTTCAATAGGTAGATCATTTCCTTTTCGCTAATATGGCCAAACCGTCTGTACCACATTTCGTTAGCATCTCATATGTTCTGTCACCCGCATTTCCTGTATTTCGTATTTATGCTCGTATTTGATTTTGGCACGTATTTTATTTTCTTGACTTGCGGATTTTGGTTTCTCGTAAATGGGTTTTGGACCATGGCTTGGTTTTATTTTGTGAAAGTTGGTTTAGTTTGGTTCATCATGAATGGAACACCTTAACCTACACTCCTCCCTCAACACACCACAACTCCCCCACTTTATAACACCACCTACTTTTCTCTCTCCTCTTTATTCTCTCATTTATTTCTTACAAACTTCTTCTTCTTCCTTCTTCCACACAACTCCCCAACCAATAGGCAAGTGCACCTTGCCAACAAATAAGCACCCAATTTTATTTGTCCATTTGATAGATTAGGACATGTAGATCAACATTAGAACTTGGAATTTTATGATTTGGAGCTTTCATTCTTCTAGATCTAGGTTTTAACCATTTTCGGAAATCCTTGGTTTTGATCTATTAAACTTTGACTTTTGCTTGTTTTGATGCTTCCATGTGGAAGAGAATTCAATTTTACTCAAGTTAGAACTTTGAAAATCTAGATTTGGTTTAGATTTGACAAAAATATGAAGAATTGAAGTTCTTGGTGTTTTTGGACTTGCTCTCGGCCAGGAAGAACAGCCCCCTGCCTTGCGCTTTTTAGCGCATGGCCGATTGCGCACCCCTGGCCTGTGCTCTTTAGCGCATGGCCGTTTGCGCAGTTACTTGGCCAGCGCTTTGCGCTGCGCTGGACTGCGCTGGCGCAAGCTAGCCATGCGCAATCCAGCCATGCGCAAAGTAACCCCTGCGCAATTCACTTCTGCGCAAACCGCTCCTGCGCAATTCACTTCTGCGCAACCCACCCTTGCGCAAACCACCCTTGCGCAAGGTAACCCCTGCGCAGTCTACCCTTGCGCAAGGTAACCCTTGCGCAAGACAACTCTTGCGCAGCTCTTCCATGCGCAGTACACACCCTGCGTAGACCTACCCCTGACCCCCTTGCACAACCTACTTGTCTATGATGAATTTGTTATTTCTTGATCTTGGCTCTTCTATAGTCCTATTTTATATTAGTATTTTATTAGGTATTTTACGCCCATTTTATATCCTTACGCCTTTTGGCATGAACTTGATTTTGCTTAATATGTTTGGAATAACTATTGTACACAGCCTGGTATGACAAGGAACTAGCGTAACATGACAGTGACCCGTAGTGGTGCACTCCTGACATGACCAACTTGACTTGATAGTGGCCCGTGGCGGCGCACTCCTGACTTGACTTGTAACTTGTAACTTGACTCGTATAATCAACTTGACACCGTGGGTGTTCCTGCTTGCTTGTTTGCACAATCCACTTGTCTTGTCTTGCATCATGTCTAGGACGTGACTTCCTGGGTACCACGGCCAGGGACTCGCGCTAAATTGGATTAGGCTAATGATTAGATCAAACTAGAACATGGAGAATTCCCAGTCACAGGCAATCTCGTTATCTGGGCGCTTTAATGGACTTGTAGCTTGCCGACGAGTAGAGCACATTTCCAGCACACTATCATGTGTTGCACCCTCTAAGTCACCTAAGGGTACATTTGTCTCCCGGACAATGTACCCACCTATAACTCTCAACCCGCGGAAGGATAACTGGATAGTCTGCAGGGCTTGGGACTGGAAGTTTCTCACTTGCATCTTGTTAGTAATTAGGTTTGTGATAACCCTAGTTAGTTAAAGTAGTAAGCCGTAGTACTTGCTTGGCCGATTGTGAATGAATGGTGTTCAGCTCTGTCTAAGTCTTGTCTAGCCCCTGTACCTGGAACTCTTGATCATGATTGTTTTACTTATCTCTAACGATAAATGGGTAGAGACAGTGAGCTATTCAGGCGAAGGGGTACAATCCCGGTCCTTGTTTGGTTTAAGGATTGTAACCTGGCTCCCGGAATGGTTCCACGTCCCTAGTCGTTTATCGCCCTGTGTACTTTACTACTTGTACTATCTTTTATTCTTTATGTTCTGATATGCTGGCTTTTGTTCTTATTTGTGGCCTCCCTTGTGGCACTTGCTCTTTCTGGGGTTTGACCCAGCTGGTTTTGTGTGGCCAGATTTCGGAGCAGCTCCCGAGGATCTACCAAGCTTCCCGCCCAATGGTGACAACTAGACGGAACCCGGGCTACGAGTGGGTTTTTCCTTTTTGTTTCACCCACTTATATGTAAATTTATTTTTTTGAGGCGTTTAGCCGACGAGCACCTGTTAGCTCGATGCACATTTACTTACTGTCTGCCTACGGGCTGTAAACATGATTAACAAATCCTAGGGTTGATCATGTATGACTGAACTCTTGCTAGTCCTATCATTTTGTACGACTAGCTTCATGATCATCCAATATGTAATATTTGGGACACCTTATATATATATATTTGATGCTCTAACATCTTGTAACTCTGTTAATTGCTTGAGATTGAGACAATAGGCTTGACCTTAAGAGACTGCTGGCTTGTAGTAAACCCTCATATCTAGACAGCCGTGACCGTATAGTTGAGATATATTCTATTTCAATATACGTAGCTGGCTATGTCTGCCCCCGCTCTCCAGTGTTCTGGTTCTGGGGCGTGACATGGTTTAAGTGGTGGCCCATGCAGGTCTTGGTATTCAAGAAATGTGAGGGTTTACCGAATAGATGTCTCAATCAATATTCATCCTTGATCTCTGCTCGTATCTTCAAATCCCTGGGAATCTTGTCCTGATCACATTGCTTGTATCATTGATCTGTCCTGGTCCTTTCCTTATTGTTCCCTATGTCGTCTTCTTCAGCGGCATTACTCCCGGACCTGCCAACCAGCCAGAGGAAGCTCGACAAGCACCCCAGCGCCAGGAAGATCAGGCTCAGCACTCTGGAGTAGCCTCCCGAGTTATGCTTCCCGGAGGCTCAGAACCTCCAGTTCAGGCAGCTCCGCCCGTTCAACCAGCTAGACAGGATGAGGGACCTTTGGTAGGGCTTATCAGAGAACTACTTGCATCCCAAGATCGTCGAGACGACGCCTTGCACCAAGAAGTTCATGATGCACTAAACCGAGGAGGTCCCCAAGGGAATCAGGCGGCCAACAGTTTCAAGCGCTTGAACCCTCCCTTCTTTGACGGCAGTGAAGATGCGATTGCCGCAGACGCTTGGCTTCAGGATACCGAGGTGGTTCTAGAAGCAGCTAGGACACCTGAGAATGAGAAGGTGGCGGTGGTACGCCTACAGTTGTTAGACTTGGCTCGCGATTGGTGGGCGGCTCAGGCCATGGGGTTAGCGGCACCAGTCACTTGGGCGACGTTCAGAGAGAGGTTCCAGACAAAGTACTTCGATGCGGTAGCACGGTACGACCTGCAGACCAGATTCACCAACTTGAAGCAAGGAGGCAGGACGGTCGATGGCTATGCGACCGAGTTTTCCAGGCTGAGTAGGTTCGCCCCCACCTTGGTGGCAACCGAGTTCGATAGGGCTCATCGGTTCCAGCAAGGGCTGCACTTAGAGATATTATTGGCTGTGGAGCAGTTCGAGCACCAGACGTTCGATGCAGTGTTGAAGGCAGCAAGGAGGCATGAGTATACCTCCCGGAGAATTGTGGACAGGACCGGAGGCAGGAAGCGGTCCCACAACCAGATGCACCAATCTTCAGCTCCAGCCCCGGCAGCTAGGGGTATAACCATTGGGACTCCGAGGCGGGCGGCCTCAGTGACGTCGGTTCAGCATTCGACCCCGACGTACCCGCAGCAGCAGAAGCAGAAGCAGTCTTCCGCGGTGGGATGTTCTCATTGCGGGAAGCCGGGCCATGTAGTGGCAGAGTGTCGTAGGGCACAGGGATTGTGCCTGGCTTGTGGAGGAGCAGACCACCAGATAGGGACCTGCCCGAATAGGGGAGGTCCATCATCATCCAACCTTTCTAGTTCTTCGGTGAGAGGACCAGCCCCAGTTCCAGTCCAGCAGCAGCAGCAGCAGCAGCAGTACCCGAGGCCATTGTTGCCTCAGGCCCAGGCCTTTCATCAGCAGAACCAGCAGCAGTTCACCCAGGCTCCAGCACAGAACCGACAGAGGGGTTTCCAGCAGAGGGGACCCGCAGCTAGAGGTCAGGCTATGATGATGACCATGGAAGAAGAAGTTGCACCAGGTGAGGTAGTGGCAGGTACTATTCTCGTCAACACTTTTCCAGCATCTGTATTATTTGATTCTGGTGCATCGTATTCATTCATGTCTGCACGATTTGCGACACGGATAGGATTGGAGCCCGAGTCATTATCAGTGAGGCTCAATATACTTACTGGTAATGGTCTTGTGGGAGTAGATCGAGTATTTTCCTCGTGTCGGATCGTAGTTAGCGGTAGAGAGTTCCCAGCTAGGCTCATAGAGTTCCCTATGGCAGACTATGATGTAGTCCTAGGCATGGATTGGTTGAGGAACCATTATGCTAGGATAGACTGCCATGCTGGCAGAGTTGTCTTTAGTATTCCCGGAGAGCCAGAGTTTTTATTTTCCAGAGGCACAGTAGAGCCATCTCCTCCAGTATTGCGGATGGCAGTAGCATCAGTGCAGTTGTCCCGGATAGTTGAAGAGTTTCCAGATGTCTTCCCAGAGGAACTTCCAGGGATGCCACCAGAGCGGGAGATCGAGTTCACCATAGACTTGATTCCCGGGACAACACCAGTATCAGAGCGAGTCTACAGAATGGCACCTTCAGAGTTGGAGATTTTGTACAAGATGATTGAAGAACTTAGAACCAAGGGATTCATTCGTGCTAGTGGATCGCCTTGGGGAGCCCCGATGCTTCTTGTGAAAAAGAAGGATGGTACGTCCAGGCTATGTGTTGATTATCGTACCTTGAACTCAGTGACAATCAAGAACAGATACCCTCTTCCAAGGATAGATGACTTGTTTGATCAACTCAAAGGGGCTTCAGTTTTCTCGAAGATAGACTTGCGGTCAGGATACCACCAGATCAGAGTCAGGGAGCAGGACATCCCGAAGACGGCGTTCAGATCGAGGTATGGGCATTGGGAGTTTCTAGTTATGCCCTTTGGAGCGACCAATGCGCCGGCAGTGTTCATGGACCTCATGAACCGTATCTTCATGCCTTACTTGGATCAGTTTGTGATAGTGTTCCTTGATGACATCCTGGTCTACAGCAAGAGTGAAGCAGAGCACGAGCAGCATCTCAGAGTTGTCCTCCAGATTCTCAGAGAGCACCAGTTGTACGCCAAGTTCAGTAAATGCGAGTTCTGGCTCGATCGCATTTCTTACTTAGGTCACATCATTACCAGAGGAGGAGTGGAAGTGGATCCCCAGAAGATTGTGGCTATCGAGGCATGGCCAGTACCCAGCTCAGTGGCAGAAGTTCGCAGCTTTCTTGGATTGGCCGGCTACTACCGGCGGTTCGTCTCTGATTTTGCAAGGATTTCAGCGCCGATGACCCAGTTGACCCGCAAGGATGTGCCGTTCGTTTGGACGGCAGAATGTCAGGAATCATTTGAGAAATTGAAGCGAGGTTTGATAACGGCTCCCATTCTCACCCTTCCAGATGGGACCGGAGGATTCACAGTTTATTGCGACGCTTCAGGCAGGGGATTGGGATGTGTTTTAATGCAGCATGGAAAGGTAATTGCTTATGCGTCACGTCAACTCCGTGATCATGAGAAGAATTATCCGACCCACGACTTGGAGCTAGCAGCAGTAGTGTTTGCACTTAAGTTGTGGAGGCACTACTTGTACGAAGACAGAGTGGAGATATTTACTGATCATAAGAGCCTGAAGTATGTTTTCACCCAGAAGGATCTTAATATGCGGCAGATAAGATGGCTCGAGCTACTTGTGGACTACGATGTGAATTTGCAGTATCATCCAGGGAAGGCCAACGTTGTAGCAGATGTGTTGAGCCGGAGAGCCGGAGTTTATTTTTTGACAGCACAACCAGAGCTATTGGCAGATCTTCAGAAGATGAGAATTGAAGTGGTTCTTCCTTCCAATGTGGCCTTGATTGCCAGCCCACAGATTCAGTCCACCATAGTTGAGAGGATCCGGACAGCACAGTTAACAGATTCCAAGATTCAGCGGCTCAGAGCAGAGTGCGAGGCAGGAAGAAGGCCAGAGTTATGTATTCATGAGGATGGTACACTTCGACACGGCACGCGTCTTTGTGTACCCAATGGAGATATCAGACAGGAAGTCATGGCAGAGGCTCACAGTTCGCAGTATTCTATCCACCCAGGCAGCACGAAGATGCACAGAGATATTCGTCAACACTTTTGGTGGAATGGTATGAAGAGGGAGATAGCCCGGTATGTCTCTCGATGTTTGGTTTGCCAACAGGTCAAGGCTGAACATCAGAGGCCAGCTGGACTTCTTCAACCCTTGCCGATCCCAGAATGGAAATGGGAGCACATCACCATGGATTTCGTGACTGGGTTACCCAGATCTCCGGCAGGCAGAGATGCTATTTGGGTCATTGTGGACAGGCTTACCAAGGTGGCACACTTTCTTCCATTTAGAGTTGGACAGTCGACGGCACAGCTAGCAGAGATGTATCTCAGGCAGATTGTCAGACTTCACGGAGTGCCAGTCAGCATAGTATCAGACAGGGATACGAGATTCACATCGCACTTCTGGCGCAGTCTTCATCAAAGTTTGGGGACTCGTCTCAAGTTCAGCTCAGCGTATCATCCGCAGACAGATGGGCAGTCAGACCGTACTATACAAACTCTCGAAGATATGTTGCGGTCGTATACCCTTGACTTCGGTGGTTCGTGGGAGGATCACCTGCACCTGGTGGAATTCTCGTACAATAATAGTTTCCAGGCCAGTATCCAGATGGCACCCTTCGAGGCTCTGTATGGCAGGAAGTGCAGATCTCCGTTAGCATGGGATGATGTCGGAGAGAGGCAGATGCTCGGTCCAGAACTGATTTCTCAGACGGTTGAAGTGGTTAGGAGAGTCAGAGATCACCTCCGAGTTGCTCAGGATCGCCAGCGCCATTGGGCCGATGCTCATCGGCGTCCCTTAGAATTTGCCGTCGACGACCATGTATTCCTTAGGATCTCGCCTACCCGCGGCGTCATTCGTTTTGGCGTACGGGGAAAGCTTAGTCCAAGGTATATAGGGTCGTTCGATATTCTGGAGCGAGTAGGCGATGTGTCCTATCGTCTCGCTCTTCCGCCGTCGCTAAGTAAGGTACATGATGTATTCCATGTGTCCTAATTAAGACGGTACATCCCAGACCCGAGCCATATCCTAGATCATTCGGAATTGGTTGTTGGTACCAACCTTTCGTATGAGGAGAGGCCCGTGTCTATATTGGACCGGAGAGAAAAGACGCTCAAGAACAAGACTATTAACTTAGTCCATGTTGCTTGGGGTCATCACTCTCTAGGTGAGTCAACGTAGGAGCGTTAGGACGACATCCGATCGCGATACCCCTACCTGTTTGATTCGTGAGGTATAATGTCTTTCTTATGCCTTACGTTTTCCCTTTCTTGCTTGCATTGTATGATTGTATGATTGAACTGCTTAGCGTAGCTTGCCTGTGCTTAGTATAGCTTGTCGTGGCAATCTCTAGCTCCTTGATTAAATTCCGAGGACGGAATTCTTTGAAGGTGGGTAGAGTTGTCACCCCCATTTCCTGTATTTCGTATTTATGCTCGTATTTGATTTTGGCACGTATTTTATTTTCTCGACTTGCGGATTTTGGTTTCTCGTAAATGGGTTTTGGACCATGGCTTGGTTTTATTTTGTGAAAGTTGGTTTAGTTTGGTTCATCATGAATGGAACACCTTAACCTACACTCCTCCCTCAACACACCACAACTTCCCCACTTTATAACACCACCTACTTTTCTCTCTCCTCTTTATTCTCTCATTTATTTCTTACAAACTTCTTCTTCTTCCTTCTTCCACACAACTCCCCAACCAATAGGCAAGTGCACCTTGCCAACAAATAAGCACCCAATTTTATTTGTCCATTTGATAGATTAGGACATGTAGATCAACATTAGAACTTGGAATTTTGTGATTTGGAGCTTTCATTCTTCTAGATCTAGATTTTAACCATTTTCGGAAATCCTTAGTTTTGATCTATTAAACTTTGACTTTTGCTTGTTTTGATGCTTCCATGTGGAAGAGAATTCAATTTTACTCAAGTTAGAACTTTGAAAATCTAGATTTGGTTTTGATTTGACAAAAATATGAAGAATTGAAGTTCTTGGTGTTTTTGGACTTGCTCTCGGCCAGGAAGAACAGCCCCCTGCCTTGCGCTTTTTGGCGCATGGCCGATTGCGCACCCCTGGCCTGTGCTCTTTAGCGCATGGCCGTTTGCGCAGTTACTTGGCCAGCGCTTTGCGCTGCGCTGGCGCAAGCTAGCCATGCGCAACCCAGCCATGCGCAAAGTAACCCCTGCGCAATTCACTTCTGCGCAAACCGCTCCTGCGCAATTCACTTCTGCGCAACCCACCCTTGCGCAAACCACCCTTGCGCAAGGTAACCCCTGCGCAGTCTACCCTTGCGCAAGGTAACCCTTGCGCAAGACAACTCTTGCGCAGCTCTTCCATGCGCAGTACACACCCTGCGCAGACCTACCCCTGACCCCCTTGCACAACCTACTTGTCTATGATGAATTTGTTATTTCTTGATCTTGGCTCTTCTATAGTCCTATTTTATATTAGTATTTTATTAGGTATTTTACGCCCATTTTATATCCTTACGCCTTTTGGCATGAACTTGATTTTGCTTAATATGTTTGGAATAACTATTGTACACAGCCTGGTATGACAAGGAACTAGCGTAACATGACAGTGACCCGTAGTGGTGCACTCCTGACATGACCAACTTGACTTGATAGTGGCCCGTGGCGGCGCACTCCTGACTTGACTTGTAACTTGTAACTTGACTCGTATAATCAACTTGACACCGTGGGTGTTCCTGCTTGCTTGTTTGCATAATCCACTTATCTTGTCTTGCATCATGTCTAGGACGTGACTTCCTGGGTACCACGGCCAGGGACTCGCGCTAAATTGGATTAGGCTAATGATTAGATCAAACTAGAACATGGAGAATTCCCAGTCACAGGCAATCTCGTTATCTGGGCGCTTTAATGGACTTGTAGCTTGCCGACGAGTAGAGCACATTTCCAGCACACTGTCATGTGTTGCACCCTCTAAGTCACCTAAGGGTACATTTGTCTCCCGGGCAATGTACCCACCTATAACTCTCAACCCGCGGAAGGATAACTGGATAGTCTGCAGGGCTTGGGACTGGGAGTTTCTCACTTGCATCTTGTTAGTAATTAGGTTTGTGATAACCCTAGTTAGTTAAAGTAGTAAGCCGTAGTACTTGCTTGGCCGATTGTGAATGAATGGTGTTCAGCTCTGTCTAAGTCTTGTCTAGCCCCTGTACCTGGAACTCTTGATCATGATTGTTTTACTTATCTCTAACGATAAATGGGTAGAGACAGTGAGCTATTCAGGCGAAGGGGTACAATCCCGGTCCTTGTTTGGTTTAAGGATTGTAACCTGGCTCCTGGAATGGTTCCACGTCCCTAGTCGTTTATCGCCCTGTGTACTTTACTACTTGTACTTTCTTTTATTCTTTATGTTCTGATATGCTAGCTTTTGTTCTTATTTGTGGCCTCCCTTGTGGCACTTGCTCTTTCTGGGGTTTGACCCAGCTGGTTTTGTGTGGCCAGATTTCGGAGCAGCTCCCGAGGATCTACCAAGCTTCCCGCCCGATGGTGACAACTAGACGGAACCCGGACTACGAGTGGGTTTTCCCTTTTTGTTTCACCCACTTATATATAAATTTATTTTTTTGAGGCGTTTAGCCGACGAGCACCTGTTAGCTCGATGCACATTTACTTACTGTCTGCCTACGGGCTGTAAACATGATTAACAAATCCTAGGGTTGATCATGTATGACTGAACTCTTGCTAGTCCTATCATTTTGTACGACTAGCTTCATGATCATCCAATATGTAATATTTGGGACGCCTTATATATATATATATTTGATGCTCTAACATCTTGTAACTCTGTTAATTGCTTGAGATTGAGATAATAGGCTTGACCTTAAGAGACTGCTGGCTTGTAGTAAACCCTCATATCTAGACAGCCGTGACCGTATAGTTGAGATGTATTCTATTTCAATATACGTAGCTGGCTATGTCTGCCCCCGCTCTCCAGTGTTCTGGTTCTGGGGCGTGACATGGTTTAAGTGGTGGCCCATGCAGGTCTTGGTATTCAAGAAATGTGAGGGTTTACCGAATAGATGTCTCAATCAATATTCATCCTTGATCTCTGCTCGTATCTTCAAATCCCTGGGAATCTCGACCTGATCACATTGATTGTATCATTGATCTGTCCTGGTCCTTTCCTTATTGTTCCCTATGTCGTCTTCTTCAGCGGCATTACTCCCGGACCTGCCAACCAGCCAGAGGAAGCTCGACAAGCACCCCAGCGCCAGGAAGATCAGGCTCAGCACTCTGGAGTAGCCTCCCGAGTTATGCTTCCCGGAGGCTCAGAACCTCCAGTTCAGACAGCTCCGCCCGTTCAACCAGCTAGACAGGATGAGGGACCTTTGGTAGGGCTTATCAGAGAACTACTTGCATCCCAAGATCGTCGAGGCGACGCCTTGCACCAAGAAGTTCATGATGCACTAAACCGAGGAGGTCCCCAAGGGAATCAGGCGGCCAACAGTTTCAAGCGCTTGAACCCTCCCTTCTTTGACGGCAGTGAAGATGCGATTGCCGCAGACGCTTGGCTTCAGGATACCGAGGTGGTTCTAGAAGCAGCTAGGACACCTGAGAATGAGAAGGTGGCGGTGGTACGCCTACAGTTGTTAGACTTTGCTCGCGATTGGTGGGCGGCTCAGGCCATGGGTGTAACTCCACTTCCCTAAAAATTTAAATTTTTTATTTTTAATTGTTAATATCTTATAACTAAAATTTAATTCTTCTTATTGTTTTCTTTTCTTTTCTTAAAATTGGGTCCACTCAATTGTCCATGGGCTGGACAAGCCCAAGACCAGCCTGGTATAAAACCAAGGCTGTTTTCGTTTCTGTGAACTGTAATAATACTCTCCATTCTTCCCTGCCAATCTTCTCCCCTTGCAAATTCGAATTCGATACTGCCACCTCGACCATGTGGAGTAACAACCTCTGGCAAATTCGAGAGCGCACCATTTCTCTCTCAACCGCCTATTTAAGCAGCCCATTCCCTCTATTTCATTCAGATCTAGAATTTCCTCTTCTCCAAGTTTCCAGAGCACCACTGTTCCAATTTCGATCAGAAGAAGAAGCAGCTGAGGAAGAAGGAGGGGTAGCCATGTCTGTGGTGATCGTCGTCGACACGAGAAAGCTGAGGTGAGCTGAAATTCTTCATCGAACCAATCTTCACCTTCAAATTATTTTGGATCGAGATCGATTCTAGTAATTTTGTTCTGATTTAAACCAGAGTTGGTTGCAATCGTGATGATTGATCAATGAACAATTGGTGGATCTTTCGAGTATTAATTGAGATCTCTCATCCGATTAATTTGATCTGAGGTGAGTTTTCCCAGTTCAATAATTTTGTTCAATTTAGTTAAGTTGCTCTGTTTTGATCTTGAACGTTCAAGTCAGTTGGAATGAGTTATGGGGATAAATTAGATTTTTCTTCTCATAGTCACCCACTGTTCGATGAAATGTTGCAGAGATCCTTGTCCACTTCTCGATTGATTTCAGGGATACTACATCACACTGCAGGTAAATTTCTTGATAAATTAATTTTGGTATGAATTTTAACTAAGAAGGAAATTATTGTACCAGTCATAGTATGGAGTTCAATTCATCAAACTGAACCTGGGTATTTCCATTGGATGATCCTCAGGGGCAGTCTTATGACTTGGAGGTTTCATATTATGTTGGCTTGATCATGATACTCTTGTATCATACTCAGTTCATTATTTGAACCTGAGATGGTATGAGCAAATCATATGTGTTGTGTTTGGTTTTGCACATGCAATATTGGTTGATATAAGGGCAGTTGTGTGGTTGGGATGTATATCCTGAGGCTATATTTTCACTGGGGATTCCATTTACTGTCTGAGTAATGGATGAACTGGAGACTTTGTGCTGAGCCATTTATGCTTGGGTATTCCTATTTCCATATGGATTCAATGGACTTATGTGCCCATGGGATACTGTGCTTGGGAATACTTTTTCAATGGCTACCTAGCAGCCATTGGTATAATTTGGTGTTGTGGTGATTGAGGAATCAATCTCAGTCCCATGAGAGTATATAGTTGGGTTAACATCAATTTTGGGGTTGGCTGAGATCAAAACTTCAAACAACCTATGATGATTTCGAGCTAGTTGAAATCTGAGGTTGTTTATAAATTCCTTAAACCTTGGCTACCTTACATATGTGGGGGAATGTTCCTATGTGGCTTGCTGCAACTGATTTTCTGTTGGATTCAATTCCAGGAGAGGAATCTCAGTTTAGTGAGAATATCACTCATTTTCAGTGCTGCTGAGCCATTCTCTGTTATTTCAGACTGATGCCAGTTGCTTGAGTTTGGTTTACATTGAAACCTTGTCTTAGAGTTCCTGTGTAGTACTGGTAGGTTGTCACCAAGGTTTCAACTTGGTTTTGGCTTAACAACTTATTGTGTTCTGCTTAGGACTGAGTTTAAGGTTGTATTTTGCAGTTTCCTGCCAATCTTGCTGCTCTATCATTTCTTAGTTGAATACTTTATGTCCCTTGCACTTGACTAAGTAGTTAACTTGGGAATGATGAAGTCTGGACTGGAGGCTGCTGGCTTAAACAAAGGCTGGGTAATCTGAGTTGATGAATTTCAATGTGAGGGTTGCAACTACTATTCATAAATAGGAATTCTGATAAGTTGGGATTCATTCTTTGACAAGTAGTGTCCAACCTAGGGACTGCTAGAATGGTGAATAACATTTATGTTGGAGTGTAGGATGGACAGAACAAATTATTCAATCCATTCTAGGTACTGAATTACCATGCTTCCTGAGATTAGAGATACTTAGTAATTTTGCAGTTTAGCTCAGTAATTCCTGGGAACTGTGAGACTTTGGATTTCTGTTTCCAGCTTATTCCAAGTTATGGAAGTGACAATCCTGGGTAGTTGATTTCATTTAAATTTTGCTTTAGTTAAATGCAAGGTTGGTTAACTTAATGTGGGGAATCAACTGGAACATTACTTCATTCCTGTTTCAGGAATGTGAGATGTTATGACAGTCGAGTCAGGAAAACCTTATGTTAATTCCTTATGTTTGGGTTTGGAAGTCATATGGAATATGGGGTTTATGACATGATGATTTTTCCCTGGAATCTGATATCAACTCTCGGGTGACCTATGGGGCATTCTCAGGAGGAACCTGGAAGCAAGGGTATCAGATTTCAATATTGGTTGAGTATAGACATTAGAACTTTCACTTAAAGTTTTTCTAAGCATAATTTTGTGTCTTCTCCTGAACTTGAATATATCACAAGTCCCTTGGTTCCTTGAGGGGTCTTTATGAGTTAAGTTCCTGTTTAAGAAATAAGTCCATATCACCATGTTATTTTTTAGCTATTGGTTCAGTTGAGATAACAGGAACATGGGGCATATCCCATGGTTTAGTTTGTAATAACAGGAACCTGGATACATCCAATGTTCCAGTTGTGTTATCAGAACCTGAGACACATTTCAATGGTTCAGCCTAATTTGGAATCCCATGAACCTGAGATGGCTAATAGCATGTTGTCAATGTGGGCTTCCTCTTTTCAAAACAAGTTAGTCATCTTTATTATTTTAGTATTTAGCTTAATTCATGGTTTTGAGTATAATTGTAGGAAGTTAAATTTGAGTAGTTGGATTATAGGATAGAATTGAGTCTGTTATTAGAACTTAGGATTTTTGTAGTGATTTAAGTTTATAAATCAACCTTGCATTTTGATTTATCAATTGTAAATCATTATTACAGGAGATCATCCAGCTCTTTTACCTACTCGTACTTTCCTGGAGCAAGGCAAGTACATTCTATGGTTTTGTTCAGTGCATCTTCCTTGTTCTTTATTGCTGACACACTGCGACACGTTCATGATCTTACTTGTTCTTTCATGATCTTATTCATGATCTTACTTGTTCTTTCATGATCTTACTTGTATCTTGGGGTGGGGAAATACTCTAGATATGTGACTAAACCCGGTTACTTATTCATGATCTTTAGCTTAGGCCTCGCACAGTGCACGCGGGTCCTAAGCCGTACCATTACATGATCTTCCAGGATCCTTTCATGTTCTTTCATGATCTTACCCAAGCCGGTCACATATCTAAGTAGTATTTCAAACATATAAACACATGTTCAGGATATTGTTCTTACATTAGTTTCTCTTGATCCTGATCTTGATATTAGTCGTGATCTTTACTGCATCTTACACTGTCGTGATCTTTCATGTATCTTTATAGCAGTAGTTCATGATCTTTATGTTCTTTACATACTTGTTCTTATCCTGTTCTTTCAGCATTTACTTTCCATATCATTATGTTATTGTTCATTACCTAGAACTGTGCTTTGCTCCGCTCCTGACTGGATATGTTATGATAGGTGAGATGGAAGCTTTATGTGACACATACTGTGGACAGGGTACTGTTTCCCTTGAGCCAGCTGGAGCTGCTTGTGACATAGAGGCTGCAGAAGCCTAGTTATCTTCCATTTAGTTGTCTTTCCTGCTTTTGAGACTTTAGTCAGACTTTAGTTACATTTCTGGATGAATGTAATAATAAAATGCTTAGACATGTATTTGAATATTCTGGGATTCGTTTATAGATGCTGTGACTCTACTTCTCACTTACTTGACTTGTTAGATTTTCCCTAGTTCTGGTACAGCTTACTTCGTCGTGTCTAACGACGAAGGCTGGACGTGTCCGACTCGTGTCCGATTATTCGGGAGCGGGTCGTGACATGTTTTTAGTGGTGGCCCATGCAGGTCTATCCTAATGGTACCTAGGACTTAGCGTACTATTGGGGGACTTGATTACACTAGGGAAACTTGATCACAGCATAGGAAAAATCGGGAAATAAGGGTATATCAGGTTATTCATGTTCTTCAGGTGTTTTATTATTATAAAAACATTGTTTGATAGGTTTTAGGGTTTGTCGTTCAACGAAGTTTTCTTTTTATGCAGGATGGTGGCCACAAGGAAGACCGCAGTTGCGAGCGGTTCTGGAGTTGCAGGCGGTACAGAGCGGTCTGCACTTGATGTTTCCGAACTTCCACTACCTTCTATCACTCTACTATCCCCATGGGTAGTACGTAATTGACGGAGATGTCTGAAGAGTCCCTTGACAACCAGAGGAAGCAGGCCACCATTTCCAAGTCAGACTTGTGGATACACTCTCCGAGCCAGGAAGGACTTCCGATTTCCAGACGCTCAGACACTTGGACTTTTCCGACACCGAGCGCATATCTTGCACCAGAGAGCCGATCAAGAACCTGAAGCCGCCACTGAAGATCATCTCAGCATGTGAGGATCCAACTTTTCTGAAGATTAGAGCCACCAGTCTGGAGACCCAGAATGTAGTGCAGACAATGGAACGAAACCGGAAGCTGAAGTTTATGAAAGACATGAAGATTTATGACCGAGATAGCAGCTATTATGGATCCGCGAAGCGTCGTCACACTCAGACAACACGTCTTCAGCCCAGCAGGAGATTCAGATTCAGCCGGCTATCATTTGTATTTTCTGCCGCAATCCAGGACATCGCTTCGAGGAGTGCCGCAAAAGACGGAGGCTATGCTTATTCTACAGACCGTCTGCCCACCAAATCATGGATTGCTGAAGAACGTTGATCACATTGTCCGAGAACAAGCGCGAGGAGCATCAGACTACAGCAAAGAAAACCACCTTTTCAGAATCAGCAACCACATGGAGTACTACCGCAGGGATCAACCTATGCCAGGACAATTGAAGGAGGTTAGAGAGATTTCCGTTCCGGAGGAATATTGAAGACAGACTGAAGACTGAAGATTTTTGCATGGTTGGAAAAACCATGTATCTTGATTAGCAGCCTAGTTTTTCTTAAATTTCTTTTAGCATCTAGACCATTTCTTGGAACTTCTTGTTTTCTATTTTGGAATCTTGGTTGGTATTCGAAACTTAACTCGAGATATTGTTTCCTATTCGTTGATTGATACTCCTCCAATCCATTCTTCGTAACCTTGCTCTTTTCGAGATTCTACTCAGGAATTTTGTTTCCTATTCAGGACTAGTCACAATTTGTAAATTTTGTTTTCTTTCCGAAGTTCAGTTTTCTATTTGGGGATAGTTGGAATTTGATTTTTATTCAATACTTGTTTCTATTCACCATTCAAGACATCGTTTGAAAACTTCGGTTTTGACCTGTTCCCTATGTGAGATTCGTTTCCTACGTGGCTTGTTTCTACTTGGAAATTGTTCTGTTCACAACCTTGCTTCGATCTTGTTCCCTATTTGAAGTATCGCTTGTTTCATGGATATTGTTTTACTCACCCATTGATTTTTTTTCCTATTCATAACTTGATTCCATTCGAAAATTTAAGATCATGTTTCCTCCTTCGAGACTTTGTTATTCCTTCGGGATAATGTCCCATGTGTGGAATCTTGTTACCATTCCAGATATCAGTTGAAATCCGTTATAAGTTGAAACTTCGCTCCCTGTCTGAATTTTAAATCTCCTTGGTTGCCCTTTTGTACTCACTACTCTTCGATTGGATTCCGTGTTACTTCATAGTACCTAATAACCCTTGTATTCTAACAGTCAAGTAACTTCATCATTTTCGTGACTTGGACTATTGAAATTCATTTTGAATTCCTTGAAACTCTTTTGAAATTCCTAGGGATAAGTCGAGAGGCTATTCGATGACCTACTATGGCATGACAGTTGCGCGCTGCAGCCATTAGCTGGATTATGGAGACTGAGGGTTCACTGCAGCCAGTAGCGCACTGGCGAGGCAGGAACTTTAAGTTGAAGTGATTTCAGACACCCATAGGTTTTCGAGGATTGTCGAGACTTGTCATATTCTTCATATCTTGATCTCTTGGGTTGTTTCGTTAATGATTGTTGGAAAATGGATAAGGTTGATAGAGTATTTGGAGACATATTGTTATTTGAGTCACGGAGCCGAAAGTCCACTGCAGTCAGATACATACTGGCGGGGTAGGGATTCTAAGCAAAGTGATTTCAGATACCAATATGTTCTTGGATATTCTGGAAACTATAATCCCTTTTCATATGATTATTGGTTTTCGAGAATCACAAATCCTTGCATGTTCACCATGATTTGATACTGTATCTCCTGAGTATTTCGTACGTTCCTCAAATCAACCCTTGCTAATTACCTTTTAGTATTGTACCATTAGATCATTGATTTCCTCAAATTATACATTGCCAGATTTTGATTCCATACTTCGTTTGTGTCATGTCTGAATTTTGATCTTAAATCACGTCTGTCTGACCATGATTTCCCTATCTTGTGCTAGCCACCTGTGTTAAACTATCGATTTTGATCGTACTTAATATTTGTGTCTACATGATGTTGCTCCTCTAAGTTGTAAATGAAATTCCTTCCACTTCGTGCCAGTTTGTTTGTTTTAGTGTACCTTGATATTTTTTTTACAACAATAAATAATTGTGTTTGAAATTCTGTTAATTTTGAGACCTACCTTATGGTTGAATTTCGAGGACGAAATTTTTGTAAGGGGGATAGATTTGTAACTCCACTTCCCTAAAAATTTAAATTTTTTATTTTTAATTGTTAATATCTTATAACTAAAATTTAATTCTTCTTATTGTTTTCTTTTCTTTTCTTAAAATTGGGTCCACTCAATTGTCCATGGGCTGGACAAGCCCAAGACCAGCCTGGTATAAAACCAAGGCTGTTTTCGTTTCTGTGAACTGTAATAATACTCTCCATTCTTCCCTGCCAATCTTCTCCCCTTGCAAATTCGAATTCGATACTGCCACCTCGACCATGTGGAGTAACAACCTCTGGCAAATTCGAGAGCGCACCATTTCTCTCTCAACCGCCTATTTAAGCAGCCCATTCCCTCTATTTCATTCAGATCTAGAATTTCCTCTTCTCCAAGTTTCCAGAGCACCACTGTTCCAATTTCGATCAGAAGAAGAAGCAGCTGAGGAAGAAGGAGGGGTAGCCATGTCTGTGGTGATCGTCGTCGACACGAGAAAGCTGAGGTGAGCTGAAATTCTTCATCGAACCAATCTTCACCTTCAAATTATTTTGGATCGAGATCGATTCTAGTAATTTTGTTCTGATTTAAACCAGAGTTGGTTGCAATCGTGATGATTGATCAATGAACAATTGGTGGATCTTTCGAGTATTAATTGAGATCTCTCATCCGATTAATTTGATCTGAGGTGAGTTTTCCCAGTTCAATAATTTTGTTCAATTTAGTTAAGTTGCTCTGTTTTGATCTTGAACGTTCAAGTCAGTTGGAATGAGTTATGGGGATAAATTAGATTTTTCTTCTCATAGTCACCCACTGTTCGATGAAATGTTGCAGAGATCCTTGTCCACTTCTCGATTGATTTCAGGGATACTACATCACACTGCAGGTAAATTTCTTGATAAATTAATTTTGGTATGAATTTTAACTAAGAAGGAAATTATTGTACCAGTCATAGTATGGAGTTCAATTCATCAAACTGAACCTGGGTATTTCCATTGGATGATCCTCAGGGGCAGTCTTATGACTTGGAGGTTTCATATTATGTTGGCTTGATCATGATACTCTTGTATCATACTCAGTTCATTATTTGAACCTGAGATGGTATGAGCAAATCATATGTGTTGTGTTTGGTTTTGCACATGCAATATTGGTTGATATAAGGGCAGTTGTGTGGTTGGGATGTATATCCTGAGGCTATATTTTCACTGGGGATTCCATTTACTGTCTGAGTAATGGATGAACTGGAGACTTTGTGCTGAGCCATTTATGCTTGGGTATTCCTATTTCCATATGGATTCAATGGACTTATGTGCCCATGGGATACTGTGCTTGGGAATACTTTTTCAATGGCTACCTAGCAGCCATTGGTATAATTTGGTGTTGTGGTGATTGAGGAATCAATCTCAGTCCCATGAGAGTATATAGTTGGGTTAACATCAATTTTGGGGTTGGCTGAGATCAAAACTTCAAACAACCTATGATGATTTCGAGCTAGTTGAAATCTGAGGTTGTTTATAAATTCCTTAAACCTTGGCTACCTTACATATGTGGGGGAATGTTCCTATGTGGCTTGCTGCAACTGATTTTCTGTTGGATTCAATTCCAGGAGAGGAATCTCAGTTTAGTGAGAATATCACTCATTTTCAGTGCTGCTGAGCCATTCTCTGTTATTTCAGACTGATGCCAGTTGCTTGAGTTTGGTTTACATTGAAACCTTGTCTTAGAGTTCCTGTGTAGTACTGGTAGGTTGTCACCAAGGTTTCAACTTGGTTTTGGCTTAACAACTTATTGTGTTCTGCTTAGGACTGAGTTTAAGGTTGTATTTTGCAGTTTCCTGCCAATCTTGCTGCTCTATCATTTCTTAGTTGAATACTTTATGTCCCTTGCACTTGACTAAGTAGTTAACTTGGGAATGATGAAGTCTGGACTGGAGGCTGCTGGCTTAAACAAAGGCTGGGTAATCTGAGTTGATGAATTTCAATGTGAGGGTTGCAACTACTATTCATAAATAGGAATTCTGATAAGTTGGGATTCATTCTTTGACAAGTAGTGTCCAACCTAGGGACTGCTAGAATGGTGAATAACATTTATGTTGGAGTGTAGGATGGACAGAACAAATTATTCAATCCATTCTAGGTACTGAATTACCATGCTTCCTGAGATTAGAGATACTTAGTAATTTTGCAGTTTAGCTCAGTAATTCCTGGGAACTGTGAGACTTTGGATTTCTGTTTCCAGCTTATTCCAAGTTATGGAAGTGACAATCCTGGGTAGTTGATTTCATTTAAATTTTGCTTTAGTTAAATGCAAGGTTGGTTAACTTAATGTGGGGAATCAACTGGAACATTACTTCATTCCTGTTTCAGGAATGTGAGATGTTATGACAGTCGAGTCAGGAAAACCTTATGTTAATTCCTTATGTTTGGGTTTGGAAGTCATATGGAATATGGGGTTTATGACATGATGATTTTTCCCTGGAATCTGATATCAACTCTCGGGTGACCTATGGGGCATTCTCAGGAGGAACCTGGAAGCAAGGGTATCAGATTTCAATATTGGTTGAGTATAGACATTAGAACTTTCACTTAAAGTTTTTCTAAGCATAATTTTGTGTCTTCTCCTGAACTTGAATATATCACAAGTCCCTTGGTTCCTTGAGGGGTCTTTATGAGTTAAGTTCCTGTTTAAGAAATAAGTCCATATCACCATGTTATTTTTTAGCTATTGGTTCAGTTGAGATAACAGGAACATGGGGCATATCCCATGGTTTAGTTTGTAATAACAGGAACCTGGATACATCCAATGTTCCAGTTGTGTTATCAGAACCTGAGACACATTTCAATGGTTCAGCCTAATTTGGAATCCCATGAACCTGAGATGGCTAATAGCATGTTGTCAATGTGGGCTTCCTCTTTTCAAAACAAGTTAGTCATCTTTATTATTTTAGTATTTAGCTTAATTCATGGTTTTGAGTATAATTGTAGGAAGTTAAATTTGAGTAGTTGGATTATAGGATAGAATTGAGTCTGTTATTAGAACTTAGGATTTTTGTAGTGATTTAAGTTTATAAATCAACCTTGCATTTTGATTTATCAATTGTAAATCATTATTACAGGAGATCATCCAGCTCTTTTACCTACTCGTACTTTCCTGGAGCAAGGCAAGTACATTCTATGGTTTTGTTCAGTGCATCTTCCTTGTTCTTTATTGCTGACACACTGCGACACGTTCATGATCTTACTTGTTCTTTCATGATCTTATTCATGATCTTACTTGTTCTTTCATGATCTTACTTGTATCTTGGGGTGGGGAAATACTCTAGATATGTGACTAAACCCGGTTACTTATTCATGATCTTTAGCTTAGGCCTCGCACAGTGCACGCGGGTCCTAAGCCGTACCATTACATGATCTTCCAGGATCCTTTCATGTTCTTTCATGATCTTACCCAAGCCGGTCACATATCTAAGTAGTATTTCAAACATATAAACACATGTTCAGGATATTGTTCTTACATTAGTTTCTCTTGATCCTGATCTTGATATTAGTCGTGATCTTTACTGCATCTTACACTGTCGTGATCTTTCATGTATCTTTATAGCAGTAGTTCATGATCTTTATGTTCTTTACATACTTGTTCTTATCCTGTTCTTTCAGCATTTACTTTCCATATCATTATGTTATTGTTCATTACCTAGAACTGTGCTTTGCTCCGCTCCTGACTGGATATGTTATGATAGGTGAGATGGAAGCTTTATGTGACACATACTGTGGACAGGGTACTGTTTCCCTTGAGCCAGCTGGAGCTGCTTGTGACATAGAGGCTGCAGAAGCCTAGTTATCTTCCATTTAGTTGTCTTTCCTGCTTTTGAGACTTTAGTCAGACTTTAGTTACATTTCTGGATGAATGTAATAATAAAATGCTTAGACATGTATTTGAATATTCTGGGATTCGTTTATAGATGCTGTGACTCTACTTCTCACTTACTTGACTTGTTAGATTTTCCCTAGTTCTGGTACAGCTTACTTCGTCGTGTCTAACGACGAAGGCTGGGCGTGTCCGACTCGTGTCCGATTATTCGGGAGCGGGTCGTGACAATGGGGTTAGCGGCACCAGTCACTTGGGCGACGTTCAGAGAGAGGTTCCAGACAAAGTACTTCGATGCGGTAGCATGGTACGACCTGCAGACCAGATTCACCAACTTGAAGCAAGGAGGCAGGACGGTCGATGGCTATGCGACCGAGTTTTCCAGGCTGAGTAGGTTCGCCCCCACCTTGGTGGCAACCGAGTTCGATAGGGCTCAGCGGTTCCAGCAAGGAATGCACTTAGAGATATTATTGGCTGTGGAGCAGTTCGAGCACCAGACGTTCGATGCAGTGTTGAAGGCAGCAAGGAGGCATGAGTATACCTCCCGGAGAATTATGGACAGGACCGGAGGCAGGAAGCGGTCCCACAACCAGATGCACCAATCTTCAGCTCCAGCCCCGGCAGCTAGGGGTATAACCATTGGGACTCCGAGGCGGGCGGCCTCAGTGACGTCGGTTCAGCATTCGACCCCGACGTACCCGCAGCAGCAGAAGCAGAAGCAGTCTTCCGCGGTGGGATGTTCTCATTGCGGGAAGCCGGGCCATGTAGTGGCAGAGTGTCGTAGGGCACAGGGATTGTGCCTGGCTTGTGGAGGAGCAGACCACCAGATAGGGACCTGCCCGAATAGGGGAGGTCCATCATCATCCAACCTTTCTAGTTCTTCGGTGAGAGGACCAGCACCAGTTCCAGTCCAGCAGCAGCAGCAGCAGTACCCGAGGCCATTGTTGCCTCAGGCCCAGGCCTTTCATCAGCAGAACCAGCAGCAGTTCACCCAGGCTCCAGCACAGAACCGACAGAGGGGTTTCCAGCAGAGGGGACCCGCAGCTAGAGGTCAGGCTATGATGATGACCATGGAAGAAGAAGTTGCACCAGGTGAGGTAGTGGCAGGTACTATTCTCGTCAACACTTTTCCAGCATCTGTATTATTTGATTTTGGTGCATCGCATTCATTCATGTCTGCACGATTCGCGACACGGATAGGATTGGAGCCCGAGTCATTATCAGTGAGGCTCAATATACTTACTGGTAATGGTCTTGTGGGAGTAGATCGAGTATTTTCCTCGTGTCGGATCGTAGTTAGCGGTAGAGAGTTCCCCGCTAGGCTCATAGAGTTCCCTATGGCAGACTATGATGTAGTCCTAGGCATGGATTGGTTGAGGAACCATTATGCTAGGATAGACTGCCATGCTGGCAGAGTTGTCTTTAGTATTCCCGGAGAGCCAGAGTTTTTATTTTCCAGAGGCACAGTAGAGCCATCTCCTCCAGTATTGCGGATGGCAGTAGCATCAGTGCAGTTGCCCCGGATAGTTGAAGAGTTTCCAGATGTCTTCCCAGAGGAACTTCCAGGGATGCCACCAGAGCGGAAGATCGAGTTCACCATAGACTTGATTCCCGGGACAGCACCAGTATCAGAGCGAGTCTACAGAATGGCACCTTCAGAGTTGGAGATTTTGTACAAGATGATTGAAGAACTTAGAACCAAGGGATTCATTCGTGCTAGTGGATCGCCTTGGGGAGCCCCGATGTTTCTTGTGAAAAAGAAGGATGGTACGTCCAGGCTATGTGTTGATTATCGTACCTTGAACTCAGTGACAATCAAGAACAGATACCCTCTTCCAAGGATAGATGACTTGTTTGATCAACTCAAAGGGGCTTCAATTTTCTCGAAGATAGACTTGCGGTCAGGATACCACCAGATCAGAGTCAGGGAGCAGGACATCCCGAAGACGGCGTTCAGATCGAGGTATGGGCATTGGGAGTTTCTAGTTATGCCCTTTGGAGCGACCAATGCGCCGGCAGTGTTCATGGACCTCATGAACCGTATCTTCATGCCTTACTTGGATCAGTTTGTGATAGTGTTCCTTGATGACATCCTGGTCTACAGCAAGAGTGAAGCAGAGCACGAGCAGCATCTCAGAGTTGTCCTCCAGATTCTCAGAGAGCACCAGTTGTACGCCAAGTTCAGTAAATGTGAGTTCTGGCTCGATCGCATTTCTTACTTAGGTCACATCATTACCAGAGGAGGAGTGGAAGTGGATCCCCAGAAGATTGTGGCTATCGAGGCATGGCCAGTACCCAGCTCAGTGGCAGAAGTTCGCAGCTTTCTTGGATTGGCCGGCTACTACCGGCGGTTCGTCTCTGATTTTGCAAGGATTTCAGCGCCGATGACCCAGTTGACCCGCAAGGATGTGCCGTTCGTTTGGATGGCAGAATGTCAGGAATCATTTGAGAAATTGAAGCGAGGTTTGATAACGGCTCCCATTCTCACCCTTCCAGATGGGACCGGAGGATTCACAGTTTATTGCGACGCTTCAGGCAGGGGATTGGGATGTGTTTTGATGCAGCATGGAAAGGTAATTGCTTATGCGTCACGTCAACTCCGTGATCATGAGAAGAATTACCCGACCCATGACTTGGAGCTAGCAGCAGTAGTGTTTGCACTTAAGTTGTGAAGGCACTACTTGTACGGAGACAGAGTGGAGATATTTACTGATCATAAGAGCCTGAAGTATGTTTTCACCCAGAAGGATCTTAATATGCGGCAGATAAGATGGCTCGAGCTACTTGTGGACTACGATATGGATTTGCAGTATCATCCAGGGAAGGCCAACGTTGTAGCAGATACGTTGAGCCGGAGAGCCGGAGTTTATTTCTTGACAGCACAACCAGAGCTATTGGCAGATCTTCAGAAGATGGGAATTGAAGTGGTTCTTCCTTCCAATGTGGCCTTGATGGCCAGCCTACAGATTCAGTCCACCATAGTTGAGAGGATCCGGACAGCACAGTTAACAGATTCCAAGATTCAGCGGCTCAGAGCAGAGTGCGAGGCAGGAAGAAGGCCAGAGTTATGTATTCATGAGGATGGTATACTTCGACACGGCACGCGTCTTTGTATACCCAGTGGAGATATCAGACAGGAAGTCATGGCAGAGGCTCACAGTTCGCAGTATTCCATCCACCCAGGCAGCACGAAGATGCACAGAGATATTCGTCAACACTTTTGGTGGAATGGTATGAAGAGGGAGATAGCCCGGTATGTCTCTCGATGTTTGGTTTGCCAACAGGTCAAGGCTGAACATCAGAGGCCAGCTGGACTTCTTCAACCCTTGCCGATCCCAGAATGGAAATGGGAGCACATCACCATGGATTTCGTGACTGGGTTACCCAGATCTCCGGCAGGCAGAGATGCTATTTGGGTCATTGTGGACAGGCTTACCAAGGTGGCACACTTTCTTCCATTTAGAGTTGGACAGTCGACGGCACAGCTAGTAGAGATGTATCTCAGGCAGATTGTCAGACTTTACGGAGTGCCAGTCAGCATAGTATCAGACAGGGATACGAGATTCACATCGCACTTCTGGCGCAGTCTTCATCAAAGTTTTGGGACTCGTCTCAAGTTCAGCTCAGCGTATCATCCGCAGACAGATGGGCAGTCAGAGCGTACTATACAAACTCTCGAAGATATGTTGCGGTCGTATACCCTTGACTTCGGTGGTTCGTGGGAGGATCACCTGCACCTGGTGGAATTCTCGTACAATAATAGTTTCCAGGCCAGTATCCAGATGGCACCCTTCGAGGCTCTGTATGGCAGGAAGTGCAGATCTCCGTTAGCATGGGACGATGTCGGAGAGAGGCAGATGCTCGGTCCAGAACTGATTTCTCAGACGGTTGAAGTGGTTAGGAGAGTCAGAGATCACCTCCGAGTTGCTCAGGATCGCCAGCGCCATTGGGCCGATGCTCATCGGCGTCCCTTAGAATTTGCCGTCGACGACCATGTATTCCTTAGGATCTCGCCTACCCGCGGCGTCATTCGTTTTGGCGTACGGGGAAAGCTTAGTCCTAGGTATATAGGGTCGTTCGATATTCTGGAGCGAGTAGGCGATGTGTCCTATCGTCTCGCTCTTCCGCCGTCGCTAAGTGAGGTACATGATGTATTCCATGTGTCCCAATTAAGACGGTACATCCCAGACCCGAGCCATATCCTAGATCATTCGGAATTGGTTGTTGGTACCAACCTTTCGTATGAGGAGAGGCCCGTGTCTATATTGGACCGGAGAGAAAAGACGCTCAAGAACAAGACTATTAACTTAGTCCATGTTGCTTGGGGTCATCACTCTCTAGGTGAGTCAACGTGGGAGCGTGAGGACGACATCCGATCGCGATACCCCTACCTGTTTGACTCGTGAGGTATAATGTCTTTCTTATGCCTTACATTTTCCCTTCCTTGCTTGCATTGTATGATTGTATGATTGAACTGCTTAGCGTAGCTTGCCTGTGCTTAGTATAGCTTGTCGTGGCAATCTCTAGCTCCTTGATTAAATTCCGAGGACGGAATTCTTTGAAGGTGGGTAGAGTTGTCACCCCCATTTCCTGTATTTCGTATTTATGCTCGTATTTGATTTTGGCACGTATTTTATTTTCTCGACTTGCGGATTTTGGTTTCTCGTAAATGGGTTTTGGACCATGGCTTGGTTTTATTTTGTGAAAGTTGGTTTAGTTTGGTTCATCATGAATGGAACACCTTAACCTACACTCCTCCCTCAACACACCACAACTCCCCCACTTTATAACACCACCTACTTTTCTCTCTCCTCTTTATTCTCTCATTTATTTCTTACAAACTTCTTCTTCTTCCTTCTTCCACACAACTCCCCAACCAATAGGCAAGTGCACCTTGCCAATAAATAAGCACCCAATTTTATTTGTCCATTTGATAGATTAGGACATGTAGATCAACATTAGAACTTGGAATTTTGTGATTTGGAGCTTTCATTCTTCTAGATCTAGGTTTTAACCATTTTCGGAAATCCTTGGTTTTGATCTATTAAACTTTGACTTTTGCTTGTTTTGATGCTTCCATGTGGAAGAGAATTCAATTTTACTCAAGTTAGAACTTTGAAAATCTAGATTTGGTTTTGATTTGACAAAAATATGAAGAATTGAAGTTCTTGGTGTTTTTGGACTTGCTCTCGGCCAGGAAGAACAGCCCCCTGCCTTGCGCTTTTTAGCGCATGGCCGATTGCGCACCCCTGGCCTGTGCTCTTTAGCGCATGGCCGTTTGCGCAGTTACTTGGCCAGGGCTTTGCGCTGCGCTGGACTGCGCTGGCGCAAGCTAGCCATGCGCAACCCAGCCATGCGCAAAGTAACCCTTGTGCAATTCACTTCTGCGCAAACCGCTCCTGCGCAATTCACTTCTGCGCAACCCACCCTTGCGCAAACCACCCTTGTGCAAGGTAACCCCTGCGCAGTCTACCCTTGCGCAAGGTAACCCTTGCGCAAGACAACTCTTGCGCAGCTCTTCCATGCGCAGTACACACCCTGCGCAGACCTACCCCTGACCCCCTTGCACAACCTACTTGTCTATGATGAATTTGTTATTTCTTGATCTTGGCTCTTCTATAGTCCTATTTTATATTAGTATTTTATTAGGTATTTTACGCCCATTTTATATCCTTACGCCTTTTGGCATGAACTTGATTTTGCTTAATATGTTTGGAATAACTATTGTACACAGCCTGGTATGACAAGGAACTAGCGTAACATGACAGTGACCCGTAGTGGTGCACTCCTGACATGACCAACTTGACTTGATAGTGGCCCGTGGCGGCGCACTCCTGACTTGACTTGTAACTTGTAACTTGACTCGTATAATCAACTTGACACCGTGGGTGTTCCTGCTTGCTTGTTTGCATAATCCACTTATCTTGTCTTGCATCATGTCTAGGACGTGACTTCCTGGGTACCACGGCCAGGGACTCGCGCTAAATTGGATTAGGCTAATGATTAGATCAAACTAGAACATGGAGAATTCCCAGTCACAGGCAATCTCGTTATCTGGGCGCTTTAATGGACTTGTAGCTTGCCGACGAGTAGAGCACATTTCCAGCACACTGTCATGTGTTGCACCCTCTAAGTCACCTAAGGGTACATTTGTCTCCCGGGCAATGTACCCACCTATAACTCTCAACCCGCGGAAGGATAACTGGATAGTCTGCAGGGCTTGGGACTGGGAGTTTCTCACTTGCATCTTGTTAGTAATTAGGTTTGTGATAACCCTAGTTAGTTAAAGTAGTAAGCCGTAGTACTTGCTTGGCCGATTGTGAATGAATGGTATTCAGCTCTGTCTAAGTCTTGTCTAGCCCCTGTACCTGGAACTCTTGATCATGATTGTTTTACTTATCTCTAACGATAAATGGGTAGAGACAGTGAGCTATTCAGGCGAAGGGGTACAATCCCGGTCCTTGTTTGGTTTAAGGATTGTAACCTGGCTCCCGGAATGGTTCCACGTCCCTAGTCGTTTATCGCCCTGTGTACTTTACTACTTGTACTTTCTTTTATTCTTTATGTTCTGATATGCTAGCTTTTGTTCTTATTTGTGGCCTCCCTTGTGGCACTTGCTCTTTCTGGGGTTTGACCCAGCTGGTTTTGTGTGGCCAGATTTCGGAGCAGCTCCCGAGGATCTACCAAGCTTCCCGCCCAATGGTGACAACTAGACGGAACCCGGACTACGAGTGGGTTTTTCCTTTTTGTTTCACCCACTTATATGTAAATTTATTTTTTTGAGGCGTTTAGCCGACGAGCACCTGTTAGCTCGATGCACATTTACTTACTGTCTGCCTACGGGCTGTAAACATGATTAACAAATCCTAGGGTTGATCATGTATGACTGAACTCTTGCTAGTCCTATTATTTTGTACGACTAGCTTCATGATCATCCAATATGTAATATTTGGGACGCCTTATATATATATATATATATATTTGATGCTCTAACATCTTGTAACTCTGTTAATTGCTTGAGATTGAGACAATAGGCTTGACCTTAAGAGACTGCTGGCTTGTAGTAAACCCTCATATCTAGACAGCCGTGACCGTATAGTTGAGATGTATTCTATTTCAATATACGTAGCTGGCTATGTCTGCCCCCGCTCTCCAGTGTTCTGGTTCTGGGGCGTGACATGTTCCATATACGCTCCATTTCATACAGTATCGATTCTAAATGAGTTATTTGTATTTACCCCCCCCCCCCCCAATTGCTAATCATATTTCTAATTCCCCCCTAATTTTATTTTAATTAGTGTAACCCCCCCAATCCTATGTAAAGTGCAAACAAACCCTCTTTACATTTTTGTTTTTGCATTTGAAGATCTTTTGTTTATAAAAAAAATCACATATTTTAATTTTTGTTCAGTTTGCACCCCTGCCGTTAAAAGTTGTTAAAATACGTCTAAAAATAAGATTTAACCCCTCCCCCCTCTCTCTCCGGTGGTGGGGGCATGTCAAGCAGGGCCGACCAGAGGAGAGGGGAGGGTGGCCGACCAGCGGAGGGAGGAGGAGGCGGGGCGAGCTAGGGGTGAGCATTCGGTTAATTCGGTTCAAACTGAACCGAAAACCGAATGAACCGAAAATCGAATAAGCAAAACTGAAACCGAACAGAATTGACCCATAACCGAATCAAACCGGACCGAATTAAATCGGTTCGATTTTCGATTTATTCGGTTTATTCATTTTTTGGTTTATTTGCACATTTTTGTTAATATATATAGTACTTAAATATACCTAAATTTATTTAGTATATATATATTTATTTAGTATATATATATATATATATATATATATATATATATATATATATATATTCGGTTTTCGGTTTTGGACCGAAACCGAAATCGAATAAATTTTTTTAGTATTTTCAAAACCAAAATCGAACCGATTTTTTTTTTAAAATCGAATCGAATCTCTTATTCGATTCGGTTCGATTTTCGGTCCAAAACCGAATAATGCTCACCCCTAGGTCGAGCATGGCCGGCCAGTGGAGGGGGGAGGGGGATTGGAGGGGCTGGCCAGCGGAGGGAGGAGGGGGCGGGTCGAGGGGGCCGGCCAGCGGAGGGAGGAGGGGGGGTCGAAGGGGACCGAATAAGAAAAAATCGAACCGAACCGAACCGAACCGAGAATCGATTCGGTTTAAAAAAGATTCGGTTCGATTTCGGTTTTGAAAAACTAAAATTTCTTATTCGGTTTCGGTCCAAAACCTAAAACCGAATAAGAAAATTTAGTTTATATATATATATATATATATATATATATATATATATATATATATATATATATATACTAAATAGATTTAGGTATATTTAAGTACTATATATATTAACAACAAAGTGCAAATAAACCAAAAAATTAAATAAACCGAAAATCGAACCGATTTAATTCGGTTCAGTTTGATTCAGTTATGGGCCAATTCGGTTCGGTTTCGGTTTTGCTTATTCGATTTTCGGTTCAATTCAGTTTTCGGTTCGATTTGAACTGAATTAACCGAATGCTCACCCCTAGCTCGACCCGCCCCCTCCTCCCTTCGCTGGCCGGCTACCCTCCCCTCTCCTCTGGTCGGCCCCGCTTGACAAGCCCCCGCCACCGGAGAGAGAGGGGGGAGAGCGTGGGGGGAGGGGTAAAATCGTATTTTTAGACGTATTTTAACGGATGTTAATGACATGGGTACAAACTAAACAAAAATGTGAATGTAAAAAAAAATTTTAAACAAGGGGTCTTCAAATGCAAAAACGTAAATCTAAGGAGGGTTTATTTGCACTTTATCCGAAGATTGGGGGGGGGGGGTAATAGTAATTAAAATAAATTTGGGGGGGAAGTAGAGTTATGTTTAACAATTGGAGGGTAAATACAAATAACTCATTCTAAATTGTACCGTAGTGATATTTATTTTTTAGATATGGATTAGAAAACACTAAAGAAAAAAATAGAACGATTGATTCTACCACGCTCACCAAATTTGTTTTATTATTATTATTACTACTACTACTACTACTATTATTATTATTATTTGGATAATGTTATGAAACATTATCTCTATTCATCATTATGTCATGAGTTACACATGACCCTTGGGATCATGTAACTCATGACCCTTGGATTATGTAACTCATGACCCTTGGGTTGTCCATTAGCCCTATATATATGGCCCTTGCCATATGATGAAATAGATGAACAAAAAAATACTATTCTACAAGATCTCGTCTTCCTTCAAACACGTTATCAGCACGACTGCTGAAACAAGGAGAATCGACGTCCAGATCTCGACGTCATCTTTCAGTTTTCCCTAGTCGATCCGACCAAAGATAAAATGGCCAAAATAGCGAGTGTCGATTTCGAAGTACTAGATGCTGCTGGAAAAAATTATTTGAGCTGGCACGTGGACCTGAAGTTCCACTTACGTGCCCAGGGCTTATTAGCCACAATTTCAACTCCTCTTCCATCGGCTCCGGCCACTGGTACGGAAAATACAGCAGACACTGCTGTGGTTGTTTCTACAGTGAACGTCTCTGATATAGATAAGGCGAAAGCCATTATCTACATCAGGAGACACATTGATCGGACCCTGAAGGCCGTATACCTCACTGTAGAAGACCCAAAGGAATTGTGGACTGCACTGGAGGACCGCTATAAACATCAAAAAGATGTAATCCTCCCACGTGCAAGGTATGAGTGGGAAAACCTTCGACTTCAGGACTTTAAGTCCGTAGCTGAGTACAACTCAGCTCTCCATAATATCACCTCACGCCTGAAGTTGTGTGGTGAAGAAGTCTCGGAGTATCGCATGTTGGAAAAAACATATACATCCTTCCACGAGAAGGACGCAATCCTCATGCAACAGTACCGTGAACGAAAGTTCACAAAGTACTCTGAATTGCACTCCACCCTGATGATGGCAGAGCAAAACAGAGAACTTCTCTTGGCCACTCATAACCTACGCCCTGCAGGCTCAGCTCCTCTCCCAGAAGCTCATTTTTCTTCCAAGAAGCAGAAGAAAAATAAGGACAGATCTAACATGGGGAATGCCCAGAAGAGGCCGGCCAGAAGTCCACCCAAGAACAACTTTCATCCCCAGAGCAGCAAAAGTGGGACAAAGAAGAAGTGGAAGAAGACCACAGAACTGATGTCCATTCCCAAGAAAAATTGGGAGGACAAATGCCACAAATGTGGCATGACTGGACACTGGTCCAGAAACTGTCGCACCCCACGACATCTACAAGATCTGTATCAAGCGAGCCAGAAGTCTCAAATTGAAACAAATCTGGTAGAAAAGCAGCCGTCTACTCAGTTCTCGGCGGAAGATTTCGAGAACGACGACCTACTCGACTAGAGCCATTATCTTATTTCCTGCTTTTAAAAAAAAAACTTGTTGCCGCATTTTCATATTATGCTTCTCTTTTAAATTTCTTGAAAAATGATATTTATTCTTACATTTGACAAAGAAAATTTTACGAAGTCTCTCCGAATAGGCTCACCTATTTGGGTATGATGTCAGAAAGAACTTGGGGCTTGGTTCTTAAGAGGTCTCCGGTGACCCTCCTCCCTCATTTTCCCGCCTGGTCATATTCACGTAGAGCTACCGAAAGGGGATGACCGAATATTATTTTTTTTGGCTCAAATTGTATTTATAAATTATGCATTTTTGCAAGCAACTTATTGACCTCTCTATATCGGTCCGTCGATCGATATAAGAGAATTTTTTTTCAAAACTGTTGTTTTAATTACAATTGTTTGTTGTTATTTTTTTTCCAATAGATCTATAGATGAAGTGTGAATGCCTTGTGGACAGCGCCTCGACGCACACAATTCTTCGAGAAAAAAGCTATTTTTATAGCTTATATGATTATGACGGTCCTGTTATTACGATATCAGGACTATCAAACATAATAGAAGGATCTGGTGAAGCAATTATATTGCTCCCAAATAAAACAAGACTAATAATAAAAGATGCACTATTCTCTCCTAAATCAAATAGGAACCTCATAAGTTTCAAGGACATTCGTTTAAACGGATATCACTTAGAAACAAATGAAATAAATGAGACAGAATATCTGTATGTTACTCGTCTAAAAGATGGTTCAAAAACTATCTTAGAACGATTCAAGGGACTCCCGTCGGGTCTCTATCATACTCATATTCAATCAACAGAAGCTAACATGATTGTGCACCAGAAGTGTCATTCATCGCCAAAATTTAAACTTTGGCATAATAGACTGGGTCACCCAGGATCAGCTATGATGAAACGAATCATGAGCCAATCCAGTGGACACAACCTGCAGAACCTGAAGATTCTTCAGAAGTATGATTACTCGTGTCTACCTTGTTTTCAAGGAAAACTTATAACAAGACCATCCCTTTTGAAAGTGGGACTAGAGTCTCCTAGCTTCTTAGAGAGAATTCATGGAGACATTTGCGGACCTATTCACCCCGCAAGTGGTCCATTTAGGTACTTTATGGTACTTATAGATGCATCTACTAAATGGTCTTATGTGTGCCTTTTGTCCACCCGCAACTTAGCTTTTTCTAAGCTATTGGCACAAATAATTAAGTTGCGGGCTCATTTCCCCGATAACCATATCAAAAAGTTAAGACTTGATAATGCGGGTGAATTTATTTCACAGGTTTTTCAAGACTATTGCCAAGCAACTGGCATCGAAGTTGAACATCCTGTAGCTCATGTTCACACCCAGAACGGGTTAGCAGAATCTCTTATTAAGAGATTACAATGGATTGCTCGTCCATTGTTGATGCAGTCACAGTTGATTGTGGAAGCTTGGGGTCATGCTATATTGCATGCCGCATCACTTATTAGAATACGGCCTTCTGGAGGTCATATTCTATCTCCGATGCAGCTCGCTTATGGTTCACCTCCAAATATCTCACATTTGAGAGTTTTTGGTTGTGCTGTTTACGTCCCCATAGCTCCCCCACAGAGGACCAAAATGGGTCCACAACGTCGATTAGGTATCTATGTTGGGTTTGACTCACCCTCTATAATTAGATACCTAGAACCCCTGACGGGTGACGTATTTAAGGCACGTCTTGATGACTGTGAGTTTGATGAAGGATTATTTCCTAAACTGGGCACACAGTCTAAGAAGCCAGAAGCTTCTAAGACAATTTCTTGGGACACAAAAACTTTGTCTCATTTTGATCCGCGTACAAGTCAATGTGAAGATGAGATCCTGAAGATATTACATCTTCAGAACACTGTACATCTACTTCCGGATATATTTACTGACAACCAGAAGATTGTCAGATCATACGTCCCTGCTGCCAACACGCCAGCTAGGATTGACATCCCTAAAGATGGATGCAATCCGCCGGCAGCAGAAATGGCAGTACCTCAATTAAAAAGAGGACGCCCACCAGGTTCGAGAGACAAAGTCCCTCGTAAAAGAAAAAACCCTGGAGAAATTAAGAAGATCCCAACACAGGATGCTGAGCTCAGATCAGCTACCTCTCCCCTCCTAGTTTCCCCTGAAGAGGAACAAACAGGAGAAATATCATTAAATTATGTACGTACTGGAGAGGTACTGAACAGAAAAAGCACAGTCGTCGACGACGATTTTTCGTTCAATATTGCCGTTCACGTCACTGAAAATGACGATGACATCGATCCACGGTCTCTAGCGGAATGTAAACGCAGAGGCGATTGGCCAAAGTGGAACGAGGCAATAGGAGTAGAGCTGGACTCACTCTTGAAACGCGAAGTCTTTGGACCAGTAGTCCAAACACCTGAAGGTGTAAAACCTGTGGGATATAAATGGATCTTCACAAGAAAAAGAAATGAACACAACATAGTTGTGCGCTACAAAGCATGCCTTGTAGCGCAAGGTTTCTTCCAGAAACCGGGAATAGATTATGAAGAAACATATTCTCCGGTCATGGATGGGAATACCTTCAAATTCCTGATCAGCCTCTCTTCTCTGAAAAGCCTAGAAATGCAGCTCATGGACGTTGTGACTGCATATCTTTATGGCAATATAGATAAAGATATCTATATGAAACTCCCTGAAGGATATAAAATTTTACCAGAGAAAACAGATAGACCTCGGGACACCTATTCTGTAAGGTTACAAAGATCATTGTACGGTCTTAAACAATCAGGAAAAATGTGGTATAATAGACTAAGTGAGTTTCTTGCTACGCAAGGATTTACTAATGATAAAGTCTGCCCGTGTATCTTTATAAAAAGATCGGGAACAGGATTTGTTATAGTCGCCGTTTATGTCGACGACTTAAATCTCATTGGATCTCCTGCAGAGATCACTGAGATATCTGAAAGCCTTAAGACAACTTTTGAAATGAAAGACCTAGGGAAAACAAAGTATTGTCTTGGCTTACAGATCGAACACCTAAAGGGTGGTATCCTGTTACACCAATCTACATATACACGAAGATTACTTAAACAATTCCACATGGATAAATGCCATCCCCTTAGTACACCAATGGTCGTTCGATCATTGGACGTAAAGAAGGACCCTTTTCGTCCACTAGAAGAGGGGGAGGAACCATTAGGTCCTGAAGTACCTTACCTAAGTGCCATTGGGGCACTACTCTATCTGGCTAACTGTACGCGTCCTGATATAGCGTTTTCAGTTAACTTATTAGCCAGATACAGTGCAGCGCCCACAAAGCGCCACTGGAATGGAGTGAAGCATCTTCTGCGCTACCTCCAAGGGTCTATAGACCTAGGACTATATTACCCGAATAGTGGGTCTTCCACTTTACTTGGTTATTCAGATGCAGGTTATAGATCAGATCCCCACACAGAGAAATCACAAACTGGATTTGTGTTTACTTTCGGTGGTACGGCTATCTCCTGGAGGTCCGTCAAACAGACCAGTGTGGCTATCTCATCAAACCATTCTGAACTCCTGGCAATCCATGAAACAAGCAAGGAGTGTGTTTGGCTTCGCTCCGTCATTCAGCACATTTTGGCATCTACTGGCCTGAAGACTGGTGAACTTGAGCCTACTACCCTTTTTGAAGATAATGCAGCATGCGTAGCTCAACTTCAGAAAGGATACATGAAGAGTGACAAGACGAAGCACATATCCCCCAAATTCTTCTGGACGCACGACCTTCAAGAGAAGGGACAAGTCAAAGTACAACAAATTCAATCTTGTAATAACTTAGCAGATTTGTTTACCAAAACACTGCCACGATGTACTTTTGTAAAACTTGTAAGAGGAATAGGGATGAGACAACTAAAAGATCTGCAAGCCTGAAGCTTGTATAGATCAGGGGGAGTAAAACTATAGGATTGTACTCTTTTTCCTTAGGACTGATGGTTTTTCCCACTGGGTTTTCCACAGCCAAGGTTTTAACGAGGCAAACTAAGTTTACTCTGGATCCAGTAGTATCCACCCCATTAGCTTATTGAATCCTGAAGTATTTCATAAGTGGATCCAAGGAAATGGATGAATAAGGGGGAGTGTTATGAAACATTATCTCTATTCATCATTATGTCATGAGTTACACATGACCCTTGGGATCATGTAACTCATGACCCTTGGATTATGTAACTCATGACCCTTGGGTTGTCCATTAGCCCTATATATATGGCCCTTGCCATATGATGAAATAGATGAACAAAAAAATACTATTCTACAAGATCTCGTCTTCCTTCAAACAGATAACGACTATTCCAAGCATCAATTTATTCTTCCCCCACATTCTTTTGTGAACAGTGAACTCCTCGAGAGAAAAGAAAAAGAAAAAGAAAAATACTGTCTCCCTGAACTAAAGCAAAGCGAAAAGAGACAAAAATTCCCCCAAATTCCAAGCAACATCAACACAAAAAGAATCCCCAACGAAATGCCCACCGAATCCTAACCCTACTTCCTAGCTTCCTCCAATGGCGAGCCTCCGGCGCAGCTCCTCCTCCTCCTCCCGCCGCCGGAGCTCCTCCGTCTGGTGCTGCTCCTTCACCGTCCCCCCCGCCAGCCCCGACCCTCGCGGCTACTCCAAACCCCTCAAGAACACGAACCCTCCCATCGCCTCTTCCTCCCCCGCCGCCACCGCCGCCGCCAAGCTCGGACGCCGGATCCTCTCCCCAGGCCGCGTCTCCCCCATCGACTCCGAGTCCGATCCCCCCTCCCTCGCCCCGCTCCCCGAGGTCCCCTCCCCTCCCCGAGATCCCGAGATCTCCGCCTCCGCCGGGACAGCCGGCGGAGATGGGACGGCGTCCTTGTCGTCGCCGTCGGATCTGAGGCTGAGGCTCAGCGGGAGGGACGGGAGGTTCTTAGTGCTAGAGCTGGATTCGAGGGTTCTGTGCGAGAACAGCGAGGTTCTGAGGAAGGTGGTGGCGGGCTCCGGCTGTCCCGAGGAGGGCTGGAGGGAGGTGGAGGTGGAGGATTTGGGGGCGTTCCGGGAGACGGTGGAGATGATGTACGTAGAAGAGGAGGAGGAGCTGATGAGGGGGCTGGCAAGCGCCGGGGTGTCCAGATCCGTCGACTTGCTCGAGGTAATGATGCATTGCTGCCGCTGGTATGAGTCTGGGAAAAAAAAGGTTAAACTTTACGAATTTTTCATATGTTGAAGCTAGAGAGTTTTGTATGCTACAACTAGTAAGCTTGTACACTTCCAAACCACTGGTAGGCGGTACCTTGTCCATGTTGGTCACGTATTTTTGTATTTGACATGACACCAATACTTCTAAGTACCGTAGCCTAGTCAAAATGGGGGCCGTACATTCTAAGGACCATGTACAAATGCTAAAAAATGTTTTTTTTAGCCACTCTAAACTGACATTATAAGGGCCATGTTACTGCAATTTCTAAAAATAGTGAGGGATAAATCTAAAAATGGAGATTCACATTAGTAATATATACGAAGGTTAAAATTTTTGGGGTCTTCCAAATTTTTAGTCCTTTTCGATCGCACAACTTGCACATGCTCATAAACGGTCCTGCGTGTCGTGATGTGTGTCCATGCAAGTGCAACATAGGCGTAGGCTACGAGTGTTGCTAGGGAAGTATGTTTGCAAAGTGAAAAGTGTCTTTTGACTTCTAATCATGCCAAGATAGTGATGTCGGTGCAAGGTAGCCATCAACAGAGCATTGACATAATATTGTTTTAAAGTTTATCATGATTGCTTTATTCTTTTCCGATTAAAATGGGGAATTGGAAATGTAGCAAAACTCCATGTGGAAAAATTCCCCAAAAATTTGCCAAATCTTAAAATGGATGTCAAACTGCATAAACTATCTTATGTGGTTATTTTCCAAGGAAACCATGAGCAAGAAAGGGGATATAAACCTAGAAGGCCAGCTGGCGGTTAGGTATAAGTGGCTTATTGATCATGCAATTTCAGCTCATGAAACTAGAGGTAACCAACAAGTTTCTCCTCAGCTAAGAGTTCAGAAGAAGGGGAGGAGACAATAATATTTGCTCAAGGAAATTGTTAGTCATCTCTCTGGCACACAGTAAGTGAACGATCCAGTTGAAGTCCCTTTAGTTTTTCCGGAAGGAAAGATGGTTCCTTCTCATGATTGGGTGGTAAAGTAGCTTTAATGAGGAAAAGTTCATATATTGATAGTAGTAGAGAACAGTGTATTACATATTTTTTCTTTGCATATAGATACCAATTTTTAAGGTTGTATTCTATTCTGTTCATGAATCACAGCTGTAAGAGTATTGGGTGGTTAGAAGTTTGAAAGGAAAAATAATTAGGTAGAGGAAACAACTATAAGAAAGGGACTCTTTCCCAAAGATGGTATACACACCACTGTGTTGTATTCTCTTTCAATGTTTTAATGACTTTCTCTTCCTAGTCATTTGTTTGAAAGCAAGGTACTATCCTAGTATCCTTCCTTGAATGAGTCGCTTGGACTGAAGTGACATTGTGTGGACCTTGTGGATTTGGTTTCCAGTAAGTAGAGGGAAACGTGCTTTCATCATTTAAATTGTGGGTCATATCACTACCTTTTAAGAAAGAGAGGGCTGACTTTCTACCGGTTGTTTCTCCCTTGGTATTACTCAGTGTTGTAAATTTCGGTAGGCGGATTCGGTGCGGCAAAGGGGCGCCTAGGCCGCCTAGGCGGCTGCACAGTTTTTTTTTTTTTTTTTTTTTGAAGTTTTGGGTTTTGACTTTTGAAAATTTTTGATATTTTTTTGAAATTTTTTGAAATTTTTTATTGAATTTTTTTGAATTTTAAAAACTGAAATTTCAAATTTCAGAAATTTCAAAATTCAAAATTTTGAATTTCCCGCTTTGGCCGAACATGCCGAACAGGGGCCGATTTGGCCGAACATGCCCGCCTAGGTGCCGAACAGGTCCGCCTAGGGCCGAACTGGCGCCTAGGTGGCCGATTTGGGGGTTTTCGGTGCGGCAGGCGGCCGCCTAGCGCCTAGGCGCCGCCTAGGCCGATTTTTAGAACACTGGTATTACTGGCCATTACCACCTGTTGTTCCCCATCTAAGAGTGTAGCAGCTATTCAGTATCACAACCATCCAACAACCTCTTAATCAATTAATGTGGTAATGTTTCAATATGCTCACTCACTGATCCAAAGCTGATAGTGTCACAAAAAATAAATTAAGGAATGCACAGCCCACACGAGGAACTTAAATGAAAATAATTAAAAAGATGGGCTAGCAATTTCATATAGTCCAAACTAAACAATTATCAAAGTTCAAGATAAGGCTAACACTACATCTGATCTAGTTTCAAACATCTTTCTACTCGTCAAAGAATAGAGATTATTAACAAAAGCAAAATTTGAACTTTAAATGCTTAGAAAGAGTAAGGATAATTGCTTGAAGGTAATAGCAGATAGGAAAGAAGCCATGGAGTAAAATTGTGACGTCAACCAGGTTGAAAAGCATTAAAGTTTACAAGGAGCTTGGAACTAAATCATGCCATAGGTAATTAAGAAAAATCTTACTGTAAATCTTGGTTACATCAGTAGCTTAGTGGTTAATGATAAGGAATTAACTAAAACATAAGATTTTACCTTTAAAATAGTTTGGGAAAAGGGTAATTTAGTAGCTTAAAGTTAATACCAAATGTAAAATGTGTGTTGAAAAAATTGTCATGATATTTGCAAATGTGAACAGGATCAGATTTTTGCAATCAGATGGGAACTGGATAATGTGCGTAATAAACCACTGAAGTATTGAGTTTTTTGCATTAGTAACTTTATCGTATCTATGGCACTAACTGATTAACTGACAAGTAAGGATGTCTTACGCCAATACTGTTGAAATGCATTACAAACCATTAAAGATCACCAAAATATGGCATTGTAACAAAAGGAACTTCTACCTTTTCCCTTCCACTTCTCCTTTCTGTGCTGATTCTTTCGTTTATCCTCGCCTTAATGAAACAGATATTGAAAGAAGCAACAATAAAGATCATAAAAACATGGGTCGTAGATTTCTCCTTCGTTGGAGCCTATGAAATACTATTATTGGTCATAACTGCCGTTGAAACTTGAAACTCCTGTCACAAAGCCACCAACCAAACCACTAGCGGTTTCGCTCCTTGCAGCCACTCCCAACTTTTGTCAGAAGATGGAAGAATGACTAGTGGCTGCAAGAAGAATAACTTTTTTGGGGGTTAGGGTTTGGGACTTTGGGGAACCCACAGTAAAAGTATGCTGTCAATTTATGCCTGATGGTGGCAGAGGAAGAAGGCAAAGACTATAGAGTCTTAAACGATGAGGTAATATGATACATTTTATATAGGGAGTTGCATTCATCTCTACGATATGACGTTAAGTAGAAGACAAGGCTGACAAGAAGGAATAATAAAGTACAGCAAATGTTGAAATTAAATCCTTTAATGCCTGTGACTTAGCTGATGTGGTGTCGGGAGAGCGATACCAACCCACCATTCAATAACACTAAAGGCAAATTCTACCTGCAACAGATATCATTCTAATGAGTTGGTTATTTGACCTAAAAATGGTTTTGAATTTGATTAACCAAGAGCAGGACAAATACACAGTTACACACCACAGGAGAGAAAACCAAACATTTGTTACACGATATCCTCATAAAATAGGAGCAAAACTGTATCTGACAAAAAAATATTGCGAATATATAGCCATTGGATCAAGTTGTGAATGAATTCTCAACCTCCCTCTAAATTCTATATAATATTACAAGATAAGAAAAGGTTACTGAAAAGATTAAGACCGAAAGGAAAACAATCAGAGAAGAGAGAGAGAGAGAGAGAGAGAGAGAGAGAGAGAGAGAGAGAGGATCTCTCTTTCGCCCTCTGGTTAAAGCACATTCCTTTTTCTTCCCGTGTCCTTGAGCGTTCCTGATCTGTATCTTCTTTGTTCGCTTGGGGAAGCTATTTTCGTTGCTTACTGATGTGTCCCTCTTCACAACTATGGGCACATTATTATTGAGGGGCATAAACAGGTCGCTAATGATTTTTTTAAGAAACAATATACTGCAAGATCTTTTGCTTTTGCCAAACTGCTCACACTCAAAGTTAGACAAGGTACTTTGAAATTCAGCACGACTAGGCTATTGTACTGTAGTAATGTTATACCTGGATACTGTTACCTCTTAGACTGATTTGGTGTTCTTTTGCCTCTGAAAGAATCTCTACAGATGGAGAGTTGCTGGGACATTTTCCAACATGGTTCTTCATTTATTCTTTGTTTACTTGCAGGCTAAGATTCAATAGTTGAAACTTGTTCTTACTTGGTTTTTTGCTTTTATGTTTTGTTACTGGTCTACAGCCACATGCTAAGATTTAAAATTTGGTCTTTCAGGTGTCATCCAAAATAATGTTTGACAGAGGTGTTGTGGCCTGCTTAAACTATATCGAGGCTGTACCATGGAGCGAGAGTGAGGAAGAGAAGCTAAAAAGTTTGTTTGAAAGGTGTTCATTAGATGAAGCTTTGACCCAAGATATCCTTGCTAGGTTACACCCTGGCGGTACAAGAGGCTCAGAAGATTTAGCAGTACAGCTCATACAGTCAATTGTAGATGGTGCTAATGCTAGTGCTCGAAAGGAATTGCAGTCGCTGGTCACTGGCCTGTTGTCTAAGAGCTCGGTCTACCAGAAAGACCCTGCTGGACTCGATAGGGAGAGATTATATAGCATCTGTTCTTCCTGTCTAGATTCACTAGTTGCACTCTTCGAAGAAGCCTTAGCCTTAGGCTGCACTTATGCAAATGGTGCAGGAGCAACAAAAGAAACGAAGCCCCTGGTTGAACGAATTTCGAAGCAAGTCGAAAACCTCAACTGGTTGCTGGAGATTCTGATCGACAGGCACATGGCAGAAGAATTTGTGTCCTCGTGGGCAGGCCAAAAGGAACTGATCAGGATGCACCAGAGGGCATCGCCAATGGTAAGATACGAGCTCAGCCGGATCTCAGCAAGCGTGTTCATAGCAATGGGGAAGGGGAAGCTAGGGTGCCCTGGAGAAGTGAGGTTTGCCGTCCTGGAGGTGTGGTTTGGTCCTATGTTGGTGGATTTTGGGTGGTTACAGAGGTGTCCCAAGGGGCTGGACGTTCGGACGCTGGAAGAAGGCCTGGGGCAGGCTATCCTTACCCTTCCACTGAAACAGCAACAGGGTTTATTTGTGGAATGGTTTCGATGCTTTGGTGGGAAAGGTACGGAATGCCCTAATCTAAGCAAGGCTTTCCAGGTTTGGTGGAGAAGATCATTTGTCAGAACAGCAGAAGCACGGACGTAGTTTTGCCATCTCATCTCTGTTTTGTTGTAAGAATATAATGTAATGTAATGTAATGGTACTTTTTAGGTTAGTCTCGGGAAGTGAAGAATAATTTCTGCGACGAGCTCCTTCCCATGTATGGTTGTGTGTAAAACTATCTGGATGTATGGTTATGTGTAAAACTGTTTATGTTGAGTTATTTAGTTTTAGGGTCTTGTATAATATTCGAAATTTGCGTTTAGATCTTTATATTGTCCAGAAGAGTGGGTTTGTGTCTCGTCATGACCCAAGCCTAACCGTAAGGCGGGGCCTAAATCTTCTTCTGGACAATATGAAAAATTGAATGCAAAACTTGAATATTATACAGGACTTCTAAACTAAATAATCCTTTCTGTTTTGCCTGGACAAGATTTGTTGTCGAGGCTTTCTAAATGAGAGATGACCTATACCTCTACATTAAACAATTGGACTAGACATTCGAGAGAACTATTGGGTTGTATCTTGTTTTTGGTTGAGCGCTCAAATGTGATGTAGATAATTGTGATTGGTTCAGGCCTTACATGAGAATTTTCTTTTAAGGCATATGGGCTCAATTCAATATCGTATTTCATAGGCCAACTTCGGTTCGAGTCACCGCGTTCGCAACAAGTGGTATCAGAGTCCCTGGTTACGGGGTTGGTTTGAGCGGCTCTAATTGGTTCGAGATAGAATTGGCTTCAAAGGTGGGTTTGACGAGCCCAAGGTGGAGCAAGACGTCGTGGTTGGCACACAATGGTGGTGTGGATGAACGTGTCGGTTTGGTTTTGTGGTAGAACGGATCGAGATAACAATATGTTGGATCTTCTGGGTGCTCGGCTGGCATGAACGAATAAAAAGGTAGCAAGGAGTGTTAAGGTTGTTTGGCTGGCGGGAACGAACAAATTCTACCAAAAAATAGTCAATTGGCGACGGACGATTCCGTCGCTAAATGAAATTAGCGACGAATTTTCGGCCAAATGGTGCCGTTGGTAAAATACTCGTCGCTAAAAAATCCATCGCTAGATAGTCGAAGCTTCGACGAAAATGTGGCGGAAAAGCGACGGCCGCGTAGCGACAACTTCGACGGCTTAGCGATGGACTATTTCGACGGATTAGCGACGGAATCCCGTCGAACATATTCGACGATTTAGCGACGGTTTACCGACGTACTCCCGTCGAAATTTGCGTATCAGAAATTTTCTGATACGCTATAGCGACACTTTAGCGACGGATACTTCCGTCGTCGTGCTGTCGCTTTTTAGTCGCTATTCGTCAAAATTTGCGTATCAGAAATACACTTTAGCGACGGATACTTCCGTCGTCGTGCTGTCGCTTTTTAGTCGCTATTCGTCAAAATTTGCGTATCAGAAATTTTCTGATACGCTATAGCGACATTTTATCGACGGATATCTCTGTCGCCATGCGGTCGCTAGTCCGTCGCTACATGGATATATGTTAATTTTCAGAAGCTTGGCGACGGAATTTTTGTCGCTATTCTGTCCGTATGCCGTCGCTAACTGGATATATGTAAATTTCTAGAAGCTCGGCGATGGAATTTTCGTCGCTTATCCGTCGTTATCCGTCGCTAACTGGATATATGTAAATTTCTGGAAGCTTAGCGACGAAAATTCCGTCGCCTGTCCGTCGCCAAGCGTCGGTTCCGTCAGTAGTTCGTCGCTAACTGAAATTTTTTCAAAAAAAATCCTGAATTCACAGCACCCTATTCACACAATTAATCATTAACAAAATTACACAATTAATCATTATCCAACAATCCACAAACGGAACAAAATATCCATAATAACAACAATCCACAAACATCAAAAATATCCATAATCACAAAAATCCACAATAACTTAAAATTATCCAAATTATCCATAATCACAACAATCCACAAACAAAACAAAATATCCATAATAGCGACGGATTATCCAAATTCTGATACATTACAAATACAAAAAAAAAACTAGGAAAGATCGGCCGGATCGTCTGATGGTGCCTGATGTGAGCCGGCAGACCATCAGGTTAAGGAAAGCAATCGTAGATGAAGCCGGTAGAAAAGCAGCAGCATCAAAAGAAACACGTCCGGCGGAAGAAGGACCGGCACCATCCGAAGGACCGGGAGCAGAAGTGTCACGACCCGCTCCCGAATAATCGGACACGAGTCGGACACGTCCAGCCTTCGTCGTTAGACACGACGAAGTAAGCTGTACCAAGCTAGGGAAAACTAACCAGATAAACATGAAAATATAGAATCACAACATCTAAAAAAAAACGTATCCCAGAATGATCACCAAAATCCACAAGTCTAGATATCATAATGTACGAGTCATCAAGAATGAAATGTACATGAATATCTAAGAGTAAAGCTAACAGTCTAAACCTGAAATCTGCAATCTCAAGCTAAGTCATGACCATCCTGCTCAGCTAAAATCCCGGGTTCTGGCCCATAGGGTAGAATGATATCCTGCAAGTATACCTGCAACTTATCCAGTCAGGAGCGGAGCAAAGTACAATTCTAGGTAATGAACAAGACATCATGATATGAAAGTACAAGGGAACATGGTATGTAAAGTACAGGAAAGAACATGGTGTATAAGTACATGAAAGAAATAGTGTGTAAAGTACATGAAAGAACATGGTATGTAAGAACATGAAAGAACATGATATGTAAGCACCTGAAAGAACATGATATCATGGAATCACAGGAAATAAGTACAAGGTATATCTCCTGCATGTGTGTACTATATTTGAAATATAACTAAATATGTGACCGGCTAGGGGTAAGCACATGAAAGCACATGAATGGGCGACTTAGGACCCGCGTGCACAATGCTGGGTCTAAGCTAAACACACCTGAGTTGTTTCTTGGGATTGGTCACATAGATAGTATATTTCCCCACCCCAGATACAAGTAATAAGAACAAGGGAACATGAGCACCAGAAAGTACATGACGTGTTACAATGTGTCAATCAAGAAAGCACATGATATAATGAAATGCACAAGACCATAGAATGTACTTGCCTTTGCTCCGGAAAGATCGGGAATAGGAAAATAGTAGTCTCTATGTCCACCTGAATTTGATAATGTGTACAAGTTGATTAATTTCTATTTGATAATATTAACCATTCTAAAAGTTTTACGAATGAACCCAGACAATAGGTAAATAAGCCTAACTATCTTAGTACCAATAACTACCCTCATTCATAACTTAGCTAACTAGAAAGTGTCTATAGAGTATTCCAAAAGCTCAATAAAATGTATTCATAATTTCACATTTACATAAATAATTATATATATATGACTAGTTATCTTATTTGAAATATTACATAAGGAAAAATATTAAACCCTTTTAGAATCAATTCACCAGCTAGATGTGGATTGATTACTTAAGAAATTATCTTATCACAACATTAATTCCTTAACATAAAACCTCTCCAGGACATCTATGACCCATGTTCCAAATATACCAACAACCTGTTGATTTGGTTCCAACAAGCCCCAACCCAGTGAAAACATCAACTCAAAAGGTCAGGCCTCCCACTGAGCTCTATAGGTGCTATCAGTACTCCATATTAAAAAACCACAGACATATTTCACAAAATGAACTCAAGATTTCATACAAAAATGGGTTGGTCATCCAGCCCAACCTATGTTCTACAATACGGCCCAAGGCCTAGTCCTTACCCCAACTTGCTATTCATTTCCACCTATCTGGAATTAATGGCACCAGCACCTACAATGGTTCAGTCAGCCTAACTTCTTGTACACATAGCCATAGCCATATGGGTCTGCTCCTTATTCGAACCCAGTAGTTAGGTTAGGACACTACTCACTGCACCTAACGGTTATTTGAAATTTAAACTCACAATCAACATCTTCTGCCACACAGAACACACCCAAACTCCAATCAAATGAATTCCCCATTGTATATTTAACCACACTAGGGTTTCAACCCAGCAAGGAAGAAGCTAGATCAAGCAAGGCATCATAGAAGATTACTAGTTTGCAGAACTATACCATTAACTAAAAAAATAAAACCAAATAATCAATAACTTCCCTGCATTTAACTTTCAAATTGGAGCCAGAATTCAAAAAGAGGAAGGATACAAAATCAAGAATATACAACCATATCGAATATAGATTTAGCTGACACACACACACCAAACTAAGCTTCGATGAAAAATATACAATTTGAATGAACTAAAGATGAGAAAAATATAGAATCCAGTACACTGATTTTTAGAACTAGAACCCAAGCAAAATATAAAAAAAACAAATCAAACGATGGAAAAATATACAGAATAATTATACAATCTGAATTTCAAAAGCTAAAACCAAACCATTAAACTTATCCCAGTTAAACTCCCCACTCGCGCCAATTGTATTCGAATTCAGCCCGCCCTTCTGAGATACTCCAACTGACACGACCCAGACTTGGATACGAACTCGAACAAGACACGATTAAACCCAACCCGTCGTCCTCTGCAACTGACACCAACACGACACTGCTGACAAAGTCCTAACAGTGGATACAGACACCTGAACTCCACGTATCCCACCACAGACCTGTACAACCACCATTGTTTCTAAGCATAATGAAAGGTTCTTCATTAACATGGGGATAGATGGATTACCTGAAGGAAATCAATTCTGAAGTGAGGGCGCACTCTACGCAGTCGGACACAGTTTCTCGAGTCCAGACATGATCGAAACCCCGTTGTGACATTTCGTCAAACAGTTTCCATGCACAAAGAGAAAGATAGGAATATTAGGAACTAATAATTGTTCCTTCAGGAATCCCAAAGAACTTATCAAAACCAAATCAAAACTTAATCACTTATAATGAAATCAATCTCTAATCGTTCGTTACTCAGCCGAACTGGTCAATTCGTTCGGATTCCTTCTCAAACAGGAAGAAGAGAACCAATTACCAATCAAGAACATAAATCTCAAGATCCAGACTAAAATTGGAGACTCACCTTGTCGAGTGTCCTCCAAGGAAGGACGAACGGAACAGAGCTTCTGACTTGAAGAAAAAAATGAGAACCGCGCAGATCCACTCGTTGGAGACGAACTGTGCTCGGTTGCCATCGTCGCCGCGACACCGTCGGTGACCACGCCTTAGGAAGAAACCTCACCATCATCGGAGAAGAGGATCGCGATCGATCTTCGAGGAAGCGCCGTTGCAGATCTCACCATCGTCGTTGAGTCGGAGGAACCATCGCCGCCGCTGTCGAGTCGAAGGAACCATCGTCGTCGGGTTCGTGGAAGAGATGCTTCACCGGAGAAGAGCTGAGCGCCACCGTCGCCATCGCTCCTAGGGTTGTCGCCGTCGCTGCCGAGGAGTGGCGTGGTCGCCTGGGACGCTGTTGCCGTGGAGACAAGGTCTCCAGCTAAGCGACGCCCGGAGAGGAGAAGATCGCCATCGCCGAGCCGAAACACCACCATCGTCGCCGAGTCATGGGAGCTAGGTTTTGTACAGAGAAAAATTGGGGAAGATGAAAAAAACGATTGGAAAATACTCTCTCTCTCCCTCAGGATCAGTTAAAAGAAAATGTAACTTTAGCAGAACCCCCCCCCCCCCCCCCCCCCCCCGCTCAACCTGGATTTTGCCTAAGTCCCTCTGGTTCAGTATTTTTTATGGAAAAACCCTCCCCCTTTTCTAATATTATAATGACTGCTAAAAAAAATAGTTAAAACTTATAATAATTATCATTATTTAAAACAAAGGTGAGGGGACCACTAAATTGGTTGTAACAACTTTCCAAATTTGAAAATTTCTCTCAATTTATTTCCCTCTAAAATATCAATCATCATATTATTAATTTAGATAAATAAAATTAACTTTTTATTTGAAACCCAAATAAATCAATTACTATTATTAAAATCAAAAATTTTATTTTCGGAAAAATAGAGAAGTGGAGTTATAAATCTCCCCTCCTTGAAATAATTTCGTCCTCGAAATTCGAAGACCCCAAACAAAAATTTCAGCAAATCTCAAAAGATCCAAATACCAGTCATTTATTGAAAATAGGATTTCAAAAGAAATATACAACAATCAAATCAATCAAACAAATCGGGATAGCGCTCCCGCATCTCGTCCTCGCGTTCCCATGTGGACTCTCCCTGAGAGTGACAAGGAAAATGGTCTGGTTCAGCAGCTGCTTCTCTCTTCTGTCAAGAGTCTCCACTGACCGCTCCTCATAGGTCAAACTCGGACCCATCTCTAACTCTGAGTAGTCTACTACATGGCTCGGGTCCGAAATGTAGCGTCGAAGCTGGAACACGTGGAAAACGTCGTGCTCTCCCTCCAAGCTGGCTGGAAGCGCTAGTCGATATGCCACCTCGCCAATACGCGTCATCACGCCGAAAGGCCCGATGAATCTCGGACTGAACTTTCCACCTCTGTCAAAACAAATGCTGTCTCTGGTCGGCGAGATCCTCAGGAACACTCTATCTCCAACTGCGAACTCCAGTGGCCGTCTGCTGCTGTCCGTCCAGTACTTCTGTCGATCATGTGCAACTCTGAGACGCCCTGAGCCTTTGAGATCAAATACGATACTTACACACAAGAAAAATAATACGATCTAACAATGATCAAGGATTAAATAGGCACGAATGGAATGAAGTTCAATTACATCTTAGAGGAGCAAAATCATGAAGACACAATTATTAAGTATGATCAAAAATTGATAGTTTAACACAGGTAGACTAGAATAAGATAGAAAATCATGGTCAGATAGACATGACTTAAGATCGAAATTTAGACAAGTCACAAACGAAGTATGGAATCACAATCTGGTAATATACATTTTTTGAGGAATTCAATGATCTAACGATAAAATGCTAGAAGGAAAATTTAGCAAGGGTTGATTGAGGAGACGTACGCAATACTCATGAGATACAGTATCAAATCAGGACGAATGTGCAAGGATCTGTGATTCTCGAAAACCAATAATCATATAAAAAGGGATATAGTTTCCATAGTGTCCGGAAACATATAGCTATTTGAAATCACTTTGCCTAGAATCCCTACCCCGCCAGTATATATCTGACTGCAGTGGACTTTTGGCTCCGTGACTCAAATAACAATATGTCACCGAATAATCTGTCAACCTTATCCATTTTCTAACAATCATTGACGAAGCAACCCAAGAGATCAAGGTATGTAGAATATGACAAGTCTCGACAGTACTCGAAAACTTATGATTGTCTGAAATTACCTCAACTTAAAGTTCCTGTCTCGCCAGTGCGCTACTAGCTGCAGTGAACCCTCAGTCTCCATAATCCAGCTAATGGCTGCAGCGCGCAACTGTCATGCCATAGTAGGTCATCGAATAGCCTCTCGACTTTATCCCTAGGAATTTCAAGAGTTTCAAGGAATTCAAAATGAGTTTCAATAGTCCAAGTCACGGAAATGATGAAGTTACTTGACTGTTAGAATACAAGGATTTATTAGGTACAAGAGACGACAAGGGATCCCATCAGTGAGTACAAAAGGGCAGCCAGGGAGATTTAAAATTTCAGACAGGGAGCGAAGTTTCAAATTATGACGGAATATCAACTGATATCTGGAATGGTAACAAGATTCGACATATGGGACGTTATCTCGAAAGGATAACAGAGTCTTGAGGGACGAACTGAAACAAGGTATCAGATAGGAGACAAGTTTCAAAAATAAGAAATAAAATCCCGTACTGGAAACGAGTTTCAATAAAATCTCGAATAACAATGAAATCTCAAGTAAAACTTGAATAGAAAACGAAATCTCCAATAAGGTACACAGTGGAAAATAGAAAATCAAGTATCAACAAAGTCGTGAATAAGGAACAAATTCTCGAATAGAAAATCTCAACGAGGAGACAAGATTTAGAATAGGGAACACGGTCTCAACGAGTCGCGAGTAGGAATTGAAATTCAAAGTCCGGTAAATCTTGGATGGGAGACAAAATCACGAACAAAACAAAGTCTCGAAATAGAAAACAGGATCTTAAAATCTCGAATGGAATCAAGTTACGAGTAGGAAAAAGAATCAATGGGTGAGTAAAACAATATCCATGAAACAAGCGATACCTCAAAAATAGGGAACAAGATCGAAGCAAAGTTGTGAACGGAACAATTTCCAAGTAGAAAACAAGCCACGTAGGAAACGAATCTCACATAGGGAACAGGTCAAAACCGAAGTTTTCAAATGATGTCTTGAATGGTGAATAGAAACAAGTATTGAATCAAATTCCAACAATCCCCAAATAGAAAACTGAACTTCGGAAAGAAAACAAAATTTACAAATTGTAACTAGTCCTAAATAGGAAATAAAATTCCTGAGTAGAATCTCGAAAAGAGCAAGGTTACGAAGAATGGATTGGAGGAGTACCAATCAACGAATAGGAAACAGTATCTCGAGTTTAGTTTCGAATACCAACCAAGATTCCAAAATAGAAAACAAGAAGTTCCAAGAAATGGTCTAGATGCTAAAAATTTTTTAAGAAAAACTAGGTTGCTAATCAAGATACATGGTTTTCCCAACCATGCAAAAATCTTCAGTCTTTAGTCTGTCTTCAGTATTCCTCCGGAACGGAAATCTCTCTAACCTCCTTTAATTGTCCTGGCGTAGGTTGACCCCTGCGGTAGTACTCCATGTGGTTGATGAATCTAGAGGCTGGTCCCCTTGCTGTAGTCCTGGTGCTCTTCGTGTTCGCCCTTGGGCAGTGTGATCAATGATCTCTGGCAATCCCTGACTGGGTGGGCAGACGATCCGTAGAACAAGCATAGACTCCATCTTTTGCGGCACTCTTCATAGTGGCATCCTGAGAGGTGGCAGAAATTGTAAATGATCGTCGGCTGGATCTGAATCTGGATCTTCCGTTGGGCTGAAGTGCAGGGCTCTGGCAGGAATATATGACTGCTGGCTCCTGAGATTTGCTCCTGATGATGCGACTGGTGATGTGACCGAAGAAACACTGACTGAGTGTTGTGACGCTTTGCGGGTCCAGGGCAGTTGTTTTCTTCATCATAAGTCTTCATGTCGCTCCTGGGCTTTAGCTTCCCATCTTGTTGTAGGTGCTATGAGCTGGATCCTTCCCGGTTGGTGACTTCAATCTTCAGAGGAGTCGGGTCCTCAGGGACTTGAATGATCTTCAGTTGCGACTCCAGGTTCTCGATCTGCTCCTCGATGCAAGATATATGCTCGGTGTCGGAGAAGTCCAAAGGTCTGGGAGTCTGGAAAGCAGAAGTCTTTTCTGGCTCGAGAAGCGCATCCACAAGTCTGACTTGGAAAGGGTGGCTTGCTTCCTCTGGTTGTTAAGGGATTCTTCAGACGTCTTCGTCAACTACGTACTACCCATGGGAATAGTAGAGTGATAGAAGGTAGTGGAAGCTCAAAAATGTCAAGTGCAGGTGAATCAACAGTTCTGGTGTCGTATGCTTTTGAACTATCTGAAAAACAGAAAACTGTTAAAATAACCTAGACCTACATACAACAAGTGTTTATAGAATATTAAAATACCTGATACACCTGATATACCTGATATACCCTTATTCCCCGATTTTCCTATGCTGGGATCAAGTTTCCCTAGTATAAATCAAGTCCCCCAATAGTACGCTAAGTCCTAGGTACCATTAGGATAGACCTGCATGGGCCACCACTAAAAACATGTCACGACCCGCTCCCGAATAATCGGACACGAGTCGGACACGTCCAGCCTTCGTCGTTAGACACGACGAAGTAAGCTGTACCAAGCTAGGGAAAACTAACCAGATAAATATGAAAATATAGAATCACAGCATCTAAAAAAAAACGTATCCCAGAATGATCACCAAAATCCACAAGTCTAGATATCATAATGTACGAGTCATCAAGAATGAAATGTACATGAATATCTAAGAGTAAAGCTAACAGTCTAAACCTGAAATCTGCAATCTCAAGCTAAGTCATGACCATCCTGCTCAGCTAAAATCCCGGGCTCTGGCCCATAGGGTAGAATGATATCCTGCAAGTATACCTGCAACTTATCCAGTCAGGAGCGGATCAAAGTACAATTCTAGGTAATGAACAAGACATCATGATATGAAAGTACAAGGGAACATGGTATGTAAAGTACAGGAAAGAACATGGTGTATAAGTACATGAAAGAAATAGTGTGTAAAGTACATGAAAGAACATGGTATGTAAGAACATGAAAGAACATAATATGTAAGCACCTGAAAGAACATGATATCATGGAATCACAGGAAATAAGTACAAGGTATATCTCCTGCATGTGTGTACTATATTTGAAATATAACTAAATATGTGACCGGCTAGGGGTAAGCACATGAAAGCACATGAAAGCACATGAATGGGCGACTTAGGACCCGCGTGCACAATACGGGGTCTAAGCTAAACACACCTGAGTTGTTTCTTGGGATTGGTCACATAGATAGTATATTTCCCCACCCCAGATACAAGTAATAAGAACAAGGGAACATGAGCACCAGAAAGTACATGACGTGTTACAATGTGTCAATCAAGAAAGCACAGGATATAATAAAATGCACAAGACCATAGAATGTACTTGACTTTGCTCCGGAAAGATCGGGAATAGGAAAATAGTAGTCTCTATGTCCACCTGAATTTGATAATGTGTACAAGTTGATTAATTTCTATTTGATAATATTAACCATTCTAAAAGTTTTACGAATGAACCCAGACAATAGGTAAATAAGCCTAACTATCTTAGTACCAATAACTACCCTCATTCATAACTTAGCTAACTAGAAAGTGTCTATAGAGTATTCCAAAAGCTCAATAAAACGTATTCATAATTTCACATTTACATAAATAATTATATATATATATATATATATATATATGACTAGTTATCTTATTTGAAATATTACATAAGGAAAAATATTAAACCCTTTTAGAATCAATTCACCAGCTAGATGTGGATTGATTACTTAAGAAATTATCTTATCACAACATTAATTCCTTAACATAAAACCTCTCCAGGACATCTATGACCCATGTTCCAAATATACCAACAACCTGTTGATTTGGTTCCAACAAGCCCCAACCCAGTGAAAACATCAACTCAAAAGGTCAGGCCTCCCACTGAGCTCTATAGGTGCTATCAGTACTCCATATTAAAAAACCACAGACATATTTCACAAAATGAACTCAAGATTTCATACAAAAATGGGTTGGTCATCCAGCCCAACCTATGTTCTACAATACGGCCCAAGGCCTAGTCCTTACCCCAACTTGCTATTCATTTCCACCTATCTGGAATTAATGGCACCAGCACCTACAATGGTTCAGTCAGCCTAACTTCTTGTACACATAGCCATAGCCATATGGGTCTGCTCCTTACTCGAACCCAGTAGTTAGGTTAGGACACTACTCACTGCACCTAACGGTTATTTGAAATTTAAACTCACAATCAACATCTTCTGCCACACAGAACACACCCAAACTCCAATCAAATGAATTCCCCATTGTATATTTAACCACACTAGGGTTTCAACCCAGCAAGGAAGAAGCTAGATCAAGCAAGGCATCATAGAAGATTACTAGTTTGCAGAACTATACCATTAACTAAAAAAATAAAACCAAATAATCAATAACTTTCCTGCATTTAACTTTCAAATTGGAGCCAGAATTCAAAAAGAGGAAGGATACAAAATCAAGAATATACAACCATATCGAATATAGATTTAGCTGACACACACACACCAAACTAAGCTTCGATGAAAAATATACAATTTGAATGAACTAAAGATGAGAAAAATATAGAATCCAGTACACTAATTTTTAGAACTAGAACCCAAGCAAAATATAAAAAAAACAAATCAAATGATGGAAAAATATACAGAATAATTATACAATCTGAATTTCAAAAGCTAAAACCAAACCATTAAACTTATCCCAGTTAAACTCCCCACTCGCGCCAATTGTATTCGAATTCAGCCCGCCCTTCTGAGATACTCCAACTGACATGACCCAGACTTGGATACGAACCCGAACAAGACACGATTAAACCCAACCCGTCGTCCTCTGCAACTGACACCAACACGACACTGCTGACAAAGTCCTAACAATGGATACAGACACCTGAACTCCACGTATCCCACCACAGACCTGTACAACCACCATTGTTTCTAAGCATAATGAAAGGTTCTTCATTAACATGGGGATAGATGGATTACCTGAAGGAAATCAATTCTGAAGTGAGGGTGCACTCCACGCAGTCGGACACAGTTTCTCGAGTCCAGACATGATCGAAACCCCGTTGTGGCATTTCGTCAAACAGTTTCCATGCACAAAGAGAAAGATAGGAATATTAGGAACTAATAATTGTTCCTTCAGGAATCCCAAAGAACTTATCAAAACCAAATCAAAACTTAATCACTTATAATGAAATCAATCTCTAATCGTTCGTTACTCAGCCGAACTGGTCAATTCGTTCGGATTCCTTCTCAAACAGGAAGAAGAGAACCAATTACCAATCAAGAACATAAATCTCCAGATCCAGACTAAAATTGGAGACTCACCTTGTCGAGTGTCCTCCAAGGAAGGACGAACGGAACAGAGCTTCTGACTTGAAGAAAAAAATGAGAACCGCGCAGATCCACTCGTTGGAGACGAACTGTGCTCGGTTGCCATCGTCGTCGCGACACCGTCGGTGACTACGCCTTAGGAAGAAACCTCACCATCATCGGAGAAGAGGATCGCGATCGATCTTCGAGGAAGCGCCGTTGCAGATCTCGCCATCGTCGTTGAGTCGGCGGAACCATCGCCGCCGCTGTCGAGTCGAAGGAACCATCGTCGTTGAGTCGGAGGAACCATCGCCGCCGCTGTCGAATCGAAGGAACCATCGTCGTCGGGTTCGTGGAAGAGATGCTTCACCGGAGAAGAGCTGAGCGCCACCGTCGCCATCGCTCCTAGGGTTGTCGCCGTCGCTGCCGAGGAGTGGCGTGGTCGCCTGGGACGCTGTTGCCGTGGAGATAAGGTTTCCAGCTAAGCGACGCCCGAAGAGGAGAAGATCGCCATCGCCGAGCCGAAACACCACCATCGTCGCCGAGTCATGGGAGCTAGGTTTTGTACAGAGAAAAATTGGGGAAGATGAAAAAAACGATTGGAAAATACTCTCTCTCTCCCACAGGATCAGTTAAAAGAAAATATAACTTTAGCAGAACCCCCCCCCCCCGCTCAACATGGATTTTGCCTAAGTCCCTCTGGTTCAGTATTTTTTATGGAAAAACCCTCCCCCTTTTCTAATATTATAATGTCTGCTAAAAAAAACAGTTAAAACTTATAATAATTATCATTATTTAAAACAAAGGTGAGGGGACCACTAAATTGGTTGTAACAACTTTCCAAATTTGAAAATTTCTCCCAATTTATTTCCCTCTAAAATATCAATCATCATATTATTAATTAAGATAAATAAAATTAACTTTTTATTTGAAACCCAAATAAATCAATTACTATTATTAAAATCAAAAATTTTATTTTCGGAAAAATAGAGAAGTGGAGTTACAAGAAGGACCCGGAGAAGCAGAATAACCCGAGTACTGCGATGCCATCCGGGTCATCTCCTCCCGCATGGACGTCACCACCGAGGTTAGAGTCCTAAGCTGTGTCTTCACATCCTCGTCGACCTGAGTCGCGGGAGCAGGAGGCGGCGACGGCGGAAGTCTCGAAGTCGTCCGCGACGGTGCTATGGATCTGACGCCGTAGACGCGCCCGCCTTTCCCTATTCCGCCGACGGCTTGTACGAACAAGTCGTCCAAGCGAGCAGTCATGGAAGAGAATGACTAGGCGGACGTCGATTTACCGATGTCCTCGGCAGGAGTGGGCTCAATCATGCTAATGGCCGCACGATACTTAGCCTATCCAATGAAGCCGTCGGTTTACTTTGAGTTTTCCTAAGTTATTGTCTAAATCCTAATGCCTCATACTATTGTCACAAAAATTATAAACTAAACTACTTACAATTGTATAACATAAATCTCATAAACTTAAATACTTACATGAGTCTGCTCGGCCCTTTCGTCGATGAAGCTACCGTCTGTCATGCCCCGACCCGAAAAATCGCTCATCCTCGTATCGATTTATCCGAATCATCGTCTTCGCTGGGCATGATGTCGTACGAGTCTGGAGTTGCACTCGTACAAGACAAGATGACAAGTTCTCAAATGGTTATCTTTGATATGATATTAGCAACAAAAGAAAACATAGTATATGAAACAATTCTCTTTATTCAATATATGAACTGAGGTTACAAAGGCTTACAATAGCCCAACTAAAATTGCCAGACTGGCTATAACACTCAAGTTCTCTCTTGCCCACAAAGGATTTTACCGTTCCATACATCATGCCTTCTATATCTCGGCCGTATTTGTCCTATTGCAAGTCCGAGCGTTAATGCGATCGCACGCTTCAAACGCTATGGCATTTCATGCCTCAACGCAATCAAGCGAAGCTTCGCCGTGAGCAGACAATTCCCTGAACCTGATAGCAAACTAATGGGGGATTAGTACTTTCGTCCTCGCTGTACTGATCAAAGATCTACTTAAATAAACCAACATTTGTTATGTATTGATTCATGCATCATACAATTTAGTTATCTTTCTATGTTCTCCTTAGGATCGGTTTCATGGCATATTTGAAAGTAATAAAAGCATGTTTGTTGGCCCATTGGTCATGGTTACACCTGATTTTAATAATTGATCAAACTCTGTCTCAATATAAATGCAAGTCAATTCAGATGTTTACCTACGACGTTTTGGACACTGCTCAACGATGGATATCTACGATGTTCAAGACTGAAGCTATTTGCCATTCAGAATGTATTTCCGTCAAAGCAATGTAATTTTTCATTTTATTAAGTCTAGGAATACATTGTACACCAAGTCGTACTGGCAAATAGGCTGTCCGGAATCGTTTTTTAAAATCACCCTATCCTTTTAAAAAATGACCTATGTTTTGAAAAACATCCTTTTTACTAAAAGCTTCTGAAGGACTTTTCAAAAAGCCAAAATGATTTTTCTCAAAATCAACTGGCAGAACCCTAGCAGAACTCGGCCAGAGTTCGGCCAGAGTTCGGCCAAGTTGAACGTTATGTGAACGTTTGATTTTGAACTTGGTCACCCTTCAGTTGCAGTTTGTTACAAAGAGCTCTGACAGAGTTCTGCCCAAATTCTGTCAGAATTATGTCTTTGGTAAAACTATAAATAGAGAAGGATTTCGATCATTTCAAATCACCAATTCACTTTCAATCTCTTCTCTTCTAAAGCTTACATTTTTCTCCAAAGAGTTCTCAAAAGCTTATATTTTCAAATTCCAAGCCAGTTACAATCCTCTAGTCGATTTGCCAGTGAGGTACGGTCTAGAAGTTTCAGAGCGGTTGTAATCAGAGGCTTGATTGAAGAAACAACTCTTCACAATTGAAGTTGGTCGAGTTCTTCGTATCAAAGCTCGCGTCTGTAGAAGTTGCAAGGACTTCGTATGAAAACTTGCGGTATTTTCCAATAGTGGATTCAACTGGAAGCTAGAGTTCTTCCGACTGGACTAGTCCTCACAAGAGAAAAACCAGTATAAATCTCGGTGTTTGCGTTTGCCTTCTGATCACTTTTCATTACTGTCATTTACTTTGTGATTATTTTTTTTATCTGTGATCTAACTGCTAACGAGATTTTTAATTAGCAATATTCCACTGCCTACTCTATTCACCCCCCCTCTAGAGTATTCTGTTTTACGATTTCGTTCCTACAATTGGTATCAGAACAGGCTCTCTATCTAGAGGTATTATATTCTGATCCCAATTGTTCCTACAATTGGTATCAGAGCGGGTTATACAGGTAAAGCAAGGTAAAATTGCAGTTATATTCAATTTTTTATATAGATCACAGCATTACACATGGCAACTGTGAAATTCACAAGTGAAGGCCAAGCCACAAACAGACCTCCACTGTTTGACGGCACAAATTACACCTATTGGAAAACACATATGAGTTTCTTTCTGAAATCTCTTGATTTTGACTTAAGGTCTGTAGTTATTGATGGCTATAAAAAGCCCCCTCGTATTAATGTTAATGGAGTTTTAGTTGAAAAACCCCATGACAAATATACAGAGGAAGAAAAGAAAAAGGCCAGTTTTGACGCACGTGCTATTAACGCTTTATTTTGTGCTTTAGACAGAACTGAATTCAACCGGGTATCTACTTGCACAACATCAAACGAAGTGTAGAAACTTCTCGAAGTAATCCACGAAGGAACAACACAAGTCAAGGAGTCAAAGATCAGCAGACTTACTCAGACGAGGCGTTCAAAATGAAGCCAAGTGAATCAGTCACTTAGATGTTTACAAGGTTCTTGGATATTATAAATCCTTTGTCTTCACTAGGCAAGGATTACAGTAAGCATGAGAAGATTCGCAAACTTCTACGAGCCCTTACAAGGAACTGGATTCCAAAGGCTACAACAATCATTGAAGGGAACGACCTCTCAACAATGTCTCTAGAAACACTCATGGGTAAGCTACTCACTCACGAGTTAGAACTTCAAGACTTTGAAGATGCTAAGGAGAAGTCAAAAAGTCGATCGCTCTCAAGGCTCAACATAGAAGAACTGTCGAAGACGACTCTGATGACAGCGACTCCGACTCTGAAGATCAAGCTCTTCTGGTAAGAAAATTCAAGAAGTTCATGAGATTTAACAGGAGAACAAAATACAGCAACAATAACAACAACGAGGAAGATCCTATTTGCTACGGATGCAAGAAGAAAGGACATATGAAGAAAGACTGTCCGACAGCATCATCATCAAAAAAAAATAGCAAATATGACAAAGGCTACCTGAAGAAATCTACATCAAGGAAGTACGCCAACATAAGCATATGGCATGAAAGTGAAGCCAGCGACTCAGAAGACGAACAATCAGATGACGCTGCAAATGTATGCTTGATGGCTTGCGATCAGGTAATCACTAATCCTCTATTTGACCCTTATGATGATTTCACCTTTGAGCAACTAGGAGAGGCTTTTAGTGACCTGCTAAATGATTACAGAAAACTGCGTAGTAAATATGAAACCTCTAAGAAGGTACTCAAAGAGTACAAAGGTGATATAGGAAGACTTACCGACCTACTAGATCATGTTAGAGATAATGACTCTTCAAATGAGTCAGGTGAGCTTTCATCTATTAAGTTGTTATTACACGAGACTGTTAAGCTATCCGAAGAAAAAGACCAAACTATTATCCAGTTAAAGGAAGACCTATCTAAGGAGAGAAAGAGTCTCCAGTGTGCACAGGTCAGATTAGAATCACTCACATCTGACTATACTAGATTATATGACACTTCCAAAAAGTTGGAAATTAGTTTAGGAAAACGACCTGAAGTTGCTGCTTCCTATTCTAACACGTGTCAATTACCGAATCATCGGAACACGCCCAACACTATCAGACCAAACCATTCCAAAACTATGCCCAAGAAGACTAATAGGCATGCATTCTTCTATACTAGAAAACCAAAACCTACCAATCATGCACCTCACACTACTTTCAACACTCAACATGCTAAATGTCATTATTGTGGCCTCATTGGTCATATATCTTCTGTATGTAGAATCAAAAAGTTAGTAGATTTAAATGTTTATGCATGGATACCAAAAACTAACCAGTCAGGACCCTACAAGAAATGGGTACCAAAAGTTTCATCTGCAAATTGTTTTGTAGGTGGGACGCCCTTCACATGCTAGGAGCAAATGGATCCTCGACAGCGGTTGCTCACGGCACATGATCGGTGACGCTTCATTATTCGCAACACTGTCGAAGAGGAATAAAGAAGGATACGTCTCATTCGGTAATAATTTAAGAGGGTACATAATCGGTATCGGTGACATTGGTAAGGCTCCCTATCCAGTGATTAAAGATGTTTGTCTAGTTACCGAGTTAAAACATAATCTGCTCAGCATAAGCCATTTAGCTAATCACGATTATGGTATTAACTTCGTAAAAGATAAATTTACTATAGTTGATAGTTCAACTGGTAGTATTATATTTGAAGGTATTAGGGAAGACAACATATATGTTTTCTATTTTTTGGAAGATGCTAACAAAGCAGGTAGATGTTTGATGGCCAAAAGCGTTGAGAGTCAACTATGGCATATGAGACTCGGTCATGCAAACATGGATACAATTTCAAGACTATCTACAAAGAAGTTGGTACGCGGCTTACCGGATATTTCTTTCAAGAAGGATACGGTATGTAGTGAATGTGAAAAGAACAAAGCTACCAAATCCGTATTCAAATCCAAGAACGCTGTAAGTACCACTAGACCTTTACAACTGTTGCATATGGACTTATTTGGACCAAGTAGAATTGCTAGTCTAGGTGGTAAGTTATATGCATTTGTCATTGTAGATAATTTTTCTAGATATACATGGGTTTATTTTCTTGCACGCAAGAACGATGCATTATCAGAATTCGTCACCTTTTGCAAGAAAGTATAGAATGAAAAAGGGTTCATGATTACTCGCATTCGTAGTGATCATGGCGACGAATTTGAGAATGCAGAATTCAAACAATTTTGTGACACACACGGTTATCTGCATGAATTCTCTTGCCCTAGGACTTCGCAACAAAATGGAGTTGTGGAACGTAAGAACAGAACTCTATCTGAAATGGCTAGAGTAATATTAAATCAGTTTAGTCTACCTAGATACTTATGGGTTGAAGCTGTAAATACAGCATGCTATATTCTCAATAGGGTTCTAATTCGACCTATATCGAAGAAGACTCCCTATGAATTGTGGTTTGATAGAACACCAAATGTTTCATATTTCAAGATCTTTGGTTGTAAATGTTATATTCTTAATACTAAAGATAGTTTGAGTAAATTTGATGAAAAGGCCGATGAAGGTATATTTTTAGGTTATGCAGCAAAGAGCAAAGGATACAGAGTCTTCAACAAAAGAACATGATCATCGAAGAATCTACCAATGTCAAGTTTGATGAGCTAAATCAACACTTAGACGATGATGACAATGAAGACATAATCACACCAAGTACAGCCACTACAAAACCTTCACACAAAGATGCAGAACCATCACATCAGGCATCAGATGAACCTCCAAGCAAAGAAGCCGGAACTAGCAATCTTGAGACTACACCAAAAGAGATGAGATTCTTGGCTAATCATCCAAATTACTTGGTAATTGATGAGATTACCAAGGGTGTAAGTACTCGTTCCTCGAATAAAGATATAGCTTCTTGTGTTGCTTTTGTCTCGCAGTTTGAACCCAAAAATATTGATGAATCATGTAGTGATAATTTTTGGTTAGATGCTATACAAGAGGAATTAAACCAATTCGAACGGAATCAAGTTTGGGAACTTTTTCCCAAGCCCATTGATCATCCGGTCATTGGCACCCGATGGGTATTCTGAAACAAATTGAACGAGAATGGTTTAGTGACTCGTAATAAGGCTCGACTCGTAGCTCAAGGATACAATCAAGAAGAAGGTATCGACTACGATGAGACTTATGCCCCAGTTGCGAGATTATAATCCATTCGCATGTTATGTGCATTTGCATGTTTTCATAATTTTAAGTTATTTCAAATGGATGTCAAAAGCGTATTTTTAAATGGTTTTATAAAAGAAGAAGTTTATGTAGCTCAACCTCCCGATTTTACTGATTTCAAATTTTCTGAATATATTTTCAAGTTGAAGAAAGCCTTATACGGTTTAAAACAAGCCCCTCGTGCTTGGTACGATCGTCTAAGCTCTTTTCTACTTGATAACGGTTTTTCAAAAGGAAATGTTGACACTACATTATTTATAAAATCTTTGAATAATAATATTCTTTTGATTCAAGTCTATGTAGATGATATTATTTTTAGATCTACTAATGAATCTCTTTGTCAAGAATTTTCAAAGTGTATGCAGAATGAGTTTGAGATGAGCATGATGGGAGAGCTGAAATTCTTTCTCGGACTGTAAATCAAACAAACCAACAATGGAACGTTCATAAATCAAGCAAAGTACACAAAGGATATGTTAAATAAGTTCGACATGGAAGCAGCAAAGCCACTTAGCACTCCAATGGTGACCTCAACCAAGCTTGATATTGATGAATAAGGCAAACCCGTCGACATACGTAAGTATTGAGGTATGATCGGTAGCTCGCTATATTTAACTGCTAGTCGACCAGACATTATGTTTAGTGTTTGCTTATGTACACGCTTTCAAGCTAATCCTAAGGAATCACATCTGTGCGTAGTTAAGCGTATCTTTCGATACCTTAAAGGCACTTCTACTGTCGGCTTATGGTATCCCAAAACCACGTCGTTTGACCTGATCGGTTATTCTGATCCTGATTTTGCCGGATGCAAAGTAGATAGAAAAAGCAATAGCAGCACATGTTATTTCCTAGGAAAAGCTCTAGTATCTTGGTTTAGTAAGAAGCAAAATTCTGTTACATTATCAACAACCGAGACTGAGTATATCGCCGCAGGACGTTGTTGTGCACAAATTTTATGGATGAAACAAACTTTAGAAGACTATGGATTATATTTTACACACATACCCATTTTCTGTGATAACACTAGTTCTATTAATTTGACTAAGAATCCAGTATGTCACTCTCGTACTAAACATATCGAGATTCGACATCCCTTTCTTAGAGATTATCAACAAAATGGAGATATAGACCTTGTATACATAGACACACAGAATCAATTAGCTGACATACTCACAAAACCTCTAGCGGAAGATCGTTTCAATTATTTACGTCGAAAATTAGGAATTTTAGATGTCAATAATATTAATTAATTTTTTTTATTAATTATTTATTCGATACTCAATAACTGTTTTCGAGACAAGCCTAAAAAGAGTCTGTCTATCACCACAACTACGGCCGAAGCGAAGCGGTATTTAAGAGTTTCCCAGTGAACCTCCAGTAGCTGAGACAGTACTCCTACAGCTAATCTGAGACAGATGCTGAGTAAAGAATATTAGTTTATAAAATAATATTAATTATATTATTTTGAGATTTAAAATTACTAAACTATGAATTAAATATTTGAAACGAATTAATGAAAAAGATGTGGCCTATTGTTATTTTTTTACACATATATAGCCAGGCAACCCTTGGCGAATTCGGCCCGAGTTCGGTCCGAATTCTGCCAGAGTTCGGCTGGGTATATATATGTACCAGCCAGAACCCGAGGCCCCCATCTTCTTCATTCTTCCAAACTACATCAAACAGCAGAAGCAGCGCCCCAAAACCCAAGCTCTTCTCCACCTTTGTTCTTCCAATCTGCGTGGACATCTTCGTCCAAACTTTGGATTCGTGTGGAGAATTTCGTCCTCTACAACATATCCAATTCTCAGAAGGTATAATTCCTTCTCTCCTCCACTTTCCAATTATTAGGGTTTCTAGATTTTGGGATAGAATGCCTAAGGGATTCAATCCTTTCAAGAGGAAGAAGACCAATGCCAGTAAAGAGGCATCGTCTTCGGATCCACATACGGATTCCCTCTTTTTTCGGTCCAATCGGATGACGGTGCATCGGACGAGTTTTACTTCAAAACTCCCGACCAAGCCCTATTGTGGTATGCCGATTTCATTATGCATACTATTTGTACCGGATCTCCGATCAAGTGGACTGTCTTTCCCGACCACCGTCCTTACTTTGAGGCATTAGGGTTATAACACTTTATTTCTTTACAATTCCCTATAGCTACTAATGCCATTAGATTATTTTACTGTAATTTTGTGTTAGACACTTTTACCGCGAGAACACGTATCGGAGGGATAGATATCGAGTTTACTGATGAAACGTTAGTGGAAATTCTTGGTATTCCAAACGAAGGTGCCCCACTCGTTGACATCACTGATTTCGATTTCCCCGATGGTACGACTCTCGTTAGTTTCAATAATGAGCTTTGTGCGTCCGCACGTGCTCGTCCTGGAAAGTTTAAGGCCAATAACTTGAACTTGTTTAACTACGAATTACATCGCATCATCTATTCCACTTTACTTCCAAAATCCACTTCCAAAGATGATGTCACTGCACTTGAGCTTTCTGTTCTATATCACATTCTTAAGGGGATTCTTTTTCTGCCCCTAAGACTATTATTCAGATGATGGATAGATGTCGCAGAAGAGATCGCAACCTCTCTTATGCGATGATCATCCCACGCATCTTTCAGAGATTTAACATTGACCTATCCACTTGTGCTGTTGACCCTGAGCCCAAGTTCCTCAAACTCTCTCAGCATTGCCACTATTCCTCCACCTACTGTACCTGCTCCTCCTGTACCTACTCCTACAGCACCTGGTCCTTCTCAGTCCTACCCTATTACATTTGAGGGTATTCATCAGCACCTATCAGATCTGCAGTCATTTTATGTTGACACTTCCAGGGAACGTGAGTTCCGTGACGTGACTCGGTTCCAGGCTATTGCCAACTCCTTCGTCGATCTGAGATTTGCGCAGACGGATCACTCAGCTAGCTCTCTACCTCGCGACCCTTCTGTTTCTGGCTACCGTATTGATGATGAGGCGTTCCACTCTCTGTTCCAGCCAGGAAACGCTTACGATTGGTATCGTACTTCTGGTGCCACTCCTCATACTTCTGGAGCTGGTACTTCTGGAGCTGGTCCATCTGGACATGCTGGCGTTGCAGCAGATGACGATGATGAGGATGATGACTTTTGAGATGTTATTCTTATTGAGACTGATATTTTTGTCTTATGTTTACTTGAAAATGCTCCGAGATTCTAAGATATTATCAGCACTCTTTATTTCAGTTATTATCTGTGACTCTTCATAGACATGGTTTTATTATGCCTCAGTTTGGCATATGTTTCACTTAGTTTATTATTCAACATTTTATTTGTTTCAGTTTTATTATAGCATTATCTCTCTTTTTATGCTTCCATATAAACTGCCAGTGACAAATACCATGCCTGTGTTGTTTATATAATTTTTCTTATACCATGCCTGTGATAACTGTTTATATATATTTTTTTGTGTTTCTTCACTGTTTGTTACTTATGCATTTATTGCGGGGGAGCTTTCTCTTTTGCAATTATTTTGCTAAGTGACAACGGAGGAGAAATAGGATCTAACATCTTCATGAATGCCGGTTATGAACAATTTGTCTGGTATGTATTACACATTTTTTGAATTGCTCCATACTTAGATTTTATATCGGCAAGGTTTGTCAATTATCAAAATGGGGAAGATTGTTGGCCCATTGGTCATGGTCACACCTGATTTTAATAATTAATCAAACTCTGTCTCGATATAAATGCAAGTCAATTCAGATGTTTACCTACAACGTTTTGGACACTGCTCAACGATGGATATCTACGATGTTAAAGACTGAAGCTGTTTGCCATTCAGAATGTATTTCCGTCAAAGCAATATAATTTTTTATTTTATCGAGTCTAGGAATACATTGTACACCAAGTCGTACTGGCAAATAGGCTGTCCGGAATCGTTTTTCAAAATCACCCTATCCTTTTAAAAAATGAACTATGTTTTGAAAAACATCATTTTTACTAAAAGCTTCTGAAGGACTTTTCAAAAAGCCAAAATGATTTTTCTCAAAATCAACTGCCAGAACCCTAGCATAACTCGGCCAGAGTTCAGCCAAGTTGAACATTATGTGAACGTTTAATTTTGAACTTGGTCACCCTTCAATTGCGGTTTGTTACAAAGAGCTCTGTCAGGGTTCTGTCCGAATTCTGTCAGAATTCTGTCTTTGGAAAAACTATAAATAGAGAAGGATTTCGATCATTTCAAATCACCAATTCACTTTCAATCTCTTCTCTTCTAAAGCTTACATTTTTCTCCAAAGAGTTCTCAAAAGCTTACATTTTCAAATCCCAAGCCAGTTACAATCCTCTAGTCGATTTGCCAGTGCGGTACGGTCTAGAAGTTTCAGAGCGATTGTAATCAGAGGCTTGATTGAAGAAACAACTCTTCACAATTGAAGTTGGTCGAGTTCTTCGTATCAAAGCTCGCGTCTGTAGAAGGACTTCGTATGAAAACTTGCGGTATTTTTTAATAGTGGATTCAACTGGAAGCTAGAGTTCTTCTGACTGGACTAGTCCTCACAAGAGGAAAACTAGTATAAATCTCGGTGTTTGTGTTTGCCTTCTGATCACTTTTCATTATTTTCATTTACTTTGTGATTATTTTTTATATTTGTGATCTAACTGCTAACGAGATTTTTAATTAGCAATATTCTGCTGCCTACTCTATTCACCTCCCCCCTTAGAGTATTCTGCTTTACGATTTTATTCCTACAATGTTATCATGGCAAGCACATTATTTGATTCGCATAAGAAAGAAGAAAACCGATAGCACTCTCGTGTTGTTTCGTGACTTCTTACCAACATCAACGCACTCTCCTTTGCACCGACGCAAGATGAATACGCCTCATTCCTTTATTGTCATGTTATAAGTGCTCTGTGCAGGATCTATTGTTCCTGCACTTTCGATCCGTCGTTCCTTAACTATATGAAGGTCACTGGTTTTAACACCACAATGGACATCAAGGTACGAACGGTGACTACTCCAGCATGGAGGGCTAATTCCATGCCCTGAAGTACTCCTCCCGAACAATACCGGTATTTGTGACGCTCTATTTCAATGGTAGGTCGTAAGCCTAACAGATTGAAATACCCTACATAATACCCATCTCAAATTCCCTTTCTAGATCGAACGGGTTTCGACAACCGTCTACCACGTTCGAGGGATAAAAAAACTTGTGCACAAGTTGTCCGTGACCATGCAACGCGTCAAAGTCATACAACCAAGCAATTCGCCTATCTCTATTTCCATTGGCACAATGCCCAACTCAATGTTCATCAACGAACACCCCAAGGGCCATAAACATTTCGAAGGCACCATGCCACATTCGACAGTTCTGTCACATTCGTGCTGCAACTGTTCTCTTCTTCGCAACGAAGCCATCTTTCATAAGTTTTGTACACGTACGCATGCTTTGATATAGTTATTCGACATTCAATTGTGTCGTACATTCGATATACGTCTCGATTCGGTATTTCCATGTTCTACGCCTTAGTGTTCAATGCGGTAGACTTATGTTCCTTCCCTCCGACTCGTGCTAGTAAGGCACACCTCGATAGAGTATTCAATATTCTATAGCTCGTGTACCGAGGCAATCTCGTCGATATAGTCTTTCAATGTTCTAGCATACTAACTCGTGTACGGGGGCATGAATGACTACTTCACTGAGGCACTCGTCGATATAGTTATCCATGTTCTCACGACTTAGGCATCGAGGTGCTCGCCTTTGCGATATTCAATGTTCAATAGCGACTCGTATATTTGATGTACGTTTTATTTCAATTATTCTATCTAGTGTTCGATACAAACTATGTTCATCTCTCAATCGAGCCACGCCCTGGACTCGATAGGTTAACTTAGCATACAATTGTATATTTTAATTAAGTATGACAGACTAGAAAGAACAGTCAAAGTCGCCCCCACCTTAAGCCGATACGTCTTGTCGTTTTGTTGAGCCGATGCGGCTCGATTTCATAACTTGTTGCGTGGCCAACTCTTCTCACTTTGCCGTTCGAGCACTTTGTGCTACGTTGAATTATCCAAGCGATTTGGCCTACTGTGCCTATGCTTCAGTCCGTGGCAAGGCGACGATTTGGTTTTGCGGACACCATTACAAATAAGGCAAAATGTCGACCTCTTATATTTCAGCGTAAACATATAGTCTGCACACGAAACCAACTAAAATCAATATTTGTCCGAATCGGACTAATGCCTTGCGTCGATTCAATTTTTTAAAATCTTCGAGCCGACTCAATGCTTTCTCTCGGGCCAACTTAACACTTGCATCGATCTTACTTGATGCATTCCTCCGGTCAACGTAACTCTTTGCATCGTTCTGACTCGATACATTTCTCGGGACAAGGTAACTCTTGTATCGATTCGCATTGATACTTAATCGGGTCAACGTAACTCTTTGAGTCAACGACTCAGCTTAATGCACCGTGCAGAGCGAGGCATTACATAATATACCACTCAAAACAAGGTTCGTCCTCGAACCGAAACTAACACTCAATTCCAAGTGTTTCTCTAGATCGTTTCACGATCTTGCCAACTATCGTTGTTCCATTTTGAACACTCGTGCAAGCTTTCATTAACTTTCAATCTTTCTTGAAGCTCAATTTGAATTTAGTATACAACTTGATTTGTACACCTATTCAAGGCATCCCAAAAATATGTGTATTTCAGCCAAGTTCAGTGGTAGAAAATTAGAACAAAGCTGACAGGTAAATTCTAATCCTATGCTTGCCATCTCGTCCAACTATTTTCGAAGCCTGGCTATGCAACTCATCTCCATATGATTTTTTTTGTTGACTTGCAAATGCATCAACATTCAGAGCTACGTCCGCTAGGTTACTTACCTAGAAACCGTGCTTAAATTCTTCCGGCGCAACTTTAAATTGACATTGCACAAAGGTTAAATTGACATTGCACAAAGGCCACAATCTATCCGGCACAAAAGTTTACTCGAGGTGACGGTGCGCAAGGCAACAATCGCTTTAATACCAAATCTTTACGATGCATTTTACGTTCGATTCCTATCGAGTAGGAAATTCACTAGCCAAATTCCTAACTTATCCGTCTCGCAACATCGAATATAAGTTCGATTCACGCAAGCTCAATTACAAGGTGAATCCAAATCTAACGACATAACTCGTAAGTCATTCTCTTACCGCTCGCTCTCGTGCATAGCACCATTCTCAAAATCGCCTAGACTTATCATCAACATGCACCATATTATATTTTTACCGATGCAATTTCATATACGATATCGCATGGGTCATCTTACGGTCTGCAACATTCAATTTGATTTGGCGGTCAAGTCTTCTAGGGTCAGCTGCTCCGAAGCTACGCTCGATAATTGTTGATCATTAACGAAGGACAGTTACTAAGAACCATGCTATATTATTTCGGAGCCAAATCACATTTCAACGATTTCTATGCGACTACCCAATCTGGACAAAACCATTTCTATCGGCGCAACTGATGCACAACTATCCTCCGAGTAAAGTCATGCACTACCGTCGATGATTTTGAAATTTACGAAACATCTACTCGTATTGAGTTCGAGTCTATCTACCCACTGTCGACATCCGAGATGCTAAACGCATCAAGACAATCGTCGATGACTTTATGGTCCCGCCTGATCATTCACAAAGTTTTCGATCAACCAGTTCGACATTTTCGCGTTACTATTTCCAAAAGTTACGATATTGTAGGCCCGCTCTGTTTTATGTTCTTACATCGTGCTTATTTTTTCTTGCATATCGATTTCGATAGGTCATATCAATTTCGATAACACGAGGGTCAACTTTGAATCTGCATCAATGTCGACTTTAGTTCATATTGCATACCTCCAAATTCACTACAAAGTTTTTCATACGCATCAACTCATTTTTCGATTTGCCGCATCCTACTATACTTTGATCGCGTAACTGAGTTACCGATTATCCAACATCAAACCCTCGAGTTATACAATCACACCCTCTAAGTTTTACGTGTTTCATTCGTACTCAAATGAGTTTTTCCGCAACATAACCAACTATCTGTTAGACACTATTTACCCGTATCAACCAACTCTTCACCGAAGTCGCACATCAACGATCTGATTATAATTCGCATCGTCCAACATTTCTATCACGCTCGTAAGTCGTGCAAGTCGATTACGATTCGCCACGCCCAATATTTCTTTTGAGATCGTAAGTCGTGCGATTCGATTATAAGTTCAAGTTTCCTATCCCGTCGATCCGATTATTGTTTGAAGGCATAATTGTTTCGTTAGTCTCGGTCATTTTGACCGACTTAAATTTTTTTGTCCAACGTATCTTTCATTGGTACGAGCCCCTGTCCTATCGTTCCAACTGATTATCGAAGAACACTTGCATCAACATACCGTCACACAAATTTTCATTTGAGTCTCGGTACTCTCCCGTTCGTTGCGGACAAATCTTCTGCAATTCTCACAATGCGTCGATGCAATTCATCGCACAAGTGGTATAGTATATACCACTCAGAATCGAGTCATTTATCGCATACGTTGTATGGTATATACCACTCGAAAATCAAGCTATTTCCCTAGCATCATACTCGGTATGAACCAACTATTTATTCCAACTTACGATTTTCGCAGTGATCATGCCGATCACAACCGCAACTTTTGATAAATCAAAATTCGACACAACTCGGCCAATGTATTCATTTGCCAACACAAGTTCGGTGCGCAAACGAACGATTTATTCTATCGATTTATGATTTCAGTTCCTTCTGTTGCATCTCGTGCAACGTATTATTAAGTTTCAACCGTTGCATCTCGTGCAACGTTTTAAAGTCAGTCTCCTCCGTTGCATTTCATGCAACATTTTAATTTAGTTTCCTCCGTTGCATCTCGAGCAACGTTTTATTTCTGATATTCAAAGCCAATACTCGAATCTGTTCAACACATTCAATTTTCAACTTTTATTTTCCTTGTAACATATCATTCATAACTCGTTGCATTTGATACAACAATATTTCACGACTTTCGTTATATCGATGCAACCAATATTTCTCATATCGACAGTTGTATTGAAACAACAAACATTTTGGTTCAAATTTCTCAGCTTGTTGCACTTGCAACAACAATTATTTCATGGCTTGTTGCACTCGATGCAACAATATTTTGCGACTTCTTAGGAAACATCGTATAATTTCCAAAACACACGCGACAAAATTACACGATTTGTATTAGACGTATTGTATGGAACATCCAGTGCGACATCGAGTAGAGTCAAGAGTGATTTGATTGGTGGTGGGCAACTCTTTGGAATTGAAACGAAGCAAGCGTCCTGATTCAATTGAGCCTAGAGCTCTGATACCAATTTGTCATGCCCCGACCCGGAAAATTACTCATCCTCGCATCGATTTATCCGAATCCTCGTCCTTGCTGGGCGTAATGCCGTACGAGTCTGGAGTTGCACTCGTACAAGGCAAGATGACAAGTTCTCAAATGGTTATCTTTGATTTGATATTAGCAATAGAAAAAACAGAGTATACAAAAAAATTCTTTTTATTCAACATATGAACTGAGGTTGCAAAGGCCTTCAATAGCCCAACTGAAATTGCCAGATTGGCTACAACACTCAAGTTCTCTCTTGCCCACAAAGGATTTCACCATTCTATACATCATGCCTTCTATATCTCCGTCGCATTTGTCCTGTTGCAAGTCCGAGCGTCAATGCGATCACACGCTTCAAACGCTTTGGCATTTCATGCCTCAGCACAATCAAGCGAAGCTCCGCCGCGAGCAGACCATTCCCTGAACCAGCTAGCAAACTAGTAGAGTATTAGTACTTTCGTCCTCGATGTACTGATTAAAGACCCACTTAAATAAATCGATATTTGTTATGTATTGATTCATGCATCATACAATTTAGTTATCTTTCTATGTTCTCCTTAGGATCGGTGTCATGGCTTATTTGAAAATAGTAAAAGTATGTTATCATGGAAAGCATGTTATTTGATTCGCATAAGCAAGAAGACAACCAATAGCACTCTCATGTTATTTCGTAACTTCTTACCAACATCGACGCACTCGTCCTTTCACCGACGCAAGGTGAATACGCCTCATTCCTTCCCTGTCATGTTATAAGTACTCTGTGCAGGATCTATTGTTCCTGCATTTTCGATCCGTCGTTCCTTAACTATATGAAGGTCACTGGTTTTAACACCATACTGGACATCGAGGTACGAACGATGACTACTTCAGTCTGGGGTGCTAATTCCATGCCCTGAAGTACTCCTTCCGAACAATACCGGTATTTGTGATGCTCTATTTCAATGGTAGGTCGCAAGCCTAACAGATTGAAATACCCTACATAACACCCATCTCGAATTCCCTTTCTAGATCGAACGGGTTCCGAAAACCGTCTACCATGTTCGAGGGATAACAAAACATGTGCACAAGTTGTCCGTGACCATACAACGCGTCAAAGTCATGCAACCAAGCAATTCACCTATCTCTATTTCCATTGGCATAATGCCCAACTCAATGTTCATCAACGAACGCCCCAAGGGCCATAAACATTTCGAAGGCATCATGCGACATTCGACAGTTCCGCCACATTCGTGCTACAACTATTCTCTTCTTCGCAACGAAGCCATCTTTCATAAGTCTTGTACACGTACGCACGCTTTGATATAGTTATTCGACATTCAATTGTGTCGTACATTTGATGTACGTCTCGATTCATTATTTTCATGTTCTACGCCTTATTGTTCAGACTTATGTTCCTTTCCTCCGACTCGTGCTACTGAGGCACGCCTCGATAGGGTACTCAATGTTCTATAGCTCGTACACCGAGACACTCGTGCCGATATAGTCTTTCAATGTTCTCGCATACTAACTCGTACACGGGGGCATAAATGACTTGTGCGCTGAGGCACTCATCGATACAGTTATCCCATGTTCTTATGGCTTGTGCACCGAGACGCTCGTCTTTGCGATATTCAATGTTCAATAGCAACTCATATATTTGATGTATGTTTCATTTCAATTGTTCTGTCTAGTGTTCGACACACACTATGTTCATCTCTCAATCGAGCCACGCCCGTGGACTCGATAGGTTAACTTAGCATACAACGGTACATTTTAATTAAGTATGACGGACTAGAAAAGAAGAGTCAAAGTCCCCCCTCCTTAAGCCGATACGTCTTATCGTTTTGCCGAGCCGATGCAGCTCGATTTTATAACTTGTTGTGCGGCTAACTCTTCCGATTTAGCTATTCGAGCACTTCGTGCTACATTAAATTATCCAAAAGATTTGGCCTACCGTGCCTATGCTTCAGTCTGTGGCAAGGCGACGATTTGGTTTTGCAGACACCATTGCAAATAAGACAAAATATCGACCTCTTATATTTCAGCGTAAACGTATAGCCTGCACACGAAACCAACTAAAATCAATACTTGTCCGAATCGGACTAATGCCTTGCGTCGATTCGATTTCTTAAAATCTTCGAGCCGACTCAATGCTTTTTCTCGTGCCAACTTAACACTTGCATCGATCTTACTCGATGCATTCCTCGGGTCAACGTAACTCTTTGCATCGATCCGACTCGATGCTTTTCTCGGGACAAGGTAACTCTTGTATCGATTCGCATCGATACTTAATCGGGTCAACGCGACTCTTCGAGTCAACGACTCAACATAATATACCGTGTGGAGCGGGGCATTACATAATATACCACTCAAAACAAGGTTCGTCCTCGAACCGAAACCAATACTCAATTCCAAGTATTTCTCTAGATCTTTTCAGATCTTGCCAACTATCGTTGTTCCATTTTAAACACTCGTACAAGCTTTCATTAACTTTCAGTCTTTCCTGTAGCTCAATTTGAATTCAGTATACAACTTGATTTGGATCGTACACCTATTCAAGGCGTCCCAAAAATATGTGTATTTCAGCCAAGCCTAGTGGTAGAAAATTGAAACAAAATTGACAGATAAATTTCAATCCTATGCTTGCCATCTCATGCCCTCGATCGGACTTATCTTTAGCGACTGTTCTCAAAATTTTATCGCATCTGTATATTCGATACATACGTGATTTATTCAATAAAGTCACTGCACGCGACGCAATTCAAAATCGTATTTCTCGTTTCGTATGTTTCGTATGGACTATCAATTCTATGCGTCATGCCGAGCCGTCGAACATCCGATCGCAACGATCCTCTGCAATGCCTTGCGTTCAAAGTCGCTGTCCAGCTATTTTCAAAGTCTGGCTATGCAACTCATCTCGATACGATTTCCTTTATTGACTTGTAAATGCATCAACATTTAGGGCTACGCCCGCTAGGTCACTTACCTAGACACCGTGCTTAAATTCTTTCGGCACAACTTTAAATTAACATTGCACAAAGGCCACAATCTATCCGACACAAAATTCTACTCGAGGCGACGGTGCTCAAGGTAACAATAGCTTTGACACAAAATATTTACGATGTGTCTTACGTTCGATTTCTATCGAGTAGGAAATTCACTAGCCAAATTTTCAACTTATCCATTTTGCAACATCGAATATAAGTTAGATTCACGCAAGCTCAATTGCAAGATGGATCCAAATCTAACGATATAACTCGTAAGTTATTCTCTTACCGCTCGCTCTCGTGCGTAACACAATTCTCAAAATCGCCTAGACTTATCATCAACATGCACCACATTATATTTGATACCGATGCAATATCATATGCGATATTGCATGGGTCATCTTACGGTCTGCAACATTCAATTTTATTTGGCGGTCAAGTCTTGTAGGGTCAGCTGCCCCGAAGCTATGCTCGATAACTGTGGATCATTAACGAAAGACAATTATGAACCATGCTACATTATTTCGGAGCCTAATCACGTTCCGACGATTTCTATGCGACTACCCAAATCTGGACAAAACTATTTCTATCGACGCAACTGATGCGCAGCTATCCTCCGAGTAAAGTCATGCACTACAGTCCATGATGTTGAAATTCACGAAATAACTACTCGTATTGAGTTTGAGTCTATCTACCTACTGTCGACATCCGAGATGCTATACGCATCAAGACAATCGTCGACGACTTTATGGTCTCGCCTGATCAATCACAAAGTTTTCGATCAACCAGTTCGACATTCTCGTATTACTATTTTCAAAAGTTACAATATTATAGTCCCATTCTGTTTTGTATTCTCACATCATGCTTACATTTTCTTATGTATCGATTTCGATATGTCATATCAATTTGGATAACACGAGGGTCAACTTTGAATCTGCATCAACGTCGACTTTAGTTCATATTGCATACCTCCAACTTTACTACAAACTTTTCCATACTCATCAACTCGTTTTTTGATTCGCCGCATCCCGCTAAACTTTAATCGTGTAACCGAGTTACCGATTATCCAACATCGAACCCTCGAGTTATACAATCACGCCCTCTAAGTTTCGCGTGTTTCATTTGTACTCAAATGAGTTTCGCCGCAATGTAACCAACTATCTATTAGGTACTGTTTATCCGCATCAACCAAATCTTCACCAAAGTCGCACATCGTACGATCCGATTATAATTCACATCGCCCAATATTTCTATCGCGATCGTAAGTCGTGTGATTCGATTATAATTCGCCTCACCCGACATTTCTATCGAGATCGCAAGTCGTACGATTCGATTATAAGTTCAAGTTTCCTATTCCGTCGATCCGATTATTGCTTCAAGGTGTAATCGTTTCGTTAGTCTCGGTCATTTTGACCGACTTATAAATTTTTGTCCGACGTATCATTCATTGATACGAGCCCTTGTCCTATCGTTCCAACCGATTATCGAAGAACACTTGTATCAACATACCGTCATACAAATTTTCAATTGAGTCTCGGTACTCTTTCGTCCGTTGCGGACAAACATTCCGCAATTCTCACAATGCGCCGATGCAATTCATCGCACAAGTGGTATAGCATATACCACTCAGAATTAAGTCATTCATCGTATACGTGGTATGGCATATACCACTCGAAAATTAAGCTATTTCCCTCGTATCATACTCGGTATGAACCAACTATTTTTTCCAACTTACGATTTTCGCAGTGATCATGCCGATCACAACCGTAACTTTTGATAAATCAAAATTCGACACAACTCGGCCATTATATTCATTTGCCAACACAAGTTCGGTGCGCAACCGAATGATTCATTCTGTCGATTTATGATTTCAGTTCCTTCTGTTGCATATCGTGCAACATATTATTAAGTTTCAACCATTGCATCTCGTACAATGTTTTAAAGTCAGTCTCCTCCGTTGCATTTCATGCAACATTTTAATTCAGTTACCTCCGTTGCATCTTGTGCAATATTTTAATTCAGTTTCCTCCGTTGCATCTCGTGCAACATTTTATTTCTGATATTCAAAGCCAATACTCGAATCTGTTCAACACATTCAATATTCAACTTTCATTTTCCTTGCAACGTATCATTCACAACTCGTTGCATTTGTTACAACAATATTTCACGACTTTCATTATATTGATGCAACCAATATTTCTCATATCGACTGTTGCATTGAAACAACAAACATTTCAATTCATATTTCTTAACTTGTTGCACTTGCAGCAACAATTATTTTATGGCTTGTTGCACTCGATGCAACAATATTTTGTGACTTCCTTAGCAAACATTATGTAATTTCCAAAACACATGTGGCAAAATTATACTATTTGTATTCGACTTATTATATTGAAAATCCAGTACGGCATCGAGTAGAGTCAAGAGTGATATAATTGGTGGTTGACAACTCTTTGGAATTGAAATGAAGCAAGCATCCTGAGAAAATTGAGCCTAGAGCTCTGATACCAATATGTCATGCCCCGACCCGAAAAATTGCTCATCTTCGCATCTATTTATCTGAATCATCGTCCTCGCTGGGGCGTGAAGCCGCACGAGTCCGGAGTTGCACTCGTACAAGGCAATATGACAAGTTCTCAAATGGTTATTTTTGATTTGATATTAGCAACAGAAGAAAACAGAGTATACGAAACAATTCTCTTTATTCAATATGAACTGAGGTTATAAAGGCTTTCAATAGCCAAACTAAAATTGCCAGATTGGCTACAACACTCAAGTTCTCTCTTGCCCACAAAGGATTTCACCGTTCCAAACATCATTCCTTCTATATCTTGGCCGTATTTGTCCTGTTGCAAGTCTGAGCGTTAATACGATCGCTCGCTTCAAACGCTATGGCATTTCATGCCTCAGCGCAATCAAACGAAGCTCCGCCGCGACCAGACCATTCCCTGAACCTGTTAGCAAACTAGTAGAGAATTAGTACTTTTGTCCTCGCTGTACTGATCAAATATCCACTTAAATAGACCGACATTTGCTATGTATTGATTCATGCATCATACAATTTAGTTATCTTTCTATGTTCTTCTTAGGATCGGTTTCATGTCATTTTTGAAAGTAGTAAAAGCATGTTATCATGGCAAGCATGTTATTTGATTCCCATAAGCAAGAAGACAACTAATAACACTCTCGTGTTGTTTCGTGACTTCTTACCAACATCGACGCACTCGCCCTTGTACCGACGCAAGGTGAATACGCCTCCTTCCTTCCCTGTCAGGTTATAAGTGCTCTGTGCAAGATCTATTATTCCTGTACTTTCAATCCGTCGTTCCTTAACTATATGAAAGTCACTAGTTTTAACACCACAATGGACATTAAGTTACGAACAATGATAACAAAACTATATGATCGGTTCCACATAATTCCCATCTCAAATTCCTTTATAGATCGAACGGGTTCCGGCAACTGTCTACCACGTTCGAGGGATAACAAAACTTGTGCACAAGTTGTCCGTGACCATGCAACACTTCAAAGTCATACAACCAAGCAATTCGTCTATCTCTATTTCCATTGGCACAATGCCTAACTCAATGTTTATCAACGAACGCCCCAAGGGCCATAAATATTTCGAAGGCACCATGCCACATTCGACAGTTCTGCCATATTCGTGCCACAACTGTTCTCTTCTTCGCAACGAAGTCATCTTTCATAAGTCTTGTACACGTACGCATGCTTTGATATAGTTATTCGACATTCAATTGTGTCGTGCATTCGATATATGTCTCGATTCAGTATTTTCATGTTCTAGGCCTTAGTGTTCAATACATTAGACTTATGTTCCTTCCCTCCGACTCGTGCTACTGAGGCACACCTCGATAGAGTATTCAATATTCTATAGCTCGTGCACCGAGGCAATCGCGTCGATATAGTCTTTCAATGTTCTAGCATACTAACTCGTGCACAGGGGCACGAATGACTTGTGTGCTGAGGCACTCGTCGATACAGTTATCCCATGTTCTTATGGCTTGCACACCGAGACGCTCGCCTTTGCGATATTCAATGTTCAATAGCGACTCGTACATTTGATGTACGTTTCATTTCAATTGTTCTATCTAGTGTTCGACATGCACTATGTTCATCTCTCAATCGAGTCACGCCCGTGGACTCGATAGGTTAACTTAGCATACAATGGTACATTTTAATTAAGTATGACAGACTAGAAAAGAAAAGTCAAAGTCCCCACCACCATAAGCCGACGCGGCTCGATTTCATAACTTGTTGCATGGTCAACTCTTCTGACTTAGCCGTTCGAACACTTCGTGCTACGTTGAATTATCCAAGCAATTTGGCCTGCCGTGCCTATGCTTCAGTCCGTGGCAAAACGACAATTTGGTTTTGCGGACACTATTACAAATAAGGAAAAATATCGACCTCTTATATTTCAGCGTAAACGTATAGCCTGCACACGAAACCAACTAAAATCAATACTTGTCCGAATCAGACTAATGTCTTGCGTCAATTCGATTTCTTAAAATCTTCGAGCCGACTCAATGCTTTCTCTCGGGCCAACTTAACACTTGCATCGATCTTACTCGATGCGTTCCTCGGGTCAACGTAACTCTTTGCATCGATCCGACAAGATGCTTTTCTCGGGACAAGGTAACTCTTGTATCGATTCGCATCGATACTTAATCGGGTCAATGCGACTCTTCAAGTCAACGACCTAGCATAATGCACCGTACGGAGTGGGGCATTGCACCGTCCTTCTTCCTCCTGTGCGTACTCTCGAATACATCGTCCAAGGTGACCGAGTGTGGATCTTTTCCCTCCTTTGCTGCTTTTGCCTCATGCGTACGAAACATTCATAGAATAAAGTTTTTTTCGATATCAAGTAATTAAAAAAATAAAGTTTTTTTTCGATATCTCACCAGATCTCCAGGTCTATTTCGATTTGTCTAGACATGAGTATCGAAATAAATGGAGCATAGGTTTGATACCTCATCGATAAGATATTCTTCACATATTGAAGCCTCTATATGAGCCTTGTTGCCAACTTTCTTCTTTAGATGGTGTAGGTACCTAGAGAGACAAATTATCTTGAATTGACAATGAATTGTAAAATCTACTTAATTTATATCGATGTTTGTTTACCTTTCAAATGGGTACATACATCGATAATGAACAGATGCACCGACATGGGCTTCGTATGGTAGATTAATCGGTAGATGCTCCATGCTGTCGAAGAAGTCCGATGGAAATACTTTCTCCAGCTTGCAAATTGTTAAGACAATCTTCTCCTCAAGTTCAACCATATGTTACACCGTCAGCTTAGTTGAACAAATATCCCTGAAGAATGTAGATAGCTCAGCCAACGGAACCCATACAACAGAAGATAACAACTCTCTCAAAGCAATGACCAGTAATCTTACCATAAACACGTGGCAGTCGTGACTCTTCATTTCCGTTAGCTTGCGTTTATTGAGATCAACGCATCTAGACAAATTCGACACATAACCGTCGGGAAATATTAAAGTAGATATCCACTTGCAGATTATTAATCTATCTTCCTTGCTCAATATGTATTGCGCTATCGGCTTAGCTAGTTGTCCACCAGCTCCCCTTTGTATCAAGTTTAGATGAGGATGCTTGCATATCTCAGCTATGTCTTGCCTTTCTTTTGGATTTTCCTTCGGCGGTAGGCGGGTGCGCGACAAAGAGAGTCCGCCAACCGCCTAGACACCGCATAGACGCCACCTAGGCGGTCAATACATTTTGAACATTTTTTTACTATTTTACCACTGTTTCTTTTGCATAATATGCATATTTTAACGGTGTTATATGCATAACTAAGTTGTAGAACAAAGATTTATAAAGTTTTAGTTTTGTAAAAGTGAACAATAGGCCCATAATGCTTACAAAACAGTTTTGGCCAAAACTGAGTATCGGTATCAAAATCGGACCATTCCTATGAGTATCCGTATCGGAATCGATATCGGACCATTCCTACGAGTATCGGTTTCGTCGATATCGGCGATATCAGACCATTCCTAGGCGGGCTAGGCGGCCGCCATTTAGAACACTGAGTATCGGTATCGAAATCGGTATTGGACCATTCCTATGAGTATCGGTATCGGCGATATCGGCGGTTTCGGATCGGAGTATCAGATTTTTGGTATCGAAAAACAAATAATTATTAATAAATTATTAATATTTAAAAAATATTTTATACATCTAGTCATAATTATAAGTATTTCTAGTGTTATTTCTTAGTAGTTTTGAAATTAAACGAAATAGTAGTCACCCTTACCGATTGGTTTACATGAAATAGATTAAATTAATTTCTACTTTTACATGCTTTTACACCCTTACCGATTGGTTTACAATCTTACATGCTTCAACCTTATTATGCTTTATGCAATAGATCAAATTATTAATATACTCCTACTTAGTATCAAAATATAAAAATAGATACATATATACTTAGAACTCGACCCCGACTCCAAACCCGAACTCGACCCCGACTCCAAACCTGAACCTAACCCTAACCCTAACCCTAAACCGAACCCTAACCCCAGACCCCAACCCTTACTCGAACCTAAACCCAAACCCTAGACCCGAACCCTAACCCTAACCCCAGACCCTAACCCTAACCCCAACCCCAGACCCTAACCCGAACCCGAACCCTAACCCTAACCCTAAGAGAGAGAGAGAAAGGATAGAGTAGTACCTGAGAGAGGGGGGACTCATCGGCGACGGGCACATCAGACGGAGGGGAGGGCTCGTCGGCGCACGTCGGTGGGGGGGGGGGGACGGGGGCTCTTGAGGAGAGTTAGAGAGAGAGAGTTCGGGGAGGGGAAATGAAACCCCCCCGTCGATTCGAACTAAATGGTTCAAAAATTTAGGGACGACTTTGCGACGGATAAATTTTGTCGATAATTCATCGCCATGGAAGCGCGACATTCTAGGTAACACGATAATCTGGACAACATTGCGATAACTCTGCGACAGCTTATGTCACGACCCGTACCCATTTTTTTTAACGGATACGAGATGTGTCCAAGCCAGCCTACGCCGCAGTGTCGGTGGTAGAACGCTGTCATGGCCATGAAGATCAAAATCATAAATAATGCTCATTCATAAAATTAATTTAATTTACAATGATCAAGTTTTACATTTGCCGAAAAATATAAACTTGTACAAATATTAGAATAATTACAACTCAGCTATCTAGCTAGTCTCTAGGCTTTTGTCTACAAGTACACCCGTATCTCCCAAGCTAAGTGAATCCACGGCTAACCTAAAAAATATTGCTTTCCAGTCAGGAATGGAACGAGCACAATTCACTGAATGCAATTTCAATAAATAAAAATGACTATACAACAGAGGTTAGACATCAATTACATGTTTTAAAAATAAACAGAAAATACGGAAAATCAATAGCAAATAAATAGACACAAATATTTTCCCCAACTATTAGAAGTACCTTTGATATATGATCAGTCTGGGACACTACACCGCGAGGTCTACGAGGTCTACTTGCACAAAAATAAACAATGTCTACGAGGTCTACTTGCAGAAATTAAACAATGTCTACGAGGTCTACTTGCAGAAATTAAACAATGTCTACGAGGTCTACTTGCAGAAATTAAACAATGTCTACGAGGTCTACTTGTAGAAAATAAACAATGTCTACGAGGTCTACTGCATGAAAATAAACAATGTCTACGAGGTCTACTGCATAAAATAAACAATGTCTACGGTCGGATCACACATCCTTGGTACTTCTCATTTCCGACTCAACAAATTATAATAGAATATAAAAATAACATAACCAATGGCCAATCAATAAAATATAGTGAAGATCAATATCGAAATGCAGACAATAAACTGTACTCGCCTGTGGTCCATTGCTGGTGAAACCGATAATCCAAACTACTCAGTATGCCACAATAGTAAAAACTCGTACAACAGTTCTCGGAAGCTGAAATAAAAATTACCAATATTCTTAGAATAGTCAAATTAGCTAGGATTGCCTGTCCTTAAGTTCAATTCTGGACACATGGGCAAAACGATAATTTTGGGTCAAAACGGTATCCGCCGTTGGACCCGCTTTGCACCGAAAAGCGTGCCAGAGTCAACGGTCTCTAAAGTCGTCAAATTACATATCTACGAATTTATTTTGATGATACAAACCCAACGGTATGTCCAATTTTAGATTCCGGTGGGCCGTGCACAAAATCGCCCGTTGAACCGGATCGTGGGGCCCACAAAACGGTGATCCAATCAACTGTCTCAGAATCGGACCAAACTTGGCATAGAGGACCAGAAAAATGATACGGTTCTGCTGGCATAAGTTTCATCTCGGTCTGACGAGCGTGCACCATGTAATTGAGAAATTTGCACAGAGGTCGATACGGTAAATTTTAATGGATACACATCAAATTCGTCGCGCACACGCAACCAATTTGAATTCCGTCAAAGCCCACACGCCCACGAAGCTGGTACGCACCTTTCAATGCTTTTGGTTCGCGATCACGTTGCCCGGATTGGCGGGATGCACGTCGTATCGAAGATTTTTTGTAATTTTTGAAATTTTAAAAACAGGTTTTTCGCTAAATTGGGAATCTGATTTCTCGACGCACAGTCGACGAAATCCGATTCTACAAAAAGGAAATCGAAGCCCAATAGGTTGTCTAGGACAGTCATTAAATAGATTCCTAAATTCCCTAATGTTCGGTTCAAAAAATGCGTGCCAAGTTGGTTCGAGAGACTGGTATACACTCTATTTTGGAACAGATTTCTCGTCGACTTTGAGTCGATTTGTCGGGCCGCTCTTGCGTATCTACATAAGAGTAATTAGAGGGAATCGAAGATGTATATATAGGCTACGTACCAGAGAAGAAGGATCATAAAATAATTGAGTGTGTGCGACGAGAACCCGCCACGAAGTCGCTCTCGCGGCCTGCAATCCGCTACTGTCGTTTTTTACTCTGTTTCGCGCGCCCGGCCGTGGTCGGCCTCCGACGGCCCGCGCGGCCGCGCGCGGCAGTCCAGGTTGCGCGCCGACGTCGGGGCTGGGGTGGCGCACGTAGGATTAGGGTTTTCGGTTTGATCTCTCCTCCCTCTATCGATATATATATATCGATGTGTCTTCTGCTACTCGTGTGTGTGGGTCGGGTTTGTTTACTGTGTGAGGAAAATATGGTGTTGTGGCTTGGGTGTTCTATTGGCTTGGGAGGGACCCATGGGCTGTGGGTTGCTCGGCTGATTGTTGCTGCTTTGTTAATACATTGTTTATATCACCTACTCTCATATATATATATATATATATATATATATATATATATATATATATATATATATATATATATATATATATATATATATATATTCACCTAACTATGCATATATATATAATAACTGCAAAAATCTAAATAAAACTCATTATCTATTCCTAGGGTATGGTCCATTCCTAGGAGTACGTATATAGGTCTATATATGTATAGATACATATATATAGAGAGAGGGGTAATTTCATTTAACAATGAAATAATAAAATACCAATAATAATAAGTAATAATCCTAATAACATTAATAATAGACGATTGTCATTATTGGTGGATATAGTCATGCACACTACTTATCTGGCTCCAGAAGATCATACAAAATTTGTAAAACATTATTTAATAATAATAATACCAATAATGTACATGTAACAAATATTTAGAAAATAATTGCCAAATTCTAAAAATATATACAAATTATTTGCGTTTACCAAACATGTTTATAAGGCCGTATTTGGTCCCATACCATGCCTACATGGACTTGGATTCGATTTGGGCCCAATCTGGACAGATTTGGTACAACCGGGTTCCCTAAAACTGAATAATATAATTAATAAACAAATAAAATCTTCGGTAAGGGTTTAGTCGCAACTTGGCCTAGTTTTCCTAGTTAGGACATCATTATGGCTCAACCTTCCCTACCAGGGCTAATACACTAGTCAAAGCACGTCTTTACACTATCCGTGCCACGATTTCTAGTCATCTTGTACTTTAAAACTCTATCATGGCTAAAATTATCTACCGTAATAATTAACTAAATAATTATTTATAAATTCTAAAAATCACCATTTTATTTAAATAAATAAATAAAAATATATTATCAAAATTCCGGAAAGAGGGGCTACAAATCTACCCACCTTAAAAATAATTTTGTCCTCGAAATTTAGGGGAAGAGTCCATTCGCTATAATAGAAGACGGTTTCCATTAGCTATCATCTGTTTTCATGGTCATTTCGTACTACGAATCCTTGAGGATTTCTACCCACCTTTGGTCACACTACTCCCTCAAAGCTATGTCACTAAAAACTTTATAATCTTTCTGCTAATTGCTAAAATTGCTACCAATAGATCTCTACTGTATATGGCTTATATTATCCTCTCCTACCATTTAAGCAATCCAAAATTTAACAAGCAACAAATTTACACAAGTAGCTAAGAAATATTAGTAAATTCTAAAAGCATGACCATACGTCGCTCTGTAATAGGGAGGGCAGGAAGATAAGGAAGAATAATCGAGAGCAATTATGAAGTTTCAAAAGCGGTAGAGGGTATCTAATGATGTAGATAGGATGAAAGTCTATGAACCCTTGACTTATTTGCTATATTGGGATTCTCTAGTCCAGCCACTTGCTAAATCGAAAAACTCTTCTTTTCTTATAGGAGCTTGCCATCTGTGCAATACAGGGGTTCCATTCTCGAAACTCTGAACAAAGTTCCATAATAGAACAGAATTTGAGAAATCAAGATTGTGAGCTTTTCTGTGGTTATTTAAACATACGAGCAAGGGATAAAATGTAATACAAGATCGTACCGTGTCACGACCCACACCCACTGTGAGGGTACGAGTACGTAACAGTGCCCAGCCTACGCCGCAGTGTCGACGGTAGAACGCTGTTCTAAGTCTTTAACTAACCATCAACTCATGCAGTATATAGTGTACTCATCATGATCAACTCCGAACGGAGGACAAGTATAAGATATGGTGTAACTCAATCACAGTCTAAGCACGATAAGATAACACCGAAATATAACTAAGAAATTGAAGACAACAAAACTACTGATATAATAACAACAAACTCAAACAATCTCAAATACAACTCAAGTCTCAATTCTATATATACAACTCCAGTTCTAAACATGAAAACTAAAACAAGACAAACTAGCTAAACTCCCGATCACTCCTGAGTGTCAGGGCCAAAGGTAGCTAAGCCATCTCCTGGTCTGTAACATGTAGGGCATGTGTCCTCAGGGCAATCATCTGTAAAATTTACAACAGGTCCAGTCAGGACAGGAACGAGCACATCTCATCTAGAAAATCCAAGTAAATGACAGAGAACTATAAAGCAGTTATAGACAGTTGTATTGATGAAAATGGCAGTTTATATTCAGGTGATGGTAAGAAAGACAGATAAAGTGCAAGAAAAGTAAATAACTAAACAAGAGAAGAATCATAGCAATAAAGACTGTAAAAATAGAACTAGCTGAACCAGGGTAATATGATATAAAGTCCAGACAGTAATGTAGACAAGTGTAACTCTAATGTAAGTCCAGTACAAGATGAATCTAATACAAGATGAATCTAGTAAGGGACGATTCCAGTTATAGTGATCAATGATTCCAGGGTGAGTCCAGCCTATACTCTAGCAGTGTGTTTTAAAATACCGAGATCGACATGTAAACGGCTATGGGTAATCCGGCACATCACACACCTGGCCGGGTATGAGATGGCTATCATTCCAGTATGATTCCAACAAAAGGGATGATTCCAGAAATGGGGTATGTCTACATGTCTTACTCTAGTATTTCTCCACCCAGCAAGTGAATCCAGAATTCCGACACAATGATTCAAGATGAGTCCAGCCAAATTATAATGATACCAGTAAATGATTCCAGTAAATGATTCTAGTAGGTGATTCCAGTAATAGAAGCCAGAAATGATGATACCAGTAATAGAGGCCAGAAAATAAATGTGTGTCGTATACATGAATCCAGAATATCCATACGTGTTGTAAAAGAGAATCGCATACAACTAACTAGAACTGAAGTACAGTAATTGATAAGTAAATAAGAGAACTATCACAGAATGTACTTGCCTGCTACTCTGAAAAGAGTAGTACAATATCAGATGCCTGCACCGGAGTCACAATATCCTAAACAGAGTAATATGGGTTATGACATGTTCAATATAAGGAAAATAAAAGCTACAATGCAAACTATATGATTCTAGGTCAAACTAGGTCAAAGTCAACTCTAAGATAACTAACTTATGCTTCTAGGCTATTTCTATGTCAAGGATTTCAAACTAATCTCAAGGCTAGTCAAATAGGTTAAGACTCTAGATAGCTATCTATATGTACCCATGTATTCTATGTACCCCAAGCTCTTGGTTTACTAAGATACCAAATGCCAAGTCCAACCCACATTCCATATATACTAATATTTACATAATATATGTATTTCAATATGTATAACTATACCCAAAGCATCTATACTTCATATGATAATTACATGTATATATATACCTATATCTAACCTCACCACTTCAATGTACAGATATAATCTAAAAGTTATGACACTCACACTCACACATACATACTTGGAATGGCCAAGACACCAACTAAACCTATTTGACACAACACTAACACACTCTTAGCTCACTAGGACATAACCCACCTCATAACCCTTGATACATGCTAACACAAAATACTATACACTATCATCCACATTAGGATACTAGGAAGTCCTATATCTAATACTGCAAGGCAAATGGCCAAAATGGCCAAGTGCCATATTGCAATGCTCTGCTACTGCCTCTGCTTGCTGCCTTCTGCATGCTGCAAATGCTAATGAGCTAAGGCCTGCAGTGCCATAGCTGCACTGCTAATGCAAGTGCAGGTAATGCTCTGCCTACTGCTGTATACTGCCAAGGCAAGGCAAGGCCAAGCAAGGCTCTTGCCTGCCTAAGAGCAGTTGCCACTGTTCTGTATATGCTTGCATTTGCTAATATGCAATGCAACAAAACAAGCCAAGCCTCTCAACTAACCAAGTCCACTGATCTGATACTAACATCTAACTAAACCCTACCAAGACACTAAGATATATGTCCTATCTAACATGTAACTAACACACTACAGGATCTAACTAAACCCAAAGGCAACTGAACCTAACATATCCTATATCTAATCTAAAATAGAAATACAAAATCATCCCACAGTGTTCAGTCCTCATATCTAATCTAAAATGAAAATACAACATCAGCTGACAGGAAACAAATCTCAGGAATCATGTGGAGTGACGGGACAGTAAGGTAATTGAGTGTAGTGATGTGTGTAAGTTCAGGGAAATCAGGAAGTAATGTTTTAATGTGACATTGCATGCACAATGAGACAGCCATGGGCATCTCAGATTCTCAGGAATCCTGAGAACAGTGATCAATGAGTGAAATCAGTGCACTAGTGTCGGAAAACAGGGAATTTGGGGTTCCTTTGCAAGAGTAGCAAGTGACAGTGTTCAGTTATCAGTGTGTAGGAAAACAGTTCATTAATCAAACCAAAATCGAATCCCATTATCCTATTTGAAAATCTAAAATCAGTTTAAGTATCACAACTCAGTTTTTGCATATTCAGTCTAACCAAACCTCAGTATCATACATATAATCTCGATACTTACATTGATACATGGATATAATATACAAACCAAGTGTCATTAAAGTGTATGTGCAGTGAAGTGTCGCATGGATCAAAGTGGTAGCATGGCAAAACATATGAGCTATATCTCAGGTTTATAAAAAATCACATCAAGTTAACATATCAATATAAAAACCTATTTCAGTTATCAGTTGAATTCATGCCCATATACCTAAACTGAAACCTTCTATTCAGTTTAGATAATCAATCTAAACATTGAAACCAATTCAAAACCAATCCCAGGTTTTTCAAAATCCTGAACTCTCATTAACTGACAGTTCATGTATCAACCCATTGATACCACTCCATTCAACAATAAAAAAAAACAAATTCGAATTTAAAAACCCAACAAAAATCAGTAAACAGACTTATAGTAGACTAATACACATATAGAAGAATCTAAACATGGTTAATAAACTTCGAAAATCAGTTAAAATGGGATTAACAGTTCAAAACTTTAAAACAGGGAAGTATGTATTCAGACATAGGGAAAATTCGATTTTGATCTGTCAAATCATGATAACAAGATGAAGTAAAGGTTGGTAAATAGTGTGTACATGTGTACGTACCTAGGTGAGTGTTCTCGTGTCCACACAAGTGGACACGAAGTGTCCAATCCACCAAAACAGAAATAACAGTGCACAGTGCAGCCAAGCCTCGTGCTGAAGTGTCGATTAGCCTAGGACACGACACAGTGAATCATGGGTCATGTGCACGTGTCAGAGGGTAGAGGGGGTCTAGGGGTACGTGTGTGTCATCCTGAAATAGGTCAACGTGTCGCCGTGTCCCTGATACGAATGCGTATCAGGACGTGCCTGTGCGCGTGTATGCGTGTGTGAAATTTTAGTGCGGGTGGGATTTTTCTCAATCCGCTCGACGAAATTTCCCCAAATTTTGTGTGTGTGCTGTCAGTCATTGCCCGCAGGTGTCCACCAATTTTGGTGTCCAGCCGAGTCGTGTCGTGTCGGATGTGAATGTGTGGCAGCAGGACACCGCACGGGGCCTGTGCGCAGGGTCGTGCACGAGGTGTGTGTCCGTTTTGGACACGAAAAAACTATAGAATCATGCTCAGTCATACACATTATTAATCTACACATGAAGAGCTACCCAAATATATAATTTGTTTTGAAAAATAATAACATTCAATCCATAGAGGCATTTAATCAAACACCTACAAAATAATACGACACGTGTCCGATACGGACACCAAACGGACACAAAATCCACCCAAATTTTAGGGACACGTAGGGGACTCCTAGATCTAGCCCTATATACAAAGAAAACCGAAATTTAAATCAATTTAAAGGGTTTTACCTATAGGTGCAAATTGCATGGAAAAGCTTCAAATGGGGGATTCCTCCTTGCTAGCCAATATCTCTAAATTGGTTCAAACATGAGATTTCTCTCCATGAACGTAAAGTAGGGATCAATTAGAACCCAATGCAAATGATTTGAGCCAAAAATGAATTGAAATGAGGAAGTTATGGATTGGGGAAGATGGCTCTTACCTCTTTCTTCAAACTTGTAAAAATTTAATAAAAGAGGCAAGAACATGGAGGAGAATATTTATAGGGAAGGGGGAGCCCTAGTGGCTGGTCATAAGTTGTAAAAATTAGGGTTAGGGTTTCCTGAATTGGCCCATGGGCTTAAGTCATGATCAAACAATCATTAAGCCATAAGTCATTTCATGAAATCATAAGCCATGACTTAAATTCACTAAACCAAATCCCCTCATTCTAAAATTAGTTTCTAATTACTAAAAGTAGGTTAACCTAAGTTAGACTAGGGTCACCATGGCTAGGGTTAGCTTCTAGGCTAGTCCACTAGGTCTCAATAAGTCAAAGTCAAACTAGACTTCACCAATTCAACAAATCACCAAATAATTCAAATAAGTCAAAATGACCAAATTAGCCCTAGGCTAAAAATGATAATTAAGTCATCCTAATGACATGGTTAAGCTTTAGGTCATGCAGTCTCTCAGGTTTCACTAGCAGCACATTAAAATCACAAGTTATGACTTAAACCAGTTTTTAAATAGTTTAAAAAAATAATTAAAAATCACCAAAAATCATAATTTGAATTAAATATCAATAAATAATAATTATAATTATAAAATTTCAAAAATACCCTCATCTGGAAATTGGGTGTTACAATCCTACCCACCTTATAAAAATTTAGTCCTCGAAATTAAGATGATCGTACCCTTCCTAGGTTAAACCCCCAATCTATCAGAGTCGAAGCAACATAATCCTACTGGTCATGATTCCACAGTCTCGAACAGGGTAGCTACACTATCTAGCAATCACAACTATATCCTGGTAGGTACTAATAGAATCACACAGAAAAATGGGGAGGAAGAATGAGAAGGACAAACCTGCTAACCCATCACCTGCAGCGTCGGTCTCCTCGACCGCCATCGCAAAGCTCCACCCCTCTGGTGCTGAGCTACAGGTGGCCTAGCTCCCTTAAAAGGAGGTACAAAGGGACAGTCTACCATCCTATATGAAACTGGTAAAGACAACTAGGAATTTATTAGGAAGGATTACCCTTCCAAAGATGATCAAAATCGAAGGGTTAAGGCACGAGTGTCAATAGCATTGAAATCCAATAATATAATATATAAAAAAAAGATTTAGTCCCGGCACGATCTAAGTTGATCAATTTCAGGATATATTGAAGTTTGGGCAAGATGGAGAACGAGGCCATTAAAGTCTGAGTACGAGTATCCAAGAATTGATATCCATGTCACAATTGAATTAATTCAATTGAATACGATCCCAAACACTGGATGATAAGGAGGATGACCCGGTCAACTGGTCACGATCAAGGAATTAGAATTTAAAGGATGATGCAAGGATATAGAAATAAGGCAATTTCTTCCTTTTGATAGGGAAACTAAACATGATACCTCAGTGCCTTTTCTTTCTGAAATATGCGAAAGACAAAACAATAAAGAGTTCAAAGATGATGCTATTAAGTACAATACGTGGTTCATAGGCGATGGAACTAATTCAAAAAGAGTTGCAAAGCTGTCGTGGTTGAGACTCTAGGACAAATTTAACTATGTCTCCCCCCACATAGAATAACATATGAAAAGCGAACCAAAATGCAGTAGGTTGATCAGACCATCATGCACCGGTTCTGATTAGACAATATGTTAGTGGGTGCCAGCCCCCAATAAAATATGTCATGATCAAGCTCGAATAAGATAAACTTGCAAAACTGATGCTAAATTAGCAACATAAGATAGACAAAATATAAGTAAGGATAACGATGAAGGAAGTTAATAGTCTAAGATTCTTTAAACATCAAGGAGTGAGGGTGAATCAAAATAAGAGGAAAAGGATTTTCAATTTGAAGTTCATAATGAGATTCTCAAGGGTCGTCCAGGAATCTCTCAAGTAGTCCTAACTGTGATTGAGTAACCTCTCCGTTAAAAACTATCTCTCAATCCTATCGCAGGCTCGCAGCAGTACAACTAAGCCGTCGTACCACCACGATATCGCACTAATGCGACTCTCGACCTGCATGGGCCACCACTAAAAACGTGTCACGACCTGCACCCACTGTGAGGGTACGAGTACGTAACAGCGCCCAGCCTACGCCGCAGTGTCGGCGGTAGAACGCTATTCTAAGTCTCTAACTAACCATCAACTCATGCAGTATATAGTGTACTCATCATGATCAACTCCGAACGGAGGACAAGTATAAGATATGGTGTAACTCAATCACAGTCTAAGCACGATAAGATAATACCGAAATATAACTAAGAAATTGAAGACAACAAAACTACTGATATAATAACAACAAACTCAAACAATCTCAAATACAACTCAAGTCTCAATTCTATATATACAACTCCAGTTCTAAACATGAAATCTAAAACAAGACAAACTAGCTAAACTCCCGATCACTCCTGAGTGTCAGGGCCAAAGGTAGCTAAGCCATCTCCTGGTCTGTAACATGTAGGGCATGTGTCCTCAGGGCAATCATCTGTAAAATTTACAACAGGTCCAGTTAGGACAGGAACGAGCACATCTCATCTAGAAAACCCAAGTAAATGACAGAGAACTATAAAGCAGTTATAGACAGTTGTATTGATAAAAATGGCAGTTTATATTCAGGTGATGGTAAGAAAGACAGATAAAGTGCAAGGAAAGTAAATAACTAAACAAAAGAAGAATCATAGCAATGAAGACTGTAAAAATAGAACTAGCTGAACCAGGGTAATATGATATAAAGTCCAGACAGTAATGTAGACAAGTGTAACTCCAATGTAAGTCCAGTACAAGATGAATCTAATACAAGATGAATCCAGTAAGGGACGATTCTAGTTATAGTGATCAATGATTCCAGGGTGAGTCCAGCCTATACTCTAGCAGTGTGTTTTAAAATATCGAGATCGACATGTAAACATCTATGGGTAATCCAGCACATCACATACCTGGCCGGGTGTGAGATGGCTATCATTCCAGTATGATTCCAGCAAAAGGGGTGATTCCAGAAATGGGGTATGTCTACATGTCTTACTCTAGTATTTCCCCTCCCAGCAAGTGAATCCAGAATTCCGACACAATGATTTAAGATGAGTCCAGCCAAAATATAATGATACCAGTAAATGATTCCAGTAAATGATTCCAGTAGGTGATTCCAGCAATAGAAGCCAGGAATGATGATACCAGTAATAGAGGCCAGAAAATAAATGTGTGTCATATACATGAATCCAGAATATCTATACGTGTTATAACAGAGAATCGTATACAACTAACTAGAACTGAAGTACAGTAATTGACAAGTAAATGAGAGAACTATCAGAGAATGTACTCGCCTGCTACTCTGAAAAGAGTAGTGCATTATCAGATGCCTGCACCGGAGTCACAATGTCCTAAACAGAGTAATATGGGTTATGACATGTTCAATATAAGAAAAATAAAAGCTACAATGCAAACTATATGATTTCTAGGTCAAACTAGGTCAAAGTCAACTCTAAGATAACTAACTTATGCTTCTATGCTATTTCTATGTCAAGGATTTCAAACTAATCTCAAGGCTAGTCAATATAGGTTAAGACTCTAGATAGCTATCTATATGTACCCATGCTTTCTATGTACCCCAAGCACTTGGTTTACTAAGATACCAAATGCCAAGTCCAACCCACATTCCATATATACTAATATTTACATAATATATGTATTTCAATATGTATAACTATACCCAAAGTATCTATACTTCATATGATAATTATATGTATATATACCTATATCTAACCTCACCACTTCAATGTACAGATATAATCTAAAAGTTATGACACTCACACTCACACATACATACTTGGAATGGCCAAGACACCAACTAAACCTATTTGACACAACACTAACACACTCTTAGCTCACTAGGACATAACCCACCTCATAACCCCTGATACATGCTAACACAAAATACTATACACTATCATCCATATTAGGATGCTAGGCAGTCGTATATCTAATACTACAAGGCAAATGGCCAAAATTGCCAAGTGCCATACTGCAATGCTCTGCTACTGCCTCTGCTTGCTGCCTTCTGCATGCTGCAAATGCTAATGAGCTAAGGCCTGCAGTGCCATTGCTGCACTGCTAATGCAAGTGCAGGTAATGCTCTGCCTACTGCTGTATACTGCCAAGGCATGGCAAGGCCAAGCAAGGCTCTTGCCTGCCCAAGTGCAGCTGCCACTGTTCTGCATATGCTTGCATTTGCTAACATGCAATGCAAACAAACAAGCCAAGCCTCTCAACTAACCAAGTCCACTGATCTGATACTAACATCTAACTAAACCCTACCAAGACACTAAGATACATGTCCTATCTAACATGTAACTAACACACTACAGGATCTAACTAAACCCAAAGGCAACTGAACCTAACATATCCTATATCTAATCTAAAATGGAAATACAAAATCATCCCACAGTATTCAGTCCTCATATCTAATCTAAAATGAAAATACAACATCAGCTGACAGGAAACAAATCTCAGGAATCATGTGGAGTGACAGGACAGTAAGGTAATTGAGTGTAGTGATGTGTGTAAGTTCAGGGAAATCAGGAAGTAATATTTTAATGTGATATTGCATGCACAATGAGACAGCCATGGGCATCTCAGATTCTCAGGAATCCTGAGAACAGTGATCAATGAGTGAAATCAGTGCACTAGTATGGGAAAACAGGGAATTTGGGGTTCCTTTGTAAGAGTAGCAAGTGACAGTGTTCAGTTATCAGTGTGTAGGAAAACAGTTCATTAATCAAACCAAAATCGAATCCCATCATCCCATTTGAAAATCTAAAATCAGTTTTAGTATCACAACTCAGTTTTTGCATATTCAGTCTAACCAAACCTCAGTATCATACATACAATCTCGATACTTATATTGATACATGGATACAATATACAAACCAAGTGTCATTAAAGTGTATGTGCAGTGAAGTGTCGCATGGATCAAAGTGGTAGCATGGCAAAACATGTGAGCTATATCTCAGGTTTATATAAAATCACATCAAGTTAACATATCAATTTAAAAACCTATTTCAGTTATCAGTTGAATTCATGCCCATCTACCTAAACTGAAACCTTCTATTTTAGTTTAGATAATCAATCTAAACATTGAAACCAATTCAAAACCAATCCCAGGTTTTTCAAAATCCTGAACTCTCATTAACTGACAGTTCATGTATCAACCCATTGATACCACTCCATTCAACAATAAAAAAAACAAATTCGAATTTAAAAACCCAACAAAAATCAGTAAACAGACTTATAGTAGACTAATACACATATAGAAGAATCTAAATATGGTTAATAAACTTCGAAAATCAGTTAAAATGGGATTAACAGTTCAAAACTTTAAAACAGGGAAGTATGTATTCAGACATAGGGAAAATTCGATTTTGATCTGTCAAATCATGATAACAAGATGAAGTAAAGGTTGGTAAATAGTGTGTACATGTGTACGTGCCTAGGTGAGTGTTCTCGTGTCCACACAAGTGGACACGAAGTGTCCAAGCCACCAAAACAGAAATAACAGTGCACAGTGCAGCCAAGCCTCGTGCTGAAGTGTCGATTAGCCTAGGACACGACACAGTGAATCATGGGTCACGTGCACGTGTCAGAGGGTAGAGGGGGTCTAGGGGTACGTGTGTGTCATCCTGAAATAGGTCAACGTGTCGCCGTGTCCCTGATACGAATGCGTATCAGGACGTGCCTGTGCGCGTGTATGCGTATGTGAAATTTTAGTGCGGGTGGGATTTTTCCCAATCCGCTCGACGAAATTTCCCCAAATTTTGTGTGTGTGCTGTCAGTCATTGCCCGCAGGTGTCCACCAATTTTGGTGTCCAGCCGAGTCGTGTCGTGTCGGATGTGAATGTGTGGCAGCAGGACACCGCACGGGGCCTGTGCGCAGGGTCGTGCACGAGGTGTGTGTCCGTTTTGGACACGAAAAAACTATAGAATCATGCTCAGTCATACACATTATTAATCTACACATGAAGAGCTACCCAAATATATAATTTGTTTTGAAAAATAATAACATTCAATCCATAGAGGCATTTAATCAAACACCTACAAAATAATACGACACGTGTCCGATACGGACACCAAACGGACACAAAATCCACCCAAATTTTAGGGACACGTAGGGGACTCCTAGATCTAGCCCTACATACAAAGAAAACCGAAATTTAAATCAATTTAAAGGGTTTTACCTATAGGTGCAAATTGCATGGAAAAGCTTCAAATGGGGGATTCCTCCTTGCTAGCCAATATCTCTAAATTGATTCAAACATGAGATTTCTCTCCATGAACGTAAAGTAGGGATCAATTAGAACCCAATGCAAAAGATTTGAGCCAAAAAGGAATTGAAATGAGGAAGTTATGGATTAGGGAAGAAGGCTCTTACCTCTTTCTTCAAACTTGTAAAAATTTAATAAAAGAGGCAAGAACATGGAGGAGAATATTTATAGGGAAGGGGGAGCCCTAGTGGCTGGTCATAAGTTATAAAAATTAGGGTTAGGGTTTCCTAAATTGGCCCATGGGCTTAAGTCATGATCAAACAATCATTAAGCCATAAGTCATTTCATGAAATCATAAGCTATTACTTAAATTCACTAAACCAAATCCCCTCATTCTAAAATTAGTTTCTAATGACTAAAAGTAGGTTAACCTAAGCTAGACTAGGGTCACCATGGCTAGGGTTAGCTTCTAGGCTAGTCCACTAGGTCTCAACAAGTCAAAGTCAAACTAGACTTCACCAATTCAACAAATTACCAAATAATTCAAATAAGTCAAAATGACCAAATTATCCCTAGGCTAAAAATGATAATTAAGTCATCCTAATGACATGGTTAAGCTCTAGGTCATGCAGTCTCTCAGGTTTCACTAGCAGCACATCAAAATCACAAGTCATGACTTAAACCAGTTTTTAAATAGTTTAAAAAATAATTAGAAATCACCAAAAATCATAATGTGAATTAAATATCAATAAATAATAATTATAATTACAAAATTTTAAAAATACCCTCATCTGGAAAACTGGTGTTACATACCGCGACTTCTAGGTAGATGGAATAAGGGTTACGAATGACTTCACATTCTAAGAGATAGAGGCTACATAATCGGTATAGGAACCTATCTCAAATTGTTCGGTTTTATAGTACAAATATAGTGGTATGCATGGATGGGTTTTTACTGGGTCTTAATGGGTTCCTGATTGGACATTAATCGTTGGTTGGATGAACCTCGAATTTTAGTCTATATTGACTGGTCAAGATTCTAATGATTATACTACTTCTACTAGATTAGGGTAACCTAGAATAGGTTTCCAGCCTTTGGTTGAGCTAGTTGCCAGTCAGGTTGGTTTGCTAGGTTCCTAAAACTCAAAAATGCGCCTTCAGTGACTTTTGTGTTTAAGTAGCACGAAAAGACACAATTGAGTGGCACACTAGTGTCATGTGTTGTAAACCCCCTGAATTTTCAGGGAATTTTTTAAATTTTTTTTTATTTTTTTGAAGAATAGCTTGTTAATCTATTTTAATTAAATAATTAATTAATTATTTCTAATCAGGGTTTAATTTATATTGTAAATATATATATATATAGATGCAAGATTACTAAATATTGTTATTTGTTAAATAAATGCTGTTACATTAATTATTAAATTATTTATAAACTCTAACCAAGTTTCATATAGATTTATTATTAGATTATATTTATATCAATAATTAAATATATTTAGTGTTATTATTCAATTGGTTTTATTTTTAGATTATATATATATCTATACTTATATAGATGTGGTGTTAAAATTTCTAGCAACCAAACCCATTCCTTAAGTTTAACCCTAACTTAGGCCCAACCCAGTATGGTCCTATTCATTTGGATCTCCTTCATGCATATATATATATGCATCTACTCTCAACCCTAACCCTAAACTTGCCTCCACACAAACCACCAGCCCCCCTTCATCACCGCCACCCTATCCCTCTCTCTCTCTCGTCTATCTCCTTCCCCCCTCACCCGGAGCCCCGCCGTCGACGACGAGACACGGCGTTTCCCGCGCCCGCGTGTAGCAGCCGGCGCCCCCCCGCACGCGCTGCACCCGACCGGCCCCGATCCGGCGGCCCCCTCGTCGGTGCAACCCCCCATCGTCGGCGAGCCACCCCCTGCGGCGTGGCAAGGTAACCCCGACCCCCCCCCCCCCCCCGTGGCGCTGTCACGTGGATTAAATCCTCTTTGCATGCTTTAAACCAAGTTTTAATAATTAAATTCTGAATATTCAGATTATTGTAAGGATTGTTGTGATGAATAGATTGATGATTAATTAGATCTAAATGTAGGAAATCATTGGTAAATATGTAAGGGTTCTACCCTAATTTTCGTGTGATTTAATATTAATTATTGATATTTATTTATATTTAATTATGAAGTTTCAATGTTAGTAATTAATTAAATGTGTTTTCTGTTTTAATTTTTATGTAACATTTTGATTACGAATTAGAGAAAACTTTGTACATGAAAAAGTTTGTATAATTAATATAGTATTTTAAAATAATTTTTCCAGAATTTTTATAATTTAATTTATAATTATTTTATGTGAAAAACAGCGAATTTACACTGTTTAATTAATTCCATTTTGATGTTTATTATTTAATTAATAAGTAATTAAATAATATAACTTATATGGAAAATAAAGATTTAATTATAAAGTAAGTTATGGAAATTTTTCCAGAATTTTTTGGTGTTTAAAATATTATATTTAGATTTATCTTGGAAGTTTTGTATTAATCAAATTGAATATTAAATATTGTTTTCAATTTATCTTATTTATTTGGTTAGTAATTAAATAATACTTATTGAATATAAAATGTTTGTAATAGCATGTTATTCTGTAGAAAAATAATTCCAATATTTATTTATTATTATTTATAATTATTTGGATTTAGTTGAGTAATTTCTAGATTTATTACATAAGTTGAATATATTATATAATTAATTGTTATTAATTATATAAATATTGTAAATTTTGTGAAGTGATATGATTCTGTTCGAAATGTGTAAATATGGTATTTAGGAATTTATTTTATGTATTTTAGATATATTTACGAATTTTTAAGACTTAAAAGTAATTTTGAGAATCATGTTTAGGTTTATGTAATAAATTGTGTAATAATTATTTATTGATTTAAATAATTATTAATTTTGTGTTACTACTGTGAGTTTAGTTTTAATGATTAAATTTAAGGTTGGTGGTGATTTATTTGGATTTATTTAGAATTATTAAGTACTTATTGTTATTATTCAACTAGTTATTTAATAAATAGTTTAATGGTAATAATTCATTTTCTGTAAAATATATATATAATATATATTTATTATTCTGATATTATTTAGTTTATTATTAAAATAGACTAAAAATGATTTTTAAGGATTTTTACTATTTAAGTTAGTATTATAGGAATTGTGTATTCATGTGTGTATTAAAATGGTTGGTTAATTGATTATCATTAATTAGTTAACTAATTATTAAATATTTAGTTGTAAATAAATTTCAGAATATAAATGGTATGATAATAAGTATGGTTACCTACTTATTATTGTATAATTATTTTTCATAAAAATTTGATACTAGTTAGCTAGTAGTACTAGATTAATTTGAATTATAGATTACTTAGCAATTAAATGAATTGTTTAAATTGTTTAATTATTAATTAATTAGAGATAAATTTTGTTTAGGATTATTTGCTTCTCGGACTCTACTTTGGACCCAGATACTCAGTTGCTGGACACAGGCAAGTACACCTTGCTTGATTGTATATTTTTGCAGTTAGTTTATGTTACCTAGTTACTTCTCAGTTGTGTGCACGCGTCTAGTAGTAGTGGACTTATCCCGTGTATTGTGAAGGTATGTGGTACCTTCTAGCCGGACACCGTATCATACACGATCACTATATGAGTGAGTTGAGAGCATGGATTTGTGTGTCGACTGATCATTGGCACGTGAGTTCGCGTCTGGTCTAGTGGTTGGTACAGGTCTACTTATATATACTATGACGTCTTGCATATTATTTGTACCGCATATACGGTACGGATATACATTGGGTGGGGAGAGTCTACTAGTGGTGTATGAAAATTTCTGTTTCCAATGGACGCTGGATGCTCGTAGCCCCTCGTTTCTCAAACCGTAGAACGCTTGGTGGCAGTTTTTTCTTCTTCTCCCCCTCTCATGTGCCACTAGAGATGTCTCGAGTGCATTTTACACATATATGGTTAGTTTACCTGCCGTATGTCGCATGATATATCTTGTCCTTGTTTGGTTGGGGAGATGTTATGTTACATTTTGTTCTAGTTATTTATATACTGCCCTGTACTATCATGCATGTCGATTTCTTGTGTACTTGTTACGTCCCTCTGAGGACCTGGCACCTTTTCCAGATTGGGACGAGCACAGGTACCGACAGACTACGGAGATTGGAGACTTTTGCTGACGAGGACTTCAATGTTGAGCCTCGTGAGTTTCTTGAGTTCTTAGGTGATTTCTGCTAGTGGCTATTTATTTCTTTTCTGGTTCAGTTGTACTCTTTTAGTAGTTCATTCATACATTTATTGGTGGATTATTTTCCACTAGTCATGACTTGTAGTTTGATTCAGAGTTATTTTCATTCCTTCCAGCTTTATTCTGTAATTTTTCCTGTGGATGAGAATAGTATTTACCTGCCTGTATTGTTATTTAGTTGTTACTTCAGCGTACTACGATCGAGTATAGTCCATTAAATTGGGGTTTTTCTATACTTGATCGTACAGCTGGCATGTCACGTGTTCCTGGTCCCACATATTTTGGAACCGGGGCGTGACATGTTTTTAGCGGTGGCCCATGCAGGTCGAGAAAATATTGTTTGGTTACTTTACCGTACCAAGCAAGCCTGCGTATAGGATTAGGACTATCATGTCTCATCCACATTTGATTATTTTTATCCTTTGATCTCGTTTGATTTTGACTCATTTCAAACTCCTCGAAATACTTGATCTCTTCTTTGATTTATATCTTCTGACTCTTTGACTTCCTTGCAATTATATCCTTCTCGATCTAATCTACCGTACCCCTTGCTTGTCATGATTGATAGAGGTTTGGAAGATGCTATACTATATACACTCTTGAGTTAACTATATGGCTAGATGGGTTACCTTGGCAGCTAATTAGGCGGTTGAGTCTATAATTAAATTCTGGGAAAGTACTAAATATTGCAGGTTGATGAACACCATATTTTTGAAAGATATAATTTTTGCATGAATGATTAGTTAAATTCAAAGTTGAGTAGTAATAATATATCAATTTCGAATGATAGTGAGAAAGATTACTTATACTCATATGGGAAAGACTGTTAGAAGTTGATTAATAAAATAAACTCGATGATCGATTTGAGAAGATGATTTAAAGTTTTGATTTGAGTTTTAAAAAAAAATAAAATTCCTTCACCTTTAGCTCATGTCCCGGTTATCGAGCTAAAGAATGTTAGGATTATTATTGCTTCTCTAGAAAATTCTATGTTGTTGCTACAATTTGGTAGGATAAACTTGCTTCCCTAAAGAGACAGTTAGAGGTACTAGTTCAATTCTTATAAGTTGGGTAGTATACCTTGTAGTTTAGCATCATACTTTTCTCAGGACCATTAAGAAATTATAGTTGGATAACACCGACTATATGTTGGTATAAGTATTTAGATTACCTAGACATAACTTTGTGGGTTCCTATCCCTAGCTCAACTAAGGTTAGAGATTTATAGGGCAACTAGAAAGGTCAAATCATTATTTGTGTTTTGGACTTGAACTATCTTGTACTTTCTTTTCTTCTGTACGTTTATTTTTATCGTCTTGACTAATATTGCTGTTATAGCCTAGTTTTTACAAGCTTCTTCTTTTCTCAAGCTTGTTCTTGACACATATATTATTGGGTGCACCCACTAAAATATTGTCTAATCAGAATCGGTGTATGATGGTCTGGCCAACCTAGTGCATTTGATTCGCTTTCTATATGATTATTTTATGCAGATGAAGATATAGTAAACTTGTCCTAGGATCTCATTTGCGACCGTTTGACAAATTTTGTTTTCTTGAAACATTTATTCGCATTGGACCTTCAAATTTGTAATCGACCCCACCCCCTTGAACTCTACTTTATTCTGCGTCTTAGTATAGAATTTCTCTTTATAACCCTTTATTAGCTATGATTTATAGTAGAACCATCTTTCTACTAAGTCAGTTAAGTATACCTTGTATGATATCTTATTTTAGTAATACCCTTAGCACCCTAGTAGCCATCTTAGACTGATTTTAGTCGGACATTTAGCAAATAAAAGTTTTCCTATTATCCTTTCCTTGGTTCATATCATTTGATCCCTTACCATGACTTGGGTAATTGAAGCACAATATTAGGATTTTTCTTCCAATAATTGCACCATTATGATCTAGACAAACCGTACCATACACATGACATTTATGCCCCCCATAAACACACCTTTATGTGCTCTATTTTAATAACTCTACTTGTTTGACAAATCTTTTCCTTAGAATAGACTATTTGTGTCCTCTCCTTATCCTATTAGATTTGACCATGCAATATCGATCTATTCCCTGATCACTTGGAAATCCTATGACCTATGCCGGACCTAGAACATATTCTTGTAGGATATGATGCCAGTTTTGACCCCTCTATAAACCCCCAAGTATCGTTGTAAATTGTCTTGTTGAGTAAGTTACAATTTACATATTTACTTTTCATTGATTTTCTTATTATTTCTTCGGTCTTAGAATTATTTTAAATTTCGAGGACGAAATTCTTATAAGTTGGGTAGATTGTAAACCCCCTGAATTTTCAAGGAATTTTTAAAATTATTTTTTTTATTTTTTTTGAAGAATAGCTTGTTAATCTATTTTAATTAAATAATTAATTAATTATTTCTAATCAGGGTTTAATTTATATTGTAAATATATATATAGATGCAAGATTACTAAATATTGTTATTTGTTAAATAAATGCTGTTACATTAATTATTAAATTATTTATAAACTCTAACCAAGTTTCATATAGATTTATTATTAGATTATATTTATATCAATAATTAAATATATATAGTGTTATTATTCAATTGGTTTTATTTTTAGATTATATATATATCTATACTTATATAGATGTGGTGTTAAAATTCCTAGCAACCAAACCCATTCCTTAAGTTTAACCCTAACTTAGGCCCAACCCAGTATGGTCCTATTCATTTGGATCTCCTTCATGCATATATATATATATGCATCTACTCTCAACCCTAACCCTAAACTTGCCTCCACACAAACCACCAGCCCCCCTTCATCACCGCCACCCTATCCTTCTCTCTCTCTCTCGTCTATCTCCTTCCACCCTCACCCGGAGCCACGTCGTCGACGACGAGACGCGGCGTTTCCCGCGCCCGCGTGTAGCAGCCGGCGCCCCCCCGCACGCGCTGCACCCGACCGGCCCCGATCCGGCGGCCCCCTCGTCGGCGCAACCCCCCCTCATCGACGAGCCACCCCCCTGCGGCGTGGCAAGGTAACCCCGACCCCCCCCCCTCCCCCGTGGCGCTGTCACGTGGATTAAATCCTCTTTGCATGCTTTAAACCAAGTTTTAATAATTAAATTCTGAATATTCAGATTATTGTAAGGATTGTTGTGATGAATAGATTGATGATTAATTAGATCTAAATGAAGGAAATCATTGGTAAATATGTAGGGGTTCTACCCTAATTTTTGTGTGATTTAATATTAATTATTGATATTTATTTATATTTAATTATGAAATTTCAATGTTAGTAATTAATTAAATGTGTTTTCTGTTTTATTTTTTATGTAACATTTTGATTACGAATTAGAGAAAACTTTGTACATGAAAAAGTTTTTATAATTAATATAGTATTTTAAAATAATTTTTCCAGAATTGTTATAATTTAATTTATAATTATTTTATGTGAAAAACAGCGAATTTACACTGTTTAATTAATTCCGTTTTGATGCTTATTATTTAATTAATAAATAATTAAATAATATAACTTATTTGGAAAATATAGATTTAATTATAAAGTAAGTTATGGAAATTTTTCCAGAATTTTATTGGTGTTTAAAATATTATATTTAGATTTATCTTGGAAGTTTTGTATTAATCAAATTGAATAATAAATATTGTTTTCAATTTATCTTATTTATTTGGTTAGTAATTAAATAATACTTATTGAATATAAAATGTTTGTAATAGCATGTTATTCTGTAGAAAAATAATTCCAATATTTATTTATTATTATTTATAATTATTTGGATTTAGTTGAATAATTTCTAGATTTATTACATAAGTTGAATATATTATATAATTAATTGTTATTAATTATATAAATATTGTAAATTTTGTGAAGTGAAATGATTCTGTTAGAAATGTGTAAATATGGTATTTAGGAATTTATTTTATGTATTTTAGATATATTTACGAATTTTTAAGACTTAAAAGTAATTTTGAGAATCATGTTTAGGTTTATGTAATAAATTGTGTAATAATTATTTATTGATTTAAATAATTATTAATTTTGTGTTACTACTGTGAATTTATTTTTAATGATTAAATTTAAGGTTGGTGGTGATTTATTTGGATTTATTTAGAATTATTAAGTACTTATTGTTATTATTCAACTAGTTATTTAATAAATAGTTTAATGGTAATAATTCATTTTCTGTAAAATATATATATAATATATATTTATTATTCTGATATTATTTAGTTTATTATTAAAATAGACTAAAAATGATTTTTAAGGATTTTTACTATTTAAGTTAGTATTATTAGGAATTGTGTATTCTTGTGTGTATTAAAATGGTTGGTTAATTGATTATCATTAATTAGTTAACTAATTATTAAATATTTAGTTGTAAATAAATTTCAGAATATAAATGGTATGATAATAAGTATGGTTACCTACTTATTATTGTATAATTATTATTCATAAAAATTTGATACTAGTTAGCTAGTAGTACTAGATTAATTTGAATTATAGATTACTTAGCAATTAAATGAATTGTTTAAATTGTTTAATTAGTAATTAATTAGAGATAAATTTTGTTTAGGATTATTTGCTTCTCGGGACTCGGACTCTACTTTGGACCCAGATACTCAGTTGCTGGACACAGGCAAGTACACCTTGCTTGATTGTATATTTTTGCAGTTAGTTTATGTTACCTAGTTACTTCTCAGTTGTGTGCACGCGTCTAGTAGTAGTGGACTTATCCCGTGTATTGTGAAGGTATGTGGTACCTTCTAGCCGGACACCGTATCATACATGATCACTATATGAGTGAGTTGAGAGCATGGATTTGTGTGTCGACTGATCATTGGCACGTGAGTTCGCGTCTGGTCTAGTGGTTGGTACAGGTCTACTTATATATACTATGACGTCTTGCATATTATTTGTACCGCGTATACGGTACGGATATACATTGGGTGGGGAGAGTCTACTAGTGGTGTATGAGAATTTCTGTTTCCAATGGACGCTGGATGCTCATAGCCCCTCGTTTCTCAAACCGTAGAACGCTTGGTGGCAGTTTCTTCTTCTTCTCCCCCTCTCATGTGCCACTAGAGATGTATCGAGTGCATTTTACACATAGATGGTTAGTTTACCTGTCGTATGTCGCATGATATATCCTGTCCTTGTTTGGTTGGGGAGATGTTATGTTACATTTTGTTCTAGTTATTTATATACTGCCCTGTACTATCATGTATGTCGATTTCTTGTGTACTTGTTACGTCCCTCTGAGGACCTGGCACCTTTTCCATATTGGGACGAGCACAGGTACCGACGGACTACGGAGATTGGAGACTTTTGCTGACGAGGACTTCAATGTTGAGCCTCGTGAGTTTCTTGAGTTCTTAGGTGATTTCTGCTAGTGGCTATCTATTTCTTTTCTGGTTCAGTTGTACTCTTTTAGTAGTTCATTCATACATTTATTGGTGGATTATTTTCTACTAGTCATGACTTGTAGTTTGATTCAGAGTTATTTTCATTCCTTCCAGCTTTATTCTGTAATTTTTCCTGTGGATGAGAATAGTATTTACCTGCCTGTATTGTTATTTAGTTGTTACTTCAGCGTACTACGATCGAGTATAGTCCATTAAATTGGGGTTTTTCTATACTTGATCGTACAGCTGGCACGCCACGTGTTCCTGGTCCCACATATTTTGGAACCGGGGCGTGACATGTGTGTAGTGGGCTTCGAGTAGATCACAACCCTATATTGGGTCGAAAGGTTAGAGTCGAGGTTGAGGCTCTAATGAAAGTCGGGAAGTATATCGGTATTATGGTAAGGGTTATAGCTAGTCCTTTTGACCTAAAAGTCGTACCATAAAAATAGAGTATAAGGGAGCGTATTTGAGTGTGACATGATATACCTAGATAACGGTGGACTCGTCTAGATCTTGCATATGGAATTTGTTGGGAGGTAACAGCTGGTCTCGTGCTCCGAATATTAATGACACGGCCGAGGACACAAAATGGTCTAAATAGAAAGTGGGAGTCCACGAGGCACTAATAATCTTCCTAATGGAAATTATTCTAAACAATAGGTAATCCTCGTATATCCCAAAATTCTAGAAAGGCTTATAGTCTACTCATCTTAGAAGCTAGGTCATGGTTTTTGGGAATAATGAGGTTAGAAGAATTCTAAAGTCCGGGTATTGTACCTTGACTCTTGTTAATAAAGAATAAGGCACGGCGTAACAAAATAAGGTAGATATAAGTCAAGTCAAGGATCGTTCCTCAATAAATATAAAACGAGCGTGTATAATGACACATGGTCGAAAAATAGAATGGTCTACTCGTCCACAGTATACAAGAGTTATCGACGGGATAACCAATCTCGGGATGAGTGTCTACCATTGTCACGGTAAATGATTAGAGACTCACGACGTTTGGTTTCTTGAGAATGGATAGTCTCCTAGGTTGGCATTCTAACTAAGGGTAAAACCCTAATCATTCTCAAATTCAGATGGCTAGAAGGTCTCAATAGTAGTTTGAGGGTCGAGTAACTCAATCATATGACCGGCCGATGATAGCTATACTTGTGTATACAACTATCATAGCCACGGGAATTACTCTGTATCTATCTGCCAATTACGAGCTTCCGTCTTTCCAAATCAGTGGAAGATAAAAACAATAAAGAGTTCAAGGGAGATGTCATTGAATACAATTGCGTGATTCAAAGAAAAAATGTATAATTCAAGAGGAATTGTTAATGCAGTCGTGGATGAGATCCTAGAGACATCTACATCTCAATCCACGTAGGTTAATCAGAGGAAGAGCGAACCGAGTGCACTACGGTTGATCAGACCGTAATACGTCGATTCTGATTAGACAATATGTTAGTAGGCGTCCCCGCTAAACATGTGTCTTGAAACAAGCTCGAGAACAGAGTGAGCTTGCAAAACTAGGCTGTAATAGCAACATTGGTCAAGATGGTCAAAATACAAGTATACAAGAATTTTTGAAAGGAGGCACAAGTAATTCGAGTTTTATGAGAATCAAAGCCTTACCTGATGTTCTTGCTTATACAGTCTTCCTGCTATCTACTTATCTATAAAGCCTTGGTCGACTAATGGGTTATGGACTTCTAAATTCCATATTCCAGTTAAACCTATTAGTGTCAATCAATTTCCTCGTCAATAGATCACAAGGAATACAGAATGCTAGCTCGGGAGACATACTACCCAACTTACAAACTTCTACTTATATTGGCTTTGGATCTTATGGAACATACATGGCATTGTCCTATCCTCCATAGTATCCTAAACTCGTAATCACGTCTGAAATTATTTCACCGAGGATTATGCCTCGCCCGCAAACTCTGGTTGTGGTAAATCCTTGGTTTCGTGATTCAGATGTGATATGCTACCCGATACTCTACCTTATATTGACACAAGGGTGACTACGTGTCACGACCCGCACCCGCTTTTCGGATACGAGACGTGTCCAAGCCAGCCTACGCCGCAGAGTCGACGGTATAGAACGCTGTCAAGCCCGCAAGAAAATAAATGCTCAAAAATAAACATTTGCTGCTCATTCACATTTATAATTTATTACAACATTTACAACATTTAAAATTAAAGGAAATATAAGACTTTACAATTAATGAAAATGATACAACTATTTTCTATTTCTAGGTCGTCTTCAGCATACCCAAGTCTCCCAGTGCTAAGAATGATCGCGACTAAACCTGAAAAATGTTGGTTATCCAGTCAGGATTGGAACAAGTACACAAACCGACGGCAATGCAAAACACAATAGAATTAACAAGACATGAAAATAGCATATGAGATATGAAAGCTGTAAGAAAACTGATGACATAGCACGAGAGAGAAATAAACAAGGAAAAACTAATAAAAGACATCTATCTAGGTGGTGTGAAATATCCTTTTCGACATGTGAACGGCTAGGGGTAAATCCGGCATCTACACGTGCCGTGTGCAGATGCTATTGTTCACGAATAGACATCTTGGGATATTTTCTGGGTAGTCCACATGTCTACTAAGATATTTCCCCTCCCGACTACTCCGTGTGACGAGCGTGTCAACAAGCAGCAAGATATATGTATAGACATGAAATAAAAAGACTACTATGAATCGGAAAGCAATCAGAAAGTGCACTTGCCTGAGGTCCTTAGCTGGAGAAACCAATACTGTACCACACAATGAGCCACAAATAATCAACACATGCAGAAGTCTTCGGATGCTGAAATAAATAGTACCAACATTCTCAGAATAGTCAGATTAGCTAGGATTGCCTGTCCTTAAGTCCAATTCTGGACACAGGGGCAAAACGGTAATTTCGGGCAAAAACGATGTCCGCCGTTGGACCCGCTTTGCACCGAAAAGCGTGTCAAAGTCAACGGTCTCCAAAGTCGTCAAACTATATATCTACGGATCCAGTTTTCCGATACGAACCCAACCGTATGTCCAGAGTTGGATTTCGGTGGGCCGTGCACAAAATCGCCCGTTGAGTGGGACCGTGGGGCCCACAAAACGACGATTTTATCAACGGTCTCAGAATCGGACCAAACTTGGCATGTAGGACCAAAAAAATGATACGGTCCTGATGGCGCAAGTTTCGTCTCGATCTGACGAACGTGCACAAAGTAATTGGAAAATTTGCAACGTGTACGATACGGTGAATTTCGACGGATACGCATCAAATTCGTCGCGCACACGCGACCAATTTGAATTCCGTCAAAGCCCACACGACCTCGAAGCCGTTACGCAGCTTTCAATGTCTTCGGTTCGCGACCACGTCGCCCGGTTTGGTGTGACGCACGTCGTGTGGATTGGTTTTCTAAATTTTTACAGTTTTAAAAGCAGGTTTTTCGTGAACTTTGGAAACGGATTTCTCGCTGAAAACTTAATGAAAGTGGAAACTACAAAAAAGTGTTTCGAAGCTGTATATGTGGTCTAAATTCGTGTTCAAAAAGTTTTCTAAGGTTTCTACTGGGTTGATGGGAAACAGCCTTCGAATACAGGTACCTAGAGCAATGCGATGTCCTGTTTCGGGACTGTTTTTCCTCGATTTCGTGTCGAATTTTCGACCAATCGATGGCAGTTACCTAAAAACTAAATGAACAAGTTTAAAGAGGGTTATATAGGGTGTGGACCTGCGAAGACGGTTCAGGATTTGATCATCCGAGGCAGCGGGAATCGCGCCGTGAAGACGGCGCTTTACTGGTGCTGTCGCTGCTGCAATTGTCGATCCTTCCTCCGCGCGTGCGCATCCGCACGGCCATGGCCGCGCGTGGCGGCGCCCAGGTTGGCGCGCGATGGTCCATGGTGGCCGCCCTGGCTGGAGGGTGGTGGTGCGGCGCGTTGGTTGTTAGGGTTTGGAGGATTTAGAGTTTTCTCTCGAATTCTCTCTCTCTCGTATCTATATACCCGCTGCTATGCAAAATCCCAGGCTCGGGGCTGAGTTCCCTTAGCTGGGCTCGGGCTGAGCCCTAATTGGCTTTGGGGTTGAGCTGTGTGGGGCCATTTGTACTTGGCTGAGGGGGGGATCGGGTTTACTGTAGGAGCCAAGGGGCTCGATTTGCTGTTATACCCATGGGGTCGGGATGGGTTGTATATGGGATGGGCCTGGGATGCCACACAGTGGGGTGCTACTGCTCTCTTTTAATTCCTTTTCTTTCTCTATTTCTTTTACTTATTTCGATTATTTTTTTGTTCCTTATTCCATTTCTATTTCATAACAAATCATTTATATATATATATATATATATATATATATATATATATATATATATATATATATATATATATATATATATATATATATAAATGGATTATATATATAAATACACGTTTATACGTATATACATATATATCTATATATATATATATATGGATATACACGCAAAATACCTATATATATACACACATATGCGTATATATTTATTATATCTCTATATATATATATCACTTTTATAATATTTACAAATACATTGGCATATACACATATATTATCTTGATAAAGAACAAAATGATGGTATCTAATAATAATAAATAATTTATATTTAATAACCACCACGATAGTATTATATAACTTCAGTAAAATAATAATAATAATAATAATAATAATAATAATAATAATAATAATAATAATAATAACAACACAATTCAATAACTATAATAATACTATTATTATTTAATAATCAACTCAATAGCTTAATAATAAATAATAATAATTGAAATGTAATAGGTCTACATAATGGTGTATATACCCTTCATGTACAGTCTGAAAATCACCTTTTAAATAAATAAATTAATAATAAAAAGTCATTACAAAATTCCGGGAAGGGGAGCTACAAATCTACCCACCTTAAAAATAATTTCGTCCTCGAAATTCTAACTCATAATTATGCCTACAATTCAAAAAAAAAACCACTATTATCACAATCTTCTCAATTTACTTCCTCAAAGTGGTATTCTCATTCTAGCCATTTTGTAACTACAAACCTCGAGGGCTTCTACCCACCTTTGGTCACACTACTCCTCAAAATTTAAAATCTTAAAATATTCCAACGGGTTGCTAACAACCCTACCAATAATGATCTAGGCAGGTGGTATCTATAGTCATCTCTTATTTATCGAGCAACCCAAAATTTAATCAAGCAACCAATTTACACAAGTAACTAAGAATACTGGTAAATTCTAGTAAGCATGACTATTCGTCGCTCTGAAATAGGAAGGTCATGAGAATAAAATAATCAAGAATAAATATGAAATTTCAAGAGCGGTAGAAAATATCCAAGGATACCGATAGAAAGAGTGTTTATGAACCTATAGTCTTATTCACTAGATTGGGCTACTCTAGTCTAGTCATTGACTAAATCTAAGAATCATTTGTTCTTTAGGAGAGCTTACACTCTGGAATACAAAAGTTCCAATCTCGGAATTCTAAACAAGGTTCCAAAATGGAATGGAGTTTGAGAAATCTAGATTGTGATCCTACTGGGTTCTCTATTTAGATATCAGTCGTTGGTTGGCTGATCCTTGGATTTCAATCTATGGATTGGACAAGATACCAAAACTCTTCCTACTAGATTAGGGTATCCTAGAATAGGTTTCTACCCAAGGGATTGCACTAGGTGCTAGTCAGGTTGGTTAGCTAGGTCCCTAAAGCTCAAAATATGACTTCAGTGACTTTGTGTTTAAGTAGCACAAGAGGCCTCTATCAAGTGGCACACTAGTGGCGTGTGCGTGGTGGGCTTCGAGTACGTCACGGCCATATATTTGGTCGAAGGAATTGAGTCAAGGTTGAGGCTCTAGTGGAAGTCAGGAAATGTACCGGCATTATGGTAAGGGTTGTAGCTAGTCCTTTTAACCTGATAATTGTAGCACAAAAATAGAGTACAAGGGGATGGGTTTGAGTGGGACATGATATATCTAGGTGAAGGTGGGCTCGTCTAGATCTTGCATATGAAGTTTGTTGGGAGATGACAGCTATTCTCGTGCTCCGAATACTAATGGCACGGCCGGGGGCACAAAATGATCTAAGTGGAAAGTGGGAGTCCAAGGGCACTAATTGTCATGCTAATGGATATTATTCTAATCAACTGGTAATCCTGGTATATCCTAGAATTGAGAAGGCTTGCAGTCTACCCACCTTAGAGGCTAAGATATGGTGGTAAGGTTCCTGTCACAGGGCTGATCGATGGTAGCTACACTTACGTGTACAACTATCATAGTCATGGGGATACTATGTATCTACCTATCAATTACGAGCTCTTGTCTTTCTAAATCAGTGAAAGACAAAACAAATAAGGAGTTCAAGAGAGGGGTCACCGAGTACGATTACGTGATCCAAAGGCGAAGGTATTATTTCAAGAGGGATTGCCAAAGCAGTCGCGGATGAGGTCCTAGATACATCTATATCTCATTCCACGTAGTGTAATTAAATGAAGAGCGAACCAAATGCATCATGGTTGATCAGACCGTAATACAATGATTCTGATTAGACAATATGTTAGCGGGCGTCCCCAATAAACATGTGTCTCAAATCAAGCTCGATAAAAGAGTAAGCTTGCAAAACTAGGCTGTGATAGCAGCATTGGTCAAGATAGTCAAAATATAAGTAGGCGAGACTTTTGGAAAGGAGGCACAAGTAATTCGAGTTTTGTGAGAATCAAAATCTAACTCGAGATTTGGTACACGAATAACAGAATCAGAAATTTTTAAACTAGTCTCTTACAACAAAGTAGAATTTAAAATAGGCAATTCTAATTTATGATATAAGATTTATATCTAATACAGCAAAAGAATATTAAATAGTTCATTAGAATTAATGCCTTGGTTCTAGGCAAGTCTAACTTACTAGTGAATAGTGGATCCATATTGGATCATAATATCATATCAAAAGTATCAGTGTATCTATAAAGATCTGGCAAGCAATCTAAGTTTAATAATTCTAAATTGTATGGCCTATTTAACAACCTTAGCTACCCAACGGTCAATTCGAACAAGGGACTCCTAGTCCTAGTCATTATCTTAAATCATTTTTAATCCTAGTTTGTGAATGAGCAATTTCTAGTCGCAGGCTCGTAATAGTACGACTAACGTACCATCACGAGTTCGCATGATTTGCGAAAACTGACCTGCATGGGCCACCACAAAAACTTGTCACGACCCGCACCCACTTTTCGGATACGAGACGTGTCCAAGCCAGCCTACGTCGCAGAGTCGGCGGTAGAACGCTGTCAAGCCCGCAAGAAAATAAATGCTCAAAAATAAACATTTGCTGCTCATTCACATTTCTAATTTATTACAACATTTACAACATTTAAAATTAAAGGAAATATAAGACTTTACAATTAATGAAAATGATACAACTATTTTCTATTTCTAGGTCGTCTTCAGCATACCCAAGTCTCCCAGTGCTAAGAATGATCGCGGCTAAACCTGAAAAATGTTGGTTATCCAGTCAGGATTGGAACAAGTACACAAACCGACGGCAATGCAAAACACAATAGAATTAACAAGACATGAAAATAGCATATGAGATATGAAAGCTGTAAGAAAACTGATGACATAGCACGAGAGAGAAATAAACAAGGAAAAACTAATAAAAGACATCTATCTAGGTGGTGTGAAATATCCTTTTCGACATGTGAACGGCTAGGGGTAAATCCGGCATCTACACGTGCCGTGTGCAGATGCTATTGTTCACGAATAGACATCTTGGGATATTTTCTGGGTAGTCCACATGTCTACTAAGATATTTCCCCTTCCGACTACTCCGTGTGACGAGCGTGTCAACAAGCAGCAAGATATATGTATAGACATGAAATGAAAAGACTACTATGAATCGGAAAGCAATCAGAAAGTGCACTTGCCTGAGGTCCTTAGCTGGAGAAACCAATACTGTACCACACAATGAGCCACAAATAATCAACACATGCAGAAGTCTTCGGATGCTGAAATAAATAGAACCAACGTTCTCAGAATAGTCAGATTAGCTAGGATTGCCTGTCCTTAAGTCCAATTCTGGACACAGGGGCAAAACGGTAATTTCGGGCAAAAACGATGTCCGCCGTTGGACCCGCTTTGCACCGAAAAGCGTGTCAAAGTCAACGGTCTCTAAAGTCGTCAAACTATATATCTACGGATCCAGTTTTCCGATACGAACCCAACCGTATGTCCAGAGTTGGATTCCGGTGGGCCGTGCACAAAATCGCCCGTTGAGTGGGACCGTGGGGCCCACAAAACGACGATTTTATCAACGGTCTCAGAATCGGACCAAACTTGGCATGTAGGACCAGAAAAACGATACGGTCCTGATGGCGCAAGTTTCGTCTCGATCTGACGAACGTGCACAAAGTAATTGGGAAATTTGCAACGTGCACGATACGGTGAATTTCGACGGATACGCATCAAATTCGTCGCGCACACGCGACCAATTTGAATTCCGTCAAAGCCCACACGACCACGAAGCCGTTACGCAGCTTTCGATGTCTTCGGTTCGCGACCACGTCGCCCGGTTTGGTGTGACGCACGTCGTGTGGATTGGTTTTCTAAATTTTTACAGTTTTAAAAGCAGGTTTTTCGTGAACTTTGGAAACGGATTTCTCGCTGAAAACTTAATGAAAGTGGAAACTACAAAAAAGTGTTTCGAAGCTGTATATGTGGTCTAAATTCGTGTTCAAAAAGTTTTCTAAGGTTTCTACTGGGTTGATGGGAAACAGCCTTCGAATACAGGTACCTAGAGCAATACGATGTCCTGTTTCGGGACTGTTTTTCCTCGATTTCGTATCGAATTTTCGACCAATCGATGGCTGTTACCTAAAAACTAAATGAACAAGTTTAAAGAGGGTTATATAGGGTGTGGACCTGCAAAGACGGTTCAGGATTTGATCATCCGAGGCAGCGAGAATCGTGCCGTGAAGACGGCGCTTTACTGGTGCTGTCGCTGCTGCAATTGTCGATCCTTCCTCCGCGCGCGCGCATCCGCACGGCCATGGCCGCGCGTGGCGGCGCCCAGGTTGGCGCGCGATGGTCCATGGTGGCCGCCCTGGCTGGAGGGTGGTGGTGCGGCGCGTTGGTTGTTAGGGTTTGGAGGATTTAGAGTTTTCTCTCGAATTCTCTCTCTCTCGTATCTATATACCCGCTGCTATGCGGAAATCCCAGGCTCGGGGCTGAGTTCCCTTAGCTGGGCTCGGGCTGAGCCCTAATTGGCTTTGGGGTTGAGCTGTGTGGGGCCATTTGTACTTGGCTGAGGGGGGGATCGGGTTTACTGTAGGAGCCAAGGGGCTCGATTTGCTGTTATACCCATGGGGTCGGGATGGGTTGTATATGGGATGGGCCTGGGATGCCACACAGTGGGGTGCTACTGCTCTCTTTTAATTCCTTTTCTTTCTCTATTTCTTTTACTTATTTCGATTATTTTTCTGTTCCTTATTCCATTTCTATTTCATAACAAATCATTTATATATATATATATATAAATGGATTATATATATAAATACACGTTTATACGTATATACATATATATCTATATATATATATATATATATATATATATATATATATATATATATATATATATGGATATACACGCAAAATACCTATATATATACACATATGCGTATATATTTATTATATCTCTATATATATATCACTTTTATAATATTTACAAATACATTGGCATATACACATATATTATCTTGATAAAGAACAAAATGATGGTATCTAATAATAATAAATAATTTATATTTAATAACCACCGCGATAGTATTATATAACTTCAGTAAATAATAATAATAATAATAATAATAATAATAATAATAATAATAATAATAATAATAACAACAACACAATTCAATAACTATAATAATACTATTATTATTTAATAATCAACTCAATAGCTTAATAATAAATAATAATAATTGAAATGTTATAGGTCTACATAATGGTGTATATACCCTTCATGTACAGTCTGAAAATCACCTTTTAAATAAATTAATTAATAATAAAAAGTCATTACAAAATTTCGGGAAGGGGAGCTACACTACGGTCAAAGATGACCACTAGCCCTAGTTTTTAGTAACATTCTATAACCTATATTTTCTTAAACAAATTTTAACTCTAGGGGTCGTGTCTCGCCTGTGCGCTGCTGGCTGCAGTGAATTCGTAGTCTCCATAATTCAAATAAATGGCGACAGTGCGCTGATGTCCTGCCATTATTGTAGAAGCATGGAATTTTAAAGCCAGAAATCCTATGTGCCAGACACTACATGCGCCAGAGCTCGGACAAATACTTCACAAACAAAACCAACAAATATAGACATTTGAAAGAAGACTTTTTACATATATAAAAGTCTATTACATGTCTAGAAAAGGTGGTACAAAAGATCCTAAGTCTACAGCCAGCAACCACCATGCGTCTTCAGTCAGGCGCAGCAGCCACCATGCGCCTTCAACCAGGCGCATCCCGCCATGCGCATCCAGCAGGGCGCATCCTTTCAGCAGCTCAGTTATGTGCATCCCCAGTTATGTGCATCCCTTCAGCAGCCCAGTTATGTGCCGCTCTTCCAGCCAGGCTCACCTGATAAGTGCTTCGACTAATAAAGCATTTAACCCTCTGGTTGGAACCAAGGAAGAGAAGAGCACCGCAAATCTGTGGCCAGGGGAGGCTTTGAAAGAGCCTCCAAAGGCGAAGGAAGACCGTGATCGAAACCGCGGCTAAAGGAGCAGCTTCCAAACCCACCAGAGTGGGCAACGCCCACTTTGAAGGAAGAAAGAGCCTAGCATCGCCATTCCGATCTACGGCTCTTCCGGAATAACGGAAATGAGGCCCGAGCATCCCTATCTTTGGATGCAACAGGCACCTTCCGCCTGCCTCGGAAGCCCTCGACTCCGTCTTTTGGATGTAACAGTCACCTTCAAGTGCATCAACGAAGAAACGGCGTTGCATCTTCACCCTCGGGAGCACTTCGTCAGCAGAGCGCACTCGAATACACAAGTTCATATCGGAAGTACGTGAGAGAACGAGAAGCAAACCCTCTCTCCATGCCACTATTTATAGACCGGGCAAATCAAACCCACGCGCCAAGTGGATGGCTCTCCGAATTTCGTGCAATAAATTTGCATTAAATGGATGAACCGGATGCCTCGAATTCAGCCAAACGGCTATTTAAAGCACTCGAAGAACGTAACAACCGCATCATTAAAGACGTATCAGATGCGCCGGCCAGATAGCGCATCACCCCGACGCGCCCTCCGACATCAAGCTCATCATACAGACGAGCCCTTCAGCGTCAAGCGCATCACAAAGACCAAGCGCTTCATAGGGGATGCGCCCCCGTGCGTCCCCACACGCCTAGTGGAACGTCAATCAACGCGCCCACTCAGCTGTCCATCGAATGTCACCAACATTAAATACTGAACTGACAGAGTTGGCAGCACACCTCCCAAAGTCTGAACAGTTGAAAGCTTTTTTAGAAGACGAAGCGTCGACAACGTCAGCATCATCATTACTTTACTCCGACGGCTACTGCCACGTGGCCACCCAACCATCCGCATGCGCCTCAAAGGCCATGCGCCTCAAACTTTTCACTGATCCCCAAAGACAGAGGGAAAGTCTCCATTTTGTTCGGCATGTGCCTCAAAAGCCATGCGCCTCAGACTGTTCTCTGATCCCGAAAGACAGGAGTAAAGTCACTACTGAAGCCTCGCATACGCCTCAAAAGCCATGCGCCCAGAATGGTTCGTGACTCCTAAAGGTTACGAGCCAGAGTCTCCTCATGCGCCCTATCCTAGGCGCATCCTACCAGATCACCCCTCCATCAAATCCGAGATCTTCGAGCCATGAGTCGACGACATATGTCCTTTGACTCAACTCACCCAAGATCTCAGCAACAGAAAGATCTTCTCCTCTGCTACGTGCCGGCTCACAACAGCAACATGAAGAAGTCTACCCTTCGATTAGGGCGCATCGTCCATGCGCCTCCATCAGCGATCACCATGTGGCGTCCCCACGTACCGGCACATCCTACATGCGCGCATGAGCAGCCAGCCTGCAAAACTATAAATAGAGGGATCATTTCCTTCTCACACACACACAGAATACACAGAGAACATACATACCACCAGAGAGGCAGATACAGACACTCAACGTCTTCCTCCTCTCAGCAAGCTCCAGCACCCAGAGCAATCCAAACCTTCAGAGAACCGATAACCGTCGTCAGCTCGTCAAAGGAGTCAACGCATTACCACTTACTCCATCGGCACAAGGGACCAAGATAAACAAAAGTGTACTCCTAGGACTACGTCTAAAGTCCTATATTGTAACACTATTCTGTTTGTATTGAAATTTGCAATAATACAATTTTAATGGCAAACAAGCTGGCGACTCTGCTGGGGACCTCTTTCTCCTCCACCGAGAAAGCTGTATCGCAAGCCGACGACGTGAAGGTGGGCTCCTCCCACAAGACGCTGGTCGTATGCCTCAATCAACAGGCGTATGAGGAGTTCATTTCTGAAGGAAGTGCGAGTCCTTCGAAGCGGCTGCCGAAGCCGAAGAAGACCCGCCGAGTCTGGGTGCGTAAGGTCGACGCCTCGGGCACCACTACCAAAGGGGATGCGCCAATCCAGTCTTCCCTTCCTGCTGATGTCCTCAACAACCAAGATGCGCCCACCGGTGCAGCGCATCTCTCGGGGAAGCGTGCAGCTAACCATATTCCCCAGCCATCTCCCTCTCAGGCGAGGAAGATGTGTCGACGGAGCAGGGGCGCAGCCAATGCCCCGTGCATCACCTCTGATGCGCCACTAAAAGTCTCTGTTTTTGACAGACTCACTCGCTGTAGTGGCGAGGAGAATTTGGATTCTGAGTACTACGCGCCCCAGCGACCTGGTACAAAGAAGTCCAAGGTAGCACGGGCCATGCGCCACAAACGTGCTATGCCAGCAGCAAGCCAGAAGCATGCGCTCACAATCATGCGCGCCGCTGATGGTAAGCTGTACAAGGTCGACTCAGGTGCTTCTGCGCCAGAAACGAGTCGACCTTCAAAGTCCTCGTCTCGTTTGGGCGCATCTATTGCGTGCACAACCAAGTTGAGTGAGGCAAATTCAGTGGTCTTGAACTCCCGCGCCTCCTCTGGTTGTGCATCTGAGGTCCGTTCAAGTCACTTCAGATGTTGTGGTTCCCCCACTACTGATCCGGATGCCTGTTTGGTATTAGATCAGGGGGCGCAGCACTCATCCGACCACCCCGGCGCTTAGCCTTGCCATGCGCCTGAAGGGGGTGTGAAGGCGGCACTCTCCTCCAACGATCTGCGTAACGTGATCACTCACAAGCGCCGATCAGGAGAGTCAACTGACAAGCACGATGTACCCCTCACGGGGTACATTTGTGCTGTCGTCACCATCAACTGCTGTTGTAAAACGGCAGTCCCACCAAGGCAGTCGGTGTTCCAGCGGCTACAATCATCGACACCCCTCCGACGTCGCCTCGGAAAGAAGGGGTCAACAGAAGAAGAACCAAGGGTTGCCTCATGCAACGTGGTCTCCAACTCCTCGTCAGTCCGAAAGACGACTGGCAATTCCTCGTCCTCATCCAAAAGCCAGCCGAGGAAAACCAAGGCAGCAGTCTCGTCCTTCGGTGTGTTCGAAGGCACTCGGAGGAGAAAGAAGATCTTGGAGGAGGCTGGGGGTAGTCAGACCCTTGTCGAGCCTTCTTTCGAAGACGAAGGTGCCCAAAGCACAGTTGAGGCGCATCTTCATCCTCGAGGCGAAGTCAGCCTCCTAGAAGACCCTCAAAACGAGAATATCCCCCAGGACATAGCTGGGGGTAGTCTAGCATCTGCGAACCTGGATTTCGGAGACGAGGAGGCCATTCAAGACGAAGCCGAAGGTAATCAGGCCCTTGCAGATGCGCCCGTCGGGAGTGATCTCCAGAACATGGCTGGGGGTGGCCAAGATGAGCCAGGAGAGGCAACTCCCCTACAAGAGTGCGAGGCCGAGAGTGAAGCCTCACCCCATCCGTCCACTCCCGGTCGCGTCATGACAGTAAATGTGACTGGGGCGGATATCGAGTCTGACGCGCCGCCACAAGACCTCGTCCAGCGCATAGACACATTAGAGGGAGGACTCAAAACCCTCTCTGCCTCTATGCAAACACTGACTCAGGCGGTGTTTGAGATACGGTCAGCCTTGACCAGAATACCTTCTACCGGTCCTGATCCTGGGGCCAATGGAGAATCGAGTATACCCCTTCAACGGGTATCCTCGGACACGGATCGCCGCGAGGCACCTCGGACGTCGGAGCCCTCAAATACTCAACTCCCGGGGTACCACCTTCCCCGACTCCCAGCTCCACAGAAGACGTGGTCGAGGTGATTAGGGACTTGCGGGAACGCTTTGAGTCCAAGACGAGGCAAGAAGAGCGCCAGAAGATGGGCATCCCCCAACCTTATCCCCTCGAGTAGAACAAGGTGGTTTATCCTCCAAAGTATAAACCACAAATACTGACACCGTACGACGGGAAAGACTCTCCGCGTCGCTACCCTGACGTACTTCCAGTCTCAGACGGGACATCTTCCGAAGGAGGACGCGCTCCTCACTAGCATATTCGTCGGAGCATTGAAGGGAGTGGCGTACGACTGGTACTGCAGCCTCCCCGACAATTCTATATCGTCCTTCGACGACCTGACGCACCTCTTTCTCGACCGTTTCTACGACGGCAGAAAGGACATGACAATGGCGTCCCTTATAGAAATACGCCAGAAGGAGAAGGAAACGGTTCGAGTGTTCATCGAACGCTTCCGACAGGCTTGCTTCAGACTACCTCCGGGCATGCCAGAACATGCGCTTCTCTCCTCCTGCAGCATGAACATGCTGCCTGCAGTTAAGCTCTGGCTGAAATCCACTCCTCCTCCCGACTGGAGTTCCTTGATCATTGAAGCAGAAGCCGCAGAGAAGAAGGCGGCCAACGCTCGTCTTCTGGATGTCAGTTTCCCTGCCTTTGAGGACAAGAGGAAGCGGTCTGCAGCCAACAACCCTGGACGAGAGACAAAGGGGAAACAGGCATTGACTGTCAATGCCTCAAAAGGTGCGTCAGCACCTACTCAGAAGCCTCCACTCGCGCCAAGGCCAAAGGAGGTCTATTCGTTCAATGACGAAGACACTCTACAACTCTTTGAGATACTGAAGCAGGATGACAAGATCAAGCTTCCGGACCCGAAGTGTCCCGACGAGGTTGGGAAAGTGGACAACCCGAGGTACTGTCACTACCATCGGTTTGTCGGACACCCAACCAAAGACTGCTATATCCTCAAGAATTACATCCAGCGCATGATCAATGCGGATGTAATTTCCGTCGACTACGAGGAGAAGACGGTGTCCGCCAATGTGGTATCACTCCAGTTCGGCACCTTGCCGCCAACTACCACACAAGATGGCGTCGTCCCCATTCCTAAGGCGACAATGGAGGTGGTTAACTTACCACCTACCCGTGACAACGTGAGTGGACTCATCCCACTCACCACATCTCATGGGGAGGTCCTATGGGTTCACCCCGACCTCGTCTCCGAGGTGACTCAACCGGAGGTACGCCCTATCTCCAAATCCAAAGGCAGGAAGATCAAGTCTTGCCGTACGGTCTCTTCTTCAACGGAAGAGGTACTTCCTGTCCAGACACGTTCACAACTGAACGTCCAACCCGACGAAGCTGCCGTCGAGGTGGTGCCCCCTGGCACCATCCCTGCTGCCCAGGAGGAGGGTCCATCTAAGCCCTCAGCAACCAATAAGCAGAAGCATGTGGAGGCTCGTTTCGACAGACCTCTACGAAAGGAGAATGCTTTGGGGCTAGCCAAGCCCCACAACTTCGACATACTGGCACTATTGGCCAGTACTTCTGCCCGCCTATCCTTGTTCGAGCTCCTGCGTCTTTCCAAAGACTCCCGAGAAGCTCTCTGTGAAGCTCTGAAGGATGCTGAATCCTTTCTCAGTCAGGTCAAGCAGCTTGAAGATCTCCCAACTACCTGTGCGCACTGTCATTGTGCGGATGAAGTTATCCCGAACATAACTTTCATCCAACAAGACATACTGCTCAAGCACCACCGACATAACCGGCCACTGTACTATACAGGGTATGTCGGTTCAGTTAAGGTGAGTCGGATTCAGATCGATCCGGGGTCTTCCCTCAGCATCATTCCGAAGGCGCTACTCTCAACACTGGGGATCCCGATGTACCGGCTGGCGCCCTCTAACACAACAATCAGTGGCTTCAACGCTAGTAAAAGCGAGCCGCTGGGCAAAATTCGGCTGAAGTGTCACATCGGTAATCTCAAAACCGAGGTGACCTGCTACGTGGTGGATGCCGAGGTCAACTACAACATCCTACTCGGTCGACCGTGGCTCCATGTGTACATGGTGGTGCCATCCACGCTCCACCAATGCATGAAGTACGTATCCACCAATGGCGTCATCCGGACGGAGTTCGCAGACATCGACCCTTTCAAAGGGATTAAAGCCTACTTCACCGACTCCGACTTGTAGAAGTCACCTGACGAGGAAGAAGCCAATGATGCTGATGACGAGGCAAAAACAGCAGCAGAGCCGGACGTGGAGCCTGAGGTCACTCCCGATGCCCCTTTGAAGATCGGACTCAAAGGCAAACCACCTCAGAGGTTGCCTCCCATGAGCATTAAGCTACTCGGGAAAGCACCTGCTGCTCCTGAAGCTCCCCTGAAGATACGCCTCAAGGGAAAGCCGCCTCAAACATTGGCTCCCCTTGTTGCAAAATTACAAGGGAAGGCACCAATCACCGGAGACGCAGTTGAGGCACCTCTGAAGGTGCGTCTCAAGGGCAAGCCGCCGCAGTCATCCAAGATACTTGAGAAGGCTCACATAACCCTCTCGGATCCTAAAATCAAAGCTGTGGTGGACTCTCCTGATCTAACCCCAGTGCTTACAGATGAGGAACTAGGCGAATACATCTCTGCTGATATAGATGCACCCTCCCTAGACAATGTAATCCCATGGGATAAAATCTCGTATTTCATTAATAATATAGTGTCTTTTAATTATTCATGTCTTCCACATTGGAATGCCATGTATACATTAGATAACGCTCTACGGTCGTTGCAAACACAAATAACGATCGTCCATCATGTAAATCGAGTAGTCCCGTCTCAAGGAGTCTGTTACATAGTCCCTCCACGAAGTCGAGACGAAGAATCCATCATCTTTGGCAAATTCGAGCGTCATCAAGACCTCCCGCCACTCGAGCCAGAGCCAGATACCGGCAGAATACAAGTCTATCGGTACACGGATACGGCAAAGCACATCATCCAAAAGATGGGCTACGACCTAAAAAGCAACAAAGGCCTGAACTACGGCAAGGGTCGACGTCTCCCTCTCTGGCTTCCAACACCTAAAGGAAAGCCGCAGGACTACTACAATCGGACTCGATGGGGGTAGGCTATGTCACGCCGCCATCAACTTCAGAGAGTTCGGACGCAGAGGAAGTAGAACATTCTCACTCCTTCGAAGCATCGACGTGGGATTCCGATACCAGCATCGGACCAGTCTTCAGGAAAGTGCTGTCAGCTAACATGACATCCGCACAACCTCAAGAAGATGAAGGCGAAGACCAAACGCCGGAACCCTTCGAAGAAGAACCCTGGGCTCAACGCCTAAGGGAACAATGGGAGTCTCGTTTTGAATTACGTGAACCTCCCACCGAAGACGAAGTCGAGCAGATCGACCTTGGGGACGAAGCTTCTTCCAAACCCATCTTCATCAGCAAAAGCCTAGAGGGAGAAGACCGAGAGTCTTTAATCTATCTTGCTAAAGAGTATATCGATGCCTTCGCCTGGAGCTATGAAGACATGCCGGGACTTGATCCCCAGATCGCGATGTATAGGCTGAACATCTTACCTGATGCCAAGCCTGTCAAACAACAACAGCGACGCTTCCGTCCGGACATCATGAACGCCATCGATCAGGAGGTGGATAAACTCTTGACTAGCGGCTTCATCCGTGAGGAACAACACCCAGATTGGGTAGCCAACGTCGTTCCCGTTACCAAGAAGAATGGGAAGATACGAGTCTGTATCGACTTCAGGGATCTCAACTCGGCTTGTCCGAAGGACGAATTCCCGCTTCCAATCACAGATGTGATGATCGACAACACATGTGGCTTTAAACGCATGTCTTTCATGGATGGATATTCAGGCTAAAATCAAATCAAGATGTTCCCTGATGACGCAAAACACACGTCATTCAGGACTCCGAAGGGTGTTTTCTGCTACATAGTGATGCCCTTCGGCTTGAAGAACGCCGGTACGACATACCAACGAGCTATGAGCACCATTTTCCGTCAACACCTTCGTAAGACAGTCGAATGCTATGTTGACGACATCGCAGTCAAGAGCCGTCTCAAAAGAGATCACCTGCAAGACCTCAAAACAGTCTTCGATCTCATGCGGGAGCACCAACTCAAGATGAACCCCGCTAAATCCTTCCTAGGGGTTTCTAGTGGAAAGTTCTTGGGCTTCGTTATCACGGCAAAAGGCATTCATGTTGACCCCGAGAAGACTAAAGCGATCCTCAACATGGACCCTCCGAAGAACCTTCGAGAACTTCGGGGCCTACAGGGACGTCTGGCATACATCCGAAGGTTCATAGCAAATCTTTTCGGCAAATGTCAACCCTTTACTCAGCTCATGAGGAAGGTAGTCTCTTACGTCTGGACAGAGGAATGCCAAAAGGCTTTCGACGACATCAAAGCCTACTTGACGAGCCCACCAGTCCTGGTGGCACCCGTCGCCGGCAAACCATTTCTCCTCTATGTCTGTGCCATGGATCATTCCCTCGGTGCTCTGCTAGCCCAGAACAGCGATTCAGGCTATGAGCAAGCAATCTACTACCTCAGTCAAATGCTCATCGGGGCCGAACACCGGTACAACCTCGTAGAGAAGGAGTGCTTGGCTTTGGTGTTCGCCATCCAGAAGACTCGTCATTATGTCTCGGGCCAGACAATACATGTCATCTCCCGGGTCAATCCACTCAGAGTCCTCATGACAAAGCCAGGATCATTGAACTTCCGGCTAGCTACATGGGCAATCCTGCTAACACCGTATAACATGGTGTTTGTGCCACAAAAAGCTGTTAAGGGTCAGGCCCTCGCCGACTTTTTAGCTACACACCCCATCCCAGAATCTTCAAGACTCTATGAAGACATCCCGGATGAGGTCCAAGAATCCAACGTCACCGAAGAAAACTTCGTCTGGCGAATGTTTTTCGATGGCGCTTCGAGAACAGGCCCCAAAGGCCAAATCATCGCAGGAGTGGGGGTGGTGCTAGTCTCCCCCGATCAGCTGGTCATCTAACGTGCTTACTCCCTTTCGAAGCCGTGCTCCAATAATGTTGCCGAGTACAACACACTCATTATGGGACTCCAGCTGGCACAACAGCTGGGGGTAGATCATCTGGTGGCCTACGGCGATTCAAAACTCATCGTAAACCAGATCAGAGGGCAATATGAAGTTCATCACGAAGATCTGATCCCTTACCATGAAGTTGCATTGAACATCATTTCAACCTTTACTGGGTTCTTCATCGAACGTGTACCCCGTCTACAAAACTTGGAGGCCGATGCTTTGGCTGGCCTCGCGGCCTCATTGGCAGCACCCCTCGGGACTCAACACTATATCACGGTAGTCGAAAGAGACTTGGTCTGTCCTAAAAACAACCTATGCTCACATATGGCCCACGCCATGCCGATAAATACTGGTGTTAATGTCCGAGACTGGAGGTTCCCGTTCATCGACTTCGCTGTCTACGGAATTCTCCCAGAGGATCCGAAAGAAGCCGTCTCAGTCAGGAGACACTCTCTTCGATTCTACTATGATACAGCCACTAAAATGTTGTACCGACGCTCCTACGATGGGCTCCTCCTTCGATGCATGAAGAAGCAGCCGAAGCCCTTCGAGAAGCTCATGACGGAACTTGCGGGGCTCATCAACCTGGGCCTAAGCTGCAGGACCGACTGCGGCGCATGGGCTACTACTGGCCAACCATGGCCGCTGATGCCGTCGACTACGCTAAGAAGTGCCATGCGTGCCAGCTTCACGCAGACTTCATTCACACACCGTCAGAACCTCTACATCCTACAGTCGCCTCCTGGCCCTTTGAAGCCTGGGGCATGGACATTGTAGGACCAATCACCCCTCCTTCATCGAGGGGACACTGCTTCATCCTAGCCATTACTGATTACTTCTCTAAATGGGCAGAAGCTGTCCCACTGGCAGAAGTGAAGAGCTCCAGGGTAATCAGCTTCATCAAACACCATGTCATCTACCGCTTCGGAGTACCCCGGCGGATCATTCATGAAAATGGTCCTCAGTTCATCAGCCACATTTTTAGCAGGTTCTGTGACAAGAATCGTATCCAAAACGTGGCCTCAACCGCCTACAATCCGGCAGCAAACGGATTAGCCGAGGCGTTCAAAAAGACTATCGTCAGGCTACTCAAAAAGGTCGTGTCATCCAATAAACGTGACTGGGACGAAAAGCTTGGCGAATGCCTTTGGGCCTATCGCACAACGGTACAGACCCAACAGGCAACACACCATTCTCTTTGGTCTACGGGAGTGAAGCGGTACTGCCTCTCGAGATCCAGATACCCTCACTCCGTGTAGCAATCACAAACAAACTCACAGAAGAGGACAATCAACGTCGTCGTCCGCGAGAATTGGAGGCACTTGATGAGAAGCGTCTCCTAGCTCAACAACGTATCGAACTCTACCAAGCCCGTATATCACAGGCTTTCAACAAGAAGGTCAAATAGAGGACTTTCCAAGTTGGCGACCTGGTTCTCGCAGTCAGGAGGCCGATGGTGTTAACCCACAAGACACCAGGAAAGTTCGAGCCCAAGTGGGAAGGACCTTTCATCATAGAGATGGTATACTCAAACGGTGCTTACCGCCTCGCCAAACCCAATGGGGACTTGTTTATGATGCCCATCAATGGCAAGTTCCTGAAGAAGTACTACTCTTGACATCTTTCAGACATGTGCTTCCATAAGGGGATTTATGGACCTAATCATCAAGGCTCACGTACAATCCCTTTCCACAAACTCATGCGCTTCCGGAACCCAGCTGTTTCGTGGCATCCTCCAGTAGAAGAACAACCACGTCCACATCACCTCTGAGTTGTTCCCCTGTGCCCTACAAAGCGGAACCTTACATTCCATAAGGCTACGCTATCCCGCATGTTTACCACGTCCACATTACCTCTGAGTAAACATCCCGTACAGACAACTCCCGTATTGCCGTACATTGATCATAGAACTTCCACGTCCACATTACCTCTGAATAGTTCTGCATATCCCCCAGAGTCATTCCTACCACGTCCATAACACCTCTGAGTAGGAAGATTCTATCGTCCGAACCCCCTATTTGCCACGTCCACATCACCTCTGAGCAAACATGGCGGTTCTTTCAAACTTATTATCTGTACCTAAAAACCAAGGTGTGCAAAAGATAATAGGTCCACACAAATCATCAAGTTCATGACAAGCAAAAATGAACACATCACAGAAAAGGGTATACTTCTTTATTTCTAAAAAGAGAGTAAAGGATTATAATATCCCCAGCAAGAGTTGTAAAAAAAACACAAAAATAAGAGACTGCGACCCCTAAGCATCCCCAGGGTTGGCCGAAAGCTCTTCAATACGACGCCTCAAGTTTGCCACCCGAGTCTCCACAGTTGCCAAGACCCGGTGTTCAGCTTCTTGACGCATCGCCTCTATGGCCTCAAGAGAGGTGTCCTTCTCATGCTTCTCATCCAGGTGCTGCCGCCGCTGAGCTAGGGCAAGAGCTCGGTGGGTGAAGGTTGCTTCCTCCTCCTTGAATGCCACGTGTTCAGCCTGGGCACGTTCGGCATCTAACAAAAGTCGGGCTCGCTGATCCTCAAGGCGGCGGATCTGGGCATCAATATCTGCGATATTGGCGTCCAACACAGCTCGCACCTTCACTGTCTCCTGCATAGACTGAGACAATCGCTCCACTGTAGCTTCAGTCTCAGCCACCTTGCGCTTCCAGACACTCACGGTAGCCTGGTAAGAAGACTCAATCTCGGCGATCAGCTTCCCCTTCTCCGTATCTATCAAGACGGAGAGGTCATTTCGCTGGATGCACTGAAATTCTGAGAGCCGCTGGTCCAGCTCAACCACCGAAGCCTCCAGAATCTCGGCCATATGATCATGGCCTTGGTGAAGACGGATCAGGTCGATATAAGGCACCGCCAGAGTTCTTGCCGTTGCAAAGCTCCCATTGGCGTCCATCACCATAGATACACCCCTCTGCAACATTTTATATACCCCCTCAACGATGAATTTCACATATTCGTCTGCATCCGCCAGTACCTGCAGCGTCATAGCAGGAGTCGGAGGAGCTGCTGTAGTTGGCGGACCGGAGAAAGATCCGCCGACCCCAACCTGCGAAACTGGAACCTCGACATCGTTAGGCTCTTCATCAACATGGGCTGGAATGCTAGCCTGAGGAGCCAAAGGAACAGAAGAAGTCGGGACAGGCGTCGAGATGGTACCCCAAGTGGAAGGAGCCACAGGGGGTTCTACACCCTTGTCCTTCCCAAGCTCGGAAGAACCACCGACATCAGTGGCCACCTCTTCAGCCCCCAATGTTCTATCAGCAGCCAGTACCTCCCCTGGCATAATGGGGAGATCAACACTTGTCTCCTGACCCACCTCAGGAGTCGGGGACGGTAGACGAATCTCTTCACCAAATCCCTCTACAGGGACAGGATCTGTCGCTACCTCCTGATCGGTAGCCACCTCAACTTCCGCGACTGAGGCTGGGGTAGGACTCGGCAGTGCTGCAGCCGACCCCCTTCATCAAAACAATGAGGGGAATCAACCCTCTCCTCTGTTCCAACCATACCTGTCGCCCCCGCAACAGACTCTTGCAACTTTGGAGCGACGTCATCCGAAGACGACGAACTCCACTCCGCTTCATCACCAGGAAGCCCCGTGTCTGTTGGACCCTCGGCGTCCAAGGCCCACGCTGCGGCCTTCATCTTCTCGGAAGCTGCTGCATCCTCAGCTTCCCTTCTGACATAATCTGGGGATGCTGGAATCTCTACAACAACATCCTCGGGGTTCTCCTCCATGGGAGACACTATAGTCGGTGGAATACGCACTTCAGATGAGCCCGCCATCTCCTTTGGCCTGCTCCCGCCAGATTTTGGAGTACGGGGCCTTCTTTTTAGCGGCTCCTACAAAAAAAAGGGGGGGAAGCATTGAAAGCTGAACTTAAAACCAGACCATGCAGGACATTCTTACCTCTGCAGACGCTGAGTCCGAGGACACCGTCGGTGACGATGCCTTCTTCTGCTTCTTCGATGCAGGAGAGCCGACCTTTGTATCTGTACGCCTTTTCGATTGATCGGCCGAGGGTTTTGCCTGACCCCCGGTAGATACGGCAGGGGTGCCTCGATAACCCGCCTCGGGCGGACGGTACGATCGAGCCTTCGCCAAAGTGTCTACGGCCGCCGCTAAATGGGTGCCTGCAATAAAACTGGTCTCCCTATCATATCCGGCGGGCGCGACAGCCATAACACAGTAAAATTTGGCGGCTGAGTAAAGAATCGGCGGCCGCGGATTCTGGACAGGGAGCGTAAAGCGAGCTCCGGTACACCCGGCATTGTAATAATGCCAAGCTCGTGCACCATCTAGCAAACTTCCAGCGTACCCCAAGGTGATACTGGGATTATCCAACATCGATTGAGCGTATCCGAATTGCCGTGCAAAGCGGCTCGGCAAATACGACTCCAGGTAACACTGGTTCCTGTTCCGATACACCAGATGGGACGGCCGGATACTTTACAACCAGCAAAATCCCCATGGAGACAGAGTGGTGGCATCTTCACCCGAGTCCATCAAATCTTCGTTGGCCTCAAAATCGGAAAAGACATGACCAACTTTGGTGATCTCCCATCCCTGAAGGTGGGATAAAACTTTCCTGCAAACAGGAACACCAGTGTGCGACCAACTCCTCTGGTAGAAACGCCGGAGGAATGCATCTCCGGACCTGTGGTCTTCCTCCGAACTCGGGCTCATCACATTGGGATGGTGTAAAATTAACCATCCCATCAAATAATGAAACGGCAGTTCGGCACGCGGGAAGTTGTTGTTTCTGCCTCGCTCATGAACCACATCTCCCACAAACTCTCGTAGACCCCGCAGTAGGTTACACACCATTGCGGGGAGTAAAGCTAAAGGTCGGCCAAAGGCCAACTTCACAGCCGGCAGAATTAAGTTCTGGGTCACCCTCTCTACAGAGCCAGACCCGCCTGAGAAGACATAGTCCCGGAGCCAAACCATGAGGTACGCGACTAATACTGCTTTTGGCGACATCCGATAGGTGAGATGCCAGAAACAGCTATAAGAGCGTTCATCCGACTGCCGGTCCTCATTCTCCCAGGGATTCTTCTCGCCTAACCTTCTCATTTCGGAAAGCACCTCGTTACGAGAAAGTGCCGGCGGAGTAGAAAAATGGAAGGGATCCTCTTTGTCTTGCCTAAAGACGTAATCTCTCCAAGCGGTCACATGAGGCTGTGACCCGCTCTTATCCTTCTTCTGTATATAGTAGTGATGACTCGCCAATTCCTTGAAGACGTCCATCATCTCCTCAGCTTTGTCCCCCAGGAGTGAAGAAGGTCCCGGTATGGGTATCAAACATCTCCAAGAGCGCAAGGAACATGTGCCTGTTAATGTCTACGCCTGCCTGAGTTGCACGGATCGCGGCGGTCAGCTCAATCTCTCGGAGCTCAGTTTGAAACTACGACAGAATCCAATGTGTCAGTTTGTCCCATTTGGAAACATAATGACACCAACCCTCTACCCGAAAGTCTCCCTTTGGGTATGATTGTTCCATCAACAGCATGCGTCTCGCAAAATTCAAGGCACCAAAGGCAAATGTATTGACGGAAACATCACTGTAAATACTCCCGGGACGAAGAGTTCGCCAGGTGAAAGAAGTCCCAGACCGTACGGCGGCCAAAGTATCCCTTTGATCAGAAGAAGAATCGATTCTGATGATGCCTGCTACCGCTCCCCCCTGAGATGGAGTAACATCCCAGGACATCCTCCTCTTGGAAGCAAGACGACAGAAAGCCGACAAAGGCCACTAACGTTCGAGATGCTTGACAGTCATATGCACTCCCCTTGCTGTAAAGAACCAGTCTCCTTTGACCTTCAGCACCTTTGCTTCAGTAGAAGTAAGGCGGTCCCCGAACAGGAACTCAGGCTTTAAGAAGGTCACTTTATCGGAGGTGGCAGATTTCAGAATGCCATGTTACATCATCCGTTTGAGGAACCCATGATGTTGTTCCCGGATTTGAATCATTCTTTCGGGATGCTGATCCAGCATAATAGCAGCTTGAGCAGGGTTTATCGCCTCTTTATCGTAATCTACTCCCATCTGGCAGAGGGCAGCATCCAGAAGCACTTCGTACAAGAGTGGGACAGTCATCGACACTGGCAAAGATTCAAGGATGTTAGAAACAACAAAAGGGTCGGAGCCTCATTCTCATCAAAAGCGCATAAAACTCAAGCGCGTCTAAAAAAGTAAGCTTCAGCGCATCATCAGGGTCTAAGCCCATGCGCGTCAGCGGTAGAGCCTCGGCGCATCATCAGGGTCTAAACCCATGCGCGTCAGCGGTAGAGCCTCAGCGCATCATCAAGGTTTAAACCCATGCGCGTCAGCGGTAGAGCCTCAGCGCATCATCAGAGTCTAAACCCATGCGCGTCAGCGGTAGAGCCTCGGCGCATCATCAGGGTCTAAACCCATACGCGTCAGCGGTAGAGCCTCGGCGCATCATCAGGGTTTAGACCCATGCGCGTCGGCGGAAAAGGTCTCAGCACATCATCAGGACTCAAAGTCCACATACGTTGGCAAATGAGAATGGTAGAGGACGATGAAGCTCACCAACTACGGCCGGCCGAACTTCGACAGGCGGGCGAGGAACGTCACCCGCGACAGCCTCTACAGGCTCCTTCTCTTTCCCCTTTCCCTTGCCAGCACCGCCGCGAGGAGTCTTAGGAGCCATTCTCTTGAAGAAGAAAGTTAGGGTTTTGAAGAAGAAACTCTAAAAAAGCAAAGGAAGAACTCTCTTTCTCTTCATCTCATGCCTATTTATAGGCACGGCCGCACGCGTGAACCGATGAAAGGTGACCTCAGTCGTCGCCTCGGGTCCTGTAAAAAGATAACAGCAAATAAAACCAAAAGATCATCATTAATGTTTTCGGTTACCGAGACGTTATCATTTGCATTTACTGAGAGGAGCATGCGCCCGAACAAGCATGCGCCCGAACAGACATGCGCCCGAACAGTCATGTGCTCCAATAGTCATGCGCCTTGACCACCATGCTTCTTATTCAAAGTATTACAAAACTTATCTAAAAGTTTTGAAAACTTTGAAGGGGGTCTTGTAGAAGCATGGAATTTTAGAGCCAGAAATCCTATGCGCCAGACACTACATGCGCCAGAGCTCGGATAAATACTTCACAAACAAAACCAACAAATATAGACATTTGAAAGAAGACTTTTTACATATATAAAAGTCTATTACATGTCTAGAAAAGGTGGTACAAAAGATCCTAAGTCTACAACCTGCAACCACCATGCGCCTTCAGTCAGGCGCAGCAGCCACCATGCGCCTTCAACCAGGCGCATCCCGCCATGCGCATCCAGCAGGGCGCATCCTTTCAGCAGCTCAGTTATGTGCATCCCCAGCTATGTGCATTCCTTCAGCAGCCCAGTTATGTGCCGCTCTTCCAGCCAGGCTCACCTGATAAGTGCTTCGACTAATGAAGCATTTAACCCTCTGGCTGGAACCAAGGAAGAGAAGAGCACCACAAATCTGTGGCCAAGGGAGGCTTCGAAAGAGCCTCTAAAGGCGAAGGAAGACCGTGATCGAAACCACGGCTAAAGGAGCAGCTTCCAAACCCACCAGAGTGGGCAACGCCCACTTTGAAGGAAGAAAGAGCCTAGCACCGCCATTCCGATCTATGGCTCTTCCGGAATAACGGAAACGAGGCCCGAGCATCCCTATCATTGGATACAACAGGCACCTTCCGCCTGCCTCAGAAGCCCTCGACTCCGTCTTTTGGATGTAACAGTCACCTTCAAGTGCATCAACGAAGAAATAGCGCCGCATCTTCACCCTCAGGAGCACTTCGTCAGCAGAGCGCACTCGAATACACAAGTTCATATCGGAAGTACGTGAGAGAACGAGAAGCAAACCCTCTCTCCATGCCACTATTTATAGGCCGGGCAAATCAAACCCACGCGCCAAGTGGATGGCTCTCCGAATTCCGTACAATGAATTTGCATTAAATGGATGAACCGGACGCCTCGAATTCAGCCAAACGGCTATTTAAAGCACTCGAAGAACGTAACAACCGCATCATTAAAGAAGTATCAGATGCACCGGCCAGATAGCGGATCACCCCGATGCGCCCTCCGATATCAAGCGCATCATACAGATGCGTCCCTCAGCGTCAAGCGCATCACAAAGACCAAGCACTTCATAGGGGATGCGCCCCCGTACGTCCCCACACGCCTAGTGGAACGTCAATCAACGTGCCCACTCCGCTGTCCATCGAATGTCACCAACATTAAATGCTGAACTGACAGAGTTGGCAGCACACCTCCTAAAGTCTGAACTGTTGACAGCTTTTTCAGAAGATGAAGCGTCGGCAACGTCAGCATCATCATTACTTTACTCCGACGGCTACTGCCACGTGGACACCCAACCATCCGCATGCGCCTCAAAGGCCATGCGCCTCAGACTTTTCACTGATCCCTAAAGACAGAAGAAAAGTCTCCATTTTGCTCGGCATGTGCCTCAAAAGCCATGCGCCCGAGACTGCTCTCTGATCCCGAAAGACAGGAGTAAAGTCAATACTGAAGCCTCGCATACGCCTCAAAAGCCATGCGCCCAGAATGGTTCGTGACTCCTAAAGGTTACGAGCCAGAGTCTCCTCATGCGCCCTATCCTAGGCGCATCCTACCAGATCACCCCCCCCCATCAAATCCGAGATCTTCGAGCCATGAGTCGATGACACGTGTCCTTTGACTCAACTCACCCAAGATCTCAGCAACAGAAAGATCTTCTCCTCTGCTACGTGCCGGCTCACAACAGCAACATGAAGAAGTCTATCCTTCGATTAGGGCGCATCGTCCATGTGCCTCCATCAGCGATCACCACGTGGCGTCCCCACGCACCGGTGCATCCTATATGCGTACATGAGCAGCCAGCCTGCAAAACTATAAATAGAGGGACCATTTCCTTCTCACACACACACAGAATACACAGAGAACATACATACCACCAGAGAGACAGATACAGACACTCAACGTCTTCCTCCTCTCAGCAAGCTCCATCACCCAGAGCAATCCAAACCTTCAGAGAACCGATAACCATCGTCAGCTCGTCAACGGAGTCAACGCATTATCACTCACTCCATCGGCACAAGGGACCCAGATAAACAAAAGTGTACTCCTAGGACTACGTCTAAAGTCCTATATTGTAACACTGTTCTGTTTGTATTGAAATTTGTAATAATACAATTTTAATGGCAAACAATTATGAGTTAACTAACATTCCTTTAACTATTATTTGTAAAAATTCCTGAGCTTCTAGATATTCACACAGGTTGACTATGAGATAAAGCGTAGGTATCTATCGATCACAACCCTTAAAATAAACGATAAACTGGGAGGAAATAACTGAAGACAAAGAAATACAAACATTCTAACTATTCCATGTGTATTCAAGCCTTTGAGGAAAACTTGAATCGAACTAACTCGAGGCCCATATATGGATAACCTATAAAAATAATAATTCTTAGGGCAAAATAAGAACTGAATAGGCAATCCGGACTAAGTTATGAGGATGATATCTAAAGAGGAAAGGAGAAGAAATTGCACAATTTATCAAGGTTAGATCATTAATTCTAGGAAGCCTTGTCTCACCAAGTGAATAATCTTTCCATATTGAATCCTATCGTCATATCAAGAGGAAATAGTGTACCTATAGGAATCTGACAAACTATCAAAATTAATAACTCCTCATCTAAATTGCATGGCCTAGACTACCCATCGGTAAATTTGTATAAGGGACTCCTAGTCCTAGTCATTCTCTTAAATTAACTTAATCCTAATTCGTGAATGAGCATTTTTTAGTCGCAGGCTCGCAATAGTACAACTAACTTAGGTACTATCACGAGTTCGTATGATTTACGAAAACAGACATGCATGGGCCACCACAAAAACTTGTCATGACCCGATATAATAACTCTAAAAATCTAAATAAAACTCATTATCTAATCCTAGGGTATGGTCCATTCCTAGGAGTATGTATATAGGTCTATATATGTATAGATACATATATAGAGAGAGAGGGGTAATTTCATTTAACAATGAAATAATAAAATACCAATAATAATAAATAATAATCCTAATAACATTAATAATAGACTGATAGTCATTATTGGTGGATATAGTCATGCACACTACTTATCTGGCTCCAGAAGATCATACAAAATTTGCAAAATATTATTTAATAATAATAATACCTATAATGTACATGTAACAGATATTTAGAAAATAATTGCCAAATTCTAAAAATATATACAAATTATTTGCGTTTACCAAGCATGTCTACAAGGCCGTATTTGGTCCCACAACATGCCTACATGGGCTTGGATTCTATTTGGGCCCAATCTGGACAGATTTGGTACAACCGGGTTCCCTAAAACTCAATAATATAATTAATAAACAAATAAAATCTTCGATAAGGGTTTAGTCACAACTTGGCCTGGTTTTCCTAGTTAGGACATCACTATGGCTCGGCCTTCCCTACCAGGGCTAATACACTAGTCAAAGCACGCCTTTACACTATCCGTGCCACGATTTCTAGTCATCTTGTACTTTAAAACTCCACCATGGCTAAAATTATCTACCGTAATAATTAACTAAATAATTATTTATAAATTCTAAAAATCACCATTTCATTTAAAAAAATAAATAAAAATATATTGTCAAAATTTCGGAAAGAGGGGCTACAGCTTAGCGACGGACTTGACGTAGCGACGGAAGTCGTGTCCGTCGCTAAGTTGACGCAAACTTTGGCGACACATTTTCGCGTGTTTCCCGCCAATTACTAACAGATGTGCGACTATATTTAGCGACGACAGTTACCTCCATCGCTAGATTACCGACGGACAAGCGACTCCTTGTTGACACTTGTGGACAATAAAAAATAATTGATATTTTACTTTGTAATTGGACGGGAATCCGTCACGATTTTATCGCTCAGTCGTCGCTATTAGCGATGGAAAATTTTGTCGCTAATGTTTCGTTGCCAAAACCCTATTTTTTGTAGTAAAAAGATAGCAGGGGTGCTAAGGTTGTTTGGCTAGAGGTAGTGGGGTGCTAAGGTTGTTCGGCTAGCGGGAACGGACAAATGTAGCAAGGTGCTACGGTTATTCGGCTAGTAGAAACGAGCTAAGGTGAAGATTGTTGGGTTGTATCTTGTCACTCCCGTTTTCCGTTATACGTAATCTAGTGTGCGTATACGAATTTTGACCCATATTTTATTTACTGTATTTTCGTATTTCTTTACGGCTTGCCTTAATGTATCTTGACTAGGGTTGACCTTGGGTTGGGTTGGTCCAACTTGACTTGCTTTTGGATGGCTTGGTTTGGTTTATTTTGATGGTTGGTTCAACATGTTGAACCATCCCCCTCTCTTTTATAAAACCTAACCACCCCTTTCTCTCTCTTCATTACTTCCATTCATTTCTTCACCTTCTTCTCTATTACTATCCCACCAACCTAGAGAGCTTAGGAAAGTGTAATATTGCATCATGATGGATCTTAGATTTTATTGTTCTATTATCTTTCCCTCTTGATTCTAAGCCTCTTTAGAACTTGGAGTTCTTGGGTTAGATGAAGGGATCTTTGTAGATCTAAGTTTGTGCTATTTCCAGTTTTCTTGGATTTTGATCTCTCAAATTTTATTATTTTCATGTTTTGATTGTTCTATATTGTGGAGAATTCAAATTCCCTTAAAATGGACCTTTGAAAACCCGGATTTCGAGTTATTTTGAGAGATTTATGGACTTTGGAATTTCGTGAGTTCCATGGCCATCTTTTTCGGATTTTTGGAGAAGATGAGCAGTTTGGCCGCATGTAGTCCGGCGGACCACTTTGGTCCTGCGGACCGCATGAGTCTGGCCGCATGAGCCTTTGGCCGCATGCAGTCCCCATGACCGCATGAGTCCTACGGACCGCATGAGTCTGTGGACCTCATGCATGCATCCTTGACCGCATGAACCCCTTGACCGCATGAGTCCTGCGGACCGTATGCATGCAACCTTAACCGCATGAACCCCTTGACCGTATGAGTCTGCGGACCGCATGCATGCATCCTTGACCGCATGAACCCCTCAACCGCATGAGTCCTGCGGACCGCATACATGAATCCTTGGCCGCATGTATTCTTGGTCGCATGCAGTCCTACGGACCGCATGTTTGGGCCACATGTAATCTTGGCCGCATGCAGTCCTGCGGACCACATGTTTGGGCCGCATTTATTCCCTGGCCGCATGAGTCCTTGGCCGCATGCTTCCTTGGCCCCCATGCCCTTGTCATTTGCATGTTCTTTTATTATTATACTATTTTACGTTTTAAATTGCTTACATCTTGTACTCAGCCTAACTTGTAACTACCCGATTTAATGATTGTGAATCTTGGACATAATTTGTCTTAGTTGAACCATGATCACGGCATGATCACATGAACACGATATAACAACATGACATGATAATTTTTAAATAGTGACCCATCGTGGTGCACTCTTGACAAGCAGCCTTGACATGATAATTCTTGATAGTGGTCCGTCGTGACGCACTCTTGACATGATAAGTAATCTTGATAGTGGCCCGCCGTGGCACACTCTTGACAAGTAATCTTGATAAGTAAGTCTAGCATGTAATATTGAATGTTGTTGCGACGACTATCTTGACATGCTGAATAATAACTCGTCTTGACACCGTGGGTGATTGTTCTTGAATGTACTTATATAAGCTACCAGTCTCGTCTCGCATCATGTCTAGGACTTGCATCCCCGGTTACCACGGTCAGGGATTCATGCTGAATCTAATTAGGTTAATTACTAAATTGATCAAAGTAGCTGATATAGAGAGATGTTTCCAGTTACAGGTGATCCTGTTATCTGGGCGTCTTGAGTGGACTTGTAGCCTGCCGTCGAGTAGGGTACATTTCCAGTCCACTTTCGTATGGGGCACTTCTTGAAACAAGTAATATGCACACTTTCATTTGTTGCAGTCCAAGTCACCTAATAATTCTTGATAACTCTTACATGAATCTTGCCTGGATAACCTGGATAGCTGCAGGGCTTGTGACTGCCGGAACATCTCATTGCATCTTGCTAGTAATTAGGCTTGTGATAACCCTAGTTAGTTAAATTATCAAGTCGTACTATTTGCTTGGCCGTGAATATTGGATGGAGTCCAATCCTGTCTAGTCTTGTCTAGATCCAGTACATGGTGTAAAACCCCTAAAATTTTTTTATTTTTTTATTATTTAAAAAGACATAAAAAATGAATTTATACAATTTATGATTTTTTATTAGTAGAAATGACCCTAGCCATTGTTGAGTTTTTGAGCACTAGACGACCATGACTTTTAGCACGGAAGTTGTAGCAGTGTGCCTTGACTAGTATATTAGCCATGCTAGGGGAAGCCTAGCCATGGTGATGTCCAAACTAGGAAAACCAGGCCAAGTTGTGAATTAACTTATTTAAATATTTTAATAAGATATTATTTTATATATTGATTGTAGATGACCCGGTTGGGCCAAACCAGTCTGAACTAGGCCCGGACCAAATTTAAGCCCAGGTAGGCATGTGGTGGGACCAAGGTGGCCATGCACTACAAGAAATATGTACAAAAAATCTGCTATCATACGTATTACATAGCGTTTTCATAAATGCTATGTCATCGGCAGCTATCTTAGGTTCCACCCATACGATAGCGTTTTTCTAAAATGCTACGACAGGTTCAGATACAATAGCAATATCTGAATGCCTTAATTTTCTTTATTATGGCACATCCGTTTTATGTTAAAAACTTGATGACAATTCATATTTTGTGCTATGATAGGACGTTCAACAATAGCAATTTTTTATTGTTTTAAAATATTTTGTTATAGCGTTAATTAATTATTTCACGGCTAAAGTTTCGTGCTATAATATATGATTATAACAGTTTTTTTTTTGCTATTAAACGTATTTTCATTCAATAAGAACCTGTTTTACGTATCTATTGTAATATTAGAGAACCTGTTTCACATTGATATAAATAAGAACCTGTTTTACACAAATAAGATCATTCATAACACAAGTCTAAAACCAATCCAACATACATAACACAAGTCTAGAGTTTCATTCAACATACATAACATTGGTTTGAATCCAAAATACATAAGACAAGTCATAAGTTCATAAGCCTAGCTAGTCTAAATCTAATTTAAACTAGCTAACTCGGACCAAAGTTTGTTCATTCCCCTGCAAAAAAAGCAACAAGGTCTTACATCAGTTAAGCAATGAAACATCAGATTGAAAACTAAAACACAAGCATTACACTAATTAAAACACTTACCAAGTTTCTTAAAATCAAAAGATGACCAATTTATCCATTGGCCATGCGATAGACGAACCAAGTGCATCTCTCATAAACTCGATATCATCTGTTGTTCTCCAAACCGCTGCATCATCTACCTTCACTATATCTACCCAAACTCTAGCTGCATTAGGCCCCAAGCGAACAAAGTGTACCTTTTGCTCTGGGTCGGTTGAATGCACACGCCCTTCAGCAACAACCCGCTTCCTTCCGCTAATGTCCATCAACTTGCACTTTTGATTTTCCTTGATAACTTCAGCTCCATGTTTACGCTGCCAGTTAACATAAACCAATTAATACACACAGTAATAAGCAGAACCAACTTCAGATCATATTTACAAAAATTTACCGGAGATCTTCGGATAGGGGATTGTGAGGCTAGTTGAGATTTCCTTACAGGAGATTTTGGACCTGTTGTCGGAGCCTTCTCAGCAGGAGGTTTTGGAAAAGTTGCTGCAGATTTTGTACCTGTTGCTCGAGATGTCTCTATATGAGATGTAGAACTTGTTCCAGCAGATTTTTGACCTGTTGATGCTGATTTTCCTCCTGATGTTTTATCAGATGATGCAGGATTCTGAAGAGAAGATTTCTGACCTGTTGCATCTGTTGTGTTCTCAAATACAACTTTGATGGCAGGCCATGCCACGAAAGACATTAAACAGTCCTCAAGATATGTCTTGTCCATCGTAGGCCTCCATATGAATGTATCAGGTTGATGTATGACATCCACAAATACTTTAACTGCCTTTGGTCCGAGTGGAAGTCCATTAACCAATGCTTTTGGTTCTTGTGTTTGCCAACGTCCTTCAGCAACAACCAAATCATCTGCAGACAAATCCAATAGTTTGCACTTGTTTGCAGAATTTGTCCTTGGGCCCTGTCAAACACATTCAGCTAACAATCACATAATCCTACTCATCAATGACCAATTCAGTTTGCTATTAGTCTGACAAATGAACCTTACCAGTGGTGCAATGTCTTCTTGTTGGAGCCCCTGTTCTAGGTTAACACACTTAGAGGCAGGCCACGCAATCATCTGTCCAACAGCTTCCTCAATTGTGAACATGTTAGTCGCAGGTCTCCAAAGGAATGCTTCTGGTACAGTAGCACTGTCAACCAAGACTTTAACATCCATAGGGCCTAAGCGACTCTCATTCACCAAGTCTTTTGGATCAGAAGAAATAATACGCCCCTCAGCAACGTTTGCATCAGTACCACCCCAATCAATCAAGACACACTTAGGTTGTGATCTTTTGTTCACACTCTAGAAAATGTTTAGAATATAAATTATCAGATCGTAAAGTAAGAACGAAAGCATTGATATTATATGAAAGCCTTACTCTTGCAGCCGAGTTTTCACCAACTTCAGGTTCTTGTCTCTATTTTAAACAAGGACAAATGTCAAAATTATATATCAATTCAGTGGCTCAACGTATTTATTGAGAATTATCTTACCTGGTTTTTCATTTTGGTAATTTCATCTTGTAACTCATTGACTTTTTGTTGGAGATGAACTTGTTTCTCTTCCATTTCAGTCATACACTTGTGCTTCACTTGGAAACAAGCTAATTTGGTCTTACTCATGTTCCTACCCATTGCCCTCATTCGACCAGGATTGTCGGGTCCTAAAAGTTGGCTAAGTGTATCTCGTCCTTTATTCGTTGCAAAAGATGGACCATCACTATTAACCATCTCAGCTGCCTTTTTCTACAAATCATAAAATGCAGATTCCAAAGGCTAAAATGTAACAGAACATGACATCTTAAAAACTCAAATCAAAATCATTTCAAGTCCAATTAAGAACTTACAATTTTCTCAGCCGCATTTGTATTCACTGGTGTACCATCTTTTTTGGTACGCGACTTGACCCAAACCCTTAGCCTTGTCACTTCAGCTGGGTCTTCACTACTAATTTTCTGAGGAGAGAAAATATAAGAGGTGTATAAAAAGGACTTTGAATATGCTGATCATAATAAAAGAACATAACTTTAGGCTTACCATCTCTTCTGCTAGTTTAACCATTCCTTTACGACTACAAGTGTGCGGAATCTGTTTGCGCCTTCTTTCCTTATAGCTATCACTCAGAGCCTAATAGATGAATGTTACTATGTAATCTTCTATCTACTAAAACACTTACCAATTAATTCCAAATGAATACCTTAAATGCTTGGCTTGTTTTGAGCTTCACAAATTTACGCCAATCAATTGGAGAAACATTCTTAGGTCTCAGATTCATCCTCTGTTGGTTGTTCTTTGCTTCATTAATCTGGAAAACTAGGCGCGATTTAGATGACCTCCACAAACATCCTATCTGCTTAAGCACTGCACTCTTTTGGTAATCTTCATCTAATTCAAACCTTGCCTGAACTCATATGCAAAACAAAACAGTAAATTACAGAAATAATCTGATTATGGCACTTTCTAAGAAGTCAGTTTAAAGATGTAACCTGAACAGATTTCTAAAGAAGTGTCTTGACTTCTTCATCGAGTTTTTTCCAACTTTCAAGTGTAACAGGAACGTGTTCCCGTACCAGTGGACCTAAGTATGAAGACAACTTAATTGACCCAGGACCATAAGGTTCTCCTATGAAAGTGAAGTCAACTCGCACTCTGGTATTTGGGTCCTTGGCGATGTCTTTCATCCTTGTCGGTCCTCGCTGTCTCTTACGCTTAGGTTCAACCTCACGTTCATGCTCTTCAGATAACTCAAACTCACCTTCAGGCTCTTCTTCATCTACACCTTTTTCACCATCTTCAGCTGTAGATGTCCTTACATTCTCAGCTTCAGTCTCTTCCTCAGCCAAAGGTTGCGGGTCTTGCTGGTCTTCTGAAAGCTGAACATCTTCTAATAGGAGTTGTGGTTGTACATGTTCTTCTACTTGGGTTTGTGGTTCTGCTTCTGGTTCAATATGACCCAAAAATTCTGGTTCATCATCCGATTGACCCTCTTTCCTTTTCGGTTTCCTTCCTCGCTTCTTCTTTCCACCTCTCATTTTAATTCACCTGAAACAAATGACAGAAACGAGTTAATTCACATTTATGGAAGCAAAACAAGAAAACATCAATTAAGCACACAATGACCAATCACACATCAGACACAACAAACAAACAAGGAAGAAACTAAAAATAATCAAAAACCTAAATTTCACACATATATGCCTTCACAATCAGTTCGGGCATTTTCAGCATCATCCATGTCAACATCCATGTCAACACTTGATGGCAGTAGCCCAATGTCAGCATTTCCTTCTTGAAAATCTTCCTTACTGTATCTTCTTGCCGGACCTCTCATAACAACATACCAACTTGATGATTCGTTTTTCCTTGAATAAAACACTTGCTTTGCTTGAGAGGCTAAGATATAAGGATCCCTTTAAAAAGAGACTTGACTATGATTTAGGTTGACAAGTGTGAAACCATCTTCTATCTTCACTCCATTACCCATTACTGCCCATTGACACCGGAATAGAGGAACGTAAAAAACATTATAATCCAACAAGATAATGTCAGTTACTCTGCCGTAGAATGACACCAAATCAACCACTTGTGAAGTGTCTTTCGCACTAGATCTGCAGATTGCAGTAGCCTCATAGAAAACCCCACTATTCTGACTTTTTCTATCTACTGATCTTGTGTGGAACCGTTGACCATTCACTATATAACCTGAATACGACCGTGCAGAAGTACGTGGACCATATGCCAACCACTTAAGTGTTTCTCCATGTTCTTTTGAATCAAAAGGTATCTAACAAATAAAAACAACAAGTCAGACACCAATAGACATATACATACCATTATAACATAAAAATCAGAGAAGATAAAACTAGCCTTTTCTTTTAGCCAATTTGCAAAATTCTGAGTATGCATACTCCATAACGTAGATACATCACGTCTACATCTTCCATTTGAGTCTTGCAGAAACTGTAGATGCTCACTTGTACAAGATTTTGAAATAAAAAGGTTTCAATTTGTTGATCATTAAAAGAAATGAGTAATCAACTAGAAAACTGTGGAACTTACTCTACATAAGGGTCGACGACAGCCATGTTTTGGATGACAGCAAGATGGGCTATTCTCTTCTCTACTTCAGTAAGAGTAATTGAAATGCCTGCGGATATTGGCCGACCCTCTAGGATTGAGTTGTTATCATACTCAGTGTTTCTATCTTGTTTTTCTTGAACATTTGTTGTCTTCTTCAAAAATTCACTACAAAACTGGATGCACTCTTCAGCAAGATAAGACTCAGCAATACAACCTTCTGGTCTTGCAGGATTTCTTACAAAATCTTTTAGAACTTTCATATACCTGACAATTGTGAAAACGGAAAGATCAACAAAACTGTCAAATGCAAAATTTTCGTAAAAATCATATAAAATACAAGTATTACCTCTCAAATGGATACATCTATCTAAAATGGACTGGTCCACCAAGACGAGCTTCCCTTCCTAGATGTACCGTCAAATGCACCATGATATTAAAGAAACTTGGAGGAAAAAATCTTTCAAACATGCAGAGAGTTTCAACAATCTCAGCTTCCATAACCAAAATCTGCTCTTGGTCAATAACTCGCTGACACAAGTGGTTGAAGAATGCACATAAGTGAACAATTGCTACCCTAGGACCTTTAGGTAGTAAACCTCTAAGTGCTATTGGAAGAAGTTGCTGCATTAACACGTGATAATCGTGTGATTTCAAACCTGTGACCTTACAGTCATCTAATGATACGCCTCTGGATATGTTAGAACAATACCCATCAGGTCCCTTAAAGTCAAATAGACGCCTACAGAAGATTTTCTTCTCTGCCTTAGACAAATTCCAAGGTGCTGCGGGAAGGTATGTTCTTTTTCCTTGGGTGTTAGGGTGCAAATCTTTTCTAATACCAAGATCTTCCAGATCTTTACGAGCTTGAAGGCCATCCTTCGATTTCCCACAATACAACAATGTAGATACAATACTTGCAGCAATATTTCTCTCCACATGCATTACATCTAAGTTATGCCTAACCGGTAGTTCCTAACCAACACATATACAATAAATAAAACAAAGTTAAACAACGCTTAATTGATGGAATCTGAAAAAAACTAAAAGAAACAAATGACAGAATAACATACCTCCCAATAAGGTAGCTTGAAAAAGATGGACCTTTTCTTCCATCTTGATAACTCTTCTTCATCTACGTTTTCTTCTTCCTCTTCTTCCTCCTCTGATTCGCTGGATAAATCATCACTATCAGAGCCTAACCCAGAACAATCTGTCCTTTTTCTCTTACTTGCAGATTGTTTAAAATTTCTAAAGTCGTTTTTGAAATTTTTCAGGTTTTGAGAAATTTCACGACCAGATAGAATTCTTCCCTTTCTCCCTTGTTCTGCTTTTCCATCAAACCAAGATTTCTTTCCCCTATAACTATGCGTTGGTGGCAGACCCTTTCTATGACACATGTAGACATGTTTTCTGCTGAACTTCAACCACTTACTATCTGTATTTTTCCCACAGATAGGACAACCCATTTTACCCTTTACTTTGCAGCCTGCAAGATTCCCATACGCAAGAAAATCACTAATCGTCCAAAGCAGCATTGCCTTAAGAGTAAAAGTCGATTTACTAAAGGCGCCATATGCTAACTCTCCATTGTTCCACAGATGGTTGAGATCTTCTATGAGGGGTTCTAAGTACACATCAATACTATTACCCGGCTGTTGTGGACCAGGAATCAACAATGTTAGCATGATGTTCTCCTTCTTCATGCATAAATCAGGTGGCAGATTATAGTTTACTAGCAAAACAGGCCAGCAACTATACCTTGTATTCTTCATGTTGAATGGATTAAAACCATCTGTGGAGAGGCCAAGCCTCACGTTCCTTTCTTCAGCTGCAAAGGAAGGGTATTTGTCATTCATCTGATCCCATGTGACCGAATCCACAGGGTGCCGAAGTTTTCCATCGCTACTTTTGTTACAAAAATGCCACCTTAAATTCTTAGCCATTTCCTCAGACCTAAACATTCTTTTCAGCCGTGGGACTATTGGAAAGTACCGTAATACTTTTTGTGGTACACCTTTCTTTACTTGACCAGTGTACATGTTAGTCTTCCATCTTGAAGCCTTGTATTTTGGACAATTATCGAGCTTCTTGTACTTCTTTCTGAATAGGCAGCAGTCGTTGACACATGCATGAATCTTCTCATATCCCATATCAAATGATTTCAGAAATTTCTTCACCTCGTACAGTAATGTGTGCAACACATTATCCTCTGGCAACATATCCGGCAATGTCTCTAACAGATCATTGAAGCTCTTGTCAGACCAGCCATTCTGTGTCTTAAGTCTGAAAAGTGATACAAAAGCCGAAAGCCTGCTATGGTTTACACAACTTGGATATAATGGTGTTTCAGCATCTGCAATCTTTGCAAGAAACTAATCTTCTTTCTTGTCCTCACCCTCTGCAATTTCACCCAATTGACCCTTACTAGCTAACTCTTCATCCAAAAAATCAGCAGCTTGATATAAACCAAGAATCTCATCATTCCAATGACTTAATTTACTTTCACCTTCAACGCCTGAGTTCAGTTCTCCATGATGGTACCAATCAGACCGCATCTTATAAGCCTCATCCATTCCCCTAGTAACAAGATGATCAACTACAACTCTACCTGAGTGTCGATCTATATTACGACAGTCAATACAAGGGCATACAATCATATCAGCGTCTCCCAAAGCCGCAGCCACAGCTCGCACAAAATTTGTAGCACCTCTCTCATAACCAGGATCAGCTCTTCATTGCAGAATTTAAGTTAAAAAAAGAAGAAGAAATAAAGTCTCCAAACCCCTACTGAAACCTAACCTATATAATTAAATTTTTACCTGCAAAGATGCACCCATGCCTTGTCCACCATTATATGATATAACTTTAATCTAAACCTTTAGTACCATAAGCGCCATATCAGATATAATGATAGAGTATTCCACAACACAAAATTATTCAATATTCAGACCATTTAACAAATAACTCAACTGCTTATAATTACTCAAGCAAAAAAATTCAAACTCAGTCCAGATCTGTTTAATATATCAAACATATCTCACCATTTTTAAAACCAATAAAACTAAAAGCACGAAACCTAATAAACAACAACAACAACAATATACAAAAATTCAAGACATCAATTAACAGCCTAAGTAATGTAGAAAGATGGTACTAACCTGTCGTGTGATAAGAGCCAAAGAAAAGCTTCAAATTCCCATAATTGCACTTAGCAGTACTTGCAAAAGAAAATTACATAATGAGTCTAAGGTTATGCAAACGTAAAGAACAAATGAAGCTAGAATCCAAAATACAGAAAAGATGCATCGCAAGTTTCATATAACAGATTAAGCTATACTCAAAAAATCTGAATTTCCTAAACCAAACAAGTTCATCTCTAATCAGACAGTAACATAAGTATTGGTGTATCCAATTGTTTGAATTTAACAACACAACAAAATGAATATGCATCGCAAGTATCAGACAACAGATTGTTCATTCTATTTATCTATGGCTACAGCTAAATCAATTCCCAAAAACTTTAATGTCAAAATAGAACATTCTTCGCAAATAACATACGCATGCAAAAAAGAAGAAAATTAATTTCGAATCAATACTAAAATCGAGAACTATGAAATTAAAACAAAAATCAAATGCATGAAAGCTATGAAATCGAGAACTATGAAATCGAAACAAAACTATGAAATCGAAACAAAACTATGAAATCGAAACAAAATCAAATGCATGATACAAAACTCTACAATTGGAACTTATAAACCTACAAAACCTAAACAATTGTTATTTAGATTCACGAAAGCTCGAAGGAAGGAAGAAAAACATGCCTTCGACAGGGATGGGCGAAATTAGGGCCGACGACAGTGTCAGTGGTCTCGACGACCTTCACGGCGGCGTCGGTTACTCTAATTGACGGTGTCGGCGACTCTAATCGGCGGTGTCAGCGACCTTCACGGCGAATTCGTCCAGTGTGGTGAGTTTTAGGGTTTTTCGAAAAAAGAGGGAAACTGAAAGAGGAAATAAAAGAAACCTGAAATAAAAGAGGAAAAGTGTTTTTTTGGTTAAGTGTTTGGCGGTATAAGTGTTTTTAGGTTCCCGCTTAATGAAACTCTATCTTAGCGTTTATCAAATGCTATTATAAAGTAACCAAAATATCAAACTTATTTTTTATAGCAGTTCAGCAAAACGTGCTATTACGTTATGCTATCAATGTGCATTTTTTTTTGTAGTGATGTAGACATATTTTATGTACGCAGAAATATTTCCTAAATTATTTTAAAATTTTATGTACAAATTCTAATTATTTAATTATGTGTACAATTATTGGTATTTTTATTATAAATAATATTTTACAAAATTGTACAATTTTTTGGACCCAAATAAGGGTGTGTGGAAAAGTTCACCCATTGGGAGATTTTATTATTTTATTATTATTAAATTTATTTTGTGGAGATTAAATAAACATATTCATTCTATTATTATGATTATTGAGACTGATTTAATTGAATATATATATATATATATATATATATATATATATATATATATATATATATATATATATATATATATATATATATATATATATATTAAATATATATATATATATATATATATATATATATATATATATTTATATTTATATTATATGTAGATGTGTTTAAATATATTAAATAATTGGATAGATGATATTAAATTGTTATGTTGATTTTTTTTTATATAGATTATACATATATAGATATAGATTTATATATTTAAAATATTTTGATTTGAAAAGGAAGGAAAAGAAAAAATAAATAAACAAATAAGCTATTTCTCGTGAGATCAGCAGATCTCGCGAGTTGGCCTTTCACATTAACCCACGACCAAGGGCCCCAACCTCAGGTGTACATATATACACCAACAAACAACACCAACAAACAACACCAACGACAACAACACCACCAACGACAACAACCACAACAACATTTAAACCCTAACCCTAAACTTTGCCTTCCTCGACGCAGTCGACCGGGTGACCCCTCGGCCAGGGAACACCGTCGTGCACGGCCACAGGTCGGCCAGGGCTGCCGCAGATGCGCGCAGGTGGCCGCAAAGGACAGAAACGACAGCAGCAACAGTAGCCTGTGCTTCCGACTTCGCGAGCAGGTAACTCCTTCATCTTCGCATCGTTTTTCGTTCCGTAAAATCCTACGCATAGGTAACCTAACCTTGTTCAACTGCCTTCCAATAGATTTGGTTGGATCGCAGTGTATGCATCGTAAATCAAGCCTATAATTGCCGAAAAACCTGTTCGAAATTGAACAATTTTGCAGTTATAGACCTCATGTTGGGAATCAAATTTTTGTCAAAACAGCGATCGACTGGAAAGCCTAATTAAAGACACTCATAGACAACCTATAGGGCTTTAAAACGCTTTTTGAAGTTTCTAATTTCATCCACTGTGCACCAAGAAAACCGATGTTCAAATTCCAGAAAAATAGTTTTCAAAATAATTAAAAAAATTTAAAGAAAACCTTCGATACGACGTGCGTCCTGCCAAACCGGGCGACATGGTCACAAACCGAAAGCATCGAAAGGTGCATATCGACTTCGCGGACGTATGAGCTTTGACGGAATTCAAATTGGTTGCGTGTACGCGACGAACTTGACGCGTATCCGTCAAAATTCACCGTTTCGACCTCTTTGTAAATTTTCTAATTACTTTGTGCACGTTCGTCGAATCGAAACAAAACTTGTGCCAGTAGAACCGTATCATTTTTTATATTCTGAGAAGGTCGACCGAAACGATATTTTGGCGGGCCCGCGACCTACTCTAACGGGCGATTTTGTGCACGGCTCACCGAAATCCAACTTTGGACATACGGTTGGGTTCATCTCCTCAAACTAGACCCATAGACAAGTAGTTTGACGACTTTAGAGATCGTAAGTTCTGACACGCATTTTGGTGCAAAACGGGTCCAACGGCAGACATCGTTTTGACCCAAAATTACGATTTTACCCCTGTTCCAAAATTTGACTTTTGGACAGGCGTTTCCTAGGTATATCTTTTATTCCAAACTCATTTGTGATGTTTTTTATAGCATCCCGAGTCATCTGCGGGATTTGGCTTTTCTTGATTCGTTTATTTGACGGTTCGAGCTACTGGATCATTTCTTTTTGCACATAACCTCAAGCAAGATACCTTGCCATTATATTCTGCTTATTTACTATCATTTAGCATGCTGATTTAGTTTTATTTTCTTACTTTTTGTCATTTTTTTTTTGCCTTGATATATTTTATTTAACTGTTTAGCTTTGTTCCTATTACTTTAATATTATGCATCGACTTAAAGTTAAGAAGACTACCCTATGTTGTGATGCATTCATTGGCCTTGACACATGTGCTACATGAATCACGAGTCTTATATAAGTCTCGGACTTGCCGAGTTGGTTGGCCACGATACGTGAGGACGTGCGTTAGGAAATGACTGCTAATAGAGTTGCATGCTAGAAGACTTAGGAGTTATGAGTTGGCATTTGGCGAGAAGAACTTGATTGAAAGTTGACTACCACCCTATCTATCATAGAATTGCTCGCTACTGAGGAATGATAGGTAGACTATGTAGTACCCCGCTCCGCGAAGGCACTAGATAGACAGAAAGATCGGATTGCTTGCTCTACAACAGAAGACGATTGATATGGGTGAGTGGAGGAAGTCTCATTTGCTGATTCGCTTACGCCTAATAAGAATCTGAGTTTTTGATTGATTGCTGTTGTTAATAACAAGATAGTAAATTGTTGAGTATGCTTTAAGAGTGTCACGCCCCAGTTCCAAATAATCGGATCGGGAACACGTGGCATGCCAGCTGTACGATCAGACATAGTTAACCCAATTTAATGGACTATGACTAGTCGTAGTACGCTGAAGTAAGACTAATAATATTAACAACACAGGCAGGTAAAATCTAGTCTCATCCATGAAACAAATAATAGATAACTGCAAAGAGAGTCCCCAGAGTCACAATAAATGTCAAAAGAAAGACCAAACACTGAACAGTACATCTGGAATGAAATAAAATGGAAAGTAGGAAATAACTGAATACAGGAAATGAACCCACATCAGAAGATAAAGCTAGCCTCCAAAGGATCAAGGCTGTGGCTCCACCTCAAGGTCGTCGTCTAATCCAGCTACTCCGTAATCAGTCGGGTAGGAATCCTCGTCAAGCTCTGGAAAAGATACCAGGTCCTCAGAGGGACATAACAAGTACACAGGAAATATGACATGCAAGATAATACTGAGCAGTAAAGTAAAAGTAACTAAATAAAAATGCTACTAAGTAATTCCTTAACCAAACAAGGACAGGAAATACGTAGTACACAATTAAAGGTGTTCTAACCATCTAAGTGTAAATGCATTTTGAGATATCTCTAGTGGCACATGAGAGGGGGAGAAGAAGAAGAAACGTCCACCAAGCGTTCTACGGTTTGAGAACGAGGGGCTACGAGCATCCAGCGTACATTGGAAACAGACTTCTCATACACCACTAGTAGACTCTCCCCACCCAATGAATACCTGTACCGTATACACGATACAAATAATATGCAAGACGGCAATATACATATAATGTAACTAACCACTGCTACAACTCAAGATCACATGTTAATGGCCAATCAACACAAAATCTCTGCACTCAACTCACTCATATGTGATGCGTGTCTGAGATGTGTCAAGTTATACTAACTATTGACAGGGTAGTCATAAATGGTGACGAGTGCACACAACTGTAATAAATGGTCAAATGTAATACTGCGTAGTAAAGTCAAGCAAGGTGTACTTGCCTGTGTCCAAGAGCTGAAAGTCCGAGTCTGGTATCGAGTCCAAGTTCCGAGAAACGAATAATCCTACAATAACATTAACCCTAATTCAATACTAATTAACCAAATTAAACTATACATTTAATTGATAATTAATCGATAATTATTATTCAAACCATTACTACTAGCTAATCATTACTAATAAATATGAATAATATCATACAATAATAATTATGAAGCACTTATTATTATACTTTTATATTCTGAAATTATTAATACAATTAATAATTTAATAATTAATAAATTACTTACAACTAATTAGTTAAACAATTAAGAAACACATGCATTCACAAATTCCCATTAATTATAAATACTAATTAATAAATAATGGCAAGTCTAAATTTGGTTAGAAAACACTTTTCCATGAAATCCCACTGGAAATAATATTTTTAATATTATTTACCTAATTTATAAGTAATTAAAAACATTTAACTACTAATATATAGAAATTACCAATTTAGCTATCATAAATAGAATTAAATGTTAAAAATTCACTAATAAATTGGGAAAAATCATAAATCACAGAAAATAACATTTCTAACAGTGACTATACATTTATGAGCATTACCAATAATAATTTATAATTATTATAAATTAAAACTAGTATCGAACTAATTACATAATCAAATATATTTAACTCTGGTTTAATGCCAAATAAATACTAAACATAATTATTCTATTTTGAAAATTTTACAGTAAATAGGTATAATTATTATCTACAAGTTTTGTATAACACTCATTAATTAATTCTTAATGAATTAATTAATAAAAATCCAAAACAGTGTAAATAAACAGTCATTTAGAATCAGTAATTCACAGTTTAAAATATAAATAAAATATCTAAACTATTTATTAAATCTTGAAAATTTAACAGTAATTAGTTTACATAATTACCTACAATTTATGTATAGATCAAATTGAGTGATTCCTAATGGATTAAATTCAAAAAATCAAAACAGAATATATAATTCTGTGGAAATTTACACAAAAACTGCTTCATTGACATCAGTTAAAATACTTAATAAATACGAATAATTTGTATAAAAATCTGATACAATTAATATAGAATCTATACTAATGTCTCTAATCAATGGACTAATAATTTAGGTACAAATTACTATCAATTAATCATTAATTAATTAATCACACAGCCATAATCCCACAAAATAATTAATTCACAGTCATTAATTAATTCAAATAAAATCATAATAATTCATAATAAATTCTCTACAATTTATTACAGAATCTACACTTAATTAACAATCATAAAACATTAATAATACTAATTAAAATCATTAATTCTTCCTTAATCAAATCATTAATCAATGAATAAAACGGGAAATTATATAGAAATTAGGGTTCTAAGTTGCAAGGGGGATATCCACGTGACAAAGCCACGTAGAGGCTCGAGATCGTACCTGCCGACTGCAGGGAGTCGGGGCTACGCTACGATGGTGATGGCGCCGCCGGAGATGGCCTGAACGCCGAGGACGAGGTGATCTCTTCGCTGAACGCACGCCGGCCGAGATAGGAGGGAAGGGGAGTTCTCGGGTAGCCGAAAAATGGAGGGGGAAGAAGTGGTGGTGTGGCCGAAAAGTGGAGGGGAAAGAGGGGTTGTGTGGCCGAAAAAAATGAAAGGAAGGAGAGGTTATCATTTGGTTACAAGAGATCCATACTTTGTGGAAACCAAAATTCATGTGGTAGAGAATGGGTTAAGGTTGGTTAAGAAATTAATTAGCATTCTAAGTATACATAAACATGTAAATTCATTCTTAATTAAAATAGAGACTAAAATAGATTAGGGTTTGGTTTAAGGATTAAGGTCTAAGAAAAACCAGGGGCAAACACACAACCCAATATATAGTCACACATATAAATAATTCCTATATATAATTATAGAAAAACAATTAAATCATGCAATATTATTTAATAAATAAAATTTTGAAAATTAAGGGGTTTTACATTCTCCCCAACTTATTAAAATTTCGTCCTCGAAATTGAAACAAGCTAGGGTAAAAGAATCACACAATCACAATTCTAATTCTAGGCAATTTACAAACTAAATTAAGCAGAATCTAGAGAGCATTTATTAACAGAATTTAGTCATACCAGACGCCTCACGAAGGTATGGAAAACGCTCCAGAATAGAATCTTCCCGCTCCCAAGTCGATTCGCCCGGAGAATGGTGTTTCCACGCAACTCGGACTAGTCGAATGGTCTTCCCCTTCAACACTTTCTCTCTGCGGTCTAGGATCTCCACAGGCTGCTCCTCGTAGGACAAGGTCGGTCCCACGGTGATCTCTGAATGATCAAGTATGTGGTTAGGGTCTGCCACATACTTCCTCAACTGGGAGACATGAAATACATCATGGACGCCTTCCAATGACTGCGGAAGTGCCAATCTGTATGCAACCTCGCCAACTTTCTCCAACACATCGAATGGTCCGATGTACCTTGGGCTGAGCTTTCCTCTGACTCCAAATCTGATCGTACCTCTAGTCGGGGAGATTCTCAAGAACACATGATCTCCTTCCTTGAACTCAAGAGGTCGCCTATGAGTGTCTGCCCACTGTTTCTGCCGGTCCTGTGCTGCTCGTAGATGTCCCTGAATCTTCTTGACTGTATCTACTGTACGAGTCACCAACTCTGGTCCCAATATCTGTCTCTCGCCTACATCACCCCAACATGCTGGCGATCGACACTTCCTTCCGTACAATGCTTCAAAAGGGGCCATCTGGATACTTGCCTGGTAGCTATTGTTGTAAGAGAATTCTACCAAGTGCAAGTGATCCTCCCAGGATCCACCAAAATCCAACATGCAAGCTCTCAACATGTCCTCCAACGTCTGAATGGTACGCTCTGACTGCCCGTCCGTCTGAGGGTGATAAGCTGTGCTGAACTTCAGTCTTGTGCCCAGACTTTCCTGCATGCTCTTCCAGAAGTACGATGTGAATCTTGTATCTCGATCAGAGACTATACTGACTGGTACTCCATGTAATCGCACTATCTCCTTCATATATAAGTCTGCCAATACCTCTGTAGATTGCCCCACTCGAAATGGTATGAAATGAGCAGACTTCGATAATCTGTCCATAATCACCCAAACTGCATCTCGTCCAGCTGGGCTCCTCGGAAATCCCGTAACGAAATCCATAGTGATGTGCTCCCACTTCCACTCAGGTATCGGAAGCGGTTGCAACAATCCTGCGGATCTCTGATGTTCAGCTTTGACTTGCTGACACACCAAACACTTCGCCACGAAACGTGCTATCTCACGTTTCATTCCATGCCACCAGTAGTGCTGTCTCAGGTCCCTGTACATCTTCGTACCTCCTGGATGAATAGAATAAATCGAGCTATGAGCCTCTGCCATCAGCTCCTGCCTGATCTCCCCATTAGAAACATAGAGGCGATCACCACACCTCAAGGTCCCGTCTTCGTGAATCCTCAATCCAGTCTGCAGTCCCTGCTCTGTCCTCTGTCGAAGCCTCTGATATCTGGCATCTGTGGGTAAAGTCGCCTTGATCCTCTCTACTAATGAAGACTGAACCTGAATATTCATCATCTGCGCAACTCCTCCAGGCCTAACAACTTCAATGCCCATCTTCTCCAAATCGTATAGCAACTCCTTTTGTGATGTCAAGAAGTGCGCCATAGGTTTCCGGCTCAATGCATCTGCTACTGAATTAGCCTTCCCTGGATGGTACTGTAACTCTATATCAAAATCTGCCATCAACTCAAGCCAACGCCTCTGCCTCAAATTTAAATCTTTCTGAGTAAAGACATACTTGAGGCTCTTATGATCTGTATATACCTCCACCGTTTCTCCATACAAATAATGTCTCCAAAGCTTCAGGGCAAATATCACCGCCGCAAGCTCTAAGTCGTGCGTGGGATAATTCTTCTCATGGGTCCTCAACTGCCGAGAACCATATGCCACTACCTTCCCATGTTGCATCAAGACGCATCCTAATCCCTTCCCGGATGCATCGCTATAGATGACAAAACCTCCTGGTCCTGATGGAATGGTCAAAACTGGTGCAGTAGTAAGGCGCCTCTTCAATTCATCAAAGGCAGCTTGGCATTCTTCCGTCCAGTCGAACTTCTGATCCTTGCGGGTCAACTTGGTCATGGGCTCCGCAATCCTTGCAAAATTCTCTACGAACCTCCGGTAATATCCGGCAAGCCCTAGAAAACTTCGTATCTCTAAAACATCGGTTGGAGTTGGCCACGACTCCACTGCTGATATCTTCGTCGGATCCACTTCTATGCCTTTCCCTGAGATAACATGTCCAAGAAATGAAACATGATCTAGCAAAAATTCACACTTACTCAGCTTCGCATATAACTTCTGATGCCTCAAGACCTCCAGCACCTTCCTCAAGTGATCCTCATGCTCTTCATGGTTCTTTGAATACACCAAAATGTCGTCGATAAATACTACGACAAATTTGTCAAGATATTCATGGAATACTCTGTTCATTAAATTCATGAACACAGCAGGTGCATTAGTCAAACCAAAGGGCATTACTAAGAACTCATAATGACCATACCGAGTCCTGAATGCCGTCTTCTGGATGTCTTCTCTCCGAACCTTCACTTGATGGTATCCCGATCTCAGATCAATCTTCGAGAATACCTGGGCTCCTGTCAGCTGGTCAAATAGATCATCAATTCTGGGCAGGGGATACTTGTTCTTGATTGTCACAGCATTAAGAGCCCTATAATCAATGCACATGCGAACTGTTCTATCTTTCTTTGGCACAAACAAGACCGGGGCTCCCCATGGTGACGCACTTGGTCTGATAAATCCTTTGTCTTGCAACTCCTGCAACTGTACCTTCATTTCATCCAGCTCCTTCTTCGCCAATCGATAGACATTTGAAGAGATTGGTGCCGCTCCTGGTATGAGCTCAATGGTGAACTTAACCTCTCTGTCGGGTGGTAGTCCCGGCAGATCATCAGGAAAGACATCAGAAAACTCATCAATGATCGGTGGCGGGGCCACCTCCATCGCCATGCAGGCTCCCTGATACTGAGAGACTCCCTTCTCAATGCTTCCTCTCTGGAATTCAAACTCCGGCTGGCCTGGCGGTCTAAATATAGCACAACCCTTGTGGCAGTCCAATATCGCATGATATTGACTAAGCCAATCCATACCCAGCACTACGTCATAAGTTGGCATAGGAAATACCAAAAGTCGAGCTCTCATCTCCCTGCCACAAATAACTACCGAACAGGCTCTACATGAACTATTTACAGGTACTAAACCCCCACCAGTAATAATATTCCAACTCTTAGGCATAGTAGAAGTAGCTATCCTATGCACAGCTACAAATCTAGATGATATGAAAGACAGGGTAGCACCAGAATCAAATAATACTATAGCAGGCAATGAACCTACTAAGATAGTACCTGTGATAGCCTCTCCTACTGCTTCTTCCTCTCCCTGGGTGAGAGCGAAGATCTGACCCTGCTTCTTATTTCCTGCCTGCTGCTTGGCCTTCTCAAACTGTGCTGACTGGGAAGGGAGTATAGGTCCTCTCTGCTGACCTCCTGATGCTGGTGGCTTCTGTCCTCCTGCTGGCACAATAGCTCCCCGAACCGGGCAATCTCGAGCCTGATGCTGACCCGAACCACAGGCTAAGCAAGTACCCAGTCTCCTTCTGCACTCTCTCTCCAAGTGACCCTTCTTGCCACAGTAATGACAAGTTGGGAGCTCCTTCGACTGATAGGGTCCAGTCCTCTGATGCTGCTGATGTCCCATAGGTCGCCGAATAGGACCTCCTTGCTGCGTCTTCTGCTGTACTTGCTGGCTCCTCTGCTGGTGTTGCCTCCCCTTGACAATTGACTCTTGGATTCTGGCCTCCGTCAGCACCTCAGAATAAGAGACTCGGGACTGAGTGCTGGTAAATTGTTGTAACTCCTGTCTCAGTCCGTTGTGGAACCTCTTAGCTTTCTCCAGATCGGTGGGGATCAGCACCTCCCCATATTTGCTGAGACGACTAAACTCCGAGTCGTACTCATCCACTGTCTTGTTTCCCTGCTCCAGGTGCAGGAACTGGTTGTATAAAGCATTCTTCACAGTAGCAGGAAAGTACTTCTTATCAAAGAACTCCAGAAACTGTTCCCACGACTGACGGGTACCCAACTGACGCTCCATAGAATCCCACCAGTGATGGGCATTCCCCTCTAGCTGAGTTCTTACGCCAGTCATCCATAAATCTTCTGACAACTGAGATGCCTGTAATTTCTTTTTGGTGCTGGCGATCCAATTAGTGGTCTCCTCCGGAGTCTCATTCCCTTTGTAAGGTTTGGGGTCCATCTGCACGTAGTCCTTCACTGAACCTACCCGCGCTGGTCTCGCGGGAGCTTGTGTCGGAGCTGGTGCAGGTGCTGGTGCTATCATCCTCTCCATAGCTGCCAGGAATCCCTGCCTCATCTCAGCAGCTTTCCGCCTCTGCTCAGCTGCTTCTTGCCTCTGTTCTTGCATCATCATGTGCATGAACTGAAACATCTGTGCCTGACTGTCTTGTGGCACAGCCGGGGGCACTCCAAATGGTATCTGAGGGTTCTGCGGGGGAGGAGGTGGTACCCCAGTCGGTTGTGCACCAACTGGCTGAGACGTCTGCCCTGGAAGCAAAGGGTGAGTTGGAACTACCCTTGCGGACTGTTCATCCGTACCAGATGACTAGTTGTCTCCACCGACAGCGGTACGTCCACTCCTCAAATTCATGATTCTGCAGAGATATGATAGAAGGAATTAAGAATAGGACGGAAACAAACGAGATGCAAAAGATTTTGTTCAAGGATATTCAAGAATGATATAATCAAGTATGGATGAGACCCTATATTCTAAACCTAATTTGCAGGCTTGTCTGGTACAGTAACGTAACCAAACAAATTTCATAGACCTGCATGGGCCACCACTAAAACATGTCACGCCCCAGTTCCAAATAATCGGATCGGGAACACGTGGCATGCCAGCTGTACGATCAGACATAGTTAACCCAATTTAATGGACTATGACTAGTCGTAGTACGCTGAAGTAAGACTAATAATATTAACAACACAGGCAGGTAAAATCTAGTCTCATCCATGAAACAAATAATAGATAACTGCAAAGAGAGTCCCCAGAGTCACAATAAATGTCAAAAGAAAGACCAAACACTGAACAGTACATCTGGAATGAAATAAAATGGAAAGTAGGAAATAACTGAATACAGGAAATGAACCCACATCAGAAGATAAAGCTAGCCTCCAAAGGATCAAGGCTGTGGCTCCACCTCAAGGTCGTCGTCTAATCCAGCTACTCCGTAATCAGTCGGGTAGGAATCCTCGTCAAGCTCTGGAAAAGATACCAGGTCCTCAGAGGGACATAACAAGTACACAGGAAATATGACATGCAAGATAATACTGAGCAGTAAAGTAAAAGTAACTAAATAAAAATGCTACTAAGTAATTCCTTAACCAAACAAGGACAGGAAATACGTAGTACACAATTAAAGGTGTTCTAACCATCTAAGTGTAAATGCATTTTGAGACATCTCTAGTGGCACATGAGAGGGGGAGAAGAAGAAGAAACGTCCACCAAGCGTTCTACGGTTTGAGAACGAGGGGCTACGAGCATCCAGCGTACATTGGAAACAGACTTCTCATACACCACTAGTAGACTCTCCCCACCCAATGAATACCTGTACCGTATACACGGTACAAATAATATGCAAGACGGCAATATACATATAATGTAACTAACCACTGCTACAACTCAAGATCACATGTTAATGGCCAATCAACACAAAATCTCTGCACTCAACTCACTCATATGTGATGCGTGTCTGAGATGTGTCAAGTTATACTAACTATTGACAGGGTAGTCATAAATGGTGACGAGTGCACACAACTGTAATAAATGGTCAAATGTAATACTGCGTAGTAAAGTCAAGCAAGGTGTACTTGCCTGTGTCCAAGAGCTGAAAGTCCGAGTCTGGTATCGAGTCCAAGTTCCGAGAAACGAATAATCCTACAATAACATTAACCCTAATTCAATACTAATTAACCAAATTAAACTATACATTTAATTGATAATTAATCGATAATTATTATTCAAACCATTACTACTAGCTAATCATTACTAATAAATATGAATAATATCATACAATAATAAGTATGAAGCACTTATTATTATACTTTTATATTCTGAAATTATTAATACAATTAATAATTTAATAATTAATAAATTACTTACAACTAATTAGTTAAACAATTAAGAAACACATGCATTCACAAATTCCCATTAATTATAAATACTAATTAATAAATAATGGCAAGTCTAAATTTGGTTAGAAAACACTTTTCCATGAAATCCCACTGGAAATAATATTTTTAATATTATTTACCTAATTTATAAGTAATTAAAAACATTTAACTACTAATATATAGAAATTACCAATTTAGCTATCATAAATAGAATTAAATGTTAAAAATTCACTAATAAATTGGGAAAAATCATAAATCACAGAAAATAACATTTCTAACAGTGACTATACATTTATGAGCATTACCAATAATAATTTATAATTATTATAAATTAAAACTAGTATCGAACTAATTACATAATCAAATATATTTAACTCTGGTTTAATGCCAAATAAATACTAAACATAATTATTCTCTTTTGAAAATTTTACAGTAAATAGGTATAATTATTATCTACAAGTTTTGTATAACACTCATTAATTAATTCTTAATGAATTAATTAATAAAAATCCAAAACAGTGTAAATAAACAGTCATTTAGAATCAGTAATTCACAGTTTAAAATATAAATAAAATATCTAAACTATTTATTAAATCTTGAACATTTAACAGTAATTAGTTTACAAAATTACCTACAATTTATGTATAGATCATATCGAGTGATTCCTAATGGATTAAATTCAAAAAAATCAAAACAGAATATATAATTCTGTGGAAATTTACACAAAAACTGCTTCATTGACATCAGTTAAAATACTTAATAAATACGAATAATTTGTATAAAAATCTGATACAATTAATATAGAATCTATACTAATGTCTCTAATCAATGGACTAATAATTTAGGTACAAATTACTATCAATTAATCATTAATTAATTAATCACACAGCCATAATCCCACAAAATAATTAATTCACAGTCATTAATTAATTCAAATAAAATCATAATAATTCATAATAAATTCTCTACAATTTATTACAGAATCTACACTTAATTAACAATCATAAAACATTAATAATACTAATTAAAATCATTAATTCTTCCTTAATCAAATCATTAATCAATGAATAAAACGGGAAATTATATAGAAATTAGGGTTCTAAGTTGCAAGGGGGATATCCACGTGACAAAGCCACGTAGAGGCTCGAGATCGTACCTGCTGACTGCAGGGAGTCGGGGCTATGCTACGATGGTGATGGCGCCGCCGGAGATGGCCTGAACGCCGAGGACGAGGTGATCTCTTCGCTGAACGCACGCCGGCCGAGATAGGAGGGAAGGGGAGTTCTCGGGTAGCCGAAAAATGGAGGGGGAAGATGTGGTGGTGTGGCCGAAAAGTGGAGGGGAAAGAGGGGTTGTGTGGCCGAAAAAAATGAAAGGAAGGAGAGGTTATCATTTGGTTACAAGAGATCCATACTTTGTGGAAACCAAAATTCATGTGGTAGAGAATGGGTTAAGGTTGGTTAAGAAATTAATTAGCATTCTAAGTATACATAAACATGTAAATTCATTCTTAATTAAAATAGAGACTAAAAATAGATTAGGGTTTGGTTTAAGGATTAAGGTCTAAGAAAAACCAGGGGCAAACACACAACCCAATATATAGTCACACATATAAATAATTCCTATATATAATTATAGAAAAACAATTAAATCATGCAATATTATTTAATAAATAAAATTTTGAAAATTAAGGGGTTTTACAAAGAGAAATCACATTTGCCTTGCTAAGAAATAAATGTTGCCTTGATTAAGAGAACCTTGTCATGCTAATAACAAGATGGTAACCTTTGTGTATGCTTATAAGAGATTTCACATGTTGCCATGCTAAGAACAAGAAAAGATTTAACCTGTATGCTAAAAAAAGTTGTTGCATGCTAATATGAAACGAACTGATGCCTGTATGCTAAAGTAGAGATGTTGTCTTTAATCAAAAGAACTGTTGCCATGCTAAAAACAAAAGAGAGGAGATTGCTTGTACATCCCGAACATGTATGCTTTCAAGGTAGAACGCCATGTTATATCTGCATAGAACTGTTATTATATTCCAAATAGATTTATAATTGCTTGTCACTCAAGATATTCTAAATGCCAGACATGTACAGACGGACTTGTACATATTATAAGAGATGAAACATCTAGGAGCTTCGGCTCTGAATCAAAGAGAAGAGAAAACGCAGAGGGCACCCATGTGAAAATGGGTGTCGGTATGTCTATCGCAGAGGGTTCCATGTGAAAATGGGTGCCGGTATGTTTATCGCAGAGGACCCCATGTGAAAATGGGTGTCGGTATGTTTATCGCAGAGGGCCCCATATGAAAATGGGTGCCGGTATGTTTATCGCAGAGGGCCCCATATAAAAATGGGTGCCGGTATGTTTATTACAGATGGTCCCATACGGGTGCCGATATGGATTATGCTTATGCTAATCGTTGTCTTATGCAGGAAAGGACCGTCGGCTATGGTAAGAGTAACTATAAAGTGATGTACATGTGTTGCTTAAGTTCCTATATAAATGCTTACAGAGATTAACCTTTTGCCATGAATGATATGTTCCACTAAAGAAAGGATAATGTATCATGCTTGTCATTGACCCTAACAGTTTTTCGAACAAAAGAAATGATATGCTCATGAGACACGTTGTACACTCTACAGAAATGAATAGTCTTCGTGCTTGAAATGATTAGTCCCTTGCATGCTTGAAATGAATAGAAATGATATGCTGGTTTTTTTCAAAGATGTTTTCAAAGAATGTAAACTGACTCTGTATGCATGAAATGAACATAGGTAAAAGTGGCAAGATCACATCACAAGAAATATTTTCTCACTAAATGAACAGTGATCGTTTCAGACAAATATAGCTCTTTGTTCACAATCACCAGTATGCTGATATACTGACCCACCATCAGTCTGCATGCAGGTGCACTATGCATCGGGAAGGATAGTCCGAAGCGATAGCCCGAGCCTCATCCTTAGAAGCCAGAAATTAGAAGAGATGCCAAGAGTGACATCTGTAGTAAGAGTTATTTTTGTATATAAACGGATGTAATGTATGGAAACGGGATCATTGTAATCTGTAATGTTCTGAGAGAATGTATCATTGTATCAAAGAGAATCGAAAGCTTGTAATCTGTTCAAATAAAATCAATAAAGAGAATTGTTCTTGTTACCATTGTGTTCCATGCTTGTATTCTGAATATGTCCGCTACTGCTTCAGTTATCTGCGATACGTTCTGCTGCGTATTGTCAATCTTATCTATCTTGTCTTGCTTCAGGTCTTGGCCTTGTGCAAGCGCAACTTAGGCTTGTATGGCATCACACCTTAGCGAGGACGAACGACCTCACAGAGTCCGAAGCAAGGACGAAAGGACTCTGCGGGATCGGGGCGTGACAGAATATATGCTATAGACTCGCTCGATACTGAGAAGTAGTATATGGTGTTGTGACTCGCTACTGAGGTACTGTACTGCATTGGTATTTTCCCGACTTGACCCGGTAGTCATACGACCATGAACTGTTCTTAAAATGAATTCCACTTAGAATGGTTAGACGATCTTTATCCGTAGGTGTATGTACTTTTCCATATGGTTGTGTACTATACCGCTCATAGCTTGGAACAGTATTTTATCGTGAACTAGTGTGCCACACCTTGTCCTTGTTTGGTGTAGGTGTGGTTCACTGCTTCGATGATAAAGTGCTGAACCATGTTATGATCTGGATTATTGTGAGCAGTTTAATTTTACTTTATTATGGCATATTATTCATGTATCTTGTTACGTCCCTCTGAGAACCTGGTGATCTCTCCAGGTGTGCGCTTTCATGATTTACAACAGGTGTTCTAGCCAAGGCCGTGATCTTCTCCATTCCTTCGAAGATGACTGCGCTTGGTTCGTCTTGTTATTTTTATCGATCACTTCTTGTACATTTTATTTGAGTTAGTTGGTAGTGGACTTTGTCTCCGCCCAACGATTATATACATGACAAATTCAAAGTTGCTTTTATGTCATTTATTTATCTAGTGGATGAGATTTAGTTATTCTGGTTTTACCGTATTTTACAGCTTATGTATACATACAAGGTTTCCATATATTGGAGTGTACTTTGTATGTATACAGCTGGCATGCCTACGTACTTAATCCTATATATTTTGGGACTGGGACGTTACATATTTTTGTGGTGGCCCATGTAGGTCAAGTTTATCACTTTGGTTACGTTACTGTACCGATGTGAGCCTGCACATAGGATTAGAGTTTAGGATCTCATCCACAAGCTTGACCTCTTTTTTTGGCTTCAAATTTCGAACTCTCGTTTGCCTTCTTTGATTTGCATCTTGCTTTATTTCGTCCTACCGTAAATTTTTATTTTTCGTGGTTAGCTAGTGACAGCTAGGAAGATGACTACACTAGTATATACTCATTGGTCAAACATATGACTAGAGTGATTACATTGACACTTGGAATACATTGAGACCTTAACTAAGGTATAAAGGCATTTACTAAAAGTGTGACTTAAGGATTAGTAGTTTGTAAGTTGAGATATTACCAAAGAAAGTTTTTATCTTGAGATTTCTAGAGGATTGATATAATTTTATGTGATACTGCAGGAAAAATAGCTATAATCTATATACTATTAATTTAAGAAATTGATTAGATTTTTGAGTTTTGATATCTATGACTTAATGAGTTACAGTTATAGTTATACATCTTTGAGCAGATATAGATCTTAAAAAGTGGCAGTATGAACTATTTAAATTGAGTCATACAAGTTACGATTTATATGTTCATTAAATTTCAAATTTTAAGTGGAAGCAATGATATTAAAATTTGGTTTTAAAATATTTGGAAGATATGAAACGACTTTTGAGGAAAATTTCAAATTTGAAATCATGTCATTTGAGTTAAGATTTACAAATCTATTTAGATTTGGGCTTAAAAAGTTGTGATTTTGATACCGAATTTTGGTAAAAAAAAATAATTTGATGACTGATAAGATCATTTGGATATTGAGTTTAACGTTGGATTGCTAATATTACAATTTTTAGGAAAAGTTACTAATAATGGGATGAAAGGTTATTTTGATTGATTAAAGGAATTTACCATTTAAAAAGTTGTGATTATGTTTGAATGACTTAGAAATAGAAGTTATGGTTGATGAGTGCGTTAAAATATTGAGCGATAAATTTTAGATTGCTTTATAATATGCTAAGAGTTTATCTAGAGGGTTATTTGAATTTTTTAGAGCTTTAAAGTTATGATTTGTTATGGAAGTTTATTTTTATATAGATTGATGATTGTTGAACTCTTGAGTTTAAAATTTGGAATGAAAATGTTAAATTTTGGAAAAGTTAGTAGTAACGTGATAAAGGTTTACTTTGAGATTTATGGAAGAGATTTAAATTTTAAGTCATGATTAAGTTGGACGGCTTAGAGTGAATACAAATTATGGTAGATTTATTTTGAAAGTTTTATTAAGAAACTTTTGGAGGGAACTTGAGTTAAAATTTTAAATGGTAGGCCACCAAGATAGTCCTAATAAGTTAGAAGTATTCCATACTAAATGCCATGTCACTCATGACCATGATAGTAGTATATACACAAGTGTTGTTAGTCGTCTACCAAACTATGTGATTGTATCTTAACATTGACTCACTCGACCTTTTCTCGTGACCTACTAACCGTTTGCAATTTGAATAATGAATTGATCGTTCCTTAACTGTATTCATTTAGGAGACTATCTTCTCTCTGGAACCGTGTCCCTAAATTATTTTACTGGATTCTTAATTAATTTTACTTCATGCTTCAACTTGATCTTCTTTATTTTTGTGCATTAGTTGTCACCTCATGAACTCCCACTTTCTATTTTAGATCTTTTGGCGTCCCTTACCGTGACTTGGATATTTGGAGCACAACACTAGACTTTTTCTTCCAATAAATTTCATATGTAAGGTCTAGACAAGCCCACCTTCATGTAGATGTATCATGTCCCACTAAAATACGTCTTCTTGTACACTATTTTCATGATATGACCTTCTGATCAAAATGGATAAACTATAATCTTTACCATGATATCGATATTTTTTTCGACCATGGATAGGGATTCAACCTCGACTCAATTCTTTCGACCCGATATGTGATTTTGTTCTACTTAATTCCTTAAATGCTTAAATCTGTGCTTTATCTTGATTGCTTGACCCATTATCCCATCACACTACTAGCTTAACTCTTGTAAGTTGGGTAGAATACCTCACGGTCCAACAAAGCCTTTGTCCTTGTGACCCATGTTGATAAGTTTACTCAGACTATAAATTCAGAGGACCCTAACTTAGCTAGTCAACCAAGCCAACTGCACAGGCCTAAACTTCGGGCGGAACTTAGATTTTAAAAGATCCTGGACTATTTAATTTCCTTTATCATTCTCCCTTACTTACATTTTGACTATCTTATGCTGCTAATTAGCCTCAGTTTTGCAAGCTTATTTCTTTACCAAGCTTGATCATGACATATTTTATTGGGTGCACCCACTAACATATTGTCTAATCAGAACCGGTGCATGATGGTCTGATCAACCTATTGCACTTTGATTCGCCTTCGTATATTATTCTATGTGGATGGAGACATAGTTAAACTTGCCTTAGAGTCTCATCCGCGATAGCCTTGGCAATTCTCTTTTGAATTATTTTCGTCGCCTATGAACCTCGTGTTTGTACTCAATAGCATCGTCTTTGAAACCTTTATTGTTCTTGTCTTTTACTTATTCTAGAAAGAAAATGCACTGTACTAGATAGATCGATTCAAGGTATCACCTTTAGTTGCCCTATCAGTTGTATATACACAAAATGTAGATAACCACCAACCGACTTATGTGGCTATATCCTCGCCTTTAACTACTCCTCATTCCTCAGCCCTAAAATTGTTATTGTGCCCTTCTAATTATTCTTGAGCACTCGAGAATGATTCTAATCGTTCACTTAAATCAAACTCTCAACCAAGACGATTAGTATCCAGTTATCTATCAAGGAACCATATCTCCCAAATGACTAATTATCCTCTTTGATCTACTAAATTTCTTACTATTTAATTTCGGGTTATCAAATTTTGTCACCTTCATTAGCAACCCTTATTCAATTCCATAACCCTGATGTGTTTTCGGATATACCGAGTTCACGATTTTTCTAATGCATGTTTGTATTAAACGTCGTTTCTCCGCCTTATCCAAATTTAATCACATTTCGACATTGATAAACTCCATCTATCTTCCGACCCTACCTATTATTATTTTTTTCTTCCTAAATTTTGAGAAAAAAATTCTTATAAGTTGGGTAGGATGTAAAACACCTAAATTTTTTTTATTATTTAAAAAGACTTAAAAATGAATTTATGCAACTTATGATTTTTTATTAGTAGAAATGACCCTAGCCATTGTTGAGTTTTTGAGCACTAGACGACCATGACTTTTAGCACGTAACATTGTGCCTTGACTAGTATATTAGCCATGCCAGGGGAAGCCTAGCCATGGTGATGTCCAAACTAGGAAAATTAGGCCAAGTTGTGAATTGACTTATTTAAATAATTTTAATAAGATATTATTTTATATATTGATTGTAGATGACCCAATTGGGCCAAACCAGTCCGAACTAGGCCCGGACCAAATTTAAGCCCAAAAAGGCAAGTGGTGGGACCAAGGTGGCCATGTAGACATATTTCAGGTACGTAGAAATATTTCCTAAATTATTTTAGAATTTTATGTACAAATTCTAATTATTTAATTATGTGTAAAATTATTGGTATTTTTATTATTAAATAATATTTTACAAAATTGTACAGTTTTCTGGACCCAAATAAGGGTGTGTGGTAAAGTTCACCCATTGGGACGATTTTATTATTATATTATTACTAAAGTTATTTTGTGGAGATTAAATAAACATATTCATTCTATTATTATTATTATTATTGAGATTGATTTAATTGATTTATATATATATATATATATATATATATATATATATATATATATATATATATATATATATATAATATATATATATATGTAGATGTGTTTAAATATATTAAATAATTGGATAGATGATATTAAATTGTTATTTGGATTTTTTTATATAGATTTATGGTGTATATGTATGGATATATACATCTACATATACATATATATCAGCAACAGTAGCCTGTGCTCCCGACTTCGCGAGCAGGTAACTCCTTCATCTTCGTATCGTTTTTTGTTCCAATAAATCCTACGCATAGGCAACCTAACCTAGTTCAACTATCTTCCAATAGATTTGGTTGGATCGCAGTGTATGCATCGTAAATCAAGCCTAAAATTGCCGAAAAATATGTTCAAAATTGAACAATTTTGCAGTTACAGACCTCATGTTGGGAGTCAGATTTCTGTCAAAACAGCGATCGACTGGAAAACCTAATTAAAGACTCTCATAGACAACCTATAGGGCTTTAAAATGTGTTTTGAAGTTTCTGATTTCATCCACTGTGCACCAAGAAAACCGATGTTAAAATTCCAGAAAAATAGTTTTTAAAACAATTAAAATTTTAAGAAAACCTCCGATACGACGTGCGTCCCGCCAAACCGGGCGACGTGGTCGTGAACTGAAAGTATCGAAAGGTGAGTATCGACTTCGCAGACGTGTGGGCTTTGACGGAATTCAAATTGGTTGCGTGTACGCGACGAATTTGACGCGTATCCGTCAAAATTTACCGTATCGACCTCTTTACAAAAATTTTAATTACTTTGTTTACGTTCGTCGAATCAAAACGAAACTTGTGCCAGCAGAACCGTATCATTTTTTTGGTCCTGTACGCCAAGTTTGGTCCGATTCTGAGAAGGTCGACCGGAATGCTATTTTGACGGACCCGCGACCCGCTCCCACGGACAATTTTGTGCACGGCTCACCGAAATCCAACTTTGGACATACGGTTGGATTCGTCTCCTCAAACTGGACCCATAGACATATAGTTTGACGACTTTAGAGACCGTAGGTTCTGGCATGCGTTTCGGTGCAAAACGGGTCCAACGGCGGACATCGTTTTGACCCAAAATTATGATTTTGCCCCTGTTCCAGAATTTGACTTTTGGACAGATGTTTCCTAGATATATCTTTTATTCCAAACTCGTTCGTGATGTTTGTTGCAGCATCCGGAGTCATCTGCGGGATTTGGCTTTTCTTGATTCGTTTATTTGACGGTTCGAGCTACTGGATCATTTCCTTTTGCACATAACCTCAGGCAAGATACCTTGCCATTATATTCTGCTTATTTACTGTCATTTAGCATGCTGATTTAGTTTTATTTTCTTACTTATTGTCATTTTTTCTGCCTTGATATATTTTATTTAACTGTTTAGCTTTGTTCCTATTACTTTAATATTATGCATCGACTTAAAGTTAAGAAGACTACCCTATGTTGTGCTGCATTCATTGACCTTGACACATGTGCTATGCGAATTACGAGTCTCATATAGGTCTCAGACTTGCGTAGTTGGTTGACAACCGATACGTGAGGACGTGCGTTAGGAAATAACTGCTGATAGAGTTGCATGCTAGAAGACTTAGCAGTTATGAGTTGGCATTTGGCGGGAAGAACATGTTTGGAAGTTTACTACCACCCTATCTATCATAGACTCGCTCGCTACTGAGGAACGATAGGTAGACTATATGCTATAGACTCGCTCGATAAAGAGGAATAGTATATGGTGTTGTGACTCGCTACTGAGGTACTGTACTGCATTGGTATTTTCCTGACTTGACCCGGTAGTCATGCGACCATGAACTGTTCTTAAAATATATTCCACTTAGAATGGTTAAACGACCTTTATCCGTAGGTGTATGTACTTTTCTATATGGTTGTGTACTATACCGCTCATAGCTTGGAACAGTATTTTGTCATGAACTAGTGTGCCACACCTTGTCCTTGTTTGGTGTAGGTGTGGTTCACTGCTTCGATGATAAAGTACTGAACCATGTTATGATCTAAATTATTGTGAGCAGTTTATATTCAGTTTATTATGGCACGTTCTTCATGTATCATATTACGTCTCTCTGAGGACCTGGTGATCTCTCCAGGTGTGTGCTTTCATGATTTACTACAGGTGTTCTAGCCAAGGCCGTGATCTTCTCCATTCCTTTGAAGATGATCTGCGCTTGGTTCGTCTTATTATTTATCGATCACTTTTTGTACATTTTATTTGAGTTAGTTGGTAGTGGACTTTGTCTCCGCCCAACGATTATATACATGACAAATTCAAAGTTGTTTTTATATCATTTATTTATCTAGTGGATGAGATTTAGTTATTCTAGTTTTACTGTATTTTACAGCATATGTTACATACAAGGTTTCCATATATTGGAGTGTACTTTGTATGTATACAGCTGGCATGTCTACGTACTTAATCCTATGTATTTTGGGACTGGGGCGTTACACATGGCTATCTCAGGACATTCTTGCTTACGCTTTACTCTTAGGGATAAATGGCTAGAGACCCGATTCTGTTCAGGCGAAGGGTTACAACCCCGGTCCTTGTTTGGTTTAAGGATTGTAACCTGGCTTCCGGAATAGTTCATCGTTCTCTCGTCATTTGTTGCCTTATTTATATTTCATATTTTTCTATTATTATTCTTGTTTATGTTCTGACATGCTGGTTTTAGTTCTTAAGTGAAGCCTCCTTTGTGGCACTTGCTCTTTCTGGGGTCTGACCCAGCAGGTTTTTATGGCCAGATTTCGGAGTAGCACCCGAGGATCTCCCAGCCTTCCAGCCAGATGGTGAACACTAGACGTAACTCTGGCAATGAGTGGATTTTATTTTGCTCTCCTGCTCTATTGTAAATTATTTTTTTGAGACGTTTAGCCATCGAACAAGTGGTAGCTCGTATTGAATACTTATATTTCTTATCTTCCTAAGGGCTGTAACATGATTAACAAATCCTAGGGTTGATCATGTATGACTGAAACTCTTGCTAGTTCACGCATTTTGTACGACTAGCTTCATGATCATATGTATATAAAATGTATGGGACGTCTTACTATTGAATATCTGATGGTCTAATATCTTGTAACTATTATTACTTGCTTGAGATTGAGACACTAGGCTTGTTCTTGACCATAAAAGACTGATGGCTTGTAGATAAACCCTCATACATCTAGACAGCCGTGACTGTATATCGAGGTGGATTATACTTCTATATACGTAGCTGGCTGTTTCTTTCCCCGTTCTCCAGTATTCTGGTTCTGGGGTGTGACATGGTTTAAGTGGTGGCCCATGTAAGGCCTTATAAATCAAGATATGTGAGGGTTTCACTGAATAGATGTCTCAATCAGCACTCGCTTTTGATCTCTACTCACGGCTTCTAAATCTTCTGAAATCATGACCTGATAACATATTGAAAATCCTTGATTTATCTTGGTCCTTCTTTATTATTCCCCATGTCATTGCTTCAGTAGCATTATTCCTACCAGTCAGCTGGGAGGAGCTCAACTCATACCCCAGCAGCAGCAAGAAGACCAAGCCCATAACTCGGGAGCAGCATCCCGTGCCATGCACTCTGATGACCCAGAGCCCCCAGTTCAGCCAGTCCAGCCTACAGAGTTCGACAACAGGGACTTGATTGGACTTATCAGGGAATTGCTTGTATCACAGGATCGTCGGGGTGATGCCCCGACATCTCTAACCTCTTGATTAAATTTTTTGCTTGCATGAATGATTGCTTGATTGATTGCTAGTAATAGTTGGCTTGGCTTATGCTTTAGTATAGCTTGCCTCGACATCTCTAGCCTCTTGATTAAATTTCGAGGATATAATTTTTTTAAGGTGGATAGAGTTGTCACTCCCGTTTTTCATTATACGTATTATAGTGTACGTATACGAATTTCGACCCGTATTTTATTTACTATATTTTTGTATTTCTTTATGACTTGCCTTGATGTATCTTGACTAGGGTTGACCTTGGGTTGGGTTGGTCCAACTTGACTTGCTTTGGATGGCTTGGTTTGGTTTATTTTGATGGTTGGTTCAACATATTGAACAATCCCCCTCTCTTTATAAAACCCAACCACCCCTTTCCCTCTCTTCATTACTTCCATTCATTTCTTCACCTTCTTCTCCATTACTCTCCAACCAACCTAGAGAGCTTAGGCAAGTGTAATCTTGCTTCATGATGGATCTTAGATTTTATTGTTCCATTATCTCCCCCTCTTGATTCTAAGCATCTTTAGAATTTGGAGTTCTTGGGTTAGATGAAGGGATCTTTGTAGATCTAAGTTTGTGTTATTTTTGGGTTTTCTGGGTTTTGATCTACCCAACTTCATTATTTTTATGTTTTGATTGTTCTATGTTATGGAGAATTCAATTTCCCTCAAAATAGGCCTTTGAAAACCCGAATTTCGAGTTACTTTAAAAGATTTATGGACTTTGGGAGTTCGTGAGTTCCGTGACCATCTTTTTCAGACTTTTGGAGAAGATGAGCAGTTTGGCCGCATGTAGTCCTATGGACCACCTTGGTCCTGCGGACCGCATGAGTCTGGCTGCATGAGCCTTTGGCCGCATGCAGTCCTGCGGGCTGCATGCATGCATCCTTGACCGCATGAACCTGTTGACCGCATATGTCCTGCGGACCGCATAAGTCCGCGGACCGCATGCATGTATCCTTGACCGCATGAACCCCTTGACCGCATGTGTCCTGCGGATCGCATGAGTCTGCGGACTGCATGCATGCATCCTTGACTGCATGAACCCGTTGACCGCATATGTCCTACGGACCGCATGGGTCTGCGGACCGCATGCATGTATCCTTGGCCCCATGAACCCTTGACCGCATGAGTCATGTGGACCGCATGAGTCTGCGGACCGCATGCATGCATCCTTGACCGCATGAACCCCTTGATCGCAAGAGTCTGCAGACCGCATGCATGCACCCTTAACCGTATGAACCCCTCAACCATATGAGTCTGACGGACCGCATGAGTCTGCGGACCGCATGCAAGAATCATTGGCTGTATGTATTCTTGTTCGCATGCAGTCCTGTGGACCGTATGTTTGGGTCGCATGTAATCTTGGCCGCATGCAGTCCTGCGGACCGCATGTTTGGACCGCATGTATCCCTTGGCCGAATGAGTCTTTGGCCGTATAATTTCTTGGCCCCCATGTCCTTGTCCTTTGCATGTTTTTTATTATTATATTATTTTATGTTTGAAATTGCTTACATCTTGTACTCTGCCTAACTTGTGACTACCTGATTTGATGGTTGTGAATCTTGGGCATAACTTGTCTTAGTTGAACCATGATCACGACATGATCACATGAACACGATATAACAACATGACATGTTAACTTTTAAATAGTGATCCGTCGTGGTGCAACTTTGACAAGCAACCTTGACATGATAATTCTTGATGGTGGTCCGTCATGATGCACTCTTGACATAATAAGTAATCTTGATAGTGGCCCGCCGTGGCGCACTCTTGACAAGTAATATTGATAAGTAAGTCTAGTATGTAATCTTGAATGCTGTTGCGACGGCTATCTTGACATGATGAATAATAACTCGTCTTGACACCGTGGGTGATTGTTCTTGAATGTGCTTGTATAAGCTACCTGTCTCGTCTCGCATCATGTCTAGGACTTGCATCCCTGGTTACCACGGTCAGGGATTCATGCTGAATCTGACTAGGTTAATTACTAGATTGATCAAAGTAGCTCATATAGAGAGATATTTCCAGTTACAGACGATCCTGTTATATGGGCGCCTTGAGTGGATTTGTAGCCTGCCGTCGAGTAGGGCAAATTTCCAGCCCACTGTTATGTGGGGCACTTCTTGAAACAAGTAATATGCATACTATCTTGTGTTGTACTCCAAGTCACATAATAATTTTTGATTACTCTTACATGAATCTCGCCTGGATAACCTGGATAGCTGCAGGATTTGTGACTGCCGGAACATCTCATTGCATCTTATTAGTAACTAGGCTTGTGATAACCCTAGTTAGTTAAAGTATCAAGCCGTACTCTTTGCTTGGCCGTGAATGTTGGATGGAGTCCAATCCTGTCTAGTCTTGTCTAGATCCAGTACATGGCTATCTTAGGACATGCTTGCTTACGCTTTATTCTTAGCAATAAATGGCTAGAGACCCAGTTCTGTTTATGCGAAGGGTTACAACCCCGGTCCTTGTTTGGTTTAAGGATTGTAACCTGGCTTCCGGAATAGTTCCTCGTCCTCTCGTCATTTGTTGCCTTATTTACATTTCATGTTTTCCTATTATTTTTCTTGTTTATGTTCTGACACGCTGGTTTTAGTTCTTAAGTGAAGCCTTCCTTGTGGCACTTGCTCTTTCTGGGGTCTGACCCAACTGGTTTTGTATGGCCAGATTTTGGAGCAGCACCCGAGGATCTCCCACCTTCCAGCCAGATGGTGAATACTAGATGTAACCCTGGCAACGAGTGGATTTTATTTTGCTCTCTTGCTCTATTGTAAATTATTCTTTTGAGGCGTTTAGCCGTCGAGCAAGTGTTAGCTCGAGTTGAATACTTATATTTTTTGTCTGCCTAAGGGCTGTAGTATGATTAACAAATCTTAGGGTTGATCATGTATCACTGAAACTCTTGTTAGTCCACGCATTTTGTACGACTAGCTTCATGATCATCTGTATATAAAATGTATCGGATGCCTTACTATTGAATATCTGATGGTCTAACATCTTGTAACTATTATTACTTGCTTGACATTGAGACACTAGTCTTGTTCTTGACCATAAGAGACTGATGGCTTGTAGATAAACCCTCAAACATCTAGACAGCCGTGACCGTATTTCGAGGTGGATTACACTTTTATATACGTAGCTGGCTGTGTCTGCCCCCGTTCTCCAGTATTCTGATTCTGGGGTGTGACATATCTCATTTCCGGTTGAGCAATCAAATAGGGGGTGACAATGAAGTTGGTAATTTAGTTCCATATCGGTTAGGAGGTGGGATCATTGTTGGAGTCCAGTCTTGATTTGGTAACAACATACTTGGAGAATCCAAATCTAATTAAATATTTGATTTGATTTGATTTGATTTGATTTGGATGTTCGTAATTGGTGTTGTGCTATTTTAGATATACTACGATTCTTATTTTAGGAAATCCTATTATGATCTAAAATATGATAATTGATGGGCTATTTTAGGTGTAATAAGATTCTTATTTGAGGGATTCCTAATTAAGAAATCATATTATGACCTAAAATAGGATTTTCTCATCCTATATGTATGGGGTGAGGGTGGAGGCACACAGAATAAGCACAAAGCATAAAAGTGGAGATTCGTGGTACTTGTCCACAAGGAAATCTAAGAGAAAGTTCGTACTTTGTTCTTAGGAATTCACCATCCAAGACAGAAGGAAGAAGAAGATCTAATCGAGGAGTCATCAACTTCAGTTAGGGAGATTGCTACGGATTGGTGAGTGATCTCAATTGTAATCTTCTGTTTTTCTTCTTGAGAGTGGTGATGGAGTTGAACCTATTAGGGCAAAGGGTTCAACGTCAGTTCTATCAATCTTGTAATTTCATCTAAGTTATTAAAGATTGGGATTTATCCAGGTGACGTATGTTACCGCCATTTACTTGTCTTCATCTTGTGCTTGGTGTCCGTTAGACGATGGTTGGTTTTGTCAGTTGGATTGGCAAATGCTTCCGCACACGTCCAACAATCATGTGGTGTAGACATTTGGAATTGGTTCAGTCCTTACATAATTTTTTTTATTTTTAAGGCATATGAATCCAATTCAATATCGCATCTTATGAGCCAACTCCAATTACCGTGTTCGCAACAAGAACATGCCAAAAATTGAAATCTATTACCAATGTGCAATGTAGCACAAATGACTGCGTCTTTGTTTAGGCAATAGTTACCATGCAGAGTCCTCGCATTGTGAAGCACGTTTGCATATCTGCTACTCTAGATAATTTTTGTACATATGATTAGCTAGACTATAGAACCTATGTACATATCATATTGCTATCATTTTAAAATTTAAAAATTGAAGTTAATGATAACATAAAGAAAATAAGAAAAGAAAAAAAAAGATGGCAATATAAGAAATGAGAAATACTGCTATGTAAAATTTTCAAACCAATTATAAATTTAGGCAAATTATAAAGGCACTGCAAAGTTATTCGAGATTGTCCAAATATTTACAACTTTGTTAATAATTTTTTTTTACTAAACAGCTGCCCACTACAAATAGTAGGATTATCAAATTTTTTGACAGTCCTACCAATAATGGATTGTCAAAAATTTTGACAGACCCCACTTCATAATAGATACAACACTGTAAAGAAATTTAACATTCCTGACAACATATATGACTGTAAAAAAATTCTACAATAACGACTGGATTCAGGATTTATGTTGACTGTCAAAAATTATGTTGATAGGACTATCAAATTATTTGACAGTCCTGTATCCTTAGTGTGCAAATCTTTAGTAAATTTTTTTTGAATGATAAACTTCTAAATATTTGGACAACCACAAGTAATTTTTGTAGTACATTTACAAACAATCCTGTTGTATAGCTAGCTTAGTACTAGCTCACTACTAGCAAATGCTGATGAGAGAGATAACCAAGTTTACAGGTTTAGCTGGTCAACAGCTTTTGGAAAATATTCTTTAAACATTTCTCTTATGTTAGTCGGCTCCCAAAAATTTTGGGTGATGACATCTCCCATTATGTGGCATCTGATATAGAAAGTGACATGGCGGCTGACACGTCATGTTTTAACCCAAAAAATTTATTGTTAATGCTAATTTTAATTTAATGTTAATATTAATCTTAATGTTAATGTTAAAATTAGTAATAGTACTAATTAATGTTAACATTAATATTAATATTCATGTTAATTTGAAGTTAATATTAATTTTAGTATTACTTTTAATGTTAATGTTAATGCTAATTTTAATTTAATATTAATATTAATTTTAATGTTAATGTTAATATTAATGTTAATATCAATGTTAATGTTAATTTTAATATTAATTATAATGTTAACTAGCTAAACCTGTAAACTTGGTTACCTCTTTCCGTCACATCATTATTTGCTAGAAGTGAGCTATTACTAAGCTAGCCATACATCAATTTCGATTTACAAATTGTTTAAAATTATTATTTAATAATTTTATTCAAAGATACTCGTAATTGCAGTTTGGTTTGATATGTCGGCGCGACACTATAACAATTTGTGGTAGCACTATTATTGTATAATCGACGATACAACACTTTTATTAACAATATTTAATATTGTCGGTGCAGCACTATAACAATTTTTTGTAGCAGTACTATTGTCTCTACTTTTCCGCCATGACGGGAGGGAGTGACGACAACCCGGGGAAAAGAGAGAGGGAATTTTTGACTTTCATTGTTAATACGGGTTTTTTCATTCAGAGTATTAAATGTTTACGAAATCACCTATAGAGCACAAACTTTCGTTTTATTATAGCATAAGCACAAGAACGCCCTTACGAAGGGCGTTCTCCTTTTTAAATAACTTTTTTATTAACATTCCGTTAGCTCCGTCTAAAGAAAAAATATATATTAAAAAGCGAAACGCCCCTACTAAGGGCGATATGTTGGAGGAAAATGCCCTTAGCAAGGGCATTTTCCTTTGACGTATCTTCCCTTGTGCGCGCCTCATAGCAGATTCTCGTCGTAGAGTGTGCCGCTGCTGTGGCAGATTCGTGTCATGGAGTGTGCCGCTGCCGTCGGGGAGTGCACTGAGAACCGTAGGAGGCTGCAACTGCATGGATTGGGGACTGTGCATGCAGCCTTTGACTGCATTGGAGGTTGTGTGGCAGCAACTTTTGTTTAAATTTTCAGTCACTTTTTAACTGAAATGTATGTGAGTAAGAGCTCATACATAGGCTAAAATGGGTGGGAAAATGAATATAAGAAGAGGGACGTAGAAGAGAAGAAACAGAAGAGAAAGAAGAGGTAAGTCTAGCAGGAGAAAAGCAAGAGAAGCTAAAGAAGAAAAAGAAGAAAAAACAAGTACTAGTAGAAGAAAGTGTTCATTATCAACAAGTAATTTTTAAAAAATATATATATTGATTATGGTAAAATCAAGAAATGGTAATTTTTATAGTAATTTTTGTTACAGATGGCTAGTCTAAATGATGGAAAAATACCCGGTGGTCTGACAACTCATGCCATTTTACATGAACGAAAATCTCATGTTTCTAAACTTGTATTTACGGGAGAGGTAAACTAAATTTTAGGTAATTTATTTTCTTTGTGCTATTTTTATTAAATTGTACTAATGATGTATATATATATATATATATATATATATATTATGATTATCCTGAAGTTAAATTACGTGAGCATGGTGAGTGGCGGTCATCATAGGAGTTGACTGCACCCCAAAAGGCCTTAATATCGACTTTCGGTTTTGACCTTATTGATGCTATACGTATTAAGCGCTATGACAGGGACCTGATATTGAGCATCGTTGAGCGATGGTGGCCAACACGCAACACATTTCAGCTACCATTTGGAGACATGACCTTCACTTTAGCTGACACTACCCAGATTCTAGGGTTACCTATCGAGGGTTACCCTATATATTTTTACGAGGGGTTGGATGCTTCTAATATCATTAGAACATACCTCGGTGTGGAGCCACCAGCTGATATAGGAGGTCAGAGCACTGTCAGATTGACTTGGCTCCGGTCTACTTTTATGCATCTTGATCGCATCAGCGATACGACAGTTGTCGATGATTCACGGGTATTTTTTTTTCTACACTAGTTATCTTTAATTTCTATTTAATATAGTTGATATGAAGAGTTTAGTTGTTGTTAATTTTCATGTGATTTTTGTACAAGTGCTTATTTGTTGTGTCTATGCGGTGCATTGTCATTTTTCGACGCAACGAGAAATATGATCAACGTCCGATTGTTACCATTTTTGCAAGATTTAAGTACATGCACAAAGCACGCATGGGGTACAACAGTATTAGCATATTTATATCACTCGATGACATCATTTGTGACTAAGGTTTCTGGAGGTAAAACAACCAAAAATATTTCTGGATGTCTAACACTTATACAGGTATATTTATATTGCTGGTAGAACATATTTATAAATTCTATTTATTTCGACCTGACATGTAAATTGTTTTTGTAATTCTGGTGTTACGAGCACTTTGCTATTGGTAGGCCACTTACCATATATTGTGATCAACGAGTATGTCTAGAAGGCCTTAAGTGGAACACTAAAAATATAGATTATCCGCATGTTATCCACAAGACAGTCTCTATTTACTGGAATCAATTTGATACATTAACCGCGTTTGATGTTAGTATATTATTAACATCCAGATTTACTTGAGTTTTTAAATGTTAATTTTCGTGCATATCTCAATTTACTTGTTCAATATTACGTAGGTTTTCTAGCAACCCCAAAGTGTACCAGAAGATGTGCTAAACACTACCCGGGGCTTGAGTCTATATTGATATTATATTATGTACAACAGATAAATCATGTTTCATCCGGCTGATCGTGTTAAGCGACAATTTGGACTGAAATAGATGATACCTCTTGATTCTTTACCTTCCAGCATTTCTAAAGCTAATATAGAAGAGCGGACGGCCCACTTTCTTGTTGGTTGGTATTCCAGATTTACCACGCATGGCATAGAACACATTTCCGAATTAATGACATCGGTTGTAGATGGTAAGTTATAGAATACTTAAGTTTCATTTCAAATAAATTATAAGGTGTTCGTTCCACGCATTCATATTTTGTTGATATCTTATAGTGCGTGGTAACGAAGATTTTGTACGTTGGTATGGATGTTCGCTAATGCAAAATCTAAGATATGAATTTGAAGAGCCCTGGTTCGAAGCACGAGCTATAGATGATCGGAGTCTGCGTGAGCACAAGGCACATATAGAATTAAAGGTATTAGTTCGTTTCTACATATAATATCATGGAAATTTTTGTTAACTTTACAACATTAATTCAGTATATATTATAATATTCAGGTAGACTGCATGACTCATATGTCCCATGTCCCCGGTGTCGATCCAACTGGGAAGTTTGGGGAGACTCTAGAATATCTATGCCAGCCCCTCGCACCCGATTTTGTTCCATTGGATGTCCCGGCTGATCACCCCGTAGGTATTGTCAGGCAGAGACATGCACATCCCCGTACGACAAAGTCACATGCATGTTTCGCAGATGATGACGAAGGTCCCTTACATCCTTGCGCTGGTACCTCGGATCCTTATACAGGCCCCTCACATCCTTACGCTGGTACCTCGGATCCTTATGCAGCCCCCTTACGTCCTTATGCTGGTACCTCAGATAGTTATGAGGGGACATCCCAGAGTTATCAGGGGCATCCCAGAGTTACGAGGGCACGCCGCAGGACACTTCTCATGCCTTCGATTGGGATTATTACATCCAGACGACGGGATCTTCATTGTTTGGCCCAAGCCATCTTGATCCAACTAGCCAGTTTTATTCGACTCCATCAGTGCTACCTTCACAAGTGGAGGAGCCACTGGAGGTTACTGAGGAAAGGAGAAGAAGGCTAGGTCTAAGGCAAGTAGACCGTAGAGACTATAGAAGGAATAATAGAGGGGGGTATTTTATTTTTTTTCCTTGAGAAATCATGTATGAAGGGAGTTTATTTTATTTTTTTGAAAAATCATATATGAAGGGAGTTTATTTTATGCATGTTATTTTATGACAACTTTAATTTTAAAAAAACACGCAAATTACAATAAACACTAAAAGTACAATCACTCAAATTACAATAATTACTGCATCGGTTGATTTGTACATGTTCTTTTGTTGTGTCCTATCCCGCCATAAATCGTGCAATGGATATCCCTTGTCGACAGCTCTCACGTCATAATACGGTTCTTCTTCGGTCTTCCAGCTCTACATCCAACAAGTGGTTATTTGACCTCTTATCAATTCACTTTGAGGAGTGTAGGAGGATGGAATTGGTTCCATACATGGCATATATACACTTCTAAGTGTTGTAACAGAAATTTCAACAGGATAAAAACTTTTAACTGTAAAGCTGGATGAATGACAAGCATAGCAAACATGTACACATGGTAGTAGAGTATGTTGCCACCGACCACATGTGCAACATTTACGGTCTAGCTGAACCATATAGCATCTACTTGTTGCATGATCAAATATTTGAAATAATAAATTATCAAAGCACAACAATTGCAAATAGTGTGCCTCTCTCATGATGCGTGCCATAGTCTTAAGCATTCTTGGACAAAAGTCTGTATGCATATTTTCAGCATTTGTTCGATGCTTGTCATGCAATGCTATAATTTTAGTTCTAATACCATCAAGCAAAGTTGTTATCGGTTTGTCACGCAAACTTTTGATCCAACCAATAAAACATTCAGCAATATTTGATGCATTGATATCTAATCGTGGACATGGTGCATAAGCAGTGATCCAGTACGAGAAAATACGATTTTCATCATTTGAACCTACAAGCCAATTGCAAACATTAAAATCTGCAGATTTTATTCTTTCAAACCACTCATTCGTATCAACCACATTATAAGATCGGACAAGTTTATCTAACCATTCTAGATATTTTTGCGAACCCGAACCAGAAAAATGACATTTCATATTTTGTTTAAAGTGTTGAATGCAAAAAAATGGGGAGAGTTTGAAAAAATTTCTCGCATTCCACAAATTAATCCTTTCTGCTTATCTGATATAAATAAAGTAGTATCCCATCGTTTAAAAAAACTTTCAAAAGATATTTTCAAACAGTTTAAAAACCATGTCCATGAATCAGTATTTTCTTTTTCAGCAACACAATAAGCAATTGGATATAATTAGTAGTTTGGATCATGAGCACATGCAACAATTAAATTACCTTGATATCTAGATGTAAGAAAAGTTACATCGATGCTAATAACAGGTAAACAAACACTTAAAAATCCATCCATACAAGCTTTGAAACAAATAAAAATCCTTTGAAATACATTATTTCCTACTGTTTTTAGAAAACATTTGCTTCCGGGATAGGTTTCCATAATTGTAAATCCATATTTTTTAAGACTACCATACGCATCAATGTAACTACCATTAATTTCTGATAATGCACGTTCCTTAGCTCTCCAAGCTTTGGAATATGTAATATGAAAATGATGGTCTGTAAGTATATTATACACAATGTGTGCTGGATTATAGGAGTTGTCATCTCTAATTTTACCAATTATTTTATTTCTTACCCATGCAGTAGTAGCTAGTGGATGATGTCCTCCTGTAAATCCACCTGAACATGAATGCCTTGCTTCAAATGTACGAATTTCAAAAGTATTACCGTCGCCGACGGCTCTAGCATATACTCTCTAACAACAATTTGGAGAATCACAAGTATATACAATTTTATGGGAATTATTATGTTTAGATGAACAACTAAAATTATATCTAATTGCTAGGCCACTAATAAAATTTCTAAATTCATATGGAGAACTAAATGATTTATCAACAAATAATTCGGAAGTGGAAGAATCTAAATTATCATCATTTGACAAATAATAATCTAAATTTTTAACTAAATCATCACTATTTTCATCGTCAACATCCCTATTTTCAGTGTCAACGTTCTCTTCAATTTGGTTTATAGCGCTAGGGCCAGCACCAAATTGATCTTGGTTATTACAAAAATATTGACTACTGGAAATGATATTGGTGCTAGTACTTGATACTGAGGGATTAATGTAAATTTTAATACAAGATGAACCTAAACAATTTTGAACAACAAAATTCCATGCTTCATCACTATCTACTACTAAAAAGTATCTGTAAAAAACTAACTTATGGTAAATTCATAACTAATGAAAAAATGATCACTACTAATATTACGTAAACTGCCTAATGTGATATTATAATAAGTAGAAATAAGATGAGTACTACCTCCTTGATAAGATAATCCATCTAGTATACCTCCATGGCTGCAAATTATTGTTAAATTTTGATCCATTATTACAAACTTGTAGCTTACGAATGGATGTTGGAAATGAAAGTTGAGAGCAGCTTCCAAAGAATAGGATCGAAGAAGAGCTTCTGTCTACAATAGAAGAATGAGAAGAAGTCGAAGAAAAATAAGAGGTGAATGAGAGCTTCTTCTTCTTAAGAATTACTATATAAGGTGAGAAACTACCCGTTAGAAGAACGTTACCTATCCTTATTGAACGTTAGCTATCCTCTACTGAAGTTAACGTTAGCTGCCCTATTAGTTAACATTATCTACCCTATTCCCTTTCACCGAGCAGCCTATGTCATCTATCTCATAAAAAGAAAATCTGTAAAAGTCACATCCAGTCACATTCACTGCAAAGAAGTGGCAAAAAATATATGTCAGAAGGAAACGCCCTTAAGAAGGGCATTTTCCTTAGAAAACGCCCTTCCTATGGGCGTTTTCCTCTGACTTTTTCTTGTTTAAACGCTAACGGCTGCCATTAACAGAAGTGAAAAATATATATATAAAATAAAGAAAAGGCAAAATGCCTTTCCTATAGGCGTTCTTATGCCTTATTTGAAATTTTGCAAAAAGTTGTGCTTTCTTTAGAATATATAAAAATATTTATGCTCTACATGAAAATTTTTGTTGTTAATATGAATTTGACAACTACCGTACGATTATACTCGCTCGCCGAGATTCTGGTGCAATCTAGCAAGGTGGGGACCACACAAATTGACGTCCTCGACATTTGCGTGCAATTCGTTCAGACTAGCATGGGCTATTTTGGGATTCCGGATAGTTGTGCCCATGTGTCACGTGTTGACTCGTTGGTAATGATGATGTACTCATTCTGGAAGATTGAGCATTCGGTTTATTTGGTTTGGATCAAAGTCAAAATAATCAAAACTAAAAGTTTAAAAACCTAAAATTGAAATCGAATCAAAATTAGTTAAAATTAAAATTGGACAGAATCGGATAAACTATTTGGTTTGTTCGGTTGGACTATTTTTATTATTTAACAGATCGGTTCCAAAGTTTGGAGCGTAGTTAAATTATATTAAAAATTATAATTTTTATACACACATTTGTTGTATTTTAAAGTTGTGTCCTGAACTAGTTATGTAATTGCATATAATTATGGCTAATTATGTAATTGCATAATTCTTATTTGATTTTTGGTTTTGGACTGAAATAGAAATCCAAAATCAAAAACTACTAAATTTTTTTAGTATTTTCAAAACTGTAATTGAACCAGATCTCTTATTTGATTCGATTATGTTTTCAGCCTAAAATCGAATAATGATCATCCCTATATTCAAGTATGATAATGGTGAGGGGGGGGGGGGAGAGAGAGAGAGAGAGAGTAGAAGAAAAGCAATCAGCTTTGCAAAAATTTTTAGCTAAACATTAAAGTTATAAGAAATTATACAGGAAGATTTTTTTAAAAAAAAATTAGTGAAAAGTAATCCAAATGTGACTTCACCTAATTTTTTTTATATAATGGTCTAACAGTAAAAATTAATAACTAAAATGGGGTGAGAGAGAGAGAGAGAGAGAGAGAGAGAGAGAGAGAGAGAGATGTATACGTTTATCAATGGCGTATAATATAAACATCCTCCATAAGGACATTTCTTTAAACAAATTATTTATAAAGTGCTTTGTCGAACTTTTTAAATAAAAGAGAAAAAAACCTTGTCAATGGCATTTTTTGGGTCTGCTTGTGACCAAAACGTCCTTAGTGGTAATCTCTTGAAGGTAAACTTGTATATATATATATATATATATATATATATATATATATATATATATATATGTGTGTGTGTGTGTGTGTGTGTGTGTGTGTGTGTGTGTGTGTGTGTGTGTGTGTGTGTGTTACTCAGGGCCTTTAATGTGCGACTAATGCATAATTGATGTAATTGTGTGAGTGGAAAGAATTTTAAATATGATATCGAATTCAAGCCTTAGTTCATTTTTTATCATGCTACAGTTTGACCCATGCGTGAAGATTTAAGCCGTAAATAACATATATTCTAGTGGATTAAGTGATGTGCAGTCACTTTGGGAAAACATATTTATATATTAAAATATATGTGAGATTGTTGGGGTTTAATTTGAAAATGGTCATTAGTGACATTGTTGTCGGACCGTTGAGCACCTCTAGAAGGGAGTGAATAGAGTGAGTGCAAGTGCAACGGAAAATAATCACCAATTAAAAATTAAAAGAAGATAACTATGGCAGTGAATAAAGAGACAGTAAAAAAATGTAGCAAGAGATCAGAGAATCAAACTCAGTGGACACCTCGATATATACTGGTTTCCCTCTTGGAGGACTAATCCAGTCGCAGGTACTCTTGCCTGCTGTTAATCCACTATTCACAAGCTAATTGAGAGCTTGCAGTCTCTTTACAACACCGTGCTTGGTGACAAGTGCACGACCGACTTCAAAACACCGTGCTTAGGGACGAGCGCATGACCAGCTCCTAGAACATAAATGATTTCTGAACTTGAACGACCTCTTTACAACTCTGAGAACCAAAGAACTCTAAATCGAATCGATATTACTGGCTTTGGCTAAGAGATGTATAGGTGGAGTATGAAAGCTTTTTAGAACACTGAAAAAATACTTTAGGAATAGATAAAGAGAAGAAATGATGAGTGATTTGAAAAGGAAATTTCTCTTCTATTTATAGGTGTTTTTAAGAAATGTAACTCGGGCAGAGTTCGGATGCTAGGATTTCGCATACAAACGTTGGATGTAGATTTGGTTGGAACTGAATTTCAAATAACCTAGACCTAACTCCGGCCGAACTCGGATTGAACTCGGTCAGAGTTCTGTCAGAGTTCTGCTTGGTCAGAACAGTAAGGAATGAACCAAATTTGCATAGATTTTGGGCTTTTTGAAATTGTGGAAGGTAGGCTTATTTTTGTTTGTGGACTGTGAATAACCTAAGCCAGTAATACTCAGTCGATTTTACAATTTGTATTCTAGACTCAATAAAGGATAAAATACAAAATAAACTGTTAAATGACTCAGACTGTTTCCAGTGGATAAAAACTTCGGGATGATAATTTACATGCTTGCGGATGTTATAGTATGCTCTTTGATATTGATTTCACTTGACCTGAAATATTAGCAGCAGTTTGTATATTTTGTGTATTGACTTAAGTCGTTTGTTGATTTATCAAAATCGGGTGTGACCATTAGGAAATGGGCCAACAATCTCCTCCATTTTGATAATTGACAAACTTTAGTCTATACCAAAATATATCTATTAACTTAAAAAAATGAATGGTTTGGTATTGCTCTTTCTCTTCCTTTGTCATGATCAAAATATTATGGCTCCCCCATAATGTGTGAAGCCAACAATATGTTCACTAGAAGACAAAGAAAAGACAGAGGAATATCCATATATAACAAATCACATGAAAAAGTAAACTAGAAGTAGTAGTGAAATAACTGAAATTTGATAGCATAATGAAAAATGCAACTAACATAACCAGCATAAGTCATAACTCAATAGTTTACGACTATATAAAAAAATCTAAAAAGTCTAACTCATAAGTTTAGACTAGTACATCATCACACAAAAGAAATAAAAGCTACGTCGATCATCATCTAGCATAATCAACCAAAAAACACCAACTGAAGTCCCACATCACATTGGCGTATCATCACCTCTAGGAGCATCCGGTAGAAAGTAAGCTGTAGTAGGATCGAAATGAGTAAAGGTAGCCTTATCATCGAACCTCGGACCAGTGAATTTGGGGTGATGGATCATCGAAACAGGATGAGTGGGATCATGTCACGACCCGCACCCATTTTTCGGATACGAGACGTGTCCAAGCCAGCCTACACCGTAGAGTCGGCGGTAGAACGCTGTCACGGCAATGATGCTCAAAATCATATAAATAATTTTATTCCTCATTCACATTTCTAAATTTATTACAACATTTACAACTTTTATATTTAAAAAAATACAAGGTTCTTACACATATTTGAAAATGATACCACTTCTATCTAATTTCTAGGTTTCTGTCTGCAAGTACACCCATATCTTCCAATGCTAGGAGAAGCCACAACTAACCTGAAAAATGTTGGTTTCCAGTCAGAATAGAACAAGCACACAAACCGACGGCAATGCAAAAACACAATAGAATTCACAAGACATGAAAATAACATATGTGAGATAAAAACTAGAAAGTAACTGATGTCATGGCAAGCGGTGAAGAAAACCAGGAAACAAATAAAAGACAACTATCGATGTGTTTTGAGATATCAGTTTCGATATGTGAACGACTAAGGGGTAAATACGGCACCCTGCATGTGTCGTATATAGCTGCTATCAGTCAAGATCAGACATTTTGGGATGGGTAATGGGTAGTTCACATGTCTACTAAGATATTTCCTCTCCCGACTAGTACTCATGGACTCGAACAAGTCACGAAACACTAAAATATGATAATCACGAAATATAGTAAGTAGAGTCCCATGATACTAATTTTTGTGTGACGATCGTGTCAACAACCAGCAAGATATATGTATAAACATGAAACGTAAACTACTATAAATCGGAAAGCAATCAGAAAGTGCACTTGCCAGAGGACTTTGCAGGTGAAACCGATAGTACAACCACTCAAATGAGTCACTAAAGTCAACACATGTAAAAGTCTCCGAATTCTGAAATAGATATTACCAACATTTTTAGAATAGTCAAATTAGCTAGGATTGCCTGTCCTTAAGTCCAATTCTGGATACAAGGGAAAACGGTAATTTTGGGTCAAAACGGTGTCCGCCGTTGGACCCGCTTTACACCGAAAAGCGTGCCAAAGTCTATGGTCTCTAAAGTCGTCAAACTATATGTTAACAGGTGCGGTTTTCTGATACGAACCCAACCGTATGTCCAAAGTTGGATTCCAGCGGGCCGTGCACAAAATCGCCCGTTGAGTCGGATCGTGGGGCTCGCGAAACGGCGGTCCGATCAACTGTCTCCGAATTGGACCAAACTTGGCATACAGGACTAGAAAAATGATACGGTCCTGCTGGCACAAGTTTCATCTCGATCTAATGAACATCCACAAAGTAATTGGGAAATTTGCAAAGAGGTCGATACGGTGAATTTTGACGGATACACATCAAATTCGTCGCGCACACGCAACCAATTTGAATTCCGTCAAAGCCCACATGTCTGCGAAGCTATTATGCACCTTTCGATGCTTTCGGTTCTCGACCACGTCCCCCGGATTGGCGGGACGCACGTCGTACCGGGAGAATTTTATGATTTTGAAAACAGATTTTTCTTGGTTTTGGAAATCTGATTTCTCGACGCACAGTCGATGAAATCTAAATCTATGAAAAGGGTTATGAAGCCCTATAGGTTGTCTAAGAATTTGCTCAATTATATTTTGAAAACTCTAACAATCCTGTCCAAAATTCGCTTTCCAAAACTGCGGTTTGAACTCCTAAATTATTTTGTTTTGGACAATTTTTTCGGGATTTTTGGGTGAAGTTTTTGGTCGATTTAACATGATTTCGTAAAAACTGTATGAAGGAAATAGGAGATGTATAGGATGTGTTCATACCCAAAGTCGTAGATCGACAAACAATCAATCACACGTTGCAAAAACTCCTCGCGAAGTGGCCTCATTGGCTGCTGTCCGTGCCTGTGCTGTCCGCGCCTGTGCGCGTTCCAGCGCTGCCGTGGCCGGCCTGTGGCCATGCGCGGCACCGCCCAGGCCTGGGAAGGGTCGCCAATGGTGGCTGGGTTCGGTGGCGCGGCTAGGGTTTTGTTTTGTACCTTCTCTTACTCTCGATACATATGGTACTCTGTCGTGAAACAGAGTCGGGGAAGGTCGGGTGCGCTCGGCTGGGTTTGGGGGATGGTTGGGCCAGGCTTGCTTGGGCTGGGGCTTGCTACTCTTTTTGTTTCAAACTCTTTTCCTTTCTTTTTCTATTTCTATTAATAACCTTATATATATATATATATATATATATATATATATATATATATATATATATATATATATATATATATATATATATATATATACGTATATTTTTTATATATGTATAAATACTCCAAAAGTCAAAAATAAATCTTAGGAATATATTCTCATAGTGTTGGGCTTATACTAAAATATGTACATACAATAATACTTATTTCATAAATAATCTAGAATATTAAATGATATATTTTTATTATTATAAATCTAATAACAATATAAATAAAAAATAAGGAAAATCTATAATAAGTGTACATACAAAATATGTAGTCTAAATATTCCAACATGCATAAGGGTAACTAGGAAGGTATTTATCCTATTTTTAACAATTATCACTTATATCAAATAAAATTGATTTCTTTACCATATAAATAACAATTATTTATAAAATATATTTATTAGAGCAATAAGACAAAATATGGCATACACACATAAAATTTTATGACACGGATGTCTTTGGTCGCTCTACAACATTACATGGGCCCGGGTTTGGTTCGGGTCAAGTCCGGACCAGTTTGGTACAACTGGGTCACTTAAATGTCAAATAATATTAATAATGAATAATTAAACTATTTATAATGGTCATGTAACAACTTGGCCTGGTATTCCTTGTTAGGACACACTTATGGACATGTCTCCCTTACCATGGCTAAAATACTAGTCAAAGCACGCCACTATACCATCCGTGCCATGATTCCTAGCCGTCTTGTACTTCAAAACTCCACCCTGGCTAAAGTCATCTACCGTAATAATTAACTAAATAATTATTTACAAAAATTCTAAAAATCAACATTTAAATCAAATAAATAAATAAAAGTATTTCAAAACTTTTCGGGAAGGAGAGCTACAGATCATGAGATAAACTCCAGTGTATATTAGCAATGCTGTTCCGCAACACCTGTGACTGGGTGATGTGGCGGAACTCAAAGTCAATGTAACTCTGATGACGTTGAGCTGAGAGGGCAACAAAGTCATCAAAGCGCTGATAAAAGCCTGGGTCAAAGCCAGGAGCAGGGGCTGAAGCAGCTGGAGTAGGAGCCTGAGGGTCACCATCATGAACTGGAGCAGCAGGTTCGACACCAGGTGGAAGAGGAGGGTTGGGATACAACCTAGCTCTACTAAGCTCAATAGCAGTAGAAGAGAAAGGACAGATTTGAAGATCAATTTCAAATCTCCTGAAGATAGATGCCAGGTGCATTGGGTAAACAAGGTTACGCCCTGCACTTCTGCAGTTGAGCATCCAGGCCATAACAGTCTTAGCGACAGAGAAATGTATGCCAAAGTGAATATGATATATCGCAGATAATTCCATAAAGGTGATCTCGTCAGAAGATCCCCTTTTCGAAAGTAAAGCGGAGAAGATAAAGCGATGCAATTCATAGAAGTATTGATTCAAGTATTTCGAATACACCCTATGTGGGATAGGACGAGGGTGACACATCAATGCTTTGAAGGAGTCAAGGGTGACACCTTCTGGAAACTCTACGTGGTTAATATCCACCAAAGCTTCACCAATATCAGGAATGTGAAAATATTCACTGATATCAGTGGCACTTAACTCAAGTTCTTGTCCAGCGACATAAGAATAGAAATTGCCATTATCTTTTACTTGCAAGTTGCAGTAAAACATCCTGACGACATTATCATAAATATTATCAAAAATTTTAAAGAAGTCCCGAATTCTAAGTCGATTAAAAGTAGGAGCATATTCAGAAAAAATTGTAAAATTGACACAAGCTCCAAGACAGATTTTACGACCAAAGAAGGAAGTAAACCAAAGATCGAAAAATTCTTTGTCAGGAAATAGATTGGAGTCATAGTCGTCATTGTCAGAAGGACGAGCTGGACTGAAAATATTAGTTGGGACATAGTCAGAAGAAGATGAGCCTACTTGGGAGGTATCAATCCTTCTCTTTTGGGCTTTGGGTGCCATAGAAAGCAAAGAGAGGATATATGATTACCTTTGTAGGAAGGAAGAAGAAGATGAAGAGGATCACTTCAAAACTCCATAATACTTGAAGAGGAGAAGGAGGAGAACCTTCACTTAGGGTTTTAGAGAGGATTCTCGGTGGGAAGATAAGAAATAGAAGTGGGAATAGTGGGGTTTATAAGGACTAGAGCTGGTTGTTCTGTTCTGGAAATCTGTATAGTTACCATCTGAACTCGGTCCGAGTTCGGCTACTTGTATTTCCAATGTCATTAATATTGTATAATTGATAAACTTCAATGTATAAATTTCACACTTCTTCATTTAATAATTTCTATTACTTTGGGTTAGCTGTAGGGGCCGGATCCTAGTTAGCGGCAGTCCAAAGACTAGTACACCGTGTCGCTTTAGGCTATTTACGTCTGTATGACAGAAGGACCCTTTCGACTTATACCCAAAATAACGTCCATTAATAAAGTTCAAAGTTTTGAGTTATAAATTGATTTACTAATCATACTACATTATGAATCTGAAAATTCAAGTATGCCGAGCTCTCGACGCAGATTGTTAAAGCGGTCTTCAGCTAGTGGTTTTGTGAAAATGTCTGCTAGTTGATGATCTGTGTCAACAAATTCTAAGCAAATATCTCCCTATTGTTGTTGATCTCATAAAAAGTGATGACGAATCTCTATGTACTTTGTGAGTGAATGATATATAGGATTCTTGGTCAGGTTAATAGTGCTAGTGTTGTCACAATAAATAGGAATCTTTGTGTAGTGCAGATTTTAGTCTTCTAAGGTTTGCTTCATCCACAAAATTTGAGCACAACATCATCCTGCGGCGATATACTCAGCCTCAGTAGTTGATAGTGCTACAGAAGTTTGTTTCTTGCTAAACCATGAGACTAAGGCTTTTCCTAGAAAATGACACGTACCTCTGGTACTTTTACGGTCTACTTTGTATCCTACAAAATTTGCATCCGAGTAACCTATCAGATTAAAGGATTTGGTTTTAGGATACCATAAGCCGACTACTGAAGTTCCCTTATGGTATCGAAAGATATGCTTAACGGCACATAAGTGTGATTTCTTAGGATTTGCCTGATATCGTGCACAAATGCAGAAACTAAACATAATATCAGGACGACTAGCAGTTAAATACAATAAACTACCAATCATACCTCGATACTTATGCTAGTCGACAGGTTTACCACTTTCATCAGTGTCAAGCTTTGTTGATGTAGCAATTGGAGTTCCGATTGGCTTTACATTGTCGAAGTCGTATTTTTTCAGTATGTCTTTTGTATATTTAGCTTGATTGATGAATGTTCCTTTAAGTGTTGTTTGATCTAAAGTCCTAGAAAGAAGTTCAGCTCTTCCATCATACTCATCTCAAACTCACTCTACATACACTTAGCAAACTTTTGACAAAGTTTTTCATTAGTAGATCCGAATATGATGTCATTAACATATATTTGCACAAGAAGAATATCATCATCTAAAGACTTGATAAATAAAGTAGTATCAACTCTTCCTTTTGAAAAAGCATTTTCAAGTAAGAAGGCAATTAGGCGTTCATACCAAGCACGAGGTGCCTGTTTGAGTCCATAGAGTGCTTTCTTAAGTTTGAAGACGTGATTAGATTTTTGAAAATCTTTAAAACCAGGGGGTTGTTTTACAAAAACTTCTTCTTTCAAAAATTCGTTTAAAATATACTTTTCACATCCATTTGAAATAATTTAAAATCATTAAAATATGCATATGCACAAAATATGCGGATAGCTTCTAGTCTAGCAACAGGAGCTGTCACGCCCCGCTCCCGTAGGAGCGATTGTCCTCGCTAAGGCGTGATGCCGCACGAGCCTAGAATGCGCTCGTGCAAGGCAGTTTCATAACGGCCGATTTCAGTGGCTGCGACGGGATCGTCGCACAAAAGTCTCAAGCAGAAACATTGAACATGCAGCAAAAATTTAACGGCAAAACACAAGTTATTCAAAAGAACTCTTTATTGATATTGAACAATCAGATTACAATAGGCACAAGGCCATGAATACAAGTATCTCGTGCTCACTTTTCTCTCATTATATAAGTCACTCTGCTCTCTCTCTCTCATCTCTCGATACACTGCTTGAGCCAGCGGAAGCTTCGGAAGGCAATTTCCATATATTATGTCCCGTATAAGTCTTGACTCCACACGGCCGCACGCTTCGAATCGCCAAGGAACTCCGTGCCTCGACGCATCCAAGCGAGCTCCGTGCCACGAGCTTCTACCTGTGCCTGCACATAAAAACTGTGTGGGTGTCAATACTCAACTGTACTGGTGGAGTGAGGTCCTCGCCCACCTATACAAAACCGACACGTTCATTTTACTTTGTACAATACAAGTCCCTTTACGATTGTCTTTCTAGTCTTGCCTTAGGATCAGTTTTAAGACGTAGATGTATGACCAAACCGATGTGCCATGACATGGTCGTGCTATAATGCCAACGTGTATTTAGATCGATATAATACCTCATCGCTCAAGTACTTGACCGGACTTCAATTCGGGACGGCAGGGTCGTGCCATACTCTATTCGTGACTTCAACATATTCGAGACAGTGCTTCACCGAGGAGCAACTTATGCGAACTCGGTCGTGCCAAGACTTTCACTTAAACTCAAGTGCTTCTAGACCAATTCTCGTGCCAACGACGTCAAGGGGACGACTCGTGCTGGTCGTGCCTCTAGACCTTACTTAGACTTATTCATGCTTCAAGATAGAGGTCGTGCCTCGGAACTTATCAAGAATTATCCATGCTACTGCCTTACGGCCTTTCTGTTCGACTCATAAACCAACTTAGACAAGACTTGTGAAACATAGTGTCGATTTCATGAACATCCTGATGCCAAGTATCGTGCCTATGCTGCAGCCCAATCTTAGGTCCAGACATTATGTTACCTACTGGACATGCATTCAAGTTCTAGACTCAATCCAAAGGCATACATGTGGTTTGTCGCTATTCTGCCGACCCATCTATATGAATGGTCACTAGCAATGTCAAGCTATCTTGGACATGGCTCGGAGATATCGGCTCGTCCCTTCGCGGGTAGCTAGCCCCGGAAGCGCCAAGTATCTCCCATGCGGTTATCCAGCATCCTACCATGAGCCGCAATCGCTTCCCCCGGGCCGACATGATCACGGCGCCACGGCGATCACTCGAGAAGACTTCACCTTGTCGACAAGTTGTCTAATGACCATGCAAGACTCAACTCGATCTACCAAGTCCTTCCTTATTCATGACCATGTTTTCCCTCTTTCTATCAAAACTCCCAAGTAGCGGAACCGATCTCACGTGCTTCTTATCCAGACTTATCGAGACACCCAAGTAGCGGGACCGATCTTGTGTGTGAGACTTATCGGGACTTAGCGAGACTCCCAAGTAGCGGGACCGATCTCGTGTGCGTGACTTATCGAGACTTAGCGAGATTCCCAAGTAGCGGGACCGATCTTGGCGACAACTAGTCGCGTGGACTTCCTTTGCCCGTGGCATACTTTTCAATAAACCAACCGTGGCTCGTGCCTTAGACAGGCCTAGTTCTCTAGGCGATGCTATCGCTCAAGTCATATACTTTATACGACGAGCCTTATTCTCGAGGGACTACGCGACTTGACAACCGCAGATAGAGCGGAACAGTGCTAGAAATAGCTTAGACCGATCGGCATAACTTTTGTCTAACATATTCGTGCAACGACTTGACGAGCAAAGGCTACCCTAAGCTTCGCATCGAGGGAACGTGTCGTGCACGTGTTCGACTTGAACAACCAAGTTCTCGGGTGCCTAGACTTAAGCCACCAGCCGTGCAATACGACTTGACCCACGGGACGTGCGAAAGCTATGCCAAGCCTTGGACGACGGGACCGTACATGCTTTTTCAAGCATTCACGCGGGCGACGCCTATAACTTAGGCTAATTCGAGTGTTGGGGCAAAACGACGGGACCGTGCATGCTTTATCAAGCATTCAAGCGGGCGACGCCTATGACTTAGGCTAATTCGAGTGTTGGGGCAAAACGACGGGACCGTGCATGCTTTATCAAACATTCAAGCGGGCGACGCCTATGACTTAGGCTAATTCGAGCGTTGGGACAAAATAACGGGACCGTGCATGCTTTATCAAGCATTCAAGCGGGCGACGCCTATGACTTAGGCCACGTTCATAACTTCTTGGCAACTTAGACCAACTCTCCTTCTCCCAAGCCACGGGAACGAAGGATTTGAGTGTCACTTTGAAAGCACGTTGAACACACTTCTAAGACGGCCGTGGGACCTTTTCCAAGTTCTAGCATATATCGACCCGTTGGGATTATTCCCTTAGCTATGTGCGTTCGTAGATTTTATATTAGCCTACTTGTGTAAGTTAAAAATATGCGATTTATTAGGTGAAGGCTAAGATGAGGCAAGTTCACCGAAACTACCCCACCTGAGCGAGGAGTCGCCTCGACCGAGCGAGTCTTCGAGCAGCCGTTGCAAGGCTAAGTCCGAACGTCGTCGGTATTTTAATTCCTCTGATTGACTTTGCGGGATGGGGCACTACATCATACACCACTCAGAAAAAGTTTCGTCCTCGAAACTAACTGAGTACTTACACTTAGACCACTTGATCTAAGAACTTTCGTAAAAACTCCGCCTACGCGTTTTTTTGATTTCGAGCCACGCTCGCACTACTATCAATCTTTCCTTTAACATGATTTCAAATTCTCGACACTCTTCCATTCCTCAAATCTTGCTTGAACTTAACGTATCACTTGGTTGGATCATGCACGCATTCCAGGCATCCCCAAAATATATGCATTCAGCCAAGCCGTATGATAGAGAATTCGTCATTCTCACTCGAGTTGCATCATGCACATACTCAGGCGTCCCTAAAATATATGCCTGTCAGCCAAATCTCGTGAAGGGTATTCCTATATTCTTGATTCGCTCTATCCATCCACACCATTCATCAAGATCAATCTTTCGATTGCTAACTCTTGAAACAGGGGCGTCTCGCCTAACCGCTAGGCTATTTCTCAAGGCTAAGTCAATGTCAGGATTGGAATCATAGTTCTCCAATAATATTGCCAACACTGACCCCAATCCTAGGGTCAATCAAGGTCTGTAATATGGGATTTTCTATCCAAGCTTGCATCACTCAGATTTCTAAACGTCGAGTACGATCACCTAATTTGCATCAAGGCACTCGTTGCACATATTCAAATCTATTTCAAATCACCAATTCTAACCAATTCATGTATTCGATCACGAGGTCATCTAGCTCGACAATATGTTACGCCCCAATCTCATGCGAGTCCGATTATCCGCGGTGGTTCATGAATCACCATGCAACGCTTCCGCGGAATAATCATTCTTATCGGGGCGTAACGCTTGTTTGAGTCTAGACTAATTCATTCTCGATACGCGGATTGGACCTGCTCAATCCTCAAGTTCGATCGTCAAGTACACACTGAGTCATTCTCGAATCCACCTTCGCGTTAAACCACTAGTCGATGCATACAAATTGCCATGCCATACAAGTTCGATCACCTCCGCTATGTAAATCACCATACCAGCACTCATGCGGAGTGATCGCCCTAATCGACGTGATGCATGTACGAGACTGGAGTTGCGCTCGCATAAGACAAGGATGTCAACATTGTGGTTATCGTCGAAGCAATCCAAACATTTCGTTTTCCTCCACGCCAAGATCTCAGTTCGATAGTCCGTTTGTCATTCGTTCAACTAGAAAATCCTCGAGACAAGTCTATATTTTCCTCGACATATTTCAACATCCCGAGTATAGCATCCAACAGAACAATGATATTTTACACGATTATCGTTCCTCGAATCAGAGTACTCCCGAGTTATTGCACATCGATCTTTGATACGTCTCAATACCATCGATGATGTATGTAACCTGACGATCTTCCTTTGCAACAAACTCCGATTCGTGCGACTGATGTTATTGTCCGAACTGGATATACCACAATTCCAATCGATCAAATCCGAAATCACAAGCACGATCCTCTATGTTTCCTCGATCAAGACATTCATTTTTATTCATCGTTCTGAATCGCTTTCTAACTTGCATTACCCATTCACAAGTTGTCCGAACGATATCTCGTTCGAGACATTCGAGTCACGACCAACTAAGCATGACGCGTTCTAAGGCTTTGCGCGATCGTATCGCCTCGTCGACATACTCGTTGTTACTCGTAATCCTCAATTTTTGCTCGAATGATTTCCAAGACAAACTATACGCCACTCAGGATTCGAGCCATCCGATCGAGTCCAAATCATGTTCGTATTACTCGCTAACACATCTTTCAGATTCATTCGACGAATCTCTAGCATAACCGCTCATGTCGTCTCTACGTACTAAGTCGTTCGCACTATTCCTCAAAATCAAATCCAATCTTCTGTGTCCGCCTAAGCATTAGTTCAATAGCGTTCTATCGATATACATTCTAAGTGTATCTTCGTTCTCGACCGAGCGATACTTGATATTGCTCGCAACTCGTTTGCACCAAAAGGTCTAGATGCGCGACACGCGGCACAACTTAGCCAAAAGGTCGTATGTATAGCCATCCCGAACGGACTATACTCCGGGTTTGCACGCTCATTTGCTAATGTCGACGTAGGAATACTTAGGCACGTACGCGACTTGCTAACTTTAGCACGTATTTTCTATCAAGTCTAGTTTGACACCGTTCGGCACAAAGGCCATTGTCTACCGATGCGTTCGATAGAACGCTTGTACGAGCTTTTGAAAATATTTATACTTATTGCATGGACATGTCGTGGGATATTTGAGAGAGAGCGCACACTTCATTTTCCATGAACGAGCTTTCAAAACTGAGAAATCGACATGAAGTCCAAGGACGTAAAGCCGTGCTCTGATACCATTATGTCACACCCCAATCCCGTAGGAGCGATCGCCCTCTCTAAGGCATGATGCCGCACGAGCCTAGATTGCGCTCGTGCAAGACAGTTTCCTAACGGCCGATTTCAGCGGCTGCGACGGGGTCGTCGCACAGAAGTCCCAAGCAGAAATATTGAACATGCAGCAGAAATTTAAAGGCAAAACACAAGTTATTCAAAAGAACTCTTTATTGATATTGAACAATCAGATTACAATAGGCGTAAGGCCATGATTACAAGTCTCCTATGCTCATTTTTTTTTCATTATATAATTTACTCTGCTCTCTCTCATCTCTCGATACACTGTTTGAGCCAGCGGAAGCTTCGGAAGGCAATGTCCATACATTATGTCCCGTATAAGTCTTGACTCCATGCGGCCGCATGCTTCGAATCGCCAAGGAACTTCGTACCTCGACGCATCCAAGCGAGCTCTGTGCCACGACCTTCTACCTGTGCCTGTACATGAAAACTGTGTGGGTGTCAGTACTCAACTGTACTGGTGGAGGGAGCTCCTCGCCCACCCATACAAAATTGACACGTTCATTTTACTTTGTACAATACAAATCCCTTTACGATTGTCTTTCTAGTCTTGCCTTAGGATCAGTTTTAAGACGTAGACGTCTGACCAAACCGATGTGCCACGACATGGTCGTGCTATAATGCCAACGTGTATTTAGATCGAGGCAGTACCTCATCGCTCAAGTACTTGACCGAACTTCAACTTGGGACGGCAGGGTCGTGCCATACTCTATTCATGACTTCAACATATTCGAGACAGTGCTTCACCGAGGAGCAACTTATACGAACTCGGCTATGCCAAGACTTTCACTTAAACTCAAGTGCCTCTAGACCAATTCTCATGCCAATGACGTCAAGGGGATGGCTCGTGCTGGTCGTGCCTCTAGACCTTGCTTAGACTTATTCGTGCTTCAAGATTGAGGTTGTACCTCGCAACTTATCAAGACTTATCCATGCTACCGCCTTGCAGCCTTCCTGCTCGACTCATAAACCAACTTAGATAAGACTTGTGAAACAAAGTGTTGATTTCATGAACATCCTGACGCCAAGTATCGTGCCTAGCACGGTGCCTATGCTATAGCCCAATCTTAGGCCCAGATGTTGTGTTACCGACTGGACATGCATTCAAGTTCTAGACTCAATCCAAAGGAATACATGCAGTTTGCCGCTATTCTGCTGACCGATCTATATGAGTGGTCACTAGCAATGTCAAGCTATCTTGGACACGTCTCGAAGATATCGGCTCGTCCCTCCATGGGTAGCTAGCCTCGGAAGCGCCAAGTATCTCCTATGCAGTTATCCAGCATCCTACCTTGAGCCGGACTCGCTTTTCCCGGGCCGACATGATCCCGGTGCTCCGGCGATCACTAGAGAAGACTTCACCTTGTCGACAAGTTGTCCCATGACCATGTAAGACTCAACTCGATCTACCAAGTATTTCCTTATTCATGACCATGTTTTCCCTCTTTCTATCGAGACTCCTAAGTAGCGGGACCGATCTCGCGTGCTTGCTTATCCAGACTTATCGAGACTCCCAAGTAGCGGGACCGATCTCGTGTGCGAGACTTATCGAGACTTAGTGAGACTCCCAAGTAGCGGGACCGATCTCGGCGACAACTAGTCACGTGGACTTCCTTTGTCCGTGGCATACTTTTTACTAAACCAACCGTAGCTCGTGTCTTAGACAGGCCTGGTTCTCTAGGCGACGCTATCGCTCAAATCATATACTTTATATGATGAGCCTTGTTCTCGAGGGACTACGCGACTTGACAACCACAGATAGAGCGGGACAGTGCTAGAAATAGCTTAGACCGACCGGCATAACTTTTGCCTAACATATTCGTGCAACGACTTGACGAGCAAAGGCTACGCCAAGCTTCGCATCGAGGGAACATGTCATGCATGCGTTTGACTTGAACAACCAAGTTCTCGGGTGCCTAAACTTAAGCCACCAGCAATGCAATCCGACTAGACCCATGGGACGTACGAAGGCTATGCCAAACCTTAGACGACGGGACCGTGCATGCTTTATCAAGCATTCATGCGAGCGACGCCTATGACTTAGGCTAATTCGAGTGTTGGGGCAAAATGACGGGACCGTGCATACTTTATCAAGCATTCAAGCGGGCGACACCTATGACTTAGGCTAATTCGAGTGTCGAGGCAAAATGATGGGACTGTGCATGCTTTATCAAGCATTCAAGCGGGCGATGCCTATGACTTAGGCTAATTCGAGCGTTGGGGCAAAACGACGGGACCGTGCATGCTTTATCAAGCATTCAAGCGGGAGACGCCTATGACTTAGGCCACATTCATAACTTCTTGGCAACTTAGACCAACTCTCCTTCTCCCAAGCCACAGGGACAAAGGATTTGAGTGTCACTTTGAAAGCACGCTGAACACACTTCTAAGACGGCCGTGGGACCTTTTCCAAGTTCTAGCATATATCGACCCGTCGGGATTATTCACTTAGCTATGTGCGTTCGTAGCTTTTATATTAGCCTACTTGTGCAAGTTGAAAACATGCGATTTATTAGGTGAAGGCTAAGATGAGGCAAGTTCACCGAAACTACCCCACCTGAGCGAGGAGTCGCCTCGACCAAGCGAGTCTTCGAGCAGCCGTTGTAAGGCTAAGTCCAAATGCCATTGGCGTTTCGATTCCTCTGATTGACTTTGCGGGATGGGGCACTACAGGAGCATATGTCTCATCATAATCAATACCTTTTTCTTGATTATAACTGTGTGCTACTAGACGTGCTTTGTTGCGTAGAACTTGTCCATCTTCACTTAATTTATTTTGGAACACCCATTTAGTACCAACTATCGATTGACCAATAGGTTTAGGAATGAGTTTCCAAACTTGGTTTCTCTCAAATTGATTAAGTTCCACTTGTATGGCATCAATCAAAAAATCATCATTAAAAGCATCTGCTATATTCTTATGTTCTACTTGTAAAATGAATGCTACATTAGCTGCTATTTCAGTATCTCTATATGAAGAGTGTGTACTTACATATTTTGATATATCACCTATAATGAGCGTCTCTGGATGATCTGACATGAACTTCAATGATTCAAATCTATGAGTCATATCTTCCACAGAATTTTTATCGGTTCTGGCTTGTACATTTTCATCATCACTGTCGCTAGATCTGTGACTATTGAGTTCATCAAAAGTAATGTTAATGGATTCTTCAACAATCATAGATATTTTATTGAAAATTCTTTATCCCTTACTCTTAGCATCATATCCGAGAAATATCCTTTCATCTGCTTTAGAGTCGAACTTTTCCAAGTTGTCCATGGTGTTCAGGATAAAATAGCGACATCCAAAAACTTTAAAATATAAAATATTTGGAATTCTTTCAAACAAAAGTTCATAAGGTTTTTTCTTCGAGATAGGTCGAATTAACACCCTATTTAAAACATGACAGGCTGTACTTACAGCTTCTGCCCAAAAGTATTTAGAAAGATTGTGCTGATTCAGCATGACTCTACCCATCTCGCTTAGAGTACGGTTCTTCCGCTCCACAACACCATTGTGTTGAGGAGTTCTAGGACAGTAAAACTCGTGGCAATATCCACTATCATCACAAAACTTTTTGAAATCAGTAGTTACGAATTCACCACCATGATCACTTCGGATACGAGTAATCATGAAGCCTTTTTCGTTTTGTACCTTTTTACAAAATATCTGAAATTCAAAAATTGTATCAGTTTTGTTTAATAAAAAGTAAACCCAAGTAAAGTAAGAGAAATCATCAACAATAACAAAGGCGTAGAGCTTACCGCCAAGACTAGCGACTCTACTAGGACCAAATAAATCCATATGTATCAATTGAAAAGGTCTAGAAGTACTTACAGCGTTGATGGATTTAAATGTAGACCTATGTGCTTTGTTCTTTTCACAGTCTGCACATACCATATCTCTCTTGAATGATATCTCAGAGAGTCCTTTTACCAACTTTTTAGTGCTTAACCGTGAGATAGTGTCCATATTAGCATGTCCTAGCCTCATATGCCACAGCCAGCTTTCAACTAAGTTTGCTACTAGGCATCTTCCTGCATTATTAGTACTCTCTAGAAAGAAAACATAAATATTATCTTCTCTAATCCCGTTATATACGGGATTACCAGATGACATATCATATATTGTACATTTATCTTTTACAAAATTGATGTCATAACCATTATCTGCCAAGTGACTTATGCTCAGTAGGTTATGTTTCAATTCCGTTACTAGACAAACATATTTTATTACATGATAAGGAGATATATCAACAATGCCATTTCCAATGCTATCACCTCTCAGGTTGTTTCCGAAGAAGACGTATTCTTCTTTCTTCATCGATAGCATGGCGAACAAAGATGCATCACCAGTCATGTGCCGCGAACATCCGCTATCGAGGATCCACTTGCTTTTAACATGAAAGGGTTGAGGGTCCACCTACAAAATATGTAGATGAATCCTTTGGTACCCATTTACTGAAGGGTCCATGTTGATTAGTCTTAGGTCTCCAAATCAATGTGTGATTGTCAACAAGCTTTCTTGCTAGACAATAATGTGATATGTGCCCATGAGTACCATAGTATATGCCAGTAAGTTTTTAAAACATGTTAGTTGATTTTGTGTTGACATGCATAAGTGGTTTTTTTGAAAACCTATGTGTGAAAGCTTGGTGATATTCGTGTTTCTTACGTGTTTTCTGTGTTTTAGTCCTCTTAGGTGTATGCTTAGCATTAGGACTAATTTTAGGCTGTGTCACAGGTATAACCTGTTTGCCTAACTTGATTTCTAACTTTTTAGAAAACGCATAAGACTCTTCATATTTAGCGGTCTTATCAATAAGTCTTTGCTTTGTGACTAAGTGCTTTTTTTTTCTATATGTCATATAACTCTTGTATCTTGACATAGTCTATTTCTTTCTTTCAATTTTGAGGATAGCCTCATGATAGTCTACTTTAAGCTTGGCTATCTCATCCATGTTACTAGTAGTAGATGTCTATCTAATATCTTCAATGATATTTGACATTCTAGCTACTTCGGTTGTGCATGCCTTGACCTCTATTCGACATTGCTTATACTTGTCAAGCACATTTATGTGTTCTTCACGTAATTCGTTGAAGGCATTTTCTAGCTCATCGAAAGTAAAATTATCATATAAAGGATTTGATGAGACCTTATCAAAAGCCATGAGATAGACATTTGCAGTGCTGCAGGGTCTATCTTTTTCCTTTGATTCACTAGCATAACTTTTATGCTAGATACTTGTATTTGCATACTTTTGACCAGTTGTTGTTCTTCGGCATGATCTTGATCTATCATGTGGACTGCTTTTCTTTGGAGTTGGTCCTTCTTCATATGCCCTGATTTCTTGCATCCAAAGCAGATTGTTTCTTCTTTATTGCTTTCATGGACATCTTTCTTCTTTTTGTTTGATTTCTCAAACTTTAAGAATTTTCTAAATTTTTTTACTAGCAGGGCTTGTTCATCACCACTAGATGATTCTTTATCAGAATCTTTACATGTTGATCTTCTGGCTTGAGCTTTGAAGGCGATAGATTTTTCTTTTGGGATTGCTTCTTCAAACTCTTGTAGGTCCAGCTCATGGGTCATTAGCTTGCCCATAAGTGTTTCTAGAGTCATTGTGGTGATATTATTTCCTTCAATGATTGCAGTTGCCTTTGGGTTCCAGTTCATGGTTAGAGTCCGTCGCACTTTTCTGATCTTCTCGTGATTATTGTAATCCTTACTAAGAGATTGCAAAGGATTAGTAATATCAAGGAAACGAGTGAACATCTGTGTAATTGACTCGTCGGGTTTCATTTTGTAAGATTCACATTCCTGTGTTAGTCTGCTAATTTTGGATTCCTTCGCTTGGAAAGTACCTTCATGAGTTACCTCAAGAAGTTTTCAAATCTCATGAGACGTCTTACAGGTTGAAACTCGATTGAACTATGTCTTGTCAATTGTACGGAATAGTGCGTTGATGGCACGTGCATCTAGACTAGCCTTTGCTTTTTCTGCTTTTGTATATTTATCATGAGGCTTGTCTGTAAGTACGTCATCGACTACTGTAGGTGCCGATTTCTTATAACCGTCAATAACTATAGACCGAAGATCAAAGTCAAAAGACTTTAAGAAGAATGTCATTCATGTTTTCCAGTAAGTATAGTTTGTTCCATCAAATAGTGGAGGTATATTTGTGGATTGTCCTTCACCGTTGAATATTGATTTCACGACTGCCATATATACTCTCTGAGGTTGTTATATTAGAATATAACATGCTCTGATACCAATTGTCGGACCGTTGAGCACCTCTAGAGGGGGGTGAATATAGTGATTGCGAGTGCAGCAGAAAATAATTACCAATTAAAAATTAAAAGCAGATAACTATGACAGTGAATAAAGAGACAGTAAATAAATGTAGCAAGAAATCAGAGAATCAAACTCAGTGGACACCGCGATATATACTAGTTTTCCTCTTGGAGGACTAATCCAGTCGCAGGTACTCTTGCCTGCTGTTAATCCACTATTCACAAGCTAATTAAGAGCTTGCAGTCTCTTTACAACACCGTACTTGGTGATAAGTGCACGACCGACTTCACAACACCGTGCTTGGTGACGAGCGTACGACCAGCTCCTAGAACAGAGATGATTTCTGAACTTGAACGACCTTTTCACAACTCTGAGAACCAAAGAACTCTAAATCGAATCGATATTACTGGCTTTGGCTAAGAGATGTATAGGTAGAGTATGAAAGCTTTTTAGAACACTGAAAAAATACTTTAAGAATAGATAAAGAGAAGAAATGATGAGTGATTTGAAAAGAAAATTTCTCTTCTATTTATAGTTGTTTTTGAGAAACGAACTCGGGCAGAGTTCATACAGAGTTTGGATGCTAGGATTTCGCATACGAACATTGGATACAGATTTGGTGGAAACTGAATTTCAAATAACTTAGACCGAACTCGGACTGAACTCGGTCAGAGTTCTGCTTGGTCAGAACAGTAAGGAATGAACCAAATTTGCGTAAGTTTTGGGCTTTTTGGAATTGTAGAAGGTAGGCTTATTTTTGTTTGTGGATTGTGAATAACCTAAGCCGGTAAGTCAATTTTATAATTTGTATTCTAGACTCAATAATGGATAAAATACATAATAAACTGTAAAATGACTCAGACTGTTTCCAGTGCATAAAAGCTTCGGGATGATAATTTATATGCTTGTGGATGTTGTAGTATGCACTTTGATATTGATTTCACTTGACCTGAAATGTTAGCAGCAGTTTGTATATTTTGTGTATTGACTTAAGTCGTTTGTTGATTTATCAAAATCGGGTGTGACCATTAGAAAATGGACCAACAATAGTCCTATGGTTGTAACGCCCCGGTTCCAAAATACTTAGGACCAATTACGTAGACATGCCAGCTGTATACATACGAAGCATACTCCAATCTATGGAACCTCTTATGTATATATAAGCTGTAAAATGCAGTAACCATAAAACTAATCTCATCCATAAACCAATATATCATAAAATCAACTTATAAATGTCATTTGTACAAACGTTGGGTGGAGACAAATCCATTACCAACAAAAGAGAGAAATACATAGCAACGATGAAAGAGTTGAACGAAGCGAAAGATGATCCAAACGCTAGCATCACAAAGGTAGATTGTAAACTACGTCCTTGGCTAGACCACCTGCGAAAATCACAAACACACCTTGTGAAATCACCAGGTTCTCAGACGGACGTAACAAGATACAGGAAGAACATGCTAATATGAACTGTCAGAATAATAAAATAATATACAAAAGACTATCCTAGACACAAATATGCAAAGGAGATTCTAACCATCTAATGTGCAATTTAGAGGACACCTTTCATGCGTATGGGTAGGATTTAGGCTATAAGTACGTAACTGGCATCCAGTCATACGTATCCGGCCGTAACGTCCAAAACGTCAGAGGGCATCCGCAAATATATCACGCCATATTACTTTTGAAAACTGTGGTTTACCTGTTTGGTCTCCTATACGCACTAGTGACTATCCTCCCCAAGATTTTCCATACTGACAAGTCATATCCATAACCTGTCCAATTTTGTAACTGCTTGGGTCTCTATACCCTAATCATAGCAGTTACGATCTATCCGTCGCACGACTTCTTACATAGAGATGGCCAAGTCAATATGCAAACCGTGTCCCTAGCAACATGTCTCAAACCGTATAGTGTAAGTGTCATGGCCAATGGAGATATAAGGATATCCCACAATAAGAAGGTAGTCTGCTAAAAATAAGTCAACATGCATTAAATAAAATAAAGCAACGAAAAACGACTAATAGAGTCGCTGGCACCCAAGTATGGCTTTGACGTGCAGTTTATAACAAATTAAAACTAACAAATATGAAATAAAGTAAATAAATGCTGAAAATAAATAATATGACAGTAAATATAGCAAGATATACTTGCCTGGGTCCTGAGCACTGTGGTGGCAAAGATCAGACAGGAAAGTAGGTGGAACAACGGCTGCCGAGGAACTAAGGTCCAAACAAACATCTCCGGATGCTGAAAATAGTCTATTATCTAATTATAATTAATACTATACCTATTAAATTTTTGTAATAAATTTTGAAATTAGGATATGGTATAGATTTTCGTATCAGCTTTCCGAAAAACTAAACGGATCGCATTTTCGTGCCCAAAATCTCTCAAAATCGCTATCGAAACACGTTTGTTTTTCGGACATCTAATACTCAAACAGTTTTACAGAAATCTACATAATGAATTTTGTCTATTAGAATATGTTTTTGGAAAGCTTACCTCGATATTCTTTTTTTAAAAAAATTAGAGGTGAAACAGACTTCGAAGCTAGGAGATATCGTCGTTCCAAGTTGCTCCTGCTGCTAAAAAGCGGGGCTGAATTCTAATGACGAATTTTAGAGTTTCTATTGGACTAAAAATAATTTCGAATTATGGCTTATAGAAGGGGAATGTATTGGTTTTATATAGGTATTTATTTCAGATTTATCTCCTAAATTAGATAGGATTTGATTTAAGTAAATTGGAGTTTGCTTTGTTATGATAGGATATAGATAGAGATGTTTTCCTAGTAGAAGTAGGATTAGTATTTATTTAAAATATTGTTTATATTTATATAAATTATTATAGGTAATACATATAATTTATATTTATTTAAATAATCTACATCTAATATTATTTATACAAGTTGCATTAGTTAATACTAAATTGACTTTTATTATATTTACGTAAATAGTGTACAATATATGTAAGAGGTAAAGTTTAATTAAAGTCATGAAATAAATCCTAAAATTTTCAAAAAAAAATTGTACAATGTATTTTAGAACCTTAATACTAGAAAAATAGTTTTATATATTTTTATACTAAATTTACTAATGAGCACTATTATTATTAATATCTTATTATTATTATTATTATTATTATTATTATTATTATTATTATTATTATTATTGTTATTATTATTATTACCAAATATTTGAATATATAAAAAATAGAGGCCATTTATAATATTTTTAGTGTGTGCAGGGAATCGAACAATTGCACCAAATTGTCGGGGGCACAGTCAGTCATGCCAAGATCCTAGAAATAGGGCCATTGGGTTTGTTAGATTAGATGTCGTGCGTTAAAATCGTGTGCAACGAAAGATGGTCAAACTCCTAATTAATTATAAATATCGTGTCATCTAGTTGCACGTAAAAAAATGAAGTGCATGGGAGGGCTTTTGAGTGTAACAAAAAATCCATGGTCGTAGTATAGCCCGACTAGGTCACATATGCGAAACTTGTTGGGTAAAATTATGTCATGTGCGCTCCAATTGTTCAAGCCACGGTAATGTGTATTTAATTATAAAATTAAATCTAAGGTTTTTATTCACCAATAATTTATTAAAAATAAAATTTAAAAATTACCACAATATCCTTAGTCGAAAATCTTGGGGTTTACAATGGTTCCATATTGGAGCAAACCTCAAATGTCTGTATTCTAATATTTGAGCTATTATTTATTAACTTCTACACATGAGATGTTTTAGCTCAGTTGGTTAGTATGGTTGGATGTATTTCTAAAGGGCAAGGTTCTAATCCTACAACAAACGTGAGTTTTTGTCATCATTTCGTGAAGGATTACTTTTGTAGCTAGGCCTCACTCAGACACGTATGCATTACACCTTGTGGTTCACCTTGTGGTTTCGAGGGCTTCGTGCAATTCTATAGTACCACGGCTCTATGGTTCCTCGGGTTCTGCACATTCCGTGGAGTTGTGCAGTTCTACGAAACTTTTGTTATGCCAGTTCTGTAGGATCTTTTTTTTTGTTGATGCATTTTTTCCTCATTATAGGACGGTTAAGTTTTCTTTTCTTATTGTAGGGCGGTTAAGTTTTGTAACTGCTATATTTACAAGGAGTTACTTATTGTCACGTCCCATGCCATATGATCGGAACGAGTTGTGAGCGTGTCCAGTCTACGCTGCAAAATCGACGGTAGTTAGCTGTCTAAATCTTGAGAATCATCAAATGATCATGATATCAATCTACGTTCCATCACTGAACTAGCCAACAAAAAATAATCCAGCACACACTCACACAATCACAGTCTACTATATCTTTTTTCTACATAATACATGTCCATTTCATCCCGGAGACAAATTCGATAAATCCTCGAAATAATATATAACATGAATAATATATCAATATTTTAACTAATTCTAAAATCCTCCAAAAGCAATCCTCCATACTACCTGCTATTACCTGGTAGACAACGATCCAATCAGAAAAAGAGCAAAGTACATCTCCGTATAAATGTCACATAATAATAAATAAAGCATGAAAAGTAAATAGAAGACTGAACCAGACAATGCAATGAACACTGTAATGAAATGCAACCTACAACATGAGGAACTATGAGAATCATAAAAAAACATGATAAATACAACTAAACATGGAATCAGACAATGAATCAGGGATGCTCAACTAGTAAACTATGTAATTTGAAATACTATTTCGACATGTGGCCGGCTATGGTTTTGATTCGGACTGGTCAAGCTTGGACATATGTGCAGTGTATGTCAAGCTATGCTTCAAACTATAATGGGTTGACCACACATCTACTCTATATTTTTCCTTCCCCACGTGATTCAGAAAAATATATCAAGCCAGATTCTGAACTCAATTTCTTAAGATTAATATCAAGCAAGATTCAGAACTTGATTAATTATGATTCATGATTCATAAATTCATAGCGAACAAGATTCAAATATATTATGTCTTAATACAAGCAAGATTCAAAACTCGAATAAAATCATGTGATGCAAAATCATGAGTATTGATACGTGTCGGAAATCATGTCGCAATATGATTCAGGACGGTTTAGGAAATAAAATTAATTATATTTATTTAATGTTGAGAGACATAAATACAGAGTACTTGCCTCGGGTCCAATTTGCCAAATTGCTCTTTTAGTCCAAACATAGTAAAAACACGGATTAAGCGTTAGGGTTTCATACGATTCTTCCTATTCAAGTTCCAGAGTCCATAAAAATCCTCTCAAGTCTTGCTCCAAGATCAAATTAAATACAACGAAACATTTCCCTATCTAATATAATCCACTAGGCCTAATTGACATCAGAGGCCCTAGAATTCCCTCATGAACCATGGGTCAAAACATATTCCTAAATCATTGTTTCATATTTGATTTAAAGCCCAAGCACATGCCAACAGCCCAAAATCCATAATTTCTTCTCTCCTTTCTTTTTCCATTATTTTCTCTATTATTTCTTTTGGGGCCATGGCCTACTTACTGCAGCCCGGTCCACAATATATGAGCCCCTATACTACTGCAGCTGTTGATGTTTTATTATCTTCACCTTTTCTTTTCTTAATAAATCCTAGTGGCTCAACCCAAAGGTCCAATAACCCGGCCTACTAATTTCCTCATATCGCACTCTCTCTTCTCTTTTACACACACGTACAACCATCACACAACTGGGGAAAAACCCTAAAAATTTTCCGAAGGAGAAGAGGAAGAAACATGAAGAAGAGGGAGGAGGGGAGAAGAAGTAGAGGTGAAGAAGAAAGGTATCGAGAAGGTGAAGCTCATCTCGGCACAGGGGCGGAGGGTGGGCTGGGCTACCCCGGGCTACAGCCCGGGGTCAAAAAAAATTTAATAGGCCCATGCGGCCATAACAGCCCATATAGTCAAGCAGGAGCAGCAACCAGCAAGACAAGTAAAGCCATACCCCTCTTTTCTCAAAAAAAAGCCATACCCCTCTTTCCTCCCGACCACAAGCAGTCAGCAGCCATTCCCCTCTTTCCTCCCGAGAAAAATCATCAATCACCCCCAAAAAAATCCAAATATTCACCAAAAAATAGAGAGATGAATCAGATGATGGTCCTGCGAACTGGTAGCTCCCTATCTTTTCTTTATTTTGGATCAAAATTTTAGGGTTTCATTTAATTTTGATCTGATTTTTTTTCTAGGTTTTCTTGTGAGGACAATGGCGATTTAATTAGTACTTAATTTTCTTCGTGTCCTCCACGCTGAGACGGGCGCACGGGTACGCAGAGGCCAAAGGCAGAGCGGCCGTCCTTCAAGCTCCCCAGGACCCGAAGGTGAAGGTCTTTCTTTTTCTTCTTTTTTCTGTTATAGTGTCTCCCTGTCTGGGTAGGTAGTGTATGTCAGTATGTGCTAAATTTATATATCAATGTGCTAAAGTTTTATGTGATAAATTCTCTAATAGGTTATACACTATAAAGTCTATAATGGAAACTCAAGGAAACAAGAAAGGAAAAAATATTTTTTTCGTTCTTTAAACCGAGGGACGCCAATCTTGATATCCCAGATAGTATCGACCAACATCCTTCCAAAGTTCAAAGAGTTGAAATTGATCTTAGTTCTCTTGAACGTGATCTGGGTATTCGTATTCCGATATGGCAACATCCTGTCAACCAAATAGATGAAATCAGACGGACTTATATAAAAATGGGGCCATATCAACCTAATTTGCATGTGTACCCGCGATCTGAATCAGGACAACAATATCGTCGGTTTCAAAGCTCTTGGTTTAAGCAATTTTCATGGTTAGAATATTCTCCTTCGAAGGATGCTGCATTTTGCTTTGCATGTTTTTTTTTGAAAACAAAAAGGCTCGTTATCCTGCATTTACTACTGAGGGATTTAGAAGCTGGAAAAGAGTAAATGATGGAAATAGTTGTTCATTGTTGATGCATATGGGAGGTCCTACTTCACCACATAATAATGATGTTTTATTGACTGATAATGTTCAAATGCATGTTGTTTCTTATCCCCAGCTATTACACTGGCTCTGTCTCAATGCATGCTGCTTTGTATTTTTGTAGAACATATTTTTGGTTGTTTAATCAAACTTCTCCAAGGAGAAGAACTTTGGCTCTGTCACTTGTCCCTGTTAATGTTCAAATGAATGTTTCTTGTCCCTGGATATTTTACACTGCAGTAGAAAGTGCCTAATGTAAGGAGAAAAACTGTCTCTGTCTCTATTGTTCTTTGATTTAGAAAGGTATCACTAAGCTTTTCTTACTTAGTTATTTCTATTTTGTTTTTTGTTAGTTGGAATTAGTTCTTCGAACTCAATCCTTGAGTGAGTTGTTCTGAATGGTTCTCCATTGGGTTCTACAATGACCTTTAGCATAGTTGCTTGACTGTTATTATTTTTTGCTTTTTAGTTGCCAGAGTTTTTATGCTTTTTTATGCTTCCAAGTTCAGTACTCTCTTTTGAAGGAACTTGTCCACAAGGCTGCCAATGAGACCATGTTATGTTCCCTACTCATAAAGCCATTACATTATTATTACATTTATGAGAATGGTTCCAGGTCTTATGCTTCCAGGTTCATTTTTGCTTTTTTTATGCTTCCAGGTTCATTTTTTTAATGAACTTCTGGTTATATTTCCTTGAAAGGCCAAAGTAACAATGTCTTGAAATTTTGGAGTTCCTTTTGCTGAAATTTTGGCTAAATTTTCATTCTTTCAAATTTTGGCTGAATTGCATGAGACCCACCATCCCAACTTGGTCTTTCCTTTGTTGGTTGTATACTTCAGTTTTGTTCTCGTTGATGGATTTCCAGGAAATAAAAATTTATAAGGTTATTATTAAGTAGCCCACCCTTGGTGATAGTCCTGGCTCCCTGCCTCGGCACAACATGACGGCGCTGTGGTTTTGTGGCGAACGGCTGCGGTCGAGACAGCTCGATGCAGAGGAGATCCACGTCGTCCAGAGGAGCGGTCAACTGGATGGAACACAACACGAGGTCTGTGGCAGCTCTGGAAAACACGTGGAGGCGGTCGTACGTTACACAATGACCCGATCGAGCCTCGACGAGCTTGAGAAAAGGTGGAGGCAGGAAGAAGGCAGAGGAGGCTGCAGTAGATGATCGGAAGCAGCGGCGGGACTCGAGGGTTTAGATCGGCGAGGACGGGAGGTCGCAGTGGACGTTGTTGAACAGTAACTCAGATATAGAGCGACGACGAGGGTCTCGAGTGGCAAGGAGGAACCGACGAGGTGGTCGAAGATTCGGTCGTCAGTGGCGCTAAGGTGGTTCAAGGCGGAGGACGGAGCAGACTCGGGGATATGGAGGCGGTTCTCGATCGGATCTGGTGATTGTCGGAATTGAGTCGGCGTGGTGAGGAGACTGTAGTGGTTTGGCCGGCAGACAGCGCTCCGGTGGATCGCCCGGATACGGTGGATCATTTGTGAGCATATTTTAGGACCGATGAGCTGGTGTAATCTTCCTAAAATTTTTATGAATTTATTTAAATTATTTTAGATTTTTAGTATTTTTTCTGAATGATTAAAATAACAAATGATATTTTTGTATTGCTTTATTACACTATATAAAGGAGTAGTATAAATATTTTTGCTATACCTGCAGGATACTATGCTAGCATTTCCTTTTCTTTAGATATACCCTAGCATGAACCATACTTTTATACTAAAATATATATATATATATATATATATATATATATATATATATATATATATATATATATATATATATATATGTGTATATGGGATATATAGTATATATATAAGTGTATCATAAATTTTGGTATTTTTATACTATATATGCACACAAGAGTATATATGAGTTGTATATATAAGTGTATAGATAGGTATACATGGCTGGTAATATTGTTGCAAAAGTTCATAGGTATTTTGGTGACATATATATATATATATATATATATATATATATATATATATATATATATATATATATATATATATATATATATATACATGTTCTATAAAAAAAACAAACAAATGCTCACGATATATTCAATATCTTGTGAGTTCAACTAAGGAAAATCTCCCGCACACATAACAGACCATCTCTGTTACGAAGAACAGATGTGGTCCAAAATATAACCAGAACAAAATCTTTTAAACCATATTTTCTCCTACCTAAATGCAACACTAATCTATATTGGATTGCGCCAATCCCAGTTTAAAATCTATTGGAATAGATGAGAATCCAATTGGAATTTGGATTAGAACCCTCGCATATAAGCAACCCCTCGAAGCCTTTTTTTTCTTCCTCTTTCAACCTAACCCACACATCTCACAAACGCCCCAGAGCTTCCTCGACATTAGGCGAGCCTTTCCGATAGTCTGCAACACGCCGTCGTCCAACTTCTCGTGGTGATCGCCCCTGCCAACCGATACTAGTTGGGCACACGGGTTGGAAAAGCACGGCCAGGTAACCATGTTCATCCCCTCACGCCTTCCCATATATTGATCAATTTTTGAACTACGAAATCCTGCATATAACCTACATAACCTTCTAGATATTCCATTGATTGGAATTGATAATCGTCGGTCCCACGATCCAGCAATTGGATCCAAACTACCAAGAAAAACTGTTTCGTCAACAGTTTCTAGGCAGTTCAACTAACAATATTTTAGGACCGATTCGTGCAAACCCTTTGATCAGCTAAATTTTTTACTTGAACAACCTAGTAGACAACTTGTAGGGTTCCAGAACTTTTCTTTTAGTATTTAATTTTATTTAATGATTGGAGATAAAACAGTTTCAACAAAATCAAGAAAAATAGTTTTTTGAAACTATAAAAACTTAGAAATTATTTCCACTACGGTGTGTACCCCGACAAATCGGACAACGTGGTCGCAACCCATAAGCATCAAAGGGCGCGTATGGATGTTGTCGACGTGTGGGAACTGACGTAACTCAATTTCGTTGTGCGTGCGCGACGAATTCAGTACGTATCAGTCAAGATACCCCCGTATCCATCCATTGCAAATTAAGCCAAAACTTCGTGTACAATCGTCGGTTCGAGATAAAACTTGTGCCAACAAGACCGAATCATTTTTTCGGTCCTGTGTGCCAAGTTTGGTCCAATTCTGAGAAGGTCGACCAGAACGCCTATTTGGCGGGCCCACGACCCGCTCCAACGGGCAAAATTGTGCACGGCCCACCGAAATCCAACTTTGGACATACGATTGGGTTCGTCTCCTCAAATCGGACCCGCAGATATTTAGTTTGATGACTTTAGAGACCATGGACATTGACACGCGTTTCGGTACAAAACGGGTCCAACGGCGGACATCATTTTGACCCGGAATTATGATTTTGCCCATGTTCCAGAATTAGACTTTTGGGCAGGCGTTTCCTAGATATATCTTTTACACCGAAAATGTTTTTGATGTTTGTTTCAGCATCCTGCGCCGTTCGTATATTTTGAGATTTCTTGCTGACGTGATTAATTGTTTGGAGTTGCTATTCCTGCACTGCCAGGCAAGATACCTTTTCACCTTACTCTGTGATTACTTTATTTTATTTTTTTTGTTATTTATTTTTAGTTTCATATGTTTGTTCTATGTTTTTATATCACTGTGCATCCAAGTCACACTTGGGTGCAAGCGACTATATCGGTCGTTTTATTTGCTTTTATATTATTTTCTTGCATTGACTTAGCTTAGTGACCACCCCTTTGATGATGAGGTATTGTTATATCTCATACGACCTTGACACATACTTTACCATGTATTGTGAGTCACGTATAGGACACGTACTCGCGTAGCCGGCCGGCCACCGATACGTATTAGGCGTACGACGGTTAGGAGTAACTGCCAATAGAATTGCATGCTAGTAGACTTGGCAGTTACTAGAGGTTCATATGAGTCATGGATGTGACTCCCCTAGGCATTGGGTGGGAAGAACATTTCCTTGATGTATGAGCCACATATACATTTGCTATTGTACCTGAAGCTCCGTTGGAGACGCAGCTTCACCTTATTATTATTGATTCCCTCTGACGTTCACCGAGCGTTATGGATGGAGGCAATTGGTTCCCAAAGGAAGGGACGATGCCACTGCTATACAGCCCGAGTGTCCATATGTGAAGGATATTCTTAATTGCATATTCACTATAGTACGGTTAGGCACCCATTGCATGAATCCTTCTTTTATTTATTATATATCACAGTTTATACAGCATGTTCTTCTTGTATCTTGTTACGTCCTTATGAGGACCTGGTGATCTCTCCAGGTGTGTGCTTTTCATGATGTTTCACAGGTGCTCCAGCCAAGATCGTGGTCTTCTCCTTTCTATTCAGGTGTTAGTTTCCTTTTGTTCTCATTGCATTGCATACCCTTCGACGTTAGTTTTAATTTCGAGGAAATTTTTTTTTAAGTTGGGTAGCTTGTAATCTCCCTAAAAAATTATGAATTTATTTAAATTATTTTAGATTTTTAGTATTTTTTCCTGAATTATTAAAATAACAAATGATATTTGTGTATTGCTATACCCTACAAGATACTATGCTAGCATTTCCTTTTCTTTAGATATACCCTAGCATGAACCATACTTTTATACTAAAATATAGACATATAGATGTGTGTATGGGATATATAGTATATATATAAGTGTATCATAAATTTTGGTATTTTTATACTATATATACACACAAGCGTATATATGAGTTGTATATATAAGTACATATATAGGTATACATGGCTGGTAATATTGTTGCAAAAGTTCATAGGTATTTTGGTGACATATATAGATCTATTTATTTATGTTTTATAAAAAAAAAACAAATGCTCACGAGATATTCAATATCCCATGAGTTCAACTAAGGAAAATCTCTCGTACACATAATAGACCATCTCTGTTATGAAGAGCAGATGTGGTCCAAAATATAATCAGAACAAAATCTTTTAAACCATATTTTCTCCTAACTAAATGCAACCCTAGTCTCTATTGGATTGCGTAAATCCCAGTTTAAAATCTATTGGAATCGATGAGAATCCAATTGGAATTTGGATTAGAACCCTCGCATATAAGCAACCCCTCGAAGCCTTTTTTTCCTCTTTCTCGAACACACACATCTCACGAACACCCCAGAGCTTCCTCGGCGTTAGGCGAGCCTTTCCGACAGTCTACAACACGCCGTCGTCTAACTGCTCGTGGTGATCGCCCCTGCCAACCGACGCTAGTTGGGCACTCGGGTTGGAAAAGCACAGCCAGGTAACCCTGTTCATCCCCTCACGCCTTCCCATATATTTGATCAATTTTCGAACTACGAAATCCTGCATATAACCTACATAACCTTCTAGATATTCCATTGATTGGAATTAAGAATCGTTGGTCCCATGATCCAGCAAATGGATCCAAACTACCAAGAAAAACTATTTCGTGAACAGTTTCTAGGCAGTACAACTAACAATATTTTAGGACCGATTCGTGCAAACCCTTTGTAATGCCTGTGTTCGTATTTCGTATTCTTGGAATACGTGTACATATTTTATCTTGTATTGCATGATTCCTTGCTTAGCTCTTCCTTCATGGCTTGGTTATTCTTGGTTCGGGTTGGCTTGGTTCGGTTTGGGATTGCTATTGGTTTATTATGAACCAAGGGTGAACCCCCTACCTACCACCACCACTACCATTTATTAACCATTCTTCTTTCTCTCTCTTCATTACTCATCTTTTCCACCATTACTTCCTTACCTACCAGAGAGAGGGAGAGAGAGGTCTAGGCAAGTGCAACTTGCTTCATGGAGGAACTCTAATTTTATTGCTTTATTCTCTTCCTTACAACATTTTGACTTACTTTAGAACTTGGCATTTTTACTTTCCATGGCTAGATTCTTGTAGATCTATAATTTCATTATTTTCGAATTTCTTGTGTTTTGATCTACTTAATCATTGTTATTTTTAAGTTTTGATGGTTCCATGTTGTAGAGTAGCTCGTTCTACACCATTTTGACCTAAGAAAGTTCCGATTTGGGCTCCGGATGAAGGTTTTGTGCAGTTTGGAAGCCATGGTTGCTTGGCTCCTCTTCTCGGACAAGTGGAGAAGGAGAGCAGTACTGGGCCGCATGAATCCTCATGCGGCAAGTCTCTGGCCGCATGGCCTTTCCAGCCGCATGAGACTCGTTCGAGCTCAGCCGCATGGAAAGTCCTTCCTAGCCGCATAAGACTTGCTTGAGTACTTGACCGCATGAATCTTCATGCGGCAAGTAATTGAGCCGCATAGCCTTGTTCAGACTCAGCCGCATGAGCCCCTGTTATCTTGAGTCGTATGGACTTCATGCGGCTAGCTTTCAGCCGCATGAGTTCCTTCGCACCCAGCCGCATATGCGCTACTGTTTTGGGCCGCATAAGGCCCATCCATCCTCCAGTCGCATATGTATCGCCCTTGCTCAGCCGCATAGGACTTCGTCTGATCATAGCCGCATATGCTGTTGAACCCCGGCCGCATGGCGATTGCTCCCTTCGCAGCCGCATAAGCTGACTCCCCTTCGTCCGCATGAACCCGTCTTTCCAGCCGCATGCGCCTTGGGCTCCCTGAGCTGCATGAGCGTGCAGTCCCAGCCGCATGAACCTGTATTGACCCAGCCGCATGGACTCACTCCCCTTGAGCCGCATGGACTTTCTGTGCCCTGTCTTGTTATCTTATTATTATTATTATTATTATTATTATATATATTTTTTATGCCCATTTTATATCCTTACGCCTTTTGTCATGAACTTGATTTTTACTTTATATGTTTGGAATGACTATTGTACATGGCATGGTATGACAAGGAACTAGCATAACACGATAGTGACCCGTAGTGGTGCACTCTTGACAAGTAACCTGATATGACCTGATAGTGGCCCGTCATGGCGCACTCTTGACAAGTGAACTTGACATGATAAACCTGACATGATTATCTCGAATAGCTGTTGCGACGGCTACCTGACATGACATGACCTGTATAATTACCTGGACACCGTGGACGATTGTGCTTGTACAAATAAATCAGTCATGTCTTGCATCATGTCTAGGACAGGGACTCCTGAGTACCACGGTCAGGAGTACCTACTAAAATGGACTAAGGCTAATAACTAGATTAATACATTAGTCATGAAGAGATTTTCCAGCTACAGGCAATCCCGTTACCTGGGCACACCTTAGGATCTGTAGCCTGCCGTCGAGTAGGGCACATTTCCAGCACACTGTCATGTGTTGCACCCTTCAAGCTACCTAAGGGTACATTCATTTCCTGGACGATGTACCCACCTGAATTCAACTCTAAATCCTTCAACCCGGGTAACCTGGATGGTCTGCAGGGCTTGTGACTGTGGGTTAATCTCACTGCATCTTGTTAGTAATTAGGCTTGTGACAACCCTAGTTAGTTAAAGTATCAAGCCGTAATTCTTGCTTGGCCGTGAAATAATTGGATGGAGTCTAATTAGTCTAGTCTTGCCCGGATCCTGTTCCAGATTACTGCATGACCGGAATGCTTGTATTTATTTTACCGATAATTGGTGAGAATTCCAAGTTCTGTTTAGACGAAGGGTTACAACCCCGGTCCTTGTTTGGTTTACGGGTTGTAACCTGGTTATCTGAATAGTTCCAGGGTTATCTCGTCATATATCATCCTGATGTATTTTCTTTATTTCCAGTTCTTACTTATTTATACTCTTGTGCTGATTGCTGATTTTAGTTCCTAAGTGAAGCTTCCTTTGTGGCACTTGCTCTTTCTGGGATCTGACCCAGCTGGTTTTGTGTGGCCAGATTTTAGAGCAGCTCCGGAGGATCTACCGACCTTCCAGCCAGATGGTGGCCACTAGACGGAACCCTAGCAACGAGTGAGTTTATTTTTGATCTCCCACTTTATTGTAAAAATATTCTTTTGAGGCGTTTAGCCGACGAGCACCTGTTTAGCTCGATTGCACTTTACTTATTGTCTGCCTACGGGCTGTAACATGATTAACAGATCCTAGGGTTGATCATGTATGACTAAACTCTTGCTAGTCCTAACATTTTGTAACGACTAGCTTCATGATCAGCTGAATATGTAATGTTTGGGACGCCTTACTATTGTATATTTAATGATCATACTTCTTGTAACCTTTTACTTACTTGCTTATGATTGAGACACTAGGCTTGTTCATGACCTTAAGAGACTGTTGGCTTGTAGATAAACCCTCATGTATCTAGACAACCGTGACCGTATAGCGAGATGGATTCCATTTCATATACGTAGCTGGCTATGTCTGCCCCCGCTCTCCAGTATTCTGGTTCTGGGGCGTGACACCCTTTGATCAGCTAAAATTTTTACTTAAACAACCTGGTAGATAACTTGTAGGTTTCCAGAACCATTCTTTTAGTTTTTAATTTTATTTAATGATTGGAGAGAAAATAGTTTCAACAAAATTAAAAAAATAGTTTTTTAAACTATAAAAACTTCGAAATTCTTCCCGATACAGCATGCACCCCGACAAATCGGGCGACGTGGTCGCAACCCATAAGCATCAAAGGGCGCGTATGGATGTTGTCGACGTGTGGGAACAGACGGAACTCAGTTTCGTTGTGCGTGCACGACGAAATCAGTGCGTATCCATTAAGATACCACCATATCCACCCTTTGCAAATTAAGCCATAACTTTGTGTACAATCGTCGGTTCGAGATGAAACTTGCGCCAACAGGACCAAATCATTTTTCTGGTCCTGTGTGCCAAGTTTGGTCCGATTCTGAGAAGGTCGACCGGAACGCCTATTTGGCGGGCCCGCGACCCGCTCCAACGGGCAAAATTGTGCTCGGCCCACCGAAATCCAACTTTTGACATATAGTTGGGTTCGTCTCCTCAAACCGAACCCGCAGACATATAGTTTGACAAATTTAGAGACCATAGACATTGGCACGCATTTCGGTACAAAACGAGTCCAACGACGGATATCGTTTTGATCCGGAATTATGATTTTGCCCTTGTTCTAGAATTGGACTTTTGGGCATGCATTTTCTAGATATATCTTTTACACCGGAAACGTTCTTGATGTTTGTTTCAGCATCCGGAGCTGTTCATGGATTTTGAGATTTCTTGCTGACGTGATTGATTGCTTGGAGTTGTTATTCCCATACTGACAGGCAAGATACCTTGCCGCCTTACTCTGTGATTACTTTACTTTATTTTTTTGTTATTTATTTTCAGTTTCATATGTTTGTTCTATGTTTTTATATCACTGTACGTACAAGTCACACTTGGACTCAAGCGACTATATCGGTCGTTTTATTTGTTTTTATATTATTTTCTTGCATTGACTAAGCTCGTGACCATCCCTTTGATGATGAGGTATTGGTATATCTCATACGGCCTTGACACATACGTTACCACGTATTGTGAGTCATATATAGGACTCGCGTAGTCTGCCGACCACCGATACGTATGAGACGTGCGACGATTAGGAGTAACTGCCAATAGAATTGCATGCTAGTAGACTTGGCGGTTACTAGAGGTTCATATGTGTCATGGACGTGACTCCCCTAGGCATTGGGTGGAAAGAACAGTTCCTTGATGTATGGGCCACATATACATTTGTTATTGTACCTGAAGCTCCATTGAAGACGCAGGTTCACCTTATTATTACTGATTCCCTCTGACGTTCACCGAGCGTTATTGACGGAGGAAACTGGTTCCCGAAGGAAGGGATCGATGCCACTGCTATACAGCCAGAGTGCCCATATGTGAAGGTTGTTCTTAATTGCATATTCACTATAGTACGATTAGGCACCGATTGCATGCATCCTTCTTTTATTTATTATATATCACAGTTTATACATCATGTTCTTCCTGTATCTTGTTACGTCTCTATGAGGACCTGGTGATCTCTCTAGGTGTGTGCTTTTTATGATGTTTCACAGGTGCTCCAGCCAAGATCGTGGTTTTCCCTTTTCCATCGAGGAGGATTTCTATTGGATCATCCATAGCCATTTTTATTTATCCGTTCTTTGTATATTTTTTTCATTTAATTGGTTGGTAGTGGATTTGTCTCTGCCCAACTTTTGTACAAATAAAAATTAGTGTTGATCTTTATTATCTAGTTATTATCTTATTGTGGATGGGATTTAGTTATTATGGTTTACTGCATTTTACAGCTTATGTAGACATACGACGGTTCCATATATTAGAGTATACTTCGTATGTATATAGCTGGCATGTCTACGTACTTAGTCCTAAGTACTTTGAGACTGGGGCGTTACAGCTGGACTCGTGCCCTTGGACACATGAAACACGAATTGGGTTAGGGTTTGGGGTTCTGGTGGTGTCATGTACAGTGTCGTGTCAGAGGACACAAACACAAGAAATTTTCGGTGTAATCCTGTGTCGGGGGACACATGACACAGAAATGAGGTGGACACGAAAAATGTTCATGTCGAACATAAATGTAATTGTAGTAGCTATGTATCAGTGGAATGGATGTGGACACAGACACAATTAGGACACGGTCATTTGGACCTTATGGGAATTTGGAGTAATTTGCACTAATGATGGTTAGTCCTATTTATATGAGCCATTAGAGGATTCTAGATACTAATTAGCACATGGCTCTAAGGAATATACCTATAATATTCTAGGAAATATTCTAAGGAATATTCTTTAGAATACTCTAGACATGGGATTAACTAATAATAATCAACATTAATTAAGAAACTAATCCTGATTTGTAATCCCCCCAATTAAAATTTTGTGAATTTATTAATTTATTTTCAATTTTAAAGTATTTTTTCATTATTAATTAGCAAGGATTTTATATTTTTGATCTTATTAAGCTGTCTAAAAAGAGCAATATATATATATATATATATATATATATATATATATATATATATATATATATATATATAAGTGTACATTGTTTGTATTATTTTATATATGTAAATATATAAATGTACATGAATTGTATTATTTTTGTAATACACATAATCATAAATACATAAGAGATATATAAGGGTATAAATTGCATAGCTAATAGTATCATATAGATATTCTCAGTGATGTAGGGTTAAGCTAGTATCAAAAGTTATGGGTATATGGTGATCAATACAAAGAAAGCAAAATATAAAGGCTACTTTTACCTACTGTTCCAAAGGGAACAGTAAGTAGGGTTGTGCCCGACCCATTGCACATGGAAGTCGAGATTTCCAAATCCTCTTCCAATGTGAATTGAAAATTTCCTCCTTTCTAAATCCTAACCTACCAAGAATTCTCTAATAGTCTAAACCTAAACCGATCCAAATCCTACCCAAAATTGATAGGATTATCAATCGGATTCAAAGGAGAACCCGAGTATAAAAGGGAGCAGCCGCTAGGGGTTTCAGAAGAACCAACTTCCTCAAACATCACGCAAACCCTAACACCAAGCCCAGCAGCTCCCCAGTCTCCTTGTGCAACCCCTCGACACCCTGTGCAGCCTGTCGCACCGCAGTGACCGTCGTACGCCGTCGACAGTCGCCGAAAAACAGAGAAGAACATAACATACTCTGTTCCAACATAGCCGCCAGGTACACCTGTTCGTCGTTCTCTTTCTCCTTCATCGTGTAGCCAATCCATGATCCAATTTGTTTGTAGTAAGCACAACATATAGGACTACAAGACCTGTCTATTAGATCGGGTTAGATACCCCAAACCGATCCCAGAAATTCGTCGAAAGTTTGGCGAAAAAAAACCTGTTTTCTGAAACAGTAATTAGGGACAGTCCATACGCCCATATTGGAAGGCAAATTGTGGTTGACCTAATGATAGTTCTCAAAAACTATTTTAAGACAGTTAGAAAAAACCTATACGAGATGAATTCCCCTTTTATAGAATTATTTTTCAGTTAATATACAGAAAGTTATTCGTCATTGAAAATCAAGAAAAACTATTTTTAAAACTGTAAAATTTTAGAAAATTTTTCTGATATGGCATGCGCCCCGACAAATCGGACAATATGGTCGCAAACCATAAGCATCGAAAGATGCGTATGGATGTTGTCGATGTGTAGGAACTGACGGAACTCGATTTCATTGTGCATGCGCGACGAATTAGAAGCGTATCCGTAAAGATACCCGTATCGACCTTTTGCAAACTTGGCCATAACTTCGTGTACAGTCGCTGGTTCAAGACGAAGCTTGTGCTAACAGGAACGTATGAAAATTTTGGTCTTGTGTGCCAAGTTTGGTCTGATTCTGAGAAGGTCGACCGAAACGCCTATTTGGCAGGCCCGTGACCCGCTCTAACGGGCAAAATTGTGTATGGCCTACCGGAGTCCAACTTTGGACATATGGTTGGATTTGTCTCCTCAAACTGGACCCACAGACATGTAGTTTGATGACTTTAGAGACCATAGACATTGGCACGCGTTTCGGTGCAAAATGGGTCCAACGGCGAACATCGTTTCGACTCGGAATTACGATTTGCCCATGTTCCAGAATTGGACTTTTGGACATGTGTTTCCTAGATATATCTTTTACACCGGGAACGTTCTTGATGTTTGTTTTAGCATCCGGAGCCGTTCGTGGATTTTTGAGATTTTTTGCTGACGTGAGTGATTGCTTGGAGTTGTTATTCCCGTATTGCCAGACAAGATATCTTGCCACCTTACTCTGTGATTTACTTTATCTTATTTTTAGTTATTTATTTTCAACATTTTTACCTGTTGATAATATTATATTATTGTGAGTCCAAGTCACACTTGGGTGCAAGCGACTGTATCAGTCGTTTTACTTGTTTTGTTCTATTTTCTTGCATTGACTTAGACTAGTGACCACCCATTGGTGATGGGGTATTGGTATATCTCATATGGCCTTGAAACATGCTTTATCACGTGTTATGAATCACATGTAGGGCACGTACTAGTGTAGTCGGCCGGCCACCGATACGTATGAGGCGTGCGACAGTTAGGAGTAACTGTCAATATAATTGCATGCTAGTGGACTTGGCAGTTACTAGAGGTTCCTATGGGACATGGATGTGACCCTACTAGGCAATGGATGGGGAGAACAGTTCCTTAACGTATGGGCCACGTATGCACTTTCCTATTCCTGATCCTGCTGGCCTCTGACATTCGATGAATGTTATGCTTTGAGGTTCCTGGTATCCTGGTGGGACCATACCTGAGTTTCATGTACCTGTAGCCAGGGTGCCCATGCGTTGAAGGTTTGTTCTTAACTGCATTATCACTGTAGAACTGGTAGGCACCATATTGCATACATTCCTTTCTTTTCTATTATATATCACAGTTTATATGGCATGGTATTTTCTTGTATCTTGTTACGTCCATCTGAGGACCTGGTTATCTCTCCAGGTGGGTGCTTTTCATGATGCTTCACAGGTGCTCTAGCCAAGATCGTGGTCTTCCCTTTTCCATCGAGGAGGCTTGCTCTTGGTTCGTCTTGCCATATTTATTGATCATTTTCTTGTATATTTTCTCTCATTTGAAGTAGTTGGTAGTGGATTTGTCTCCGTCCAACTTTTGTACAAATAACAATTCAGTGTTGACTTTTATCATATATATTTTTTTTATTGTGGATGAGCTTTAGTTATCATGGTTTACTGCATTCTTACAACTTATGTATACATATGAGGGTTCCATATATTGGAGTATACTTCGTATGTGTGTAGCTGGCATGTCTACGTACTTAGTCTCATGTATTTTGGGAATGGGATGTTACATGATTAAATAGGAAAACAACTCTAGAATGTTTCCACTCTAATCCTTAGGAAATGACAAATTGCTATTATCTTACAATGGTATTTACGAGAATGTCACTCATTTTCTAAATAATACAAAAGTCACTCCATTTCTACATAATTACGAACTTGCCACCCCCTCTTCATAAGTTCCTAATTAGTCAACTCCTAATCCAGAATTTACTAAAATGTCATTCCTAATAATTAATAATAAAATAACTAATAAGGAATTTCAAAAGAAGCTGGCTTTTATTGGAAAAATGGGGAAACTATGACACTTACTGGTGTAACTGCTCACCTAATGGGTATTAAATCCATGGTTATCCGTCCATGTTGATAGTGGACGATTATGGATGCTAAAGGGTTAGCTCTCCTCTATAAACTCAATCTTTTGTACTTGTGCATAGACTAGAGAATAAGAGACATAAATGAATTCTGAGAGCAGTATGACACGAACAATATTTTTTGTCCCACTGCGACGGATCTGCAAAACCCTCCATGGACCGAGCTTTTGCTGGAAGCTTCTGAAATCCTCCAGAATATGGTGAAGCCTTCTTGAAGATTCATGAAGTATTCATAGCCTTCTAGATCTTTTAGAGCCTTCCTTAGAAATATCTAGGAACTAGAATAATCCCTGAAATATTCTATTTTAGGAAGCTAAGCCCTTTGAGGCACTATAAATAATTGGGAATATCATTTTTTTTCTTAGGACCAAAGAAGTTATAAATTCTCTCTAGTATAATGAAGTTTATAATCTTCCAATCTCTCTCTTTTGCTCCTTATTTTTTTCATTTTTATCTTAGTGATCTGGCTAAGCGTTTAGGGAAGGCTGGCATGGGTCTTCGAGTAGAAAGCTTGTGCGCTGTACAGGTCTAAGTGTAGGCAAAAGTACTAAGTTCGTGACAAGCAGTATCTGAGTGAAGGTCGATTGGTGCCATGTCGACATTCGAGAAAGACCACGAGAAGGTCCCATCACTTAAGAAAATGAACACCAATACCACAAGAGGGAGTTCTATGATGGGCTGGAAAGTTAAGTCGCTTCGTCCTTGCAATATTTTGAGAGGCAATTCCAAGAGATCATCTAATTCGTACTTAAGGAATAGCTCAAGGCACATCGTGATGAGATTGAGGATTTACGTAGGAAGGTCCGTGGCTAAGAGGAGCTAAATACCGTGATCGAGAGTTGCAGAACTCAAGACCAAAGTTATCATTTTGGAGAAGGCCGTTGCGAATGGTGGTTCTTCGAGTAGGGAGACACTAGGAAGGAGATCCCAAAGCCAAAATTCTGTAATGGGGAGCGAGATGTCAAAGAACTCAAGAACTTCTTGTGGAGCGTAGAGCGATACTTCAAGGCATTGCACATCAACGATGATGACGAGAAGGTGGACATCACGACGATGTTATGTTGTGGTGATGTCGTAGGTGAATGAAAATATATGAGAATTTGTGCTCGATAGAGACTTGAGAGGATCTCAAGAACGAGATCAAGTCTCAGTTTTATCTAGAGAATGTGAAGTTTGCAGCGAGGCGAAGCTTGCGACAACTCAAGTCGGGACGATCAAAGAATACATTGTAGATTTTACAAGTTTAATGCTCGTGATATCTAGCATAAGTGAAGATGATCGCTTGTTCTTCTTTCTCAATGGACTTCAACCGTAGGCGACTCAGGAATTGCAGCGATAGATGTAGTCCCCGTCCCTACATCGTGCCCCGTACACTGTCCACGAGGTGTGCGAGAAAGGAACACTGTCGCTATCGATTCGGTCGGGACCGATAGGTCGGGATCGACCGAGTCGATCGAACGGGAACGGTTGAATTAAGATCCATTCCTCGTTATGGAATGTCTTCTTCGGAACCAAGTCCCATATTCATCGGGTTGCGCCTCGAGGATTGACTCTGCGGCTGAGTCGGGAGAGACCTCACGTTGCTCTGCTTTTCACGCCGCTTGCGTTGGTTTGGGCTTTGTTTTCTGAATGCGCTTTCGTGAATGTTTTCGATGGTTTTCATGGCTTGCATTTCGAACTCGCATTTTCTATCGAACTCCTTGAATAATGCAGTGTTCTAATCGGTTGCTTGTGCGATTTCAGGTAATCGAGTAGGTGACGTCTAGCGCGACCAACAAGTTCTCTCGCCGAAGTAAACTCAAGGTGAGTGACTGACCCTTCTCTACTCGACCCCCTTCTTAGGCAAAATCGATAGTGTTGTTGCGGATGAAAAGATAAATGCAAGTGCACGAACACGAATGAATGTATAAGTTTTCAAAGAAAAGGTAGGCTATGTCTTAACAACTAAAAACATGTCTTTGCACGGTCATGGACAACTTGTCGACAAGGTGAGCGTTTTCCCGCACGGCAACCCGAGGCCACGGGACCGTTGCGACCGAAAAAGGAAACAAGTAATTAGCTGTGCTAGGCACGGGTTAGGCGAGGACTTGCAGCGGGGCTCGCTACTCGTGCTGAAAGGACCCCGTCTAACAAAAGCTAGAGGAGTCCACGATGGCTCTGAGAGCCAGTGACCAACACACGAAATATTGTACTTAGTATGGAAATGATAACAATTGACAAGGAAGAACATGGTAAGTTTCATAAGGCGCGGCGCGGGCCGCCGTCTGTAAGTTTTAACGTAAATTTCATTATGCTTGTCATTGCTCGCTTAAAATTCATTAGGATGGTTAGAAACATTCATGAACTAAGTTATATAAACTCATTCAACCAAATGAGAGCTTGGAACTTAATTTACCACGCACCAGTACAAAGTGTAATGTACTGATCCTCGCTCTCCACGCAGGTACCCCGAACCACGAAGGGTGTGCCATCTGAAAGCTCAAGGCGAAGTGAACCCTTTTGAAGCCTCGTCCGCGTGTGAAGGCTTGTGTTTCTAGTTTACTTTTGAAGAAGACCCGCACTCAGTCCAAAAGAAGACATGACGACTCGACTTCCCACGATAGCAGGTGGAAATGTGTAATAGTTTTTGCTTGTAAAAAGGGATGTAATGTATGGAATGACTATCTCATCGGCGTTTATTTTGTAAGTCGAGTCATGTTGTAGCCCGCGCGGCAATGATTGTAAAGAAGTCCATGTAAAGTTTTTATTATCAATGAAAAAGTCTATTTCTATTTCAAATGTGTTATTCAATTTCTCTGTGTACTCTAATTTGATGTTGTGTTTCGGATAACCTTATGACTATGCCTTGTGCGATCGCAACTTAGGTTCGTACGGCATCACGCCTGGGGGACGACTATCGATTCTACGGAATCGGGGCATGACATAATGGTATCAGAGCACAGCTTTACATCCTTTGGTCTCGTGTCTAGAGTTCCAAACCTTTGACCTCGCATCGATGAGATAAGTTGTTCCATACAATGAGTCCGTAATAATTTGTGACTGATGCGTTTGCCTTCGTATCGCAGAAGTGACGGAACCCACGGCCGAGCAAGAACAGAGTGCTTCAAGCGGCTCTAGTAGTTCGCATCGTCCGCGGGCAGGACCTTCTAATGATACCATCGAAAGGATGCTGCGCATGATGGAGGCGCAGCGAAACCAGTCCGAGAACCGGTACCAACAGGTAGAGGAACGAAAGGCCCAGTTCGAAGCTCACTTCGAAGCCCGCTTTGACGCACATGCCAAACTTCAACAAAAGCAGTTAGATACCCTGCAGCAGATCGTCCAGACAATGGCGGCCAACAGAAATTCTACGACAGCGCCTACCGTCACCGCACCTGCTGCCACCGTGCCGACGATCCAGCCCATTGAAGTCGATACAGAGGAGCCCGAGTGTCAACCAGCAGCACCGAAAAAGTACAACTTTGAAGTGTCAGAATTCAAGAAGGCGTGCCGCACTTCCTTCAGCGGTACCGAAGGCCCTTCCATGGCGATCGACTGGTTGGAAGAGCTGGAAGATCAATTCGAGCTTCTTGGCATTGAAGAATCCAAGCAAGTCGCCTGCGCACAACTTCAACTACGGTTGAACGCACACGACTGGTGGGCCGTACGCAAGCGAGCGATCCGACCGGACAATACCACCGCGCCGATCTCTTAGGCCACGTTCCGCAAAGCTTTCGAAGTCCAGTACCTTCCGTCAGCCGTTCTTCAAGCGAAGGAGAATAAATTCATGTAGTTAAAGCAAGGGAGCAGGACAGTGGAACAGTACGCCGCAGAATTCAACAAATTGTCTAAGTTTGCTGGCCAGTTTCTGCCTACTGAAGAGTGTCGTGTGCGACGGTTCGAAGTGGGTCTGCGACACTCTATCGGTACGCATGTCGGGGTCCCGGAGTACAAGACCGTAGGCGAGGCTCTGAATCACGCCCTCCGCCTTGAGAACCTGCATCCTTCCGGTGCTGACGACGTTGTGCGCCACTCCAATCACAAACGTCCTAGCCATATGGGAGGCAACAACGACGCGTCAAAGCGTCCAAATAACGGCGGCTACAAGGGTGAGAAAATGATACCTAAGTGCACCAATTGCGGACAAGTCGGACACTATGCCAGCCACTGCTTTTCCTGCAATATTACATGTTTCGCTTGCGGACAGAAGGGTCACAGGGCTCATAACTGCCCAAGCTTTCGACAGACTCGTAACGTACCACCACAACATTATCGCCAAGAGAATCGAGGGCAGGCGCCCCGACCTCCTCCGCCCACACAACCTGCACCACAAAATGGCCAAGATCGTCGCCCCAACACTCAGGGCCGCATCTACGCCATGACTCGAGACGAAGCGCTGGCATCAGATACAGTAGTGTCAGGTATACTAAAATTCAATAATGTGCCTGCTCGTGTGTTATTTGATTCAGGCGCTTCACATAGTTTTATATCGGCGGACTTTGCCGCCGAGCACAAATTTCCTGTAATATCATTAGATCTCGACCTTAGCGTAAGCACGCCTTCGGGCACACCAATTCTCACAAACTTAGCTTACGCCGGCAGGATTATCTGTATCGGTGGTCAAAAGATCGGTCTGGACGTAATAGTTCTAGACATGAAGGACTTTGACATCATTCTGGGGATGGATTGGCTCGGGCCGTGCAATGCAACCATAGACTGCGCTGAAAAGAAGGTCATATTTCGCATACCTGGAGTGCCTGAATTCTGCTACTCGTGTGGTGAGGCGTCGCCGACCTATATGGTGATCTCCGCAATATCTGCTCGACAGATGCTGCATTTCGGGTGCGAAGGCTATCTAGCTTCCGTTCGAGACATGCGACAGGATGGTACAAACGCGGGTCAGACCGACGTTGTGGCAGAATTCCCAGACGTGTTCCCGGACGAGCTACCCGGCATGCCGCCCGATCGAGAAATAGAGTTCACCATCGACACATTCCCCGACACCCGGCCGATCTCCAAGGCTCTGTACAGAATGGCCCCTGCAGAATTGAAAGAATTGAAGGCACAACTTCAGGAATTGCTCGACAGAGGGTTTATCCGTCCGAGTGTCTCGCCGTGGGGTGCGCCCGTGCTGTTCGTGAAGAAGAAGGATGGATCGATGCGACTCTGCATCGACTATCGGGAATTGAATAAAGCCACCGTCCGAAACAAATACCCCCTGCCCCGCATCGACGACTTGTTCGACCCGCTCCAAGGTGCAACGGTATTTTCGAAGATTGATCTACGATCGGGTTACCACCAACTCAAAGTCAAGCCAGATGACGTACGGAAGTCTGCCTTCCGCACTCGTTACGGCCACTATGAGTTCTTGGTAATGTCGTTCGGTCTGACAAATGCCCCTGCTGTCTTCATGGATCTATTGAATCGGGTGTTCCGTCCGTTCGTTGACAAGTTCGTAGTAGTCTTCATCGACGACATCCTCGTCTACTCGAAGGATCGAGCGCAACATGCAGAGCATCTGCGGACGGTACTCCAAACCCTTCGAGAGAATCAGTTGTACGCGAAGATGAGTAAGTGTGAGTTCAGGCTGAACAACGTCTCATTCCTTGGGCACATCATCTCCGCCGCGGGCATCGCAGTCGATCCGAAGAAAGTCGAGGCAGTTGCTGATTAGAAACGGCCCGCATCAGTTAGCGAAATTCAAAGCTTCCTAGGCTTGGCGGGATACTACCGACGCTTCGTGAAGGACTTCGCGAAGATCGCATCGCCGTTTTCTCGCCTCACCCAGAAAGGAGTCGCATTCAAATGGTCAGACGACTGTGAAGCTTCCTTCCAGGAGCTCAAACAATGGCTCGTTTCGGCCCCGATACTTGCTCTTCCTGAAGGGATGGAGGGATTTCAAATCTTCAGCGATGCTTCTGGCCAGGGCTTGGGGTGTGTGCTCATGCAGCGGGATAAGGTGATATCTTTTGCTTCCCGGCAGTTGAAGCCGCACGATAAGAACTACCCCACGCACGACCTAGAACTAGCGACAATTGTGTTCGCGTTGAAGCTGTGGCGTCACTATCTCTATGGCGTGGCGTGCAGGATTTATACGGACCATAAAAGCCTCAAGTATCTCTTCACCCAGAAAGAACTGAATTTACGGCAGAGGCGATGGCTCGAACTAATCAAAGACTATGACTTATCAATCGACTACACACCGGGCAAGGGAAATGTGGTAGCGGATGCGCTGAGCCGGAAGTACTTAGCTTCTTTATGCATCAACGATCGACTGCTGCGTGACTTGGAAGGAATGGGCATTGAACTCTGAGTTCGTTTCAGAGACGTGAAACTGGCGCAACTGCGGGTGGAACCGAGCCTACTGGAGAGGATCAAGTCTGCACAGAAGGACGACCCCTACCTGGAGAAGATGCGGAAGCTAATATCGACAGGGAAAGCGTCCGACTTTGCAGAGGACGAGAGGGGAGTGTTGCGCGTGAAGGGACGGCTATGCGTACCGGACGACGCAGAACTTAGAAAGGAGATAATGACGGAGGCGTACTATGCAAAATATTCCTTGCATCCTGGCAGCACCAAGATGTATAAGGACCTCCGCGTTGTCTTTTGGTGGCACGGCATGAAGAGGGATGTAGCGCTCTTTGTATCAAAATGTATGGCCTGTCAGCAAGTCAAAGCCGAGCACCAGCGACCGGGCGGGGAGATACAGAACCTCGCCATTCCAGAGTGGAAATGGGATCAAATCACTATGGACTTCGTTGTTGGCTTGCCGAGGACGCTGCGGGAAAATGACGCCGTCTGGGTCATCGTCGATCGACTAACCAAGTCAGCGCACTTTATCGCCATCAAAGTTACTTGGAGCGTCGACCGTCTTGCTCAGATATACCTTGATGAAATAGTTTGGCTGCACGGGGTCCCAGTTTCTATCGTCTCGGATCGGGATGGACGGTTCGTAGCGCACTTCTGAAGTAGTCTTCATTCAGCACTGGAGACCAAGTTGAAGTTCAGCTCAGCTTATCATCCTCAGACCGATGGCCAAACAGAGCGGGTGAACTAAATTCTCGAAGACATGTTACGACTCTGTGCGTTCGACTTGAAGTCAAGTTGGGACGTCCATCTACCACTGGCCGAGTTTGCATACAACAATAGCTATCAGTCCAGCATCCAAATGGCGTCGTATGAAGCTTTGTACGGCCGGAAGTGCAGATCGCCCATTTGCTGGGATGAAGTCGGGAAACGCCAGATACTTGATCCGGAGCTGGTGGAGCAGACTGTGCAGAAGGTCAAGTTAATACGAGAGAGATTGAAGATAGCACAAAGCCGGCAGAAAAGCTATGCCGACACGCACCGACGCCCCCTCGAGTTCTCGAAAGGCGACCATGTATTCCTGAAGGTGATGCCTATGCGTGGAGTTTCCCGATTCGGTGCGAAAGAAAAGTTGAGCCCAAGATTTGTTGGCCCGTTCGAAATATTGAAGCGAGTCGCCCCGGTAGCTTACCAACTCGCCTTGCCGCCTGCATTGTCAGAGGTACATGACGTCTTCTACGTCTCGCAATTGCGGAAGTACGTACACGATCCGGGGCATGTGGTAGATTTGGGTAAGCTGGACCTGAAGGCGGACTTGTCATATATCGAAGAGCCGGTACAAATCTTGGAGCGCAAGGATAAACTTCTCCGCAACCGTGCTATTCCTCTAGTCCGCGTCCTCTGGAGAAACCATTCGGTCGAGGAGTCGACGTGGGAGCTTGAGTCAGAAATGAAGGAGAAGTTCCCTTCATTATTCTCGTAGAGGTAGGTTCTATTCTTAAGTTTCGAGGACGAAACTTTTTCTTAGTTGGTCATGGTGTAGTGCCCCGTCTCTACATCGTGCCCCGTACACTGTCCATGGGGTGCGCGAGAAAGGAACACTGTCGCTATCGATTCGGTCGGGACCGATAGGTCGGGATCGACCGAGTCGATCGAACGGGAACGGTTGAATTAAGATCCATTCCTCGTTATGGAATGTCTTCTTCGGAACCAAGTCCCATATTCAGTGGGTTGCGTCTCGAGGATTGACTCTGCGGCTGAGTCGGGAGAGACCTCCCGTTGCTCTGCTTTTCACGCCGCTTGCGTTGGTTTTGGCTTTATTTTCTGAATACGCTTTCGTGAATGTTTTCGATGGTTTTCATGGCTTGCATTTCGAACTCGCATTTCCTATCAAACTCCTTGAATAATGCAGTGTTCTAATCGATTGCTTGTGCGATTTCAGGTAATCGCGTAGGCGACGTCTAGCGCGACCAACAAGTTCTCTCGCCGAAGTAAACTCAAGGTGAGTGGCTAACCCTTCTCTACTCGACCACCTTCTTAGGCAAAATCGATAGTGTTGTTGCGAATGAAAAGATAAATGCAAGTGCACGAACACGAATGAATGTACAAGTTTTCAAAGAAAAGGTAGGCTATGTCGTAACAACTAAAAACATGTCTTTGCACGGTCATGGACAACTTGTCGACAAGGTGGACGTTTCCCCGCACGGCAACCCGAGGCCACGGGACCGTTGCGGCCGAAAAAGGAAACAAGTAATTAGCTGTGCTGGGCACGGGTTAGACAAGGATTTGCAGCGGGGCTCGCTACTCGCGCTGAAAGGACCCCGTCTAACAAAAGCTAGAGGAGTCCACGATGGCTCTGGGAGCCAGTGACCAACACACGAAATATTGCACTTGGTATGGAAATGATAACAATTGACAAGGAAGAACATGGTAAGTTTCATAAGGCGCGGCGCGGGCCACCGTCGGTAAGTTTCAACGTAAATTTCATTATGCTTGTCATTGCTCGCTTGAAATTCATTAGAATGGTTAGAAACATTCATGAACTAAGTTATATAAACTCATTCAACCAAATGAGAGCTTGGAACTTAATTTGCCATGCACCAGTACAAAGTGTAATGTACTGATCCTCGCTCTCCACGCAGGTACCCCGAACCACGAAGGGCGTGCCATCTGAAAGCTCAAGGCGAAGTGAACCCTTTTGAAGCCTCGTCCGCGTGTGAAGGCTTGTGTTTCTAGTTTCCTTTTGAAGAAGACCCGCACTCAGTCCAAAAGAAGACATGGCGACTCGACTTCCCACGATAGCAGGTGGAAATGTGTAATAGTTTTTGCTTGTAAAAAGGGATGTAATGTATGGAACGACTATCTCATCGGCGTTCATTTTGTAAGTCGAGTCATGTTGTAGCCCGTGCGGCAATGATTGTAAAGAAGTCCATGTAAAGTTTTTATTATCAATGAAAAAGTCTATTTCTATTTCAAATGTGTCATTCAATTTCTCTGCGTACTCTAATTTGATGTTGTGTTTCGGATAACCTTATGACTGTGCCTTGTGCGATCGCAACTTAGGTTCGCACGGCATCACGCCCGGGGGACGACTATCGATTCTACGGAATCGGGACGTGACAATAGATGGTGCAAGACTTGAACACCATCGTAGTAGCACCCGAGAGTCTTGTCGAGTATATGTGGGATGACAACGATGTCAAGGTCAAGCCAAAGACCACCAAGAAGAATGGTGGAGGAAAGAAGGAGAACTCTCCTACAGAGGGTTCGTCCAAGAAAAAGAAACTTGAAAAGGTCCAACCTGAGTGATTAGTTTCGTACTTCATATGTGAAGCAAATCACTATGTTCGGGGTTGCCAGAAGAGGAGAATGCATGTCAATGTCATCCGAAGAGAGGAGGTGGAGGACGAGTGCGAAGTGGGAGCACAAATGGGAGCGTTGCGCTTACTCAAAGCTGTCAAGACAAAGTCCGCTGTGTCGAAGACTCCGAGCAGGAAGAGCTTAGGTACGTTGACGTGGAGATCAATTGCATGAGCACATGGACGTTGGTTGACATGGACGTACTCATAACTTCATCTCGGACGCAGAGATCTGTCGCTTGGTCCTAACCTTGGAGAAAAATTCAGGCAAGATAAAGTTGGTAAATGCGAAGGCGCGTCCCGTGAGGGGGATAGCCAAGGGAGTTTGCGTAAAGGTGGGGCATGGTCTGGTATTGCCAATTTTACCGCTACGTGGTTGGACGACTTCAAGATCATACTTGGCATGGATTTTTAGTCACGACAAGCGCCGTTTCGATACCACATTTGGGAGTCGTCAGTTTCTTGGTGGAAGGCTCATTGTGCATGGTAAAAATTGTACGAGGTAAGCCATTAAAAGAAAAAGCTATCTCTGTTATTCAGCTCAAAAAAGGTAGCAAAAAAGAGCCGGCCTTTAGCGGTACTCGAGATGAAGGAGGATTTCGAGAAGGAAGATCTTCCAAGCAAAGGAGTATTCCGATGAGTCACTTCTGCGGAGGAGGATGGATCGTCCTATCAAACTGGAAACGAATAAGAAAAAGCATGCCGTTAACTACGAAAAGACAGATAGCCTAATCAACTTCCCCAGAAGGATTTCTACTTCATCTGGCATTCGTCCTCAACAAACTCAGCAGCCTGAAGAGCAGCAATCAGTGGCCCAGAACTCTAACCACAACGACCATAACACTGTTCTCAACACCAGTGCACAGCTTGCTACTGTTAGCAATGGCATCACAGTCAACTCTGTGAATTCTCCATTAAGGCAAGAAAACCAGATAGGCATAATGAACAGTCCCTATGCTGGTGGGAGTTAACATTGTTCAAATTCCATCAGCCAGCTCAACCACAACTTTGATTGCCAAAATTCGAAAGCTTATGTCCCATATTCTTCTTATGCACTACTAATTTCACAAAAGAAAGTTGAATAGTGCCTTCTTCTTTGTTACAAAGTCCTCCTTTGTATCATTATTCTCTGAGGGTCTGTTTGGATTAAGGGGTGGGAGAACTAAGTGAGGGGAACTTATGAGGAAAAATAAAACTATGCTTGTTTTGAGGGTGAGAGTTTAGGAGGGAGGGGAGAAGGAGGGGGAAGGTTAAGTGAGAATTTGTTTATCCCTCTTTTATCCATTTTTTTTAACCCCCAAATCGAAGGATTAACGACAGAATTGATGGTTTTGTTTAAAAAAAAATACTCCTTAATTGTCCTATAAAATTTTACGACTTTTTTGTCCATTTTTTTTCTTTCAACATGCTGCTCCGTAGCTTCTTTATTTATAAAGATATTTTGACAAGTTCTAATTAAAATTTCAATCAAATTTAATTTTATTATATGTATAATAAAAATATTTTAGTAACTATTATATTTTTATTAATTCTTCTCTCACTTAAAACTATCAATCCAAGTCATACTTATTAAACAAATCTCACTTAACTCTCTCTCTCTAATCCAAGCAAAATAATTATATATATTGACTCTACTCTCCTTTCACTTAACCTCATCTAACTCTGCTTATTTTTTTCCCTTCAATCCAAGCAGACCCTGACTATTGTTTGTGAGAAGCAGCTTCGGAGTATTATTATGCATCCCATGGCATATGCTCTCTCTCTCTCTCTCTGATGCACTTGTGGGGAAATGAGTTTTTTCTGTAGTTAATGGTTCTATTTATCTAGCAATAGAGAAATGATGAACTAGGGGTACAACTTGGACGGACTAAATCCGAGCCCGATCGGATAAACCCGTTAATGGGTTAGGTTATAGTTGAAGATACTCGGATTCGGACTCGAATTTGGGTTAAAATATTTGAACCCGATCAACAATCGGGTTGGACTTGGGTTCATGTATCGGGTTACCGAAGAACCCGAAACCCAACTTATATATATATATATATATATATATATATTGTTTCATACTTCTTAAATAAAAGGTTTAAATCATAAATTTGTCCACCCAAACTATTCAACTCTTTATCATAAATCTTATTTCAGTTTGTATTTTGTAATGATCAAGACTTGATTGCTATTTGATTATTTGTTTAATATACTTTTGTTTAAAATTATTTCAAATATTATATTAGAGCCCGATAAACCCGATGGACCCGACCCAATCCGAGTTCAACCCGATCCTCCAGTCTTGGTCTTGGGCTTCATATGTTGTACCCAAGATCGGGCCGGACTTGGGCTCGACTAGACTTATGATTCATCGGATTGGACTCGGGTTGAACTGCTCCAGTAATCTGTTGTACGATACACAAGTTCTCGGACACAGTACCGTTCTCTGGCCTTTGCGTATCATACATCAACATCAGCTAGGTGCTATAATAAGCAATGTCGCAAAATCATTCTTCTATTGTAAAATTGTAATTTTTTTGGATTATTTTTATATACATTGTAGTAAAATTTCGTAACGAACGGTCTCTACCTAGATAGACTCTAGATGACTCGGATCTGACAAGCATCCAAAACTTGGATCCCTATTGAGTTGTTTGTCAAGTTTCTGGACCGGTAAGAGCACTACCCGGACCGGTCCGCCATGGTCAGCCGTGAGCGCATGGGGGGTCAAAGACCGAACTTCCAAAACGGATTCCATACGTGATATACAAAAAATTAAATAACTAAATTAATAGTAAATATAATAAAAATAATGTCGCTGTCCAAATTTGAAAAAAAGACTTCTAGTGCATGAGTATAACATGATAACTATTACACAAGTTATGGGTGGCCTATGATAATTGTTGTAAAAATCGGACCGGACGGTTGGACCGGTCCAACTGGTTTATGCCAAAAAATCGGTCTGGTTCGACTAAAATCGGGTCTTTTAAAGAATCGTTAGATTTTTTTTTTTCCAAAGTCCGGTTTAACCGGTGAACCGGCCAAACCGGTTCACAATTGAACAGGTCAATTTTAGTTTTTTTTTTTAATTAGAAAAAATTATGTAAAATTTGGAACATTTGATTCTTGGTTTGATTTTGATAGACCTTATAGTTGTAAAACTAAATCAAACTAACATACTAAGAACCAAACCAAGCCAAATTAAATGCCGATCCGACATACCAAAAAAATTTGGTTCGATCATCGGTCCAATTTTTAAAAGATTGCCTATGATTCATTCTGATTCTATTCTAGATCAGTTCATGTTAGTGTCTCCTTAATCTTTGGACCCTAAGTACGTCCAGACTGCTCTGGACGAGGGCCGCCCTGGCGATAGCAGCTCTGCTACGTACAGACATAGGACTTGCATGGTAAACAAGAAGATTACATCATACAAGCCTGCCTTCGTCTCTTTCTACACAATTTACACAATCAAAGTTTGAAGAGATCAAACAGTCTACCGAAAGAAAGAAAAAAAAAAAAATAGAAAATTACATGTAACTGACGGATGTTGCAAAGTGAACACTCAAATATAAGAGAGAAGGGAGTTTTCATGAAAGTAAGACCAGACAATGGCCAGGCTTATCATCCTCCTCGTGTCCCTCCTGATCTCCGTCAATCTCTCTCGTTCGCTTGCCAGCGCGTCCCTGAGGAGCGAGAGGCTGTGCAGCCAGTGCTCGGCCTGCGAGTCGAGCCGCTGCCCGGCCAGCGAGTCCTTCCCTCACATGACGGCGCACGACGACTCTCTCGTCGCCGGAGCGCTGCAGTCGGACTTCGTACCGGCCGGCGACCGCGGTGTCTACGCTGTCCCGAATGTCAAGGGAGGGGAATCTGGGGAGTATAACTCTTACTTCGGTTGGCAATCCACCTCGGGATCAGTGTCGGGCTATCATAGGTAAATGATCCGAGTATCTTTTACGGAAATTTTCGTACAAAGCATAGAAATTCTTAAAAATTGCCACCGAAATACAAAATTTTCATATATTAAAAAACAGCGCAAGAACGTACTTTGAAAGAAGATCTGTTAAAAAAAATTAAAACAAATTCAAAATGCAACCATTTGAAAAGAAAAAAAAAAGTTTGAATCAATTCGTCAGTAAAAGTTTGTTTACGTCACGAATATTCGTCATAAAAGTTCTATTTTGTCACTGAAAGTCCAAATTCGTCACTAATTTTTGTCAATTTTCCATTTGATTTCGTCACTAAAACTTTATTTTTTTCACTAATAATCGTCACCGAAAGTCCAAATTCGTCGCTAAAAATTATCACTAAAAATTTCTTTCCAAGTCACGATAAGAATTTAAAAAAATCAATTTTTACATAACGCCATTCCAAAAGGACGTTAGTTCTTGTGCTGTTTTTGAAATATTTGAAAACTTTGTACTTTTGTGGTAATTTCTAAAAAAGTAAAACCTTGGTATCTTTAGTGTCTGTTTTACTTTATCACTTATTTTGTAACAATAACTTTTGATAAGCTTCTGTTGTACGTAGATTTAGCAACTACATGGACAAATGCTCGAATGGGCAGAGCTATCTAACAGCAGACGAAGCCGGAAGGGTGGGGCTCCGAGCTCTGCAGTCCCTTGAAGATTTGGGTCGGGCGGACTGGAAGACGCTAAACCCTCCGGAGAAGCTCAACCACCAGAGCTTCCGCTTCTGGGTGAACCGAAGCACCGGAAAGTGCCTCACCGTGCTCGGCCGGAAGGGGCACAAGCGGACTGTCGGGGTCGCCGAGTGCGAGCTCGACGGGTCGAACCCGCTCCAGCTCTTCGCGTTCCGGTTTCACTACCACGACGCATTCTGCTGCTGTGGCGTCCACAATGACTGATCGATCTCCTCCTCCTCGACTATGTGCCAATTTAAAGATGGGTTTATATACAAGGAACGTAACGTAACGTAACGTAACGTTCATAGTCCTTGAACAATAAAGGAGTTACATGTTTACTCTGTCACTATATAGTACTCCACTCCCGACTAGACGTTAGTTTCTTTGAGATTAAACATGGTTATGCTTAGTACCGTAGTGTACTAATCTGAAAAACATATTTCAAAAAAAAAAAACTTTTGCGAGTTGTAGTAACTTCTGCTGAATATGTTAATAAAGTGTCTTTCAGATTATTCTCTCGAGTTACGACACAATATAAAGACTAGTGTATAATAATTAACAAGATATTTAGTGTAGGCTTTATCTCCAAATATTAGGGTAAGAAAGTGGAAAAATGTGAAGCTTGTGAGCAGACTAAAATTGTAAAACGACAGGTCAAGTGGTTGAACCGAAGTACATATCTTTTAGAATGTGTGAACTCAGATATCGGTGTTTTCAAGCACTTATCCACAAAGATAGAAATGAAATATTGCATAGAAATTTTCATATAGGGTAAGAAGTTTGGGATAATTGTAAAAAAAGAAAAAGTTTGTGATAAATGCGGAAGAAGGAGGACACGCCAAGTCACTTGGTGTGGGTGGGCGCACACGGCAAGTGACTTGGCGCACGGGGAGTGGGGGGACGCGCCATCTGACATGGCGTGGGTGGGGCACGCGCTAAGTCACTTGGCGGTGGTGGGGGTCCGACAGAAATATTAATGGAGCGTGGTGAAATATCAAGTAGTTTGTTTAAATATAATTTATAATTTTGAATGTAGTTTGTCCAAATTATCTATAATAAATTTCAAATATATTTTTAAAAAGTTATATTTTGAATGATAATATTGTGGTATTATCTATTTGTTAATTTTTTTTAAAAAATATTTGATTTATATTTGTCAAATTTAAATTAACAACGAGTTTATATTAAAATTATCTATTTGTTCTATTAAAATTATCTATATGAACGAGATATTTATCATAACAAATTAGCTTTTAGTTATATCATAAAATATATAATATTGATAATAACTATTATCTGATAATTGTTTTATGATATAACTAAAAGATAATTTGTTATTATAAATATTCCATTCACATAGATAATTTTAATTATTTGTTATCTAATATAAATAATAACTATTATCTTGGATGATAAGAAAATAATTATTTGTTATCTAATATATTTAAAATTTATATAAATATATAATTATTTATTTAATTTTTATTGAAGTGGATTGGCTTCCCTAATTACCCCAGAAAAATTTCCTTTTTTTTACCATTACCCCCAAACTTTTTTACGCTCTCGTCTATTTTTTAAAATCGAAAGATAAAGCAAGTTCAAAGTATTTAAGGCAAAAGCCGAATGTCAAACGAACCAACAGCTCAAGAGATTCAAAAACGATTAAGACGAAAAATATCATTCTCTTGAATTCGCATCGTTTATATATAAAGAATATAAAATTATAAATGAAACGACTGCTCCAAATTTCCATCAATCAAATGGAGTTGCAGTGAGAAAGAACTAGACGTTAGCATAGGTGATGATCTCTATTGATGTTCATAATGGTAACCGGGCATGTAGACTTTCTTCGTACAGTTCCGGCATGTTTTCCTTCCGAAGCCCAACCATAGCCTCTTGAGGCTCCTATAATCTTTTTTTGCTACTTTCTTGATACAATTGTCATATTATACCACATAACATTAGAATCTTTTTCTATGTTCAATCTTCCCTTTCCTTCTATACAAGAAGAAAATCCTATATTAATCTTGGTATATTTCATATATACATTTCTGAAGTTTGATGTCTTGAAGTAATCATAACTATTCTGATGGCGATACACATGTATGTGCTATAGGTTTGTGATATGTGCTAGTCAATTAGCTAAAGCTTTGGAGGTGCCTGATATGTTTGTAGCCTTCAGGTTGGATTTTTTTTTTTTCCTTCAACAAGCATCGACATGTTTTATGATTGAGGTTGTATAATTAACTCTAAATTCCTTGTTAAATTTGATTTCCAATACTTACCAGATTAATATGGCTTTTTAAGTTTGAAAGTTAATTAGATTCACTGCTGAAGTTTAAGCTCTCTCTTTCTATGATATGGTTTATCCTTGTATTAATGTATTTCTCTGTGTTCTTGTGTTTGATTATTAAAAGAAAGTTTCTTTAAGAATTTAGTTATGCCATTGTTGTGCGTCATTTTCTACATAGGGAGGGTATGTAGTTATGTACAAGGGAAGCTTTTGTTGAACTCCCCGTATATTATGATCATGTGCAATCAAATAACCATAGTTTACAGTAACGGCTGATACCAATTCGATTCGTACGTTTGATACCGATACAGTTTGGCATGTTCCGATCCGATAACAACTTTTGGGGTCCCTTTTCCAGTCAATTCGACAAAAAAAATTGAACGAAAAAGTCTAATCCGCAAGCAAGTATGTAAAAGCACATAAAAGAAGAAAAAAAAATATCTGTTGCAGGTAAACCAATCGACAAGGGTAGTGACTGCTATTTCAAACTAGTAAGGAACAACATAAAAAATACTTAAACTAATGCTTAAATGTATTAGGTATTTTTCTAAAATTTTAATAATTTATTAATAATGATTTATTTTTCAATACCAAAAAATTCGATAATCTGATCCGAAACCGTCGATACTATCGATCATGATACTCATAAGAAGGTCCGATACCGATTCTGACACCGATATGTTAACCTTGGTTTCTTCCTTCTTCCATTGATCCCCATAACCTGATACATATACACCCGATTTTTAGTTTCTTCTACTAAAGTAATATTAATGTGATAAAGTTATATATATATAACCCTAAATCCAAATTAACCTAGATCAGCCTTTATCTCATTTGGGCTATATGTTCTATTGTGAGTCAACTTTAAGATCATTTTCATTTTGTTTCATAAAATGAATGCGAAATCAGAGCCAAGATCTTCTGTTTCACCTATTAATCTCCCTCCACAACCTATTTTCCGAATCCACGATTCTTGTTGTTCTCCGTCTATTATTAGCCAAAAATTTGGCAACCAACTTATAAATGAATTGAATTAACCTAGCTAATTGGACATAATTTATTTCTTGCTTGATGACCTTCTTATGGACAAGTTAAACCACCCTTGGATTACTTTCCTTTCAGCTTCCTAGACCACAGCTGCTGCAAAATTCAGCATCCATTGTGATTTGATACATTGTTTTAGACATCTGATGAAGTGTTTGATGGATTTCTAACTCTGGTCAAAATGGCATTTTGTTCCTCGTTGACAGTTTTGGTATCGGTATCGGTATCGGTATTTCAGCTGTTTCAAAGGCTTTTGGTGGTTTTCAATCGACCGGTTTATGTATCGGTATCGGTATCAGTTTTGCCCGATAGTTAAACCTTTCTAGATAGATCAATATGATCAATATCCAATATTTATTTCGTAGTTATGCATTCCTCATTATTAGAATAGTTTCTAGCTGTCTTTTACTTGCGCTGGATCTTTACATAGTAATATCTCGTCATGAAGATCAGCATGCTCATTATTTCTTACTAAATATATATTTTTCAATATCAATTAAGTGAGATATATACTTCACTATTTTTAGATGTCAATTTTAAATTTGTAAGCACTGCTCATTGGTTGATTATTGATTCTTTTTCCATTTGAATGTAAAACATTGCAGATACCAGAGGTGGTAAATAGAATGAATGATTTATAGTTGATTATAGCAGACATATGAGCACACGGGTCGTTTTTGAGCAATAGTAATGACGACATGAGCATATTTTTTAAGTAAATTGGAGAAATAAATAAAAATTATGACCATGTAGTCAATGTTATTGTCGACATGAGTGCATGCACTATATCAATGGCGATATGAGCACTATATCAAATTTGGACTCAGCTATTTTTTTCTTAAACATGGGCCCAAGTAGCCATTAGCATTGGCGACATTGTTTTAGGAAAAAAATGGACCAAGTCGACATTAGCTTTGGTGACTTATTTCTTCTTTTGCATTTCTGCAAACTTTTTATCTTATTCATATATTTACTTATAATATATTATCTTGTACGAAAATTTATGATGTGAAATATCCATTATTACATCTAGGCCTCCTTATTTTTAGAAAATGCAGTAATATGACCCTTAGAATGGCAGAAAATACTATTTTTTCAACGTGATTTAAAAAGTCATTTTTTAGTATTTCACATGGTCCTTAGAAGTGTTTCTAATTCTTGACATGCCGAACATGCATAATGTTTCTCTCCTAAATTATTCTTCAACACATATATATAGCTTATGCATAATTTCCAGTCTTTTTCTTAAACTTCATTAACATGTTCTCTGCCTTTCATATAAATGAAATTTATCTAGTATCATCATCTACATTAGTTCAAGGACTTACTATTTTGGTAATATTGGATGGGATTAGCAATCTGCCCAAAGAAAGCTGCACCTCAACTTCGGAGCCACTCTCCCTTTAATTGTAAAGATCATGACATTCTTCCTCGTTATGTTTTATTTATTTATTTTTTTTTAGAATAAAAAGTTGGGAATCATTAATGATAATTAAATGGAGCAAAGGCCCAAATAGAAGATAACAAGAAGAAGGAAAAATATAAGATACAAGGATATGTTGTGAAGATCCATATAAAGATATATTGTCAAAATTCACAAGGTTAATGGACTTTGTTTCCCTATATTAGCTCAGACCCTCGCAAGTGAGTTAAATGACTCGGCTCCTCGTCGAAAAAATGAATCTTTTGAATGCAGTTGGTTGGTGACTTCTCTCCTCGTATCGAATACTCGACTTACCGTGGGTAGACTTCTTGCGGAATGAACACTCGGTTCCCAAATGACAACCAAATAATTAAATATTGTAGATCTTTGATCGATCATGACATCGAAGGAATTTAAGCGAAAACGAATTAGAAATTGAGAATTTTTGAGTGGCATTCCACTTTGTTTAGCCTTATTTAAGATGCACCCCACAACTTTACACTATTGTAATTTACCCTCCACTTTTGATGGTTTTCGTCTAATTTGGACGGTCAAATGGGTTGACCCAAATTTTTTGACAAAAATACCTCCGTCCTGTTGTCTTCTTTTCCGTGTCTCTCGCCGCTGCTCCCTCCCCTCCCTACCCTCCCCGATCTCGCCGCCGCTCCCCCCCTCCTCCCCGACCTCGCCGCTGCCACCCCCCTCCCCGACCTCGCCGCTGCCACCTCCCCTCTTCGACCTCGCCGCTGCTCCGCCCCCTCCTCGACCTAGCTGATGCCCCCCTCCTCGACCTCGCCGCTGCTCCCCCCGGCTCCCTCTCCGACCTCACCACTGTTCCGCCCCCTCCCCGACCTCGCCGCGGCGGGAGGGGGGGGAGCAGCGGCGAGGTCGAGGAGGGGGGGGGGGGGGGAGCAGCGGCGAGGTCGGGGAGGGAGGGAGAAGCGGTGGTGGTGATGATGGTGGGGTTGGTAAAGGTGCTGGTGATGGAGAGGGAGGGGACGGAGCTAGGGCGCGGCGGAGCGGGGGGACGGCGGCGGTAGTGATCGTTGTGTTGGTGAAGATGATGGTGGTGGAGGTGGTGATGGTGGTGGTGGTGGTGAGGTCGCGGGGGGGGGGGGGGGGGGGGTGGGCAGTTGAGGTCGGCGAGAGGGGTGGCAAGAGACGGGGAAGAAGACAACTGGTCAGGGGGTATTTTTGTCATAAAATTTGGGTTAACCAAGTTGACCGTCCATTTTGGACAAAAACCGTCAAAAGTGGAGATTGAATTACAATAGTGTAAAGTTGTGGGGTGCACCTTAAATAAGGCTAAACAAAGTGGGGTGCCACTCAAAAATTCTCTTAGAAATTTTACCTTTCACGTACGGTTGAACCGGTTCCTTTCACACCTTCCGAGGAAAGAAGAAGATAGGTAGAGGAAAGACTTTGGAGACAAGCTATTATGAAGGAATAAGTGATGCTCTCCATATGAGAGCACTCCCTCTCCATATTAGCAAATTGGAAACCCTATAGGGTGTACCCCCCACATATGGGTGGATCCCCATATTGAACCAGGCATACATGGTCCTGTCATGATTGTCATCCAAGGTTGAACCTGCCCCAATTTGGACCTGACTAGACTGGTTGGTTTGGTTTTATCCGACGCCAACATACTATCATTCGCACATAGGGACTGTAATTGGATGATTGTAGGCGGAGAGAAAGTGGGTTAAAACTGCAGATTTCAATGAAAGTGCAGAAACTTTTACCGTTTGGTTGGACGCATAAATGAGTGGTAAGTGTCTAATCTCTCCACTGTCAGAGTTGCTGTTATCTGATTTTGGTTAAGCAATCAGTTACTTCAAAAAAGCGGTAGAACTGTGAAGAAAGTGGAGAGAGAGAGAAATGGAAAGAGTGAGCCACTGAGGTGGCGGCGGCCGACGCATCCGTCCGGCCGAGACACCCACGATCCCATCTCTCTCCGAGCACTGCTGCTGCTGTCCGGGAGGATGCCGTAATTGTCCATGACTCCGCCGCCGCCGCCGGCGTCGTCCACGGACTTGGGGGCCCTGAAGGAGGACCTGCTGGAGACAGAGACGGCCGGCTCGATGCCGCTGAGGGATACAGCATCGTCCTGGACGCTGTGGAAGTCTTCTTCCTTGTCGGATTTGATGGCAGCGTTGGAGTCGAACCAGGCCTCCTCGACGCCGATCCCCACAATCAATGTCGTCAAAGAGGAGAGGGAGGGAGAGGAGGAGGGAGATGGGTGGGGTTAGGGGGGGATTGATGACCTACCACTGCTACTGTCTCATTTTTCTATGGGTGGTAATGAAAGGAGTTTGTTTATTTATTGTTAAATTTTTCTTTTTTGAAACTAAAAAAAAAGAATTGGTAATTAAAATGGTAATTATCATTTGAGATTTTTTTAACTTTTTTGGTGATTAATTATGATAATTAATTTAATTATGGCTTACCATATCTCCAATCTCAACATTCACTTTCAACAAACCATCCAAACAACCTAACTTCTTCTTTTTCCACTTTCAACAACCATCCAAACAACCAATTTATTTTTCTTTCACTTGCAGGAGACAAAAAGCACTCTATCCAAACACTTTTTGGGAAGTGTCACTTGTTGTAAGTCCATTGAAACTCAACATGCTGTAAGTGTCACTTTTACACTTCCAAAAAGTTACATCTATCCAAACAGTCCCATAGTGGGTACACTCATCATTTTCTCCCATCACAAGTGGAATAATATATCTGTGTGACGTGCGACCATGAGTACATGCAAACTGAACACCTTAAACCAAATTTCCTAAGAAACCATCCTAAGGAGAATCCCTATCACAGAAACAAAATCATGGTAAGAAATCATGCACCTAGATCAAATCGCGCCATCTTATTCAAATATCTCTTAGTCCCGCGATGGAGAGCATATCCAAATATAATAGTCTCGTTATGAGATCAATCGTAGTTTATGGAAATCCTTTGATGCACATAAAGTTTGGCGAATGACTACTTATAAGATAGGCCTTGTGATCTTTCTTTTAATTATCCATTATAGTTGCTTCCTCTATCAACCTTTATTTTCCAAATACACTCCTTTGATTACGATATTGATTTCATCGTACAAGAAAACACGTCAAACTAGTAGTCATTGACTTCAAGTTTCACTATATGGACCAATGTCTCTGAAGGCACTGGCGTGTATACCTTAGTGTATAACATGCTTAGTCTAGTCTTGGAGCTCACATAACAAGGAAGAAGGTATTCATTCCTTGCTCTCCGTTGCAGTTGTCATAGCACACGACATATAAAACATGTCACGGTGGAAACACTCTCCCAAAAATATAATTATGGCATCTTCTTCTTTCCCTTACTCTCTTTCTAATTAAAATTGATAGTTGTTCTTCTTCTAATAATAATAATAATAATAATAATAATAATAATAATAATAATAATAATTTATTATTATTATTATTATTATTATTATTATTATTATTTAAACAAATGAGCATTCTAATTAGATTTTCTCTTCTTCTTATCCTTCCTTATTTTCTACCTCGCCACTTTTGTAATATATATATATATATATATATATATATATATATATATATATATATATATATATATATATATATATATATATATATATATATATATATAGTGTGTGTGTGTGTGTGTGTGTGTGTGTGTGGTGTAACAAAATAGAAGGAGCCCTAACGTTGTTCGTCCATGGAAATGACTGCACTGGTCTGCAGTCACGTGGCATCCTGGTATTGGCTCCTTGGCCCGGAATGAATCCAAGATAGCAGAAAACCAGTAGCTCCACGTCACTATGAGCAAGTACGGTCTAAGAAACGGAAAATGCTAAGTGTACAACCTTTCTTGGTATTGGCTCCTTGGCCCGGAATGAATCCAAGATAGCAGAAAACCAGTAGCTCCACGTCACTATGAGCAAGTACGGTCTAAGAAAAGGAAAATAAGTGTACAACCAAAGGTTTACAATCTTTTTAACCTCTCTCTTCCATCCCTTACACATGGGTTCCACCGGATTCCACATCTCCTTTCACCCTCCTGTTATATGGACTCCATCCAATTCCACTACTTTTTTGATCTTCCAATCGAAATCCAACACGTGACGGTTGCATGTAGATTGTAAGCATTTGGTTGTAGGCGTAGCAAAGCTCAAAAACGGCCAAATACTTTTCAAATAAAAGTGGTTTCAGCACGTGTACAATATGAGAGAAGAAATGTGCTAATGAATGAATGGAGGAGCAGAGCAGCATGTTACCAGCCGCACTACATTTCAAAGTATTAATTTAAATTCTGCATATCCTATCAGGGTTGAGCATTAGGTTAATTCGGTTCTAACCGAACCGAATAATCGAAAATCAAATTAGACCGAAATTCGAATAAGCAAAACTGAAACAAATTTGTCCATAAGCGAATTAAATCAAACCGAATTAAATCGGTTCGATTTTCGGTTTATTCGGTTTATTTAATTTTTTAATTTATTTGCAAAGTTTTTTTTGTTAATATATATAGTAACTAAATATATTGTTAGTCCCGGGGCTTGACCAAAGATGAAAAACTGATGCAATCGAGATCTGAGAGTCACACGAAACTTTGCAGTGATCAAACTCAAGATCTACGATGATACAAAAAACTAAATAGCCAGATTACAATGTGAAGGAGGGAAATAGAGAAGAGAAGATCTCTCGTTCTTCCTTGCAAACGTGTTGCAATTGGGACAAAATGAGTTACAATAATCTAGAGAAAGATGAGATGAAGAAAAGTTGCTGGGGTGACAAAACACCGTTGCTCGAAGCAAGATTCGCCCCACATGAATTGCTTCCAGGAACAAGCAAGTTGAAGAACTTGTGGAACGCTCGAAGTCACCTCTGTTCTGACTCCTCGGATGGACTTGCAATGGCGGCAGCAGCTCCCTCTCTTTCTCTTTCTTTTTTCTGACTTATAAAATTTGTAGTACTCCACAAAGGAGGCCAGAAGAGAGTATATATAGAGAGAGGGGGGAAACCCTAGCCGCCTCTTCAGTTATAGAAAGATTGAATCAAATCCCATAAAGATAGCAACGAAATTAATTCAAATCTTATGGAAAGATTGAATCAAATCCCACAAAGATAGCAAAGAAATTAATTCAAATCCCACAAAAATAGCAACGAAATTAATTCAAATCTTATGAAAAGATTGAATCAAATCCCACAAAAAGTAGATCTGAATTAATCGCATTGAATCAGTCTTTCCATAACTGACTTGTAATCTGCACCGTCAGTGGAGCCCTCTATGCGGCAGCAGCAGCAGCAGCCTGGCCGCATGGCCTCATGGCCGCATGAGCCGCATGGACCGCATGAGCCGCATGAGCCGCATATGAGCCGTACGACTGCTGACGTGCTAAGTGCATAGTGTCATGACCCGCACCCGCTTTTCGAACGCGAGCTCGTGAGTAAGCCAGCTATGTATCGAGCGGACTCCAGTCCGACTTTAGTACGTATAAGCTGTCAAGGTCATGGTGTCATATCTAAATCTAAACTATATCTCAATCTACATGAATCATATAAACAAGAATGAACAAGTATGGGTCATGGTCTGCAGCCCATTAGCATATTGTTCGATTAAACTCTAAGAATGATATGAGTCTATAAATAAGCAGAGTATATCACGGTACTGAATATAATGCACGAAAAGATAATAAAGAAATATCACAAGCTAATACTTGTATCATATATCGCAATCCTCTACCATCCTGCTCTGCTAACTAACTCCATACAGTCGCTAAACCTGAAGAGATCATCAGGTCCTCAGAGGACTAGCAAGATACATAAAACATGCCTATCTAACAGTTTAATCATGCAGTAATATAACCAGGGTATAAACAGGAACTAGACAGGAAACTGACATGTGGCTACTGACAGGTAACTATGAACACGGATACGGAATTAAGTATTCATAAATGAACTGCTGGTAGATCAATGGATAACTAACCCTTTCCCCGAATGTGGACTCGCAGGTCAGTTTCAAGACAAGTCACCCTCGTCCTGAATGTGGACTCGCAGGTGCAATGGTAACCCTCGCCCCGTGTGTGGACTCGCAGGTTGTGGAAAAGACAAAGGAATAGCAGTTCACTCACTCATACTTACAGACACGACTCAGTCAAGACACAGGTAAAGACACGACATGACGCAATCACGATACACGAGAGAACCAATCCAATATGATCTAACAAGGCTAACCATGTACAAGAACTATAGCTATACTAGCATGTACGATATACAAATCACAAGTAATAACCAACTAGTAAAACTATATACTAATAGAAACATGCATGTAAATAAACTGTAGAGGGAGGCAAGGTATACTTGCCTGGAGGTAGCACGAAGAACAAATAAGATACCGACAACTGGTACGCCATAAAATCCATAATCCACAAATGTCTCCGAAAGCTGAAATAAACATTACCAATGTTCTCAGAATAGTCAAAGTAGCTAGGATTGCCTGTCTTTAAGTCCAATTCTGGACACAGGGGCAAAACGGTAATTTCGGACAAAAACGATGTCCGCCGTTGGACCCGTTTTGTACCGAAAAGCGTGCCAGAGTCAATGGTCTCTAAAGTCGTCAAACTACATGTCTACAGATCCAATTTTCCGATACGAACCCAACCGTATGTCCAAAGTTGGATTTCGGCGGGCCGTGCATAAAATCACCCGTTGAGTCGGACTGGGGGGCCCGCGATACGATGATTTTATCAACTGTCTCAGAATCGGACCAAACTTGGCATACAGAACCAGAAAAATGATACGGTCCCGTTGGCGTAAGTTTTGTCTCAATCTGACGAATGTGCACGAAGTAATTGGGAAATTTGCACAGAGGCCGATACAGGGAATTTCAACGGATACGTATCAAATTCGTCGCGCACACGCGACCAATTCGAATTCCGTCAAAGCCCACACGACCACGAAGCCGTTACGCAGCTTTCGATGCCTTCGGTTCGCGACCACGTTGCCCGGTTTGGCGGGACGCACGTCGTGTGGATGAGTTTTCTAGTTTTTAAAATAGGTTTTTAGGAAACTTTGGGATCGAATAACTTTCTACATAATTTACGAATTCAGAGTCTATAAAAGGTGTTGTAATCCTGTATATGTTGTCTAAAAAGTTGTTCAAATTGATTCCTAGATTTCTCACTGGATCGCCCAAGAACAGCCTTCCAAATTGGGTCCCTGGACTAAGAAATCTGTCATGTTTTGAAATGTTTTCTCTCGACTTCGTGTCGAATTATCGGGTAACCTAGGACTTCCGAATAAAAACTATTTAAAGGGATATGCAGTCATATAGGTTGTCTTTCTAAGGGACGAATCGGCGCTCGAATTGGTAGTTGAATGGGCGAAAAAAATTACCTGAAAGGGGGCCTATCGACCATGGTTACGCTGTGCTACTGCTGTTACACGACGTTGTTCCGACTGCGCGCAGCCCTGGTGCGACGGCGGTGGCCGGCCGGCGCAGCTGCGGCGGCACGCAGGGCCATGGGGGTCGGGGCAGCGGTCTGGTCAGGGGCTTGGCGTTAGGGTTTTTGGTTTCCTCTTTCGATACTTACACACACGTATATATTACGCGTATGAGTTCGGAGGGTCGAGGCACACGTATATATATATAGGTACACACATTTAATACAAAATAATATCTATATACGCAACATATATCTTTATATACATATAAATATATATAAATTCATGTATATATACATGTATCTTTATACATATATATATTTATATATATATATATCCACCCACATATAAGAAAATAATATTTATACATACACACATATATCTAATATATTTATATGTACATACAAATATACATATATAATATACATTTATATATTCATACTCACATTTAATATATATCTATATATATACACAACCATATACATATATACCTCATATATATTTATATACTAGTAAATACTCAATTAACAAATAATAATATCTAATAGCAATAATATATTTATTTAATCGCCACAAATTAATAAAATAATAATTAAATAATTAATGAATCTATACTGTTCATCTTTATCCAGGTCCAGAATATTGTACAAATATTGTAAATCTATATTTAATAATAAAAGTACAAATTTTTGTATAAATATTCAAATAGTTAAAAATACACATCAATACCTAAAATAATTTAGTAAATATTGTATACACATAAAATATGCCTACATGGTCGTCTTTGGTCTCACTACATACCTACAAAGGCTGGAATTTGGTTCGGGCCCAGTTCGGCTAAGTTGGTACAATCGGGTCATCTAAAATTAATATCTACTTAATAAACAAATAATTCATCGGTGGGGGTTAAGTCGCAACTTGGCCTGGTTTTCCTAGTCAGGACACACTTATGGCTGAGTCTTCCTCGACATGGCTAATACACTAGTCAAGGCACGCCACTGCACTAACCGTGCCATGATTCCTAGTCGTCTGGTATTTCAAATCTCAACCAGGGCTAAAATCATCTACCGTAATAATTAACTAAATAAATATTTGTAAAATTCTAAAATCACTATTAAATCAAATAAATGAATAAATAAATATTTTAAAAAAAAAATCCGGAAAGGGGAGCTACACAAAGTGCGCCAACAAAATGCCACATTACGCCTCATGAGCCTATGAGCCCGAGTCCGAGCCCGAGCCCGAGCCCGAGTCCGAGTCGCTAAGCCCCTTTGGAGCTTAGCTCCAAATGGAATTAATCCAAGAGAATAACAAAAGCATTAATGTTTAATCCTTGGAACCTTATTCTTACCTCCTAGTAAAATTACCCACATGGTTCCCTCCTTAGGGTCACCACCCCATGTGCATCTCTCAACAACACAACCAAGTATATATGTTGAGATAACTCATGGTGTATTTCCGATGTGGGACTAAACTTTTACAAGGCATGTTGAGAGCAAGCTCTCTCCATGTAAAGAAAGCACCAACAATCCCCCATATATCACAACATATATATGTGTCCAGGTTTGAGCGTTCCCCACAGTAACTGTCCATTTTACATTAGGATAGATGTCGCTGACGACTTGAATCTTCCCGCATGGGTTAAATAACAATGTGATACAAGAATGGACTACGCCTTGAATTCTGTACCACAATTGTAATTCTTCCCACTCACAAAGTGTAGTTACGTGTGCTTCTGGCTGCACATTAAAGGCCCTGTGCCAGCCTGGTTTCAGTGTATAATTTTGGGCGTCTACAAGTTTACCCTCAAGAGACGGCCTGATATCTCTTTCCATACACTATATGTGAGTTCTTTATTAAAGAGACATGGCATGAAGCCTTGCGCTTCCTTGCGGTGCTACGCCGCTATGACATGGCCTGAAGCCGAGACATTACCCCTACCTGGAAACCTCATCGTAGTGTCATACTACTGTAGCATGAGGTCAGCCTCTTTGTAGTGCCAATCTACTCAGCATGAAGCCTAAGGCTTTCTTGCGGTGTTATGCCGCAACGACATAGCTTGCAAGGCCGAGGCTTTATCCCTACCTAGGTACCTCATCGTGGTGTCGTACCACTGTAATATGGGGCCATCCTCCCCTTTGTAGTGATGTCTACAACTCTTTAATTACGTCATACAGTATTAGGCTACCTGCCTATTTGCGGTGCTACGCCGCTATGACTTGGCTTGCAAAGCCGAAGCATTACCCCAGACCTGGGAACCTCATGGTGGAGTCACCCCAATGTAGCATGGAGTTTCACTCCTTGTAGTGTTGCTCTACCGTGCTTCCTATAAAGCACACCAGGCATTCACTCTGCATGAGAACTCATTAAGGCGTTTAAGCCAACCTTCCACAGGATCTATTTTTTCGCAGAAAATACATAGTAGACAACAGTGGTTATGGGTCCGTATCCCTTCCATGTTCCAGCGAACAAGTACCCACTGTTACCTGATAGTTTCCCAGTCAGTGATCCTCCTTTGAACCAAAAATTAGATGCCTAGTAGATTTCTCTTTGAACTAATAGCATAAAACTTTATGGTAGGATTACAAAGACACACTATCAAAATGCCTTCAAGCCCATTTTACAAGCAGTGTCATCGACCAACTGGCGCTTGAGGCCCTTTGTGAACGGATCTGCCAGGTTCTTCTGACTCCGAACATCAATCACTGTAATTATACCTCTTTTGATAAGATCGTGTACTGCCCTGTGCTTCAACCGCACAGTCCTCTTCTTTCCGTTGAAGAGGTCATTTGATGCCACCGCCGCAGTCGCCTGGTTGTCACAGTATATCGGTATCACCGGTATCTAAGCCCCAACCACTGGAAGATCATACATGAGCTCTCGAAACAATTCTGCTTCATCTGCTGCAGTTTCAAGTGTATAGAATTCAGATTCCATGGAGGAACGAGAGAGTATAGTCTGCTTCTTCGACTGCCACGATATAGCATCTCCACCCAAGGAAAAGACATATCCACCTGTGGATCTCTCATTTTCCACCTCTGAACACCAGCTAGCATCACTGAAGCCTTCCTCTACTGTCGGATACCCGTTGTAGTACAGTGCATATGTCTTAGTCTTCTTGAGATATCTCATCACCCGCTTCACCGCTTTCCAGTGCTCAACCCCTGGGTTGCTTGTGAACCGACTCAGCATTCCCACGGCAAAAGCTATGTCAGGCCTTGTGGCAGAGGTTGCGTACATACTACCAAAATACACCCATTTAGCGACAGAGTTTTAGCGACGGAATTATTCCGTCGGTATTAGCGACGGTTTCGTGGCCGCTCCGCGACTGAATTTCGCCTACAAGCCTTTGCCATTTTTATTTTAATTTTAGGAGGAGGAAAAGTCGCGCAGCCGTCGCTAGACTGACGGTAATATAGCGACGGATTTACCGTCGTCGCAACACAGTCGTATATTTGGCGGAAATTGTGTAGGAAATTGGCGGGACATATTTTCGACGACTTAGCGACGGATAGTCAGTCGGCACTTAACCAAAAGGGCGACTACCGGGCGACGGCTGATTACCAGTCGCTAGTCCGTCGCTATATATACGTTCCAGACTTTAAATGAAACGGCGGGGGGAACTTTTCGCATTCTCCCCAAATTCACTCTCTCTCCTCCCTCTCTCTCTCTCTCTCTCTCTCGCCGGTGTCGGCTTCGGTGATCGGCGTCGGTGTCGTCGTCGGCGTCCTCTCCTCTCTCTCAACCGAAGGTAACCCCCTCTCTCTCTCTCTCTCTCTCATCTCTCTCCTCTCTCTCTCTTTCTCTCTCTCTCTCTCTCTCTCTCTCTCTCTCGCGGTGTCGTATAGGGGCTGGGCGGCGCGCTTGGGGCTGGGCCGTCCGGGACTTGGCGGCTGGCTTGGGTCGGGGGCTGGACGGCGGGCTTGGGGCTGGGGCGTCGGGGTCTGGGCGGTGGGCTTGGGACGGGGGCGTCGGGGTCTGGGAGGCGGGCTTGGGGTTTTGGGGCGTCGGGGTCTGGGAGGCGGGCTTGGGGTTTTGGGGCGTCGGGGGCTGGGCGGCTTGCTTGGGTCGGGGTCTGGGCGGTGGGCTTGTGGCGGGGGCGTCGGGGTCTGGGAGGCGGGGTTGGGGCGTCGGGGGCTGGGCGGCTTGCTTGGGTCGGGGTCTGGGCGGTGGGCTTGGGGCGGCGGGTGGCTTGGGTCGGGGGCTGGGCGGCTGGCTTGGGGCGGGGGCGTCGGGGCTGGGCGACTGGCTTGGGTCGGGGGCTGGGCGGTGGGCTTGGGGCGGCGACGTCGGGGGCTGGACGGCTGGCTTGGGTCGGGGGCTGGGCGGTGGGCTTGGGGCGGCGGCATCGGGGGCTGGGCGGCTGGCTTGGGTCGGGGGCTGGGCGGTGGGCGTGGGGCGGCGGCGTAGGGGGCTGGGCGGCTGGCTTGGGGCTGGGCGGTGGGCTTGGGACGGTGGCGTCGGGGACTGGGCGGCTGGCTTGGGGTGGCAGGCTTTGGTCAGGGACGGCGGGTGGCTTTGCTTCTCAAATTCATCTGAGTTTATATATTGGCTAAATAATGTGTTATCCATATTGGGTGTTTCATTAGTTTGGTGGTGTTTGGATTAGTAAATGTGAATATATATGGGGTTTGGATTCATGGTGTATATGTTCACTGTCTCAAGGACAGTGCGAGTTCTATCAGTTGTGTGCTTCTGTATAGATGTATATATCTATACATCTAGCTGTGATATACATATGTGTATTAACAATCTCAGTTAGCGACGGACTAGTTACCGGTTAGCGACGGATATTTCCAGCTCCATTAATTGCATTAATCTACGGTACGACATGGTGACGGATATTTCCTGCAGCCATTCGACCGGCGAGGCAGAAACTATGTTGCCGTAGATAAAGTTGCCTGTCCTACGACCCTCATCCCTCGGCAATGATGATACGACAACCCATCACTATATCTTATATAGTAGTAGATGATGTCTTAGTATTACATTAGTGAGTTCATCTTGATTCTGTTACGTACGTCCTTCAGATACTAGATATGATAAGGTTAACATATACTACACGATATGTATACAGAATATAGATGATTTACACTAATGTATGCTAGAATGAATCTTGGGTTGTGTTCTGAGCCATCCGTTCTCACACTTAAAACACATAGGAATTAGTAGTGTGAGGGCGCCGGAGAGAGTGAGAGCGCCGGAGGGGGGGAGGAGAGAGAGAGAGTAAAATGGTACGACGTGGTGAAGTAGTACTGTATTTTGGCTCCAGTTCCAGCTCCATTTGATCTACGGTACGACATGGTGATCAGGACATAGTCTCTGCAGCCATTCGACTGGCGAGGCAGAAACTATGTAGCCGTAGATAAAGTTGACTGTCTTTCGACCCTCATCCCTCGGCAATGATGATACGACAACCTATCACTATATCCTATATAGTAGTAGATGATGTCTTAGTATTACATTATATGAGTTCATCTTGATTCTGTTACGTTCTTCAGATACTAGATACGATAAGAACATATACTACACCATATGTACATAACATAGATGATTCACACTAATGTATGCTTGAATGAATCTTAGGTTGTCTTCTGAGCCATCCGTTCTCACACTTGCTTGCTTATGTTACAATTATATTATTTGTGACTATCGATCTTACCAGATGGCACCCATGACCCGAGGAGCGGCACGTCGTTTGAAGAAAACAGTGAATGCTGAGGTGGCTCCTCCTACAGTTGAGGAGGAAGTGGCACCGGTTGCTAGTGAGACCGGGAGTTCTATTCATCCAGCACCGGTAGCTAGTGAGACCGAGAGTTCTCTTCATGCAATCTTTGCAAGGGACGACATCTCTCCTCGCGCCAAAAAACTCGCTTTTTCGAGGTGGATGCGTGAACGTATCACTGAGCGTTTGCGTGAGCAGCGTGGTTCTCATTAGCTATTAGTACTTATTTGTATTGGACTATTTGTATTGGGTTGTTTTTGTATTAGACTATTTGTATTGGACTACTTATTGAGTTATTTTTGTATTAGACTATTTGTACTGTCCTCCGACCCTCATCCCTCGGCAATGATGATACGACAACCAACAAGAGAGAATATTAGATCCATCTCAGTATGACGTATACTCTGAGAGATCACTATTACAAGAATGATATCAGTAGTGAGATTGAGTGTTGGAGGAGATATTATCAGAGTATACGTCCTACTCAGATTGGTCTTCCACCGTTACTAATTTTTTCTGACAGCATGGTGGATGTGCTCCGTCAACAGAATCTTGCTCCAAACCAAAACTTTGCCCCGGAGCTCAAGTAGACATCCTTCGTGTAGAGCTCGAGTGAGAGGTTCCTGACAGCATGGTGGTCTCATTTGTCAAAGTATTCATGCTCATCCCACATTGGTTGTGGGACGAGCACGGATACTTTGACAAAGGAGACCACCTTGCTGTCAGGAACCTCTCACTCGAGCTCTACATGAAGGATGTCCACTTGAGCTCCGGGGCAAAGTTTTGGCTCGGAGCCAGACTCTGTTGACGGAGCACATCCACCATGCTGTCAGAAAAAAATAGTAACGGTGAGAGACCCATCTGTGTAGGACGTATACTCTGATAATATCTCCTCCAGCACTCAATCCCACTACTGATATCATTCTTGTAAAGGTGATCTCTCAGAGTATACGTCCTACTCAGATGGATCTCTCAGAGTATCCTCTTCGGTTGGTTGTGTTCTGAGCCATCCGTCCCAGGGATTTGATTCTGTATTTTGGTTTCTGTATTTTGGCTCCAGCTCCATTTGCATTTGATCTACAGTACGACATGGTGATCAGGACATAGTCCCTGCAGCCATTCGACTGGCGAGGCAGAAACTATAGTAGTAGATGATGTCTTAGTATTACATTATGTGAGTTCATCTTGATTCTGTTACGTTCTTCAGGATAATTGATGTCTATTTTATATTAATTTGGTTTGGTCTATATGATTCTTGGATAATTGGCGTGCATTAAATTCGTATGTGCATATTTGGTCTATGTGATTCTTGGATAATTGGTGTGCATTATATATTGGTTTGGTTTATGCATATTTTTTCAGCTCCATTTGCATTAGTCTACGGTACGACATGGTGATCAGGACATAGTCCCTGCAGCCATTCGACTGGCGAGGCAGAAACTATGTTGCCGTAGATAAAGTTGCCTGTCCTCCGACCCTCATCCCTCGGCAATGATGATACGACAACCTATCACTATATCTTATATAGTAGTAGATGATGTCTTAGTATTACATTAGTGAGTTCATCTTGATTCTGTTACGTCCTTCAGATACTATATACGATAAGAACATAGATGATTCACACTAATGTATGCTAGAATGAATCTTGACTTGTGTTCTGAGCCATCCGTTCTGATCAAGCATCTTCCTTCTCCTCTCCTCCACCATGGCTCTGAACCAATCTGCTCCTCCCTACTTACCTTCTTTTTATTTGACTCTCTCAGCCACATATGACATCCAGCTCAAGTGTAGAGTCGGGGGAGAAGAAGTGGACAGGAAGATGAGGGAGAAGCAGCACAGCCTGCAGCATGACCCAGAAGAAGTACAGAGGTTTTCTTCAACAGCCGTAGGAGAAATAGTTCTCCTACGGCTGTTGAAGAAAACCTATGTACTTCCTCCGGGTCATGCCGCCGGCTGTGCTGCTTTCCCCTCATCTTCCTGTCCACTTCTTCTCCCCCGACTCTACACTTGAGCTGGATGTCATATGTGGCTGAGAGGGTCAAATAAAAAGAAGTGAAGTAGGGATGAGCAGATTGGTTCAGAGCCATGGTGGAGGAGAAGGAAGATGCTTGATCAGAACGGATGGCTCATAACACAAGCCAAGATTCATTCTAGCATATATTAGTGTGAATCATCTATTTTCTTATCGTATATAGTATCTGAAGGACGTAACAGAATCAAGATGAACTCACTAATGTATGCTAGAATGAATCTTTGGTTGTGTTCTGAGCCATTCGTTCCGATACTTGGCAATTAAGTCATTCGACTGGTGAGGCAGCAACTATATATAAGGCTACTTGCATGTTCTTCCAACTTTAAATTACAAGATTAATATATTTGGTTACATAAATCACTAACCTCATCGCGGCCAATGTTTACAGTCTTGATCTCAACTGTCTTCGATTCTATGATCCCATGCTTTCGGAAAATAGACAACGCAGACTCCATGGAATAGAATGGCCTTACATGCAAATCGTCTGTGATTATGTATCTTTTCCCTCCTTTCACAAACACGCCATCCTTGTTGCCTCCATCTGCAACCCCCTCCCACGCAATATCCTCATCCATTGCCTTACCACAGGGACATCGAGCGCCAATAACCGAACTATACAAACGGTGAGTCTTGGTGTAGCACTCAAATGTAGGGCATCCGTAAATTCGTCGAGGTTTTAAATCATCGACATTGAGTTTTAAACCCTCACGTAGCCTTTCTGCTTCACTTCTAGGGTCGAGCAGCATCTTCTGGCAAGCTTCGGTCTCCAGATACTTAGTGTCAAGATTCTGGACGCTTTCGTAGAGCATGTCAACGCATCCTAGCGTCAATTTTCTGCCGAGTAAATTGACGCTAGGATTGTAGAAGCATGGAATTTCACAACCAGAAAACCCATGCGCCAGACACTACATGTGCCAGAGCTCAATATAGACATTCGAAAGAGGACTTTTTATTCATATACAAAAGTCTATTACATGTCTAGAAAAGGTTGTACAAGGGAGAACTTCTACAAAGGAAAAATCCTAAGTCTACAGCCAGCGGCTACCATGCGCCTCCAGATAGGCGCAGCAGCCACCATGCACCGCCAGTCAGGCGCAGCAGACATCATGCGCCTCCAACCAGGCGCATCCCACCATCTCTTCAGCAGCTCAGTTATGTGCATCCAGCTCAGTTATGTGCATCCCTTCAGCAGCCCAGTTATGTGCCGCTCTTCCAGCCAGGCTCACCTGATAAGTGCTTCGCCAAACCAAGCATTTAACCCTCTGGCTGGAACCAAGGAAGAGAAGAGCACCGCAAATGCTGTGGCCAGGGGAGGCTTCGAAAGAGCCTCCAAAGTCCAAGGAAGACCGTGATCGAAACCGCGGCTAAAGGAACAGCTTTCAACACAACCAAAGTGGACAAACCCCACTTTGAAGGAAGAAAGAGCCTAGCACCGCCATTCCGATCTACGGCTCCTCCGGAATAACGGAGGCGAGGCTCGAGCATCCCTATCTTTGGATGCAACAGGCACCTTCCGCCTGCCTCAGAAGCCCTCGACTCCGTCTTTTGGATGTAACAGTCACCTTCAAGTGCATCGAAGACAACACAGCGTCTCATCTTCACCCTCGGGAGCACTTCGTCAACAGAATGCACCCGAATGCCCAAGTTCATGTTGGAAGTACATGAGGGAATGAGAAGCAAATCTTCTCTCCATGCCACTATTTATAGGCCGGACAGATCAAACCCACGCGCCAAGTGGATGGCTCTCCGAATTCCGTGCAATGAATTTGCATTAAATGGATGAACCGGACGCCTCGAATTCAGCCAAATGGCTATTTATAGCACTCGAGGAGCGAGACAGCCGCATCATTAAAAGACATGTCCGATGCGCCAGCCAGACAGCGCATCACACGGACGCGCCCTTCGGCGTAAGGCGCATCGTACAGACGCGCCCTGTACTCGACGTATTGCAGAGAATGCGCCCCCACATATCTCCATACCGAGTGGAACGCCAACCGACGTGCCCACTCAGCTGTCCATCGAACGTCACAAACATTAAATGCTGAACTGACAGAGTTGGCAGCACGCTTCTCAAAATCTGAGCAGTTGACAGCTTTTTCAGAAAATGAAGCGTCGGCAACGTCAGCATCATCATGACTTCATTTTCGACGGCCACTGCCACGTGGCCACCCAATCATCCGCATGCGCCTCTACGGCCATGCGTCCAAATTAGCATGCGCCTCAAAAGCCATGCGCCCCAGACTGCTCTCTGATCCCGAAAGACAGAAGGAAAGTCGCCTGCATGCGCCTCAAAAGCCATGCGCCCCAAATGGTTTGTAACTCCTAAAGGTTATGAGCCGCAGCCTCCTCCGCCCAATCCAAGGCGCAGCTCACCAGATTACTCCTCTCTACCAAATCCAAGATCTTCGAACCATGGGTCGATGACACGTGTCCTTTGACTCAACTCGTCCAAGATTTCAGCAACGGAAAGATCTTCTCTTCTGCTACGTGCCGGCTCACAACAGCAGCATGAAAAGTTCTTCCCCTCGATCAGGGCGCAGCATCCGTGCGCCTCCATCAGCAACCTCCACGTGGCGTCCCCACACCGGCGCATCCTACATGCGCGCATGAGCAGCCAGCCTGCAAAACTATAAATAGAAGGATCATCTCCTTCACACAGACACAAGACTCACAACACAGACAGAATCCACAACAGAGAATCACCAGAGAGGCAGTTCCAGACACTCAATGTCTTCCTCCTCTCGACAAGCTCCAGCACCCAGAGCAATCAACACCTTCAGAGAACCGATAACCGTCGTCAGCCGGTCAACGGAGTCAACGCGTCACCACTCGCTCCATTGGCACTAAGGACCCAGCTTAAACAAAAGTGTACTCCTAGGACTACATCTAAGTCCTATACTGTAACACTGTTCTGTTTGTATTAAAGTTTCAATAAACCAATTTTAATGGCAAACAAGCTGGCGACTCTGCTGGGGACTTCTTTCTCCTCTACCGAGAAAGTCGTGTTACAGGCCGACGACGTGAAGGTGGGTTCCTCCCACAAGACGCTGGTAGTGCGCCTCAATCAACAGGCGTACGAGGAGTTCATTTCTGAAGGAAGTGCGAGTCCTTCGAAGCGGCTGTCGAAGCCGAAGAAGACCCGCGCAGTCTGGGTCCGCAAAGTCGACGCCTCGGGCACCACCGTTGAAGGGGATGCGCCCGTCCAGCCTTCCCTTTCTGCTGACGTCCTCAGCAGTCAAGGTGCGCCCGCTGATGCAGCGCATCTCTCGGGGAAGCGTGCGGCCGACCACGTTCCCCAGCCATCTTCCTCTCAGGCGAGGAAGATACGTCGACGGAGCAGGGGCGCAGCCAATGCCCCGCGCATCACCTCTGATGCGCCACAAAGAGCCTCTGTCTTTGACAGACTCACTCGCTGTAATGGCGAGGAGAATTTGGATGCTGAGTACTATGCGCCCCAGCGGGCTGGTACGAAGAAATCCAAGGCGGTACGGGCCATGCGCCACAAACGTGCTATGCCAGCAGCCGGCCAGAGGCACGCGCTCATCATCACGCGCGCTGCCGATGGCAAGCTGTACAAGGTTGACTCAAGTGCTTCTGCACCAACAACGAGTCGATCTTCAAAATCCTCATCTCGCTTGGGCGCATCTACTGCGTGCACAACCAAGTCGAGAGAGGCAAACTCAGTGGTCTTGAACTCCCGCGCCTCCTCTGGTTGTGCGTTTGAGGTCCGTTCAAGTCACTTCAAATGTTGTGGTTCCCCCACTACTGATCGTGATGCCTGCTTGGTATTAGATCAGGGGGCGCAGCACTCTCCCGACCACCCCGGCGCTTGGCCCTGCCATGCGCCTGAGAGGGGTGTGAGGGGAGCACTCTCCTCCAACGACCTACGCAATGTGATCACTCACAAGTGCCGGTCAGGAGAGTTGACCAACAAGCACGATGCGCCTCTCACGGGGCACACTTGTGCAGTGGTCACCATCAACTGCTGTTGCAAGACGGCAGTACCACCAAAGCAGTCGGTCTTCCAACGGCTACAATCATCGACACCCCTCCGACATCGCCTTGGGACGAAGGTGTCAGCAGAAGAGGAACCAAAGGTTTCTTCATGCAACGTGATCTCCAACTCCTCATCGGTCCGGAAGACGACTGCCAATTCCTCGTCTTCATCCAAAAGCCAGCCGAAGAAAACCAAGGCAGCTGTCTCGACCTCTGGAGTGTTCGAAGGCACTCGGTCGAGGAAGAAGTTCTTAGAGGAAGCTGGGGGTAGCCAGACCCTTGTCGAGCCTCCTTCCGAAGACGAAGATGTCCAAAGCACAGCTGCGACAGATCTTCATCAAGGCGAAGATGGCCTCCCTGAAGCCCCTTAAAATGAGGATGTCCTCCAGGACACCGCCGGGGGTAGTACTGGAAACGAAGAGGCCCTTCAAGACAGAGCTGAGGGCAGTCAGGCCCTTGCAGATGCGCCTGTCGAAGACGAACTCCAGAATGTGGCTGGGGGTGGCCAAACACCAGGAGAGGTGACTCCCCCACATGAGAGCGAGGCTGAGAGCGAAGCCTTAACTAATCCATCCACTTCCGGCCGTGTCATGACAGTATACATGACCTGGGGTGATCTTGAAACTGATGCGCCGCCACAGGACATTGTCCAGCGCATAGACTCGCTAGAGAGAGGACTCAAAACCCTCTCTGCCTCAATGCAAGCACTGACTCAAGCAGTATTTGAGATGCGGTCGGCCTTGATCAGGACACCTTCAAATGGTCCCGACCCAGGAGCCAATGGAGAGTCGAGTGTGCCCCTCCAACGGACACCCTCAGACACAGAAGCACCCCGGACGTCGGAGCCCTCAAACGCTCCCCTCCAGGTGGTACCTCCTTCCCCGACTCCTAGCTCCACGGAGGACGTGGTCGAAATGATCAAAGATCTGCGGGAGCGCTTCGAGTCCAAGAACAGGCAGGAGGAACGCCAGAAGATGGGCATTCCCCAGCCTTATCCCCTTGAGTGGAACAAGGTGGTTTATCCCCCAAAGTATAAACCACAAACACTCACGCCGTACGATGGGAAGGACTCTCCACGACGGTACCTGACGTACTTCCAGTCACAGACAGGGCATCTTCCGAAGGAGGATGCACTCCTCACCAGCATCTTTGTTGGGGCCCTAAATGGGGTGGCATATGACTGGTACTGCAGCCTCCCCGACAATTCTATATCGTCCTTCGATGACCTGACACGCCTCTTTCTCGACCGCTTCTACGATGGTGGGAAGGACATGACGATAGCATCTCCCATAGAGATACGCCAGAAGGACAAGGAAACGGTTCGGGCATTCATCGAACGCTTCCGTCAGGCCTGCTTCAGACTACCTCCAGGCATGCCAGAACATGCGCTTCTCTCCACTTGCAGCATGAACATGCTGCCGGCAGTAAAGCTATGGCTCAACTCTACTCCCCCTCCCGATTGGAGCTCCCTGATCATCGAAGCTGAAGCTGCAGAAAAGAAGGCGGCCAATGCACGTCTTCTGGGTGTCAGCTTCCCCGCCTTTGACGATAAGGGGAAAAAGTCCGCAGCCAACAACTCCGGGCGAGAAGCAAAGGAGAAACAAGCATTGACTGTTAATGCCTCGAAAGGTGCATCTGTGCCTACTCAGAAGCCTCCACTGGCACCGAGACCCAAGGAGGTTTATTCATTCAATGATGACGACACCCTGCAACTCTTTAAGATACTGAAGCAGGGTGACAAGATCAAGCTTCCGGACCCGAAGCGGCCCGATGAAGTCGGGAAAGTGGACAATCCGAGGTACTGTCACTACCATCGGTTTATCGGACACCCGACCAAGGACTGCTATGTCCTTAAAAATTACATCCAGCGCATGATCAATGCGGATGTAATCTCCGTCGACTATGAAGAGAAGACGGTGTCAGCCAATGTGGTGTCACTTCAGTTCGGCACCTTGCCGCCGACTACCACTCAAGATGGCGTCGTCCCCATCCCTAAGGCGACAATGGAGGTGGTGAACTTGCCACCTACCCGTGACAATGTGAGTGGACTCGTTCCACTCACCACATCTCGAGGAGAGGTCCTCTGGGTTCACCCCGACCTCGTCTTCGAGGTGACTCAACCGGAGGTACGCCCTACCTCCAAATCAAAAGGCAGGAAGATCAAGTCTTGCCGTACAGTCTCTTCTTCAATGGAAGAGGCACTTCCAGTGCAGACGCGTGCACAACAGAACGCCCAACCCGGCGAAGCTGCCGCCGAAGTGGTGCCTCCTGGCGCCGTCCCTGAGGAGGGTCCATCTAAGCCCTCAGCAGCCAATAAGCAGAAGCAGGTGGAGGCCCGTTTCGACAGACCTCTGCGGAAAGAAAATGCTTCGGGGCTAGCCAAGCCCCACAACTTTGACATCCTGGCACAACTGGCCGGAACTCCTGCACGCTTGTCTTTGTTCGAGCTCCTGCGTCTTTCCAAAGACTCCCGAGAAGCTCTCTGCGAAGCTCTGAAGGATGCCGAATCCTTTCTCAGTCAGGTCAAGCAGCCTGAAGACCTCCCAACTACTTGTGCGCACTGTCATTGTGCGGATGAAGTTATCCCAAACATAACTTTCATCCAACAAGACATGCTGCTCAAGCATCACCGACATAACCGACCGTTGTATTACACAGGGTACATCGGTTCGGTCAAGGTGAGCAGGATTCAGATCGATCCAGGGTCTTCCCTAAGCATCATTCCAAAGGCGTTGCTATCAAAGCTGGGGATCCCAATGTACCGGCTGGCGCCCTCCAATACAACCATCAGTGGCTTCAACGCTAGCAAGAGTGAGCCACTGGGCAAGATCCGACTGAAGTGTCACATCGGCAGCCTCAAAACTGAGGTGACTTGTTATGTGGTGGATGCCGAGGTCAACTACAATATCTTACTCGGACGACCATGGTTACATGAGTACATGGTGGTGCCCTCCACGCTCCACCAATGCATGAAATATGTATCCACCAACGGCGTCATCCGGACGGAGTTTGCAGACATCAATCCCTTCAAAGGGATTGAGGCCTACTTCACCGATTCCGACTTGTACAAGCCACTTGACGAGGAGAAAGCCAACGACGCCGATGATGAGGCAGAGACGGCAACAGAGCCAGACTTGGAGCCTGAAATGACCCCCGACGCCCCCTTGAAAATCCGATTGAAGGGCAAGCCTCACCAGAAGGCGCCTCCAATAAGCATCAAGCTATCAGGGAAAGCACCGACTCACGAAGCTCCCCTGAAGATACGCCTCAAGGGAAAGCCACCTCAAACAACGGCTCCCCTGGTGGTAAAATTACAAGGGAAGGCGCCACTCACCGGAGGCGCAACCGAGGTACCTCTCAAGGTGCGTCTTAAGGGCAAGCCGCCGCAGTCATCCAAGATGCCGGAGAGGGCTCACATAACTCTCTCAGACCCCAAAGTCAAAGCTGTGGAGGACTTTCCTGATCCGGCCCCAGTGCTTACAGACGAGGAGCTTGGCGAATATATCTCTGCTGATGTAGACGCACCCTCCTTAGACAATGTAATCCTACGGGATAAAATCTCGTACTTTATCAATAATAGAGTGTCTTTTAATTATTCTTGTCTTCCATACTGGAATGCCATGTATACATTAGATAACGCTCTACGGTCGTTGCAAACACAAATAACGACCGTCCACCATAATCGAGTAGTTCCGTCTCAAGGAGTCTTCATAATCCCTCCACGGAGCTGAGACGAAGGCACCATCATCTCGGGCAAAGTCGAGCGTCATCAGGACCTCCCGTCAATCGAGCCCGAACCTGATACCGGCAGAGTACAAGTCTATCGGTACACGGATACGGCAAAGCACATCATCCAAAAGATGGGCTACGACCTGAAAAGCAACAAAGGCCTAAACTACGGCAAGGGTCGGCATCTCCCTGTCCGGCTTTCGATGCCCAATGGAAAGCCACAGGACTACTATAATCGGACTCGACGGGGGTTAGGCTATGTCACGCCGCCATCAACTCCAGAGAGTTCAGACGCAGAAGACGCAGAGCATTCCTACTCGTCTGAAGCGTCGACTTGGGATTCCGATACCGGTATCGGATCAGTTTTCAGGAAAGTGCTGTCAGCTAACATGACATCAGCGCAACCTCAGAAAGATGAAGGCGAAGACCAACCGCCGGAACCCTTTGAAGAGGAACCCTGGGCTCAACGCCTAGGAGAACAATGAGAATCTCGCTTTGAGTTACATGAACCTCCCACTGAAGACGAAGTCGAGCAGATCGACCTCGGGGATGGGTCTTCTTCAAAACCCATCTTCGTCAGCAAAAGCCTAGAAGGAGAAGACCGAGAATCTTTAGTCCAGCTGGCTAAAGAGTATATTAACGTCTTCGCCTGGAGCTACGAAGACATGTCGGGACTCGATCCACAGATCGCAATGCATAGGTTGAACATCTTACCTGATGCCAAACCTATCAAACAACAACAGCGACGCTTCCGTCCGGACATCATGAATGCCATCGATCAGGAGGTGGATAAACTCTTGACCAACGGCTTCATCCGTGAGGAACAACACCCGGACTGGGTAGCCAACGTCGTCCCTGTTACCAAGAAGAACGGGAAGATACGAGTCTGTATCGACTTCAGGGATCTCAACTCTGCTTGCCCGAAGGATGAATTCTCGCTTCCAATCACCGATGTGATGATCGACAACACATGTGGCTTTGAACGCATGTCCTTCATGGACGGGTATTTAGGCTACAATCAAATCAAGATGTTCCCCGATGACGCAAAACACACGTCATTCAGGACTCCGAAGGGTGTTTTCTGCTACACAGTGATGCCCTTCGGCTTGAAGAATGCCGGTACAACATACCAACGAGCTATGAGCACCATCTTCCGTCAACATCTTCGTAAGACAGTCGAATGCTATATTGACGACATCGCAGTCAAGAGCCGCCTCAAAGGAGATCACCTACAGGACCTGAAGACGGTCTTCGATCTCATGCGGGCACATCAACTCAAAATGAACCCCGCTAAATCCTTCCTAGGGGTTTATAGCGGCAAATTCTTGGGCTTTGTCATCACGGCGAAAGGCATTCATGTTGATCCTGAGAAGACTAAAGCCATCCTCAACATGGACCCTCCGAAGAACCTTCGAGAACTTCGGGGCTTACAGGGACGTCTGGCGTACATCCGGAGGTTCATAGCAAACCTCTCCGGTAAATGTCAACCCTTTACTCAGCTCATGAAGAAGGGGGTCTCTTACGTCTGGACAGAGGAGTGCCAAAAGGCTTTCGATGACATCAAGGCTTACTTAACAAGCCCACCAGTCCTAGTGGCATCTGTCGCCGGCAAACCATTCCTCCTTTACGTCCGTGCCATGGATCATTCCCTTGGCGCTTTGCTGGCTCAAAACAGCGATGCAGGCTACGAGCAAGCAATCTACTACCTCAGTCGAACACTCATCGGGGCCGAACACCGGTATAACCCCGTTGAAAAGGAGTGCTTGGCTTTGGTGTTTGCCATCCAGAAGACTCGTCATTACGTCTCGGGTCAGACTATTCATGTCATTTCCCGAGTCAATCCACTCAGAGTCCTCATGACAAAGCCAGGGTCATTAAACTCCCGGCTGGCTACATGGGCGATCCTGCTAACGCCGTACAACATGATGTTTGTTCCGCAAAAAGCTGTCAAGGGTCAAGCTCTGGCTGACTTTTTAGCTGCACACCCCATCCCAGAATCCTCAAAACTCTACGAAGATATCCCGGATGAGGTCCAAGAATCAAACGTCACCGAAGGAAGCTTCGTTTGGCGGGTGTTTTTCGATGGTGCTTCAAGAACAGGCCCCAAGGGCCAAATCATCGCAGGAGTGGGGGTAGTCTTAGTCTCCCCCGATCAGCTGGTCATCCAGCGTGCATACTCTCTTTCGAAGCCGTGCTCCAACAATGTTGCTGAGTACAACGCGCTTATCATGGGGCTCCAGCTGGCACAACAGCTGGGAGTGGATCATCTGGAAGCCTACGACGACTCGAAACTCGTCGTAAACCAGATTCGGGGGCAATACGAGGTTCGCCATGAAGATCTAATCCCTTACCATGAAGTTGCATTGAACATCATTTCAACCTTCACTGGGTTCTTCATCGAACATGTCCCCCGTCTACAAAACTTGGAGGCTGACGCTTTGGCTGGTCTCGCAGCCTCATTGGCCGCGCCTCTTGGGACGCAACACTATGTCACGGTAACTGGCCGAGACTTGATTTGTCCCAGAACCAACCTATGTTTGCAAATGGCTCACGCCATGTCGACAAATACTGATATTAATGTTCGAGACTGGAGGTTCCCGTTCATCGACTTCGCCGTCTACGGAATCCTTCCAGAGGACCCGAAGGAAGCCGTCTCAGTCAGGAGACGTTCTCTTCGATTCTACTACGATACAGCCACCAAAACGCTGTACCGACGCTCTTTTGATGGGCTTCTCCTTCGATGCCTGTCCAGCGAGGAAGCAGCCGAAGCTCTTCGAGAAGCTCATGACGGAACTTGCGGAGCTCATCAACCCGGTCCTAAGTTGTAGGATCGACTGCGACGTATGGGCTACTACTGGCCAACCATGGTCGCTGACGCTGTTGAATATGCTAAGAAGTGCCATGCATGCCAACTTCATGCAGACTTCATACATACACCGTCCGAACCGCTACATCCTACAGTCGCCTCTTGGCTATTCGAAGCCTGGGGCATGGACATTGTAGGACCAATCACCCCTCCTTCATCAAGAGGACACCGTTTCATCCTGGCCATCACCGATTACTTCTCCAAGTGGGCGGAAGCAGTCCCACTGGTGGAAGTAAAAAGCTCCAGGGTGGTCAGCTTTATCAAACACCATGTCATTTACCATTTCGGAGTACCCAGGCGGATCATCCATGACAATGGTCCTCAGTTTATCAGCCACATTTTCAGCAGGTTCTGTGACAAGAATCGCATTCAGAACGTGGCCTCAACCGCCTACAATCCGACAGCAAATGGATTGGCCGAGGCGTTCAACAAAACTATCGTCAGGCTGCTCAAAAAGGTCATGTCATCCAATAAACGCGACTGGGACGAAAAGCTCGGCGAATGCCTTTGGGCCTACCGCACAACGGTACGGACCCCAACAGGCAACACACCATTCTCCCTGGTCTACGGGAGCGAAGCGGTACTGCCTCTCGAGATCCAGATACCCTCACTCCGCATAGCAATCACAAACAAACTCACAGAAGAAGACAATCAACGTCGTCGTCTGCGGGAATTGGAGGCACTTGACGAAAAGCGCCTCCTAGCTCAACAACGCATCGAACTTTACCAAGCCCGTATATCACAGGCTTTCAACAAGAGGGTCAAACAGAAAACTTTCCAAGTTGGCGACCTGGTTTTAGCAGTCAGAAGGCCAATGGTGTTAACTCACAAGACACCAGGGAAGTTCGAGGCCAAGTGGGAAGGACCCTTCATCATTGAGACGGTATACTCAAACGGTGCTTACCGCCTCGCCAAACCCAACGGGGACTTGTTCATGATGCCCATCAACGGCAAGTTCCTGAAGAAGTACTATTCTTGACATCCTTTAGACATGTACTTCCCCAAACAACCCCTTTCCACAAACTCAAACGCTTCCGGAACCCAGCCGTTCCGTGGCATCCTTCCGTAGAAAGATAACCACGTCCACATTACCTCTGAGTTGTCTCTCTACATCCTACAAAGCGGAATCTTACACTTCGTAAGTTTACGCTATCTTTCATGTTTACCACGTCCACATTACCTCTGAGTAAACATCCTGTACCAACAACCCCTGCGTTGTCGTACATTGATCGCAGAACTTCCACGTCCATATCACCTCTGAGTTGTTCAGCATATCATCCAGGATCATTCCTACCACGTCCATAATACCTCTGAGTGGGAAGATTCTATCATTTGAACCTAATGATTGCCATATCCACATTACCTCTGAGCAAACATGTTGGTTCCTTCAAACTTATTTTCTGTACCTAAAAACCAAGGTGCGCAAAAGATAATAGGTCCATATAAATCATCAAGTTCATGATATCAAAAATGAACGCATCACAAAAAAAAAGGATTGTGTATTTCTTTATTTTCTGAAAAAAAAGAGTACAGAAATACGCTATTCCCCCAGCAAGAGTTGCAAAAACACATAAAAAAAGAGAAACTACAGTCTCCGATCCTCTCCAGGGTGGGATGAGAGCTCTCTTACTCGATGTCTCAGGTCGGCAGTGCGAGTTTCCACAGTCTCCTGGACTCGAAGCTCGGCTTCTTGACGCATTAATCCGACAGCCTCAGCGGAAGTTTTGCTCTCATACTTCTCATCATGCTGTCGTCGTTGCTGAGCCAAAGCCAGAGTCCGCTGAGTAAGAGTCGCTTCCTCCTGCTTGAATGTCACGTGTTCAGCCAGGACACGATCAGCTTCTAGTTGGAGTTGGGCCCGTTGGTCCTCAAGACGGCGCATCTGGGTATCAACCTCTGCGATGTTAGCATCCAGCGCAGCCCGCTTCTCCGTCGTCTTCTTCATAGACTGAGACAACTGCTCCGCCGCAGCCTCAGTCCCAGCTACTTCACGCTCCCAACCGCTCACATCGGCCTGGTGGGAAGCCTCGATCTCAGCAATCAACTTCCCCGTCTCTGCATCTACCAAGACAGAGAGGTCATTTCGTTGGATGTGCTGCAGTTCCGCGAGCCGCTCGTCCAGCTCAATCACCGAAGCCTCCAGAATTTCGGCCATATGGTCGTGGCCTTGGTGAACGCGGATCAGCTCGATACAAGGCATTGCCAGAGCTTTTGCTGTCGCAAAGCTCCCCTTGGCATCCATCACGGCAGATACACCTTTCTCCAGCATTTTGTACACTCCCTCGACGAGGAATTTCACATACTCGTCAGCATCCGCCAGTACCTGCGGCATCATAGCAGGGGTTGGAGGAGCTACTACAGTTTGCGGACCGGAGGAAGATCCGCCAATCTCGACCTGCGAGGCTTGGACCTCGGCATCAAGGGGCTCTTCATCAACGGGGGCCAGACTGCTAGCCCGAGGAGCCGAAAGAGCAGAAGGAGCCGGCACATGCGTCGTGATCGTACCCCAAGTAGAAGGAGCGACAGAGGGTTCCACACCCTTACCCTTCTCAAGCCCGGAGGAATCACCGACATCAACGGCCACCTCTTCTACCTCCGATGTCCTATCAGCATCAGGTACCTCCCCCGGCAGAACGGGGTGATCAACATTCATCTCCTGGCCAGCCCCGGAAGATAAGACAGGCAGAAGGGTCTCATCCTTCTCAAGCCCCTCTACAGGGACAGAATCTGTCGCTACTACCTGATCGGTAGCCATCTCGACGTCCACGGTTGGAGCCGAGGAAGGACTTGGCAGCGATACAGCCGACCTCCTCTCATCATGACAAGGAGGGGAATCAACCCTCTCCTCTATCTCAACTGCCTCTGTTGCCCCCGCAACAGACTCTTGCAACGCTGGGGGGGACGTCACCAGAAGGCGACGAACTCCAATCCACCTCATCGTCTGGATGCCTCGAGTCCTTAGGACCCTCAGTATCCAAGGCCTCCACGGCAGACGGTACTTTCCCAGAAGTTGTTGCGTCATCAAAGTCAGGAGATACTAAAACCTCCACTGGAACATCTTCGGGACCCTCCTCCACGGGAGACCTCATCATCGGTGGAACGCGCTCATCAGAAGAGCCTGCCACCTCCTTCGGTTTACTAGCACCCGGTCTTGAAGCACGAGATTTCTTCTTCAACGATCCCTACAAGAAGAAGAGTATAAGTCACCACAATGATGTAAAGAATTGGAATTATGGGGCACTCCTTACCTCAGCAGGAACTGATCCTGTTGGCGTTGCAAGTGGCACTTCCGTAATCTTCGGGGTCGACGTCCTTCTCGACCTTTTCGGTACGGAAGAACCAGCTTCCGTGTCAGCCGGCCTCTTTCCGACAGACGGGTCTCTCACTGGTACTGCAGCAGCAGCCCGATACCCCGCCAATTCTGGCGGACGATATGATCGAGCTGCCATCAACATATTCGCTGTCGCCTCCAACTGGGTTCCAATGATGAAACTAGTCTCCCTGTCATAACCAGGAGACATAGTATTCATAGTGCAATACAGCCTGGCGGCCGGATATAAGATCGGTGGCCGAGGATTGCGAACTGGTTTGGTAAACTTAACGCTAGTGCACCCAGCGTTATAATACTGCCAGCCCCGGGCTCCGTCCAACAAACTCCCGATGAAGCCTAGACTGCTACTGGGATTCCGTAGCATTAGCTGAGTATAGCCAAATTGACGAGCAAATCGGCTTGGCAAATACGGCTCCAGATAACATCTATTCTGGTTGCGGTAGACCAGGTGAGAAGGCCGGATACTCTGCAACCAACGAAAACTCCATTTCGGCAGAGTGACCGCATCTTCGCCAGAGTCAACCAAATCTTGGTCGGCCTCGAAATCTCTGAAGATCGGGCCAACCTTCACAATTTCCCACCCCTGAAGGAAGGACAAAACTCTCCTACAAACAGGAACGCCAGTGTAATACCACCTTTTGTAGAAGCGGCGAATGAAGGCATCTCCTTCAACGTGGTCCTCCTCAGGACCAGGACTCATCACGTTCGGATGACGTAAAATCAGCCACCCCATGAGATAGTGGAAAGGCAGCTCGGCCCGGGGAAAGTTGTCATTGTTATCTTTCTCGTGGATCACATCATCAGCAAAAGGCCTCAAGCCGCGCAACAGGTTGCACACCATCGCGGGGAGGAGAGCTAAAGGTCGTCCACAGGCCAACTTCACTGCAGGCAAAATGAGATTCCGATGTACCCTCTCGACGGCACCGGATCCACCTGCAAATACGCAATCCCGGAGCCATATCATCAAGTAGGCCGTCAACACTGCCCTAGATGACATCCGGTGCGCGCAGTGCCAGAAACAGCTGTACGTATCCTTGCCACTCTCATTAGAGCGTGGGGTCCTCTCGTCCAGCCGGCTTATTTTAGAACTCACTTCCGCGGGCTTCAATCCCTGCGGAGTCGCAAACCGGATCCTCGAAGGATCCGCCAAATCCTGTCGGAAGACATAGTCCCTCCAAGCAGTCACATGAGGCTGGGTTTTCCCCTTGTCCCTCCGGTGCAGCAAATAATGATGGCTCGCCACCTCTTTGAAAACAGCCATCATCTTCGGGTCTTTATCTTCCAGAACATGGATCTCTTCGTTTGACGGGAAATATTCCTCGTACGGTTCCGAGCCCCAAGGAAGCTTGGACACTTCGTACATCTCATGAAGGGCCAATCCCAACTCCCCCACCGGAGTAAAGAAGCTGCCAGTCTGGACATTGAAAAGCTCCAGCAGCGCAAGGAACATAGGCTTATTGAGGTCCACGCCTGCCTGCGTGGCCCGAATGGCGGCTGTCAGCCCAATCTCTTTAAACTCAACTTTGAACCTCGAAAGCACCCAGGTGGTCAACTCGTCCCACTTCGAAATGTAGTGACACCAACCTTCGACTCTAAAACCAGCTGTCGGGTACGTGACCTTTGATGTCAGCATCCGATTTGCAAAGGTCGGGGCACTGAAGGGGAACGTGTCGTTTGGGACTTCACTATAGATGCTCCCGGGACGCAAGGCTCGGTAACTGAACGAGGAACCGGCTCGTGAGGCAGTCAAGGTATCTCGCTGGTTTGAGGTGGTGTCAATCGAAAGGGTACCTCCCAAAGCCCCTCCTTGAGAGGGAGTAAGTTCCCAACTCATCCTTCTCTTCGAAGCTAAACGACAAAAGGCTGTCAGCGGCAACTGGCGGTCAACCTGCCGCATGTATAACACCATGCCCTTAGCAGAAAAGAACCAGTCTTCTCTGATCTTCAGTATCTTCGCTTCGGAAGAGACTAGTCGGTCGCCAAACATAAAAGCAGGTTTCAAGAAAGTCACGCCTTCAGATTCAGCAGACTTCAGTCTACCACTCTCCATCATACTCTGGAGGAAAAGCGACAACTGGGCCTGGATTTGTAGCATCCTCTCACGAGGTTGATCCTGAAGGATAGCATCTTTTGCAGGGTTGATCACCGCCTCATCAAAATCAACTCCCATCTGACAAAGAGAAGCGTCCAGGAGGACCTCATTCAACAAAGGGATCGTCATCGACACTGGCACAACAAGAGTGGAAGTCAGGCAAAAAGACAAAATACGTCAAGCAGACTGGCGCATTGGATATAAACCCATGCGTATCTGCTCCAGCGCATCATCAGGGTGTGGCCTCATACGCGACAGCATTGGAGCTTCGGCGCATCATCAGGGCATAAGCCCATGTGCGTCAGCATGCTTCGGCGCATCATCAGGGCGTAAGCCCATGCGCGTCAGCTTTGGAGCTTCGGCGCATTATCAGAGCGTGAGCCCGTGCGCGTCAGCGAAGGCTTCGGTGCATCTTCAGGGAATAAAACCCATGCGCATTAGCCATTAAAACCTAGGTGTATGATAAAGGTGTAAACCTATGCACCTCGGCAAGATAGAACCTCGGCGTATCATAAAGACCGAAGTCCATACGCGTCGGCAGTTAGGGCACATGGCCCAAAGCAGAGAGGAAACCCACCTGCCACCTCGGGACGAACGTCGGCAGGAGTCGCAAGAGTGATAGGTACATCCTCGTCGACGAGCTCCTTCGCTTTCTCCTTCCCCTTGCCGGCAGCACCGCGAGGAGTCTTGGGAGCCATTCTCTTGAAGAAGAAAGAGTTAGGGTTTTTGAAGAAGGAACTCTAAAGAAGCAGAGGCAGAGAGAGGAAGAACTCTCTCTCTCACCAACTCTCACCTATTTATGGGGCTTGGTCACACGCGTGAACCGATGACGTGCAATCTCAGCCGTCGCCTCGAGTTCTGCGCAAAGATAACAGCAAATAAAACCAAAAGATCATTATTAATCTTTTTGGTTACCGAGGCATCATCATCATTGACTGAGAGGAGCATGCGCCCGAACAGGCATGTACCCAGCAATCATGCGCCCTGACCTCCATGCTTCTTATTCAAAGTATTCCAAAACTTATTCAAAAGTTTTGAAAACTTTGAAGGGGGTCTTGTAGAAGCGTGGAATTTCACAACCAGAAAACCCATGCGCCAGACACTACATACGCCAGAGCTCAATATAGACATTCGAAAGAGGACTTTTTATTCATATACAAAAGTCTATTACATGTCTAGAAAAGGTTGTACAAAGGAGAACTTCTATAAAGGAAAAATCCTAAGTCTACAGCCAGCGGCTACCATGCGCCTCCAGATAGGCGCAGCAGCCACCATGCGCCGCCAGTCAGGCGCAGCAGACATTATGCGCCTCTAACCAGGCGCATCCCACCATCTCTTCAGCAGCTCAGTTATGTGCATCCAGCTCAGTTATGTGCATCCCTTCAGCAGCCCAGTTATGTGCCGCTCTTCCAGCCAGGCTCACCTGGTAAGTGCTTCGCCAAACCAAGCATTTAACCCTCTGGCTGGAACCAAGGAAGAGAAGAGCACCGCAAATGCTGTGGCCAGGGGAGGCTTCGAAAGAGCCTCCAAAGTCCAAGGAAGACCGTGATCGAAACCGCGGCTAAAGGAACAGCTTTCAACACAACCAAAGTGGGCAAACCCCACTTTGAAGGAAGAAAGAGCCTAGCACCGCCATTCCGATCTACGGCTCCTCCGGAATAACGGAGGCGAGGCTCGAGCATCCCTATCTTTGGATGCAACAGGTACCTTCCACCTGCCTCAAAATCCCTCGACTTCGTCTTTTGGATGTAACAGTCACCTTCAAGTGCATCGAAGACAACACAGCGTCTCATCTTCACCCTCGGGAGCACTTCGTCAACAGAATGCACCGAATGCCCAAGTTCATGTTGGAAGTACGTGAGGGAATGAGAAGCAAATCTTCTCTCCATGCCACTATTTATATGCCAGGCAGATCAAACCCATGTGCCAAGTGGATGGCTCTCCAAATTCCGTGCAATGAATTTGCATTAAATGGATGAACCGGACGCCTCGAATTCAGCCAAACGGCTATTTATAGCACTCGAGGAGCGAGACAGCCGCATCATTAAAAGACATGTCCGATGCGCCAGCCAGACAGTGCATCACACGGACGCGCCCTTCGGCGTCAGGCGCATCGCACAGACGTGCCCTTGACTCGGCGCATTGCAGAGAATGCGCCCCCACATATCCTCATACCGAGTGGAACGCCAACCGACGCGCCCACTCAGCTGTCCATCGAACATCACAAACATTAAATGCTGAACTGACAGAGTTGGCAGCACGCTTCTCAAAATCTGAACAGTTGACAGCTTTTTCAGAAAACGAAGCGTCGGCAACGTCAGCATCATCATGACTTCATTTTCGACGGCTACTGCCACGTGGCCACCCAATCATCCGCATGCGCCTCTACGGCCATGCGTCCAAATCAGCATGCGCCTCAAAAGCCATGCGCCCCAGACTGCTCTCTGATCCCGAAAGACAGAAGGAAAGTCGCCTGCATGCGCCTCAAAAGCTATGCGCCCCAAATGGTTTGTAACTCCTAAAGGTTATGAGCCGCAGCCTCCTCCTGCGCCCAATCCAAGGCGCAGCTCACCAGATTACTCTTCTCCACCAAATCCGAGATCTTCGAACCATGGGTCGATGACACGTGTCCTTTGACTCAATTCGTCCAAGATTTCAGCAACGGAAAGATCTTCTCTTCTGCTACGTGCCGGCTCACAACAGCAGCATGAAAAGTTCTCCCCCTCGATCAGGGTGCAGCATCCGTGCGTCTCCATCAGCAACCTCCACGTGGCGTCCCCACACCGGCGTATCCTACATTCGCGCATGAGCAGCCAGCCTGCAAAACTATAAATAGAAGGATCATCTCCTTCGCACACACACAAGACTCACAATACAGACAGAATCCACAACAGAGAATCACCAGAGAGGCAGTTCTAGACACTCAACGTCTTCCTCCTCTCGGCAAGCTCCAGCACCCAGAGCAATCAACACCTTCAGAGAACCGATAACCGTCGTCAGCCGGTCAACGGAGTCAACGCATTACCACTCGCTCCATTGGCACTAAGGACCCAGCTTAAACAAAAGTGTACTCCTAGGACTACATCTAAGTCCTATATTGTAACACTGTTCTGTTTGTATTAAAGTTTCAATCAAACAATTTTAATGGCAAACAAGGATGCGTTGACATGCTCTACGAAAGCGTCCAGAATCTTGACACTAAGTATCTGAAGACCAAAGCTTGCAAGAAGATGCTGCTCGACCCTAGAAGTGAAGCAGAAAGGCTACGTGAGGGTTTAAAACTCAATGTCGATGATTTAAAACCTCGGCGAATTTACGGGTGCCCCACATTTGAGTGCTACACCAAGACTCACCGTGATGAGGTTAGTGATTTATTTAACCTAAGACATGGGATCATAGAATCGAAGACAGTTGAGACCAAGACTGTAAACATTATGTGAGTTCATTTAGAATGAATTTTGGGTTGTGTTTTGAGCTATTCGTTCCCATACTTGACAATTAAGCATGTGAAATAGAACTGATTATGTTTAGTTTGTCTTACGATACAGATTTTCACATCCAAATTGAAATGGATCGTTACTTCGTTGTTCGTACATGGATGTACTAGCGGATCAACCTCCTGGACCGTAGGTACTTATAAGTATTGACCGTGTCGGATTAGTATCGATCTATCGTTTTGGTATGGACCGTATCGGTTGGTATTGGTCTTAGCGAATTGGTATCGTCCTATCCGATATGTATCGGCCGTATAGCCATTAAGTCATATTGGCCTTATCGATTTGGTATCGGTCATATCCGATAGGTATCGGCCGTGTTGGATTATTATATACCATTTCGGATTAGTATCGTTGAAGGTTTAGTAACAAGTGTACTTGGATTTCTCTCTTCTAGAGCTAGATTACCATTGCAAGAGAGTCACGAGAGCGTAGATGGCCAGTTACAGAACATACATACTTCCTTTTCAATCTCGCTTTTCCTGATGGAAAATGAAGTATGTATGTTACTGTAACTGGCCAATCACGATCTGGTGATTCTCTTGCAATGGTATTCTAGCTCGAGAAGAGAGAAATCCAAGTACAGTTGTTACTAAACCTTCTACGATACTAATCCGAAATAGTCTATACTAATCCAACACGGCCGATACCTATCGGATATGACCGATACCAAATCGATAAGACCAATATGAATCCTAGCTATTCGGCCGATACATGTACATATCGGATATAGGATGATACCAATATGATACGTCCTATACCAAACCGATAGACCGATACTAATCTGATACACTAGATACTAAGTACATATGGCCTATACCAGCGGATCCACAAATTACTGCACGATAGTACCAACGACTCCAGTTACATCCGGTTATTGGTGAGTACATGATTACATAGTAATTCTGTTAGTCTTGTGATACAGATTTTTACTCTCTCATGCTACCAACGTCACAACTTTTCGAGTGTTGCTCCCTCTAATGATGATAAACGCAAAAAACCAACGTCACAACTTTTATAACTTGAGTAAATTTTTTTTATCCTATATGAAAATTTTTGTTGTCAGAAAGATGGCTCCTAGGACTCGTCGAGGTGGTGCTGCTAGTCGAGGAAGGGGTCGAGGCAAGAAACCCTTGGAGGTCGACACGGAGGAAGTCTCCGTCGTCAAACAAGAGCCGGTGACTGTCAAGGAAGAACCGATGACCATCAGGGAAGAGATTGCTCCAAAGCTTGAAGCTAAGGAGGAGCCACCGTCAGAGAGTAGTAGCATCGGGACCGACCCTCCTATCCCTACAGAAGACCTCAACCAGATTGAGCCTTCGTATGCAAAGTGGCTGATAGAATGGTACATGCCTCAACGCAACTATCATCCCTGGCTGTGAGGATTCATCGTCTGACTTGTGGTCTTTATTGAGGCCAAAGTCGATTTTCCTATATGTTTTGGAATATTTGTGAAAATTTTGGAATATTTGTGCAATGATCGATCGTCAGGATTGGATATTAGGTTACTGTAACTGGCCAGCTCTTTCCTATGTGTTTTGGAATATTTGTGAAAAATTTGGAATATTGGTGTAATGATCGGATTATAACGATGGATATTAGGTTACTCTTCCGGATAACTGATGTCTATTTTATATTAATTTGGTTTGGTCTATATGATTCTTGGATAATTGGTGTGCATTAAATTCGTATGTGCATATTTTGGTCTATGTGATTCTTCGATAATTGGTGTGCATAATATATTTGGTCTATGTGATTGTTGGATAATTGGTGTGCATTATATATTGGTTTGGTTTATGCAAATTTTTGCGAACAGCTAAAAAGCTGTAATTTTTTTTTCAAAATATTCTCAGTTAGCGACGGACTTGTGACCGTTTTGCGACGGATGTCACCAGTTTCCGACTACTTGTCGACGGTTATGCCGTCGCTAACTGGATATTTGAAAATTATTCCCAGGTAGCGACGGATGGTCGACGGACAATCCGTCGGCAGGATTTATTGTTCGACGGAATAGCGACGACATATTCGTCGCCCGTATTCTGGAAATAACAAGAATTTCCAGAACAAGGTCGACGGTTAATCCGTCGCTATGCGGTCGATATATGGCGACGGCGTAGCGACGACTTATCCGTCGCCATGTTGCTGGAAATGACATAAATTTCCAGAAGCTGGTCGACGGCTTTTCCGTCAGAAAACCGTCGCTAGTCCGTCACTTGATATCTACGGTATCGACGGATTAGCGACGAAATGATACGATCTGATACGCATTTGCGACGGGTTAGCGACGGAAATTCACGTCGGTATTGTCTACACAGTTCAGTACTTAAAAGCTGAAGTGGACGATAGTCCGTCGGAAATGCGTCGCTAATGCTTCGTATTGTGATGTCGACTATCCGTCGCTATTCCGTCATGTGACGACAACTTAGCGACGGATGGTTATTAGCGACGAGCTGATTGCCGACGGATTTTTTTGGCCAATATCCGTCGGCACTCGGTCGCTAATATGTATTACAGTCGTCTTAGCGACGGATGCGGCCGTCGGTAAATCGATAAATTTTGGTAGTGACATCAAACTTCTGATAATGCTAGAATACTCCAGCTGCCCGACGCTTTTTCTCGAGTTTGGCTTCAGCTTCTGATCACACCTGTATGGCGTATCGATCCCTGGAAGATCCTTATACCCATAGCATGTGAGCATCTTCTCAATGTAGTAAGATTGTGACAGCGCTACTCCAGTATCTGTCCGGATGATCTTTATGCCCAAGATGACATCTGCATCCCCCAAGTCCTTCATACAGAACTTGGTTGAGAGAAACTTCTTTGTCTCCGTGACACAGCCTATATCCGTCCCTAGGATTAGCATGTCGTCCATGTACAGAAAAACGATGACTCCTCTTCCATCAGCGAACTTTGTGTAAACACATTTGTCCGTCTCGCTGACTCTGTAGCCGTTTGACCTAATAACTTTGTCAAACTTCTTATGCCACACCTTGGGAGCTTGCTTCAAACCATACAATGATTTCACCAACTTGCAGACTTTGTCTTCAAGACCTTTGATGACAAATCTATCTGGCTGTTGCATGTAAATCTCTTCGGTCAGCTCCTCATTCAGGAATGCTGTCTTTACATCCATCTGATGTATCACCAACTTATGTATGGCTGCTAGAGCGATTAACATCCTGATGGTGGTCATCCGAGCTACTGGAGCGTACGTGTCAAAGTAGTCTATCCTCTGTTTCTGAAAAAATTCCTTGGCTACCAGCCTGGCCTTAAACTTGTCAATAGTTCCATCTGCCTTCATCTTCCTCTTGAAGATCCATTTACATCCGATGGGCTTTTCTCCTTCAGGTAGATCTAACAACACCCATGTGTTATTGGAGGTGATAGAGTCAAACTCATCATTCACTGCCTCCTTCCAGAAGATAGCATCTCTGGTCTTCATCGCCTCATCATAGGTAAGCAGATCTGCTTCCACATGATAGGTGACAAAGTCATCTCCGAAGTCTTTAGGTCTCCTCGCTCGCTTTGTTGACGGCTCTGCGAGTTCTGGTACAAGAGTTGTTTCATCAATAACAGCTTCTTCTTGGACTACTGGCCCATATGAGATTTCAGTCCCATTTGCACCTACATCATTTTCCGAAATGTTCGAAAGAACAATGTTTTTGTCTTTTGCAAACTTTTCTTCAGAGTATTCAGTATCGCGAGATTCGATGATATGATTTGACTCAATATCAAGAAATCTCCGAGCATCACTCTTCTCGGCATACCCCAAGAAGATCGCCTTCGTAGTCCTTGTCCCCAGCTTCTGAATCTTCAGATCTGGGAGCTTCACATATGCCAGACACCCCCACACTCGAATGACATTCAAGTTTGGTCTGAATTTGAACCAGAGTTCACGAGGAGTTACGTCCGAAGTTGCATATGGCACTCTATTCAGAATAAAAGTGGTCGTTAATGCAGCTTCTCCCCAGTAGCATTTTGGAAGACCTGCAGTAAGCAGCATTGAATTCATCATTTCTGTTAATGTTCGGTTCTTCCTCTCTGCTACTCCGTTGGATTGAGGAGAATATGGAGCAGTAGTCTCGCATATGATTCCATGTTCTTTGCAGAACGATGCGATGTCATAAGACCTGTACTCCCCACCTCGATCACTTCTCAACCTCTTGAGTTGTTGTCTAGTCTGTCGTTCAGCTTCGGCCCTGAACTCTCTAAACTTCTCGAAAGCTTCGTCTTTAGTCTTGAGCAAGTAGTCGAACACGTATTTTGAGAAGTCGTCGATGAAGGTTAAGAAATACTTCATTCCGGCCTTCGTGGAGAAATGTTTGAAGTCACAGATATCGGAGTGTACTAACTCCAGAAGATCTGTGCTTCGATTGACCCGATAAAAGGGTTTCCTTGTAATCTTCGTCTGAGCACATACTTCACACTTCTCCACCTTACCCCCACATTTGGAGATAAGTCCTAGACTAGACATTTTGTTAATTCTTTTACAATGAACATGTCCTAGTCTATTATGCCACAACTCAAGAGAATAATCAGAAAATGCAACTGCATTAATGTCATTAAACTGGTTGACAAGCTGAATTTTAAACATTTCTTTGGTTTGATAAGCCTTCCCGAAGTATGTTCCCTTCTTGGACATCACCATCTGACCAGCATTGATGTCCATTCTCAAGCCTGCGTTGCAGAGCAGGCTCCCAGAGATCAGGTTCTTGGCAATCACCGGAACATGCTTTACACCTTGAAGCATCAGAGTGTTCCCAGAAGTGAGTTTCAGCTCCACAGTCCCGATCTCCAGAACTTCAGCTTGGGCCTGGTTCGCCATGACAACCTTCTCAGATATCGGCTGGTACATGACGAACCATTCCTTGCCAGAACATACATGGCAAGTCGTACCAGTGTCTATCCACCAGTCATAGTCAACCCCCACAGTTGTGACCTGTACGATCATAGCAACAATGTTAGAAACCAATGAAACCTTACTAGGCTCACCTTTCTCTGATTGTTTAGGCTTGGATCGGCATTCACTCTTGTAGTGGCCTTTCTTGCCACAATTGAAACAAGTCACTTGGGACTTGGACTTCTGTTGCTTGAATGAAGGACCCTTCACCTTTAGATCGGTGAAGTCCTTCTTCTTGTGATGAGAAGCCGCCTGCTTCCCCTTGGGATCTCTCGTCTGCACTAGATTGGCCTTAGCCAACTGTTTGGACTGAGTGTCCATCTTCTGTTGGGAACGCATCTCGTCCTCAACATGGATCTCTTGAAGTAGATCTCCCAAGCTAATGTCTAGCTTCTTTTTGAGCATCCTTGCATAGAAGGTACTCCATCCAGCAGGAAGTTTTGAGACGATCCCTCCAACGACAAACTTGTCGGGAAGGGGCATCTCTTCGTCTTCCAGTTTCTGACGTAGCTTCAGAAATTCCTTCACCTGTGGCAACATGGACTTCTCGTCCTCAAAGAGCAATTTGTGATATTTTTCAACCATAAACATCTTGCTCCTGTTCCTATCTTCTTTATACAGTTTTTCCACAGACTCCCATATGTCTCTGGCAAATTCCTTCTTCGAGTAGAATTCTGCCAGGGAATCCTCCATAGCATTCAGGATGAGAAGCCTGCAGATGCTATTTTTCCTTCTCCATTTGGCCTGGAGTTTGGTAGACGCATTGATTGCGGCAGTAGACCCAGTGTTTGGAACAGAAGGTTCTTCCTCCAACAGTACATGATCAACGTCTTTGAGTTGAAGAGTTAGATAAACCTTCCTCTTCCAGACTTGATAATGCTCTCCATCGAACTTTTCCAACTTGCAGTAGTCTGATTGGACCAGCGAAGCATTAATGTTTTCCATCTACAAGGATCTTGCTTTGAGATTGTTAGTCCCGGGGCTTGACCAAAGATGAAAAACTGCTGTAATCGAGATCTGAGAGTCACACGAAACTTTGCAGTGATCAAACTCAAGATCTACGATGATACAAAAAACCAAATAGCCAGATTACAATGTGAAGGAGGGAAATAGAGAAGAGAAGATCTCTCGTTCTTCCTTGCAAACGTGTTGCAATTGGGACATAACGAGTTACAATAATCTAGAGAAAGATGAGATGAAGAAAAGTTGTTGGGGTGTCAAAATACCGTTGCTCAAAGCAAGATTCGCACCCACACGAATTGCTTCCAGGAACCAACAAGTTGAAGAACTTGTGGAACGCTCGAAGTCACCTCTGTTCTGACTCCTCGGATGGACTTGCAATGGCGGCAACAGCGGCAACAGCTCCCTCTCTCTTTCTTTTCTGATTATAAAATTCGTAGTACTCCACAAAGGAGGCCAGAAGAGAGTATATATAGAGAGAGGGTGGAAACCCTAGCCGCCTCTTCAGTTATGGAAAAATTGAATCAAATCCCACAAAGATAGCAACGAAATTAATTCAAATCTTATGGGTAGATTGAATCAAATCCCACAAAGATAGCAACGAAATTAATTCAAATCCCACAAAAGTAGCAACAAAATTAATTTAAATCTTATGGAAAGATTGAATCAAATCCCACAAAAAGTGGATCTGAATTAACCGCATTGAATCAGTCTTTCCATAACTGACTTGTAATCTGCACAGTCAGCGGAGCCCTCTATGCGGCAGCAACATAAGTGTAAAGTGCGCCAACAAAATGCCACATTACGCCTCATGAGCCCGAGCCCGAGTCCGAGTTTGGGGCTTAGCTCCAAATAGAATTAATCCAAGAGAATGACAAAAGCATTCATGCTTAATCCTTGGAGCCTTATTCTTACCTCCTAGTAAAATCACCCACATGGTTTCCTCCTTAGGGTCACCACCCCATGTGCATTTCTCAATAACACAATCAAGTATATATGTTGAGATAACTCATGGTGCATTTCCGATGTGGGACTAAACTTTTACAAGGCATGTTGAGAGCAAGCTCTCTCCATGTAAAGAAAGCACCAATATATATATATATATATATAATTTTATTTTTTTTCTTATTCGATTTTCGGTTTTGGACCGAAACCGAAATCGAATAAAAAATTGTAATATTTTCAAAACCGAAACCGAACCGATTTTTTTTTTTAAACCGAACCAAATTTCTTATTCGATTCGGTTCGGCTCGATTCGATTTTCGGTCCAAAATCGAATAATGCTCATCTCTATCCCACCTGACTGAACCCATGCATGTTCCCAGCCGCCACCACACCCCCACCACCCCCGTTTCATTCCATTTTGTCCCTACATGATGTGCTACTAAACCTAGGGAAGCAACAATTATTTGGTACCAACTATTGTTTATTTAACTATTTGTTTGTTTGGTGTACACACAGAAAGACCATGGTTGCTCCAATGGACTCGTTGTTTGGTGGAATGGATGGAGAGGGATAATAAGAATTGCGAGTTTGGAAGCAAGAATAAGGGCCGGAAGGGTTAACATTTGGCACCCTCCCCTTCCTTATGCTAACCTACTACTTCTTGGGATCAGAACAAAGACTCCCATCTATTTTGGTAATTTTTAAAAAACACGTACATTTTATTCTAGAACAGTTCAATTTTAGGACTGTCAAAATTCTAACATAAAATAGGACTAAAGAATTTGAATATTAAGATAGACAGTAAACAAAGTTGACAATTCTTCTTAATGTTAGAATTGTTAACTTTGTTGGCTGTTCTAACGAGCTGTCCTGAAGTATAATATTGTTTGCTCCTCCTCTCTCCTTGTTTCCTTTGTCGCATGCATGTATATTATATCATCATCAACTAGTTAGTTAGGCATTCTTGGCTTTAGGGTTGCATTTCATTATCCCTGGCTATCATCAATTTGACTGGTAGGTGCTTAGGGAACAATAATCAAATGATAAGTGCGCTCGTGCTCAACCTCTCATTCTACTTGCTCATAGGATTGTAGGTGGTCTTCACATAGATTAACATTAAAGTTAAGCAAAATAGGTTGTAACATTAATAAAATTATGATAAAACGCTTTTGATGATAGAAAGTATGGTCATAACATTAAAATAATTTTTCAATGTTATGACCAAATAAAAAATTGTTGGAACATCAAAACCAAGCAGAGACAAAGGAAACAAGGAGGTATACTTCTTTTATTTTGAATCTTTGATGTTTTGACCATGCCAATGTTGTCGAAAAGTGATAAGCACAAGATGCTCGTAGAGGCACAGTTGTCATTTGTTACTTGAAATATAATTTTTTATATTTCAAATAGAAACCAAATTGATTCGAAATATCGGTTTACTGTGTTTGGGATTGCTTTAAACTGCTTGTGTTTTTTCTTCGAAAGATGTCCAATGTGTTTAGAATTGTACACATTCACATGCACTTATATTGTAGATGTCCGCATTCCTTTTCACCCTTCTCATTTGCTTTGAGCAATTGTTAGTCTACCCTAGCCTCGTTTGGTTCGCAGAACAGAAGGAAAAGGAAATCAATTTTTTAACATTTTTTTTCCTTTGAAAAATTAAGATTATCATTGATTTTATTTTTCGATGTGTGGAAATGTCAAAGAATTTGGAAAGGAAAGTGAATACTTCAATATGGAAAAGTGATTCCTTGTTTGGATGGATGGAATCACTATTCCTCCTAATTTTTCTTTCATTGGAAATCACTTTCCTTTTCTCCTCAATTCCTTTGGCATCCAAACATAGGAAAGTAATCACTTTCCTTTCCCACCCCAAAGATTCCGCGAACCAAACGAGGCCTTACAGACTTGAATTCTTTCCTTCCCATGTATTGACACTAACGTTGCACTTGACTTATCTCTATACAAGGATCTAAGATTGTTGGTGTTTTTGCCTTTGGACTAGGAAAGATAGTCCCACATCGGCTACACCAAATGGTGAGTATATCAATATAATGTATTGCTTGTGTTGAGGTGTGCACATGAGGTGTGGTGGGGCACAAGTGTGTGCCATGTGGGAGTATTTTTCTAGAAGGAAAAAGGATTAATTCCACAAGGATGCAAGTTGATTTTTGTTGTGCAGACTCGGACTCGGACACGGACTCCATGATGTCTCGTGCATGCACGGGAGTGTTCGGGGGATAGGCGTGGACTGTCACACTTCTATGCTGATTGTGGGATGATCTAAAATATCAAACTCTATTTTTGAGTATTGGTATTTTAGTCCCACATCGGATAGGAGAAGAGGTGAAGTCTCAACTCCACTCTATAAATAGAGCCCCTTGGCCTCCTTTGAAAGATGCACCAAGAAGAGAGTTAAGGGAGTCTGTAAAGTCCAGAAAGCCCGTTCAAGTCTCAAATATTGACTTACGAGCGTTCCAGAAGTTCTTCGTGAACTTGCTGGTTCCTGGAAGCAGATCGTGTTGGGACGAATCTTGCTTTGAGCAACGGTGATCTTAATCACCCCAGCAAAAATCTTTCCTCTTCTTCTTTCTTCTTTCTTCTCCTTCATCTGAGTTGTAACTCAATTCTGTCCGTCTGCAACTGCGATTGCAAGAAAGAACGTGAGATTTATTTTCTGAACTCAGTTCTGTCCGTCAGCAACTGCGATTGCAAGGAAGAACGTGAGATTTACTTTCTGATTATTGTTGTTTTTGTAATCAGATTCATATTATAGTGTTCCTCTTGGATCTCGAGAATAATCAGAAGGTGAACATTTTTTGAACCTCTCATCGATACCAGCTTTAACAAGTTGGAGAAATTCGACGGAGAACATTTCCAAATCTGGAAGAGGAAGGTCACCCTTAATCTTCAACTCGTGGACGTAGACCATGTGTTGATTGAGGATGAACCGACGATTCCAGAAGGAGGGACTGCCGATGCTAATGCTGCTGCACTCGTCAAGCAGAGCAAATGGAAGAGAGAAAACAACATATGTAAACTGCTGATTCTCAATTCTATGGAAGACTCTCTGGCAGAGTCATATTCCAAGAAGGAGAAGGCCAAAGAGATCTAGGATTCTTTGGGTATGCTATATGAAGATGATGAGAACAGGTCCAAAATCTTCATCGTCGAGAAGTACCACAAGTGGCTCTTCGAAGACGAGATGGCGATGCTACCTCAAGTGAAGGAATTCCTGAAGTTGTGCCAGAAGTTAGATGACGAGAAGATGCCCCTCGTCGACAAGTTTGTCGTTGGAGGGATAGTCTCGAAACTTTCTGCTGGTTGGAGCAACTTCTATACTAGAATGCATCGGAAGAAGCTGGACATTAGCTTGGAAGATCTTCTACAAGAGATCCACGTTGAGGACGAAATGCGATCTCAACAGAAGATAGACTGTCTGTCCAAACAACTGGCTAAGGCCAACTTGGTGCAGACAAGAGAGTTCAAAGGGAAGCAGGTGGCTTCTCATCACAAGAAGAAGGACTCCATAAATTTGAAAGTGAAGGATCCTTCGTTCAAGCAACGGAAGTCCAAGTCCCATGTGACTTGCTTCAACTGTGGCAAGAAGGGTCACTACAAGAGTGAATGCAAATCCAAGCCCAAACAAGCTGAGCAAGGTGAGCCTAGCACGGTTTCCATGGTTTCTAACATTGTTGCTATGATTGCTCAGGTCACAGCTGTGGGGGCTGACTCTGACTGGTGGATAGATACTGGTGCGACCTGCCATGTCTGCTCTGACAAGGAATGGTTCGTCACATACCGGCCAACTTCTGAGAAAGTTATCATGGCGAACCAAGTCCAAGCTGAAGTTCTGGGGGTCGGAACTGTGGAGCTGAAACTCACATCCGGGAACACTCTAACATTTCAAGTTGTGAAGCACGTTCCGGTGATTGCAAAGAACCTGATCTCTGGAAGCCTGCTTAGCAACGCAGGCTTGAAGATGGACATCAATGCTGGCCAGATGGTGATGTCCAAGAAGGGAACATACTTCGGAAAACTTTTCAAACTGAAGGGATGTTCAAAATTCAGCTCGTAAACCAGTCAAATGTAATCAATGCAATCACTCTTTCTGATTATTCTCTTGAGTTGTGGCATAATAGGCTAGGACATGTTCACTGTAAAAGAATTAACAAAATGTCCAGTCTAGGACTTATCTCCAGATGTGGAGGTAAGGTAGAGAAGTGTGAAGTATGTGCTCATACAAAGATTACAAGAAAACCCTTTTCGTCGGGTCAATCGAAGCACAGATCTTCTGGAGTTGGTACACTCCGATATCTATGACTTCAAGTAATTCTCTACAAAGCCGGGATGAAGTATTTCATAACCTTCATCGATGACTTCTCAAAGTACGCGTTCGTCTACTTGCTCAAGTCTAGAGACGAAGCGTTCGAGAAGTTCAAGGAGTTCAGGGCCGAGGCTGAACGGCAAACTGAACAACAACTCAAGAGGCTAAGAAGTGATCAAGGCTGAGAGTATCGGTCTCATGAATTCACATTGTTCTGCAAAGAACATGGAATCATAAACGAGACTACTGCTCCGTATTCTCCTCAATCTAACAGAGTAGCGGAGAGGAAGAACAGAACGTTGACAGAAATAATGAACTCAATGCTGCTAACTGCGGGTCTTCCTAAATGCTATTGGAGAGAAGCTACATTGACGGCTACTTTTATTCTAAATAGAGTGTCGTATGCAAATTCGGACGTAACTCCTCACGAACTCTGGTTCAAAGTCAGACCTAACTTGAATGTCATTCGAGTGTGGGGGTGTCTGGCCTATATGAAGCTTCCAGATCTGAAGATTCAGAAGCCGGGGACAAGGACTACAAAGACGATCTTCTTGGGGTATGCAGAGAAGAGTGATGCTCAGAGATTTCTTGATATTGAGTCAAATCATATCATCGAATCTCGTGATACTGAATATTTTGAAGACAAGTTTGCAAGGCACAAGAATATTGTTCTAACGGACATTTCTGAGAATAATGAAGGTGCAAATGAGACTGAGATCTTTAATGAGCCAGTTGTCCAAGATAAAGTTGTTGCTGAGGAGACAACGATTGAACCAAAACTCGTTGAGCCGTCGTCGAGGCTAGCGAGGAGGCCGAAGAACTTCGGAGATGACTTCATCACCTATCATATGGAAGCAGATCCGCTTACCTATGTTGAGGTGATAAAGACCAGAGATGCTATTTTCTGGAAGGAGGCGATAGACAATAAAATTGAATCAATCACCTCCAATAACACTTGGGTGTTGGTTGATCTACCTGAAGGAACAAAACCTATCGGATGCAAGTGGATCTTCAAGAAGAAGATGAAATCTGATGGAACCATTGACAAGTTCAAGGCCAGGCTAGTGGCAAAGGAGTTTTCTCAGAAGCAGGGGATCGACTACTTTGACACGTATGCTCCAGTAGCCCGGATGACCACCATCAGAATGTTGATTGCTCTCGTAGCGATACATAAGATGGTGATACATCAGATGGATGTGAAAACGGCATTCCTGAATGGCAAGCTGACCGAAGAGATCTACATGCAATAACCAGAAGGGTTTGTCATCAAAGGTCTTGAAGACAAAGTCTGCAAGTTGGTAAAATCTCTGTACGGTTTAAAGCAAGCTCCCAAAATGTGGCATGAAAAGTTTGACAAAGTCATAAGGTCAAATGGCTACAGGTTCAGTGAAACAGACAAGTGCGTCTATACGAAGTTTGCTGACGGAAGAGGAGTCATCGTTTGTCTATACGTGGACGACATGCTAATTCTAGGTACGGATATAAGCTGTGTCACGGAGACAAAGAAGTTCCTCTCGACGAAGTTCAGTGTGAAGGACTTGGAGGATGCTAATGTTATCTTGGGACTCAAGATCATCCGGACAAACACTGGATTAGCGCTGTCACAATCTCATTACATTGAGAAGATGCTCACTCGATACGAGTATCATGATCTTCTTTTAATTGACATGTCGTACCGGGGTGATCAGAAGCTGGAGCCAAACTCGAAAGAAAGCGTCAGGTAGTTGGAGTATGCTAGCATCATCGGGAGTTTGATGTACGCTACTACTGCCACTAGACCTGACATAGCTTTCCCTGTAGGAATGCTGAGTCGATTCACTAGCAATCCAGGCATTGAGCACTGGAAAGCTGTGAAGCGGGTTATGAGATATCTCAAGAAGACTCAGACATATGCACTGCACTTCAGCGGAGAGCCGCCGGTAGTAGAAGGCTTCAGTGATGCTAGCTGGTGCTCATAGTTAGAGAACGAGAGGTCCACATGTGGATTCATTTTTACAATGGATGGGGCTGCTATATCGTGGAATTCGAAGAAGCAGACTATGCTCTCGCGATCATCTATGGAATCTGAGTTCTTTGTACTTGATACTGCAGCAAATGAAGCAAAGTGGCTTCGGGAGCTCATGTATGATCTTTCAGTGGTTGGGGCGCAGATACCGACAATTCCGATATACTACGACAACCAGGCGACTACAGAGGTGGCATCAAATGATCTCTTCAACGGGAAGAAGAGAACTGTGCGGTTAAAGCACAGGGCAGTGAACGATTTCATCAAGAGAGGTGTCATTGCAGTGATTGATGTTCGGAGTCAGGAGAACCTGGCGGATCCGTTCACGAAGGGCCTCAAGCGACAGCTGGTCGAAGACACAACAAGGAAGATGGGCTTGAAAGCTTTCAGATATTGTGTCTTTGTAATCCTACTGAAAAGTTTTATGTTATTAGTTCAAAGAGAAATCTACTAGACATCTAACTTTCGGTTCAAAGGAGGACCATTGACTGCAATAATATCAGGTAACAGTGGGCACTTGTTCTTTAGAACATGAAAGGGTTACGGACCCATAACCACTGTTGTCTACTATATATTCTCTACGGAGAATGGATCCTGTGGGAAGGTTGGCTTAAATGCCTTAATGAGTTCTCAGGCAGAGTGAATGCCTGTAGTGCTTTACAGGAAGCATGGTAGTGCAACACTACAAGGAGTGTAACTCCATGCTACAGTGAGGTGACTTCACCATGAAGTTCCCATGTAGGGGTAATGCCTCGGCTTTGCAAGCCAAGTCACAGCGGAGTAGCACCGCAAATAGGTAGGTAGCCTAATGATGTATGATAATCATAATAAAGAGAGATAGACAGCTCTACAAAAAGGATGATGTCCTCATGTTACAGTGGCATGACACCACGAAGAGGTACCAGGTAGGGTAAAGCCTCGGCTTTGCGAGCCATGTCATAGCGGCGTAACACCGCACGGAAGCACAAGGCTTCATGCTGGGTAGTTTGGCACTACAAAGAGGCCTGTGACCTCATGCTACAGTAGTATGACACTACGATGAGGTACCCAGGTGGGGTAAAGCCTCGGCTTTAAGCCATGTCATAGCGGCGTAGCACCGTAAAGAAGTGCAATGCTTCATGCCATGACTCTTTATAAAGAACTCACATATAGTGTATGGACAAAGATATCAGGCCGTCTCTTGAGGGTAAACTTGTAGACGCCCAAAATTATACACTGAAACCAGGCTGGCACAAGGCCTTTAATGTGCAGCCAGAAGCACAGTTGATGTCATTATGTGAGTAGGAAGAAATGCAGTTATGTTGCAGAATTCAAGGCTTAGTCCATTCTTGTATCATGCTGTTATTTAACCTATGCGGAAAGATTCAAGTCGTAGCGACATCTCTCCTAATACATGATGGACAGTCACTATGGGGAACGCTCAATCCATATATTGAGATATGTGGGGGATTGTTGGTATTTTTGCCTTTGGACTAGGAAAGATAGTCCCACATCGGCTACACCAAATGGTGAGTATCTCAATATAATGTATTGCTTGTGTTGAGGTGTGCACATGAGGTGTGGTGGGGCACAAGTGTGTGCCATGTGGGAGTATTTTCCTAGAAGGAAAAAAGATTAATTCCACAAGGATGCAAGTTGATTTTTATTGTGCGGACTCGGACTCGGACTCCAGGATGTCTTGTACATGCACGCGAGTGTTCGGGGGGTAGGCGTGGACTGTCATACTTTTATGCTGATTGTGATATGATCTAAAATATCAAACTCTATTTTTGAGTATTGGTATTTTAGTCCCACATCGGATAGGAGAAGAGGTGAAGTCTCAACTCCACTCTATAAATAGAGCCCCTTGGCCTCCTTTGAAAGATGCACCAAGAAGAGAGTTAAGGGAGTCTGTGAAGTCCAGGAAGCCCGTTCAAGTCTCAAATATTGACTTACGAGCGTTCCAGAAGTTTTTTGTGAACTTGCTGGTTCTTGGAAGCAGATCGTGTTGGGACAAATCTTGCTTTGAGCAACGGTGATCTTAATCACCCCAACAAAAATCTTTTCTCTTCTTTTTTTTTCTTTCTTCTCCTTCATCTGAGTTGTAACTCAGTTCTGTCCGTCTGCAACTGCGATTGCAAAGAAGAACATGAGATTTATTTTCTGAACTGAGTTCTGTCCGTCAGCAACTGCGATTACGAGGAAGAACGTGAGATTTACTTTCTGATTATTGTTGCTTTTGTAATCAGATTCATATTATAGTGTTCCTCTTGGATCTCGAGAATAATCAAAAGGTAAACGTTTGTTGAACATCTGATCTCGACATCGAGTCTACCATCTTTGATCAAGCCCCGGGACTAACAAAGATAAGGTTGTGGACCAGGAGAAGATTTACCTGTTTTATTTTATCTTTTGAATGTACCACTTATATAGAATCTACATGTATAACGGTTTGGGTTCTGGCTTTCTTTTGCAAGTAAACTTATGTTTCTGTAATATTATGTGTGGAATGATAATTATTATAAGACTTGTGTAATCCTTTAACTTATGTTTAGAAATTTGGTTAAATTGTGGATGAAATATTATTCTATTACATGTTGTTATTTGACGTATTCTTTTTCCATATCCTAAAAATTTATATACGGTAATAGTAGATACGAGTACTGATATATTCGTATGCTGCATAGTCTGGGATGGTGTTACCTACAGGGGCGGATGCAAGCATGAGTTGGAGTGGGCTGGAGCCCACCCCCAAAAAAATCTTTTACATTTTTTTTCATATAATTTTTTTTGATTTTTTTATTTGGGTTAGCCTACTTCTAGCCCACCCAAATATATGGTAGCTCATCCTAACTATAGTTTTTGGATTCGTCCCTGATTACCTACTCGACTCGCTGTATTCTGGGAGCAAGATATGACATGTGCGTGCCATTCTATCAGGTTTGATGGGCCGTATAGGATTGTTAATAAGTTTTGCTAATGGGCGAAGCTATAAAAATACTTTCGCTCACAATGGGCATAATCATATTATCAACTAGACAGCTTCTCTACTTGTTATCTAGAGAACAAAATTAATTAAATTTAGTCATATGTATGCAAAGATTTGAAATTCAATTAACTAGTCTACATATACGTGCTTTGCACATATTTTAATTAGAATATTATAAGATCAGTTATCGTCTTTTCGTCTTTTTCAGATGATTATTCATATGCGTATTTCTTTTTACAATGCCAAGAGATTGAAAGTACAAATTTTGTTTTTTTAAATTTTCTATTGTGAATAATAATCTTTGGAAAATCGTCAGAATGTAAATTTTTTATCATTGGAATATGAACTTTATTGTTTTGACCCTTAAATATAAATGACATGCAAGTTAACATAATAATATTATGCTTATAAAATACTCAAGGATATTTTAGGAATTCAAAAATTTCACCACCAAATTTTTATATTATATAGTAGAATAAATAATTCAAATAAAATTATCAAAATAATATCCAAATCAAAGATGAACTATAATTCAAAGTAGAAGTAGAGGCGACCTACTTCTTTCCCTGGGAACCAACCGAGCATTCTTGTTATCTTAGTTTTTCTCGTTGGTGGCTCTAATTTCTTCCCCTTTTCGTATGATTAGGTTTTTCCATCATATTGTAGCCCATGTTCCGATTATGCCGGTTTTGGCGTTCAGAAGGCCCTGCATTGGGCCTTTAGACGATCCTGATGGTGCTTCACCATGAGTTTGTTGTTCTTTTTAACGAGCAACTAGAGAGTAATCAAATCCAAAAACTTTGTGAACCTTTGTTTTATATATAGTTGCATAAGAAGCATGTTAGGGACGTGGAAGTTTGAGAATATCTTCTTGGAAATCGGATACGTCCTTTTTCGCTTCGATACCGTGTTTGAGACATTGTCGCAACGGAAACTTAGGCCAACCCACCTGAAATAACCAACCCCCGTCTAACGGACACCAAGCACAGATAAAGACAAGTATATGGAGGTGACTACGTCACCTGTACAAATCTCAATCTCTATAACTCAGATAAAATTATAAGATTTTAAAATTATAAGATTGACAAAAACTAATGTTGAACCCTTTGTCCTAATAGGTTCAACCCCCTCACCACACTCAAGAAGAAAAGAAATATTACAATTGAAATCGTTCACCAACCTGTAGCAATCTTCCTAAATGAAGTTGACGACCCCTCGATTAGATCTCTTCTTCCTTCTGTCTTGGGTGGCGAAGTCCTAAGAGCAAAGTGCGAAACTTTCTCTTAGATTTTTCGTGGACGAGCACCTCGAATCTCAACTTTTGTGATGTGCTTTGTGCCTCCACCCACACCCCATATATATAGGATGAGAAAAACATATTTTAGGTCATAATATGATTTCTTACATAAGAAGCCCTCAAATAAGAATCCGACTACACCTAAAATAGTCCATCAACATCCTATTTTAGATTATAATATGATCTCTTTGTCACGTTCCGCTCCCGTAGGAGCGATCGTCCTCGCTAAGACATGATGCCACACGAGCCTAGATTGCGCTCGTGCAAGGCGGGTTCCATAACGGCCGATTACAGCGGCTGTGACGGGGTCGTCGCACAGAAGTCCCAAGCAGAGACATTGAACATGCAGCGGAAATTTAAAACAAATACAAGTTATTCAAAAGAAGCTCTTTATTGATATTGAAACAAATGTTACAATGGGGTGGAAGGCCAAGATTACAATCACTCAAGCTCACTTTTCTCACATTACAAGTCACTCAGCTCTCTCTCTCATCTCTCAATACATGTCTTGAGCCAGCGGATGCTTCGGAAGGTGACGTCCATACATTATGTTCCGTATAAGTCTTGACTTCACGCGGCCGCAAGCTTCGAATCGCCAAGGAACTCCATGCGCCTCGACGCATCCAAGCGAGCTCCGCGCCACGAGCTTCTACCTGTGCCTGCACATAAAAACTATGTGGGTGTCAGTACTCAACTGTACTGGTGGAATGACCTCCTCGTCCACCCATACAAAACCGACACATTCATTTACTTTGTGCAATATAGTCCCTTTATGCTTGTCTTTCTACTCTTGCCTTAGGATCAGTTTTTAGGACAGACGCCTTGGCCTATTTTGTGTCTCAAGACCATCCCATGCTTGCGTCAATGTTAACCTATCAAGTCGTGCTCGCCTTTCGGCCCGTGATCGAAGACGCAACTACTCGGTGAGACTCTATTTCCATATGGTCGTGCTACAAATCCATCGTGCCGTGCCTCGCAACTCAGTGTGACTTAACCATATCGCCGCTGTCACCCTCACTTTTTCAAGTTAGGGGTAAAATGGTAATTTTCCATTTTATAATATTTTTGGGAATTTTATTTCATGAATAATAATATTTAATTATTATAGGAGTCGGGTTCGAATTTCATCGCATTCTGAGTTAATTCGGGACTCCGGAGAATTTTGACTTGAGTTGTGATTAGCATGTTAATTAGCCATGGCCCACCATACTTAACTTTTAGTTTTAGAAGTTTGGACTAGTCCCCCATGAGTATTTAAGCTTAATTATGATTTTTATTTAATTTTAGCTAACCCACAAAACCAAATTTGGACTTAACTTAGCATAGAAGTTAAGGGAGGGGCAAACTTGTAATTTCAAGTGCCCCAACCCTTCCCTTTATGGCCGGCCACCCCCTCACCATTTATTTTTTCTTCTCCACTTCAAAATATCACCACTTTCTTCTTCTTCTTCTTTTCCAAGTTTCTTTCAAATAGAAAGTATAGATTTCCTTGGAAATCATCTCAAAATAATTCATTTTTCTCCAATATTCTTCCATAGAACTCTTCCTCTATCCCAAGTAGTGATTCTCCAAACTTTTGGGAACGAGAAGTGAAGTGGGTGTGTCCTAAACAATTCGTTGTGTCGGAGCCGTGTCGGAGGACTTTCGAATCGGGAATCCATCTCCCGATAAGTACAACCTATCCTCTAATCTATTCTTTTCATCATGTAATCTAGGTTGGACCATGTAGGATTTGATTTCCATAGTTGTGTCCCTATTCGTGTCGAGTTTGAGTCCGTTTGGAGTGTCCTAGGAGAAGTTAGAGTTTGTGACCGTGTCCTTGAGTTTCCCCCAAATTTGGACACTTCTAGAGTAAATTAGGATTTGTGTCTAAGTGTTTAGGCACTCTTAAATTCATATTTATTGTGTGTGTGTCCATATATATATATATATATATATATATATATATATATATATATATATATATATATATATATATATATATACTCACAAACACATATAAATACATATATATATATATATATATATATATATATATATATATATATATATATATATATATATATATATATATATATATATATATATATATATATATATATATGTGTTTGTGAGTATATATATATATATATATATATATATATATATATATATATGTGTGTGTGTGTGTGTGTGTGTGTGTAAGTATGTGTATGTCCATATATATGTATATAGATATATATGTATTTATATGTGTTTGTGAGTATATATATATATATATATATATATATATATATATATATATATATATATATATATATATATATATATATATATATATATATATATATATATATATATGTGTGTGTGTGTGTGTGTGTGTGTGTGTGTGTGTGTGTATAGAGTGTGTGTATTTACATATATAGAGAGAGGGGGATGAATGAAGGAAAATGTTTGAGTGATATATATATATATATATATATATATATATATATATATATATATATATATATATATATTAGAGAGTTAGAAAGGGAGAAATATAGAAGAGATATAGAAGAGATATAGAAGAGAATTAGAGAAGGAAATAGAGGGATTAGAGAGGGAAGAATAGAGGAGAAAAGAGGTAAGAAGAGGGGAAGAAGAAGGACAGGAGCAACAGCAGCTAGGGGGAGTGGGGCTACTGTCCCCCCCCCCCCCCCCAGCAGCAGCAGCTGCAGCAGGAATAGCAGCAGCAGTAGCAACAAAATCAGCAGCAGTAGCAACAAAATCAGCAGCAGCAGCAGCATTTTGGAGGAGCCTAGCACCCCCTTTTGACCCCCAATTCACCCACCTATATACCCCCATGTATATATATATATATATATATATATATATATATATATATATATATATATATATATATACTCTATATATACTCTATATATAAACCTATTCACCCACTAATTTAACTCCTAAAATTAGTCCTAAGAGAGTGAAAAGTGAGAGAAAAAGAGAGTTTGAATGAGTGAATGAGTGAGTGAAATGTTAGTTAGGATTTTGGTGAAGGAGTGATTTTGAGTTCCGTGATTTGGAACACGTCGAAACTTGGAGAGGACTTAGCAAATGTGAAATAGAGTTTGCGGGTAGGCTTCTAGGTGGAAATTGGGGTTGCGTGTGGGATTAGGGAGATGGTATCGCACCGTACCATCGAGTATCTTGAAATATTTATGATAACGGGTAAACGTGCGATACGGACCGTAAGATGGACTGGATGTCCACTTACCCTAGAAAACTTGGTAGGTAATGGTTGTATAGGCTAGTACCCTACTACCCTAGGAAGCCCGGAGTGAAATTCCTAAGGGAAGGCCACTTGGCGTCGAGTTAGAATAGTTAAGGGTAAATATTTTAAGGGGTAATCGGGTAAATTCAAGATACGGGATTCGGATATTCGGATTGACTTGAAACTTGGGTGGCTTGTTGGGTACATCCTACAAATGTCATATGTGAACCGATTTTGGCTCGGTTGACCTAGAGTTGACTTTTTACCCAAAAGTCAACCGTGAGTCAACACTTTGTTTAGATTTGACCAAATCCAAACTAGAGTTGACCAGTTGACCAAAAGTCAACTGTTGGTCAACATTTGACCAGTTTGAGCTAGGGTTGACCTAGAGTTGACCAGAGATGACCAGGGTTGACCAGTTGACCAAAAGTCAACTGTAGGCTAACTCTTGATCCCGTTTGACTTTCTTCGACTTATTTTGACCTGCGATGACCGGTATGACCTAGAGTCGACTTAGATTGACTTGATATAGCTTGATTTGACTTAGATTGACTTGATAGGACTTAGTGTGACTCAATGAGACCTAGTTTGACCTAGATTTCATATCATTCATTGTGAATCATTCTTAAACTTGTTTAAACCTAAATTAACATACGATATCTCATATTTAGGTTTCTGATTACCACTCTGAGCATTGATATACCCTACAGCTCAGGACAGCAGGCGAGTACATTCTCTGATAGCAGTTACTTATTTTGATATTTTCTCTACCAGTTCAATTATAGTGTTTACTTGATTCTCGACACATTGGTGCACGGACTAGTATTGTCGGATTCCTGTCATGAGATGCCATTCCTGGATTTCTTGGGATACGGGTACTTGCTTGGTCTTGATTCTTGTACTTGTATTGACGCCGATTCCTGAAAAAGACTTGCTCCCCTCTTAGGGAATCCCGCATCATGACGTGTTATGTCCAGATTCGTGTACTATGATCGGGGATGGAGAATTTTATAGATAGTGTGATCAATGCCCACCTTGAGTTACTACTTGTATCATAGCTATACCCTCACCTCACGATGGGTATAGCCTGACCTATGCTACTACTTGCTCCTTAGCTTGCCATCCCGACCGGGCCGAGTCCACGTACTTGTAGCCGGTCGGCTGGAAGCTTGATTCTTGACCCATACCGATCACATTATGCTATAATATTCGAGGCACTTTTATATTTATTACATTAGTTACATGATTTATAGTTCAACTTACTTTTCCTGCATGATTCACCCTGACATGATTTCCAGTTTACATATCCTGTTATACTTACATCTTGATATGTTCATCTTGTACTCTATTATGATTGACTGTTAGAGCATTTGTCATTACTATGGAATTTGTTGCCAGCATTGTACTCATTTATTTTCCTGAGAGGATAACGTTATGATATATCCAGATGACATAGATGCGGACTACTCTACCTACTATGGGTATGGTCAGGACGTAGATTGCGACCAGTTGACACCCTTGGAGCCAGTGGATGATAGTCCTTCTGTCTAGATCTTTTTAGCTAGGTTTGACTGGACTGCGATCCAGCTAGCTTTCAGACTGTAATTTTCTATGTTATATTTTGAGACCGGGAGATGTTATGCATATATCTGGGCTTGTGTCGGACACTGGACTTATTTCTATTTTCATCTATCATATATCTTTCCTTCTGAGCTATCTACCTTAGTTTTATTCTGTGATTGAGACTGTATTATTATGTCACCTCCATTCGGAGTGTACATACTGTACATGTACCTTTATACTGTTAGTCGTAGTATTTATGCAGACGTTATATACAGCATTCTATCGCTGATACTGTGGCGTAGGCAGGACGTACCCACGTGCTCGTGCCCCTCATAAGGGTGCGGGTCGTGACACATTTTTGTGGTGGCCCATGCAGGTCAGTGTCGCAATTAGTACGATCTCGTAATGGTGCTCGACTTAGAGTACTAATTACGAGCCTGCAATTAGGACGTAGGACCTAGGACATGATAGGAGTTTCTCAATCACACCTAGGAAAATTTCTGATCTTTTGATTATCATGATTACCTCCCTTGTATTAAATTAACTGTCCTTCTTTGATAAATCTACTCATGTGCCATATTGATCTCTTTGTTTCAATTCATCTCCAGGATGACGAAGACGCACCCGTAGGCCTCTGGATCGAATAGCTTGCCCGAGAGATCTGACAAGGCTGAGGAGGAGGTTCACGAGACTGCCCCCAGTGATTCCACTATCCCGGAGACCCCGACAGTTGTACAGGGAGGTCTACTACCTCCACCAGAGGGTTTCAGTCGTCGTTCCGGAGATGCTACCGCCACCACCTCCGATACCGACGGATACACATCATATGTTCCTTCTCCTTCAGCAGATGATGGAGACACAGCGAGCCCAGGCAGAGGCATCGCAGCGCCAGTCGGAGGCATCATACCGTCAGATTGAGATACAGAGACAGAGCATGGAGAACTCGTATCAGCTTGTACTGGCAGCCGTGGAGAGAGTGGCACCGGGTACGGTGCAGGGCCCTACTGGCCAGCAGTCGTACCAACAGCAGTCCAGGCCGGAGACAGTACTAGACTTTAGGAAGATGAGCTCCAGGGACTTTACGAGCACGGAGGGCATCCTTTATGCAGACGACTGGCTAGAGGATGTGCAGCGGAGCATGGAGCTGGCAGAGCTTCCTAGAGGACTTTGGGTTTCGGCCGCAGCTAGCCGATTCTTCGACATCGCACTGACATGGTACCGCACGGATACGTGTGCGTCGATGAGAGGGCTGACATGGGAGAACTTCCGGAGGATCTTCAAGGAGAAGTTCTTTCCGGACGTGGCTCTTACAGCATTGGAGGGCCAGTTCGTGGGTCTAGTACAGGCGAACTCGTCGGTGGACGAGTATGCAGCAGAGTTCTTCCGCCTTAGCAGGTTCGCTCCCGATATGATCCAGGATGAAGGACAGAAGGCTCGTAAGTTCCACAGGGGACTTATTCATGCAGTGCGCACCCGCACCTTGGGTCGCCGTGACGCGACGTACGATCAGATATTGATGGACGCACAGATCGCATAGGAGGACTTCGGCCTCAGGCCGAAGAGGAGCAGAGATGCTACGGGGGCGAGTTCCAGTGCGGGACTGGCCAAGCGCCCCCATATTTAGCATCAGCAGAGGTCGTTTCAGCAGCAGCCTCCGTTACAGATTCAGCAGGCTCCGGTGCGTGCCCAGCAGCATCAGGGTCAGGGCCAGAGGCAGACCCAGCAGTGTGCTTTCTACGGAAAGACGGGGCACAACAGAGACGTATAACGGAGGAGGTTAGGCATTTGTCTATTCTGCGGAGGGACTGACCACTAGCTGAAGGGTTGCCTTTTGCTCGGGCAGCCAAGGGAGGCCAGGACAGAGTGCAGCCAAATAGAGGACTAGCAGTTCAGCAGAGAGGTCCTCCACTTCAGACCCAGCAGCAGCGCTTTGTGCAGCACCAAAAGGGAGCACCTGCGGACAGGGTGTTCGCTTTGGCAGCAGAGGAGGAGGTAGAGCCCGTGGGAGATGTTGTAGCAGGTCATGTTCTCCTTGATGCTTTTTCTGCTTTTGCCTTGTCTGATTCTGGGGCTACTCATATTTTTGTGTCTGTTTCCTTTGCTCTGAGACACAATATTATTGCTGAATATATGGGTAGGACTTGCAAGATTATGACCAGGGGAGGCATTATCCTGGTTAATAATATTTGCAAGAGGCGGAGAGTCACTCTGAGAGGCCGGGACTTGAGTGCGTGTCTGCTCGTAATGCCCCTACCGAGGTATGATATGGTACTCGATATGGATTGGTTGAGCATGCACCATGCTAGCATTGATTATAGAGGAGGCAGAGTTCTTTTTAGGATGCCGGGAGAGCCAGAGATCGAGTTTGTTCGAGAAGCAGCGGAGCCGGAGGCTGGATTCTGTAGAGCTTTATTGGCGGGGCAGGATTTGCCACATCTGTTGATAGCTGAGTTCTCGGATGTTTTTCCGAGGAGTTGCCGGGGATGCCGCCAGACAGGGTGTAACGCCCCAGTCCCAAAATACGTAGGAGTAGGAACGTAGACATGCCAGTTATATTCATACGAAGTATACTCCAATATATGGAAGCCTCGTATAGATACATAAGCTGTAAAATACAGTAAAACCACAACTATCTCATCCACACAAAATAAATGAATAGAAGATGTCATATAATGAGAATAAATTATCTTGATATAATATGTTGGGCGGAGACAAATCCACTACCAACAAGTAAAGGAAAAAAAATACATGAGAAAAGAAATAATTTTTGGCGAGCGAAGGGAAGACGATCCAAGTGCAATCATCCTCAAGAAATAGCAATGAACACGGCTAGAGCTAAGCACCTGCGAAAGATAATAGCACACACCTGGGGAGATAACCAGGTCCTCAGAGGGACGTAACAAGACACATAATAGCATGCCATATAAACTGAATAAATATTGCTCAATAAATAAGTCAATCGAATTTATAACATGGTCCAATACGCACCTAATGAACGAGCGTACCATCCTCCCAACCAAACAAGGACAGGAGATGGTAAACTAATTCGCGGTGACGTATCTTTCCATGCTAAGAATCCAATATGGTATCCGGAACCCAACAAGGTTCAATACCTTCTTATCGAAGTAGTAAGTCACACCTACAACCAAACAAGGACAAGATATGACAAACTATTCTACGACAAGTTATTGTTCCAAGCCACGGTCAGATATAAGTACCCAAACCAAAAGTACTCGTACCTAACGGATAAGGTAGCCTACCATTCTAAGTGAAATGTAGTTAAAAACAATCCTTACTACTCATGGGCCCTGGCTAAATAGGATCGGCATAGTCCCCCCTTGGGGCACTAGAGGCCCAATCAATAAGAGCATGACGTTCCGCAGAATCGTCAGTGGCCGTTAGTAATCATGGGTAATCTGACCCGCGTCTCCGACGGAGCTCACGGGTTACAAAAGGGAAAGTGCATCGAAGCCCATACGCTAAGGAATTGTCATCCCCGCCCAATGCCTACTGTATTGTATCCACAACACAAAACCTCTATAACCGTAAGTCAAACTAAGCATGCAACCTCTATTAGCGGTTATTCCTATCGCACGGCTTGTACGTACTGGTGGCCAGCCAATCACGCACTTCCGTGTCCTACATGCGACACACAACTTCGTGTTACCACGTGTCAAGGCCAATGAATGCAACACGCATGGTGGTCCCATAAATCTAGGTTTAATTTGTAAGAAAATAATACACAGCAGAAAATATAACGAACAATAAGTTCTAACAGGTTAAGCCATGTATCACAGTTTATTTTGCATAAAGAAAATAAATAATGCATGAAATATGAGCTAAAATAAATAAACAGCTAATGGCAAGGTGTCTTGCCTGGTAGAACGCCTGGTGTGCTGCGAATATCACGGTGGCACGAACTGCGACTTTGGTGTAACAACTATGCAAGGTGTCCTCGGATGGTGGCACGGACGGTTCCATTGGGTCCAGAAGGGTCAAATTAGTTAGGGTGGACATAAGGTAGTCTCGAAATGGGCGAAGGAATAGGAATAATTGGACTGGATACGGACAAGAGAAAAATCAAAGAAATAATGGGTATATATTATTTATATACGAGTTTTTAGAAAATATTTATAATAAAAAAAATATTTTGGTAGTAAAATAGTTTTTAGTCAAATACTTGAAAAATATAAATCATTTCTGGCAAAAATACACTAAGTTTGTCAAAGTAGGATTTTTAGCTAAAAAAAACTATATTTGATTAATTATAAACATTTAAAAAATACTAGAAAATCTTTGTAGGGCAAAACTGTAATTAGGTACTATAAAATATTATAAAAATATATTTCGAAATATCTCAATATTATGAGGACAAAATATAGGACTTGGTAGATCCAAAGAAATAATAACGGTAATTAATATCCTTTTTCTCATACAAAATAATAATACTAATAATAACAATAATGAAATATTAATAGTAATAATAACAATAATAATAATATGAATAATAATAATAATAATAATTACAATAATAATAATAATAATAATACTATTAATAATCAAAACGATAGAAAGGCTTCGGTGCTGCTCCTTTCCAAAGAAAGGAGCAATGGTGCTGCTTCTTTTTGGAAAGAAGAAGAGAGAAAGACTAAAGTAAAAAAAAATGAAAAAGACAAAAGAAAGAGGGGAACTTACATTTGCTGTTGAGTCATTCGTTCCCAATAATGACACAGAGAGAAACAAGAGAGTGAGAGTAAACAAGAGAGTGAGAGTCATTCGTTCCCATTAATGGAGTTCTCCCTTGAGAACAGAGAAAATGTGGAGAAAGGAATTTTGAGGAGTCGTCGGTGGAGTGAGAGAGGGGGACGGCGAGAGAAGGAGATGGGTGAGACGGCAGAGCGGTCGAGCCGGAGTGAGGAGCGGGAGGTGATCGGAGATGTGCGGTTCGGGCGGACGACCGGAGGAGCGGAGCGGCGGCAGGGTTTGGGGGAAGTCGGAGGAAGGGAACGGCGGTGGTCGCGTGCTGCGACGACGGTGGCTCGGCCGGGCTAGACGCAGTGGCGGCGAGCGCCAGGCGGCTGCGGGGGTTTCGAGCCCGGCGGCGTGGCGCGCTGGACGAGGCGCTCAGACGCGACGGGAGTAGAGTCGCGGCGCTGACGGCGTCGCCGGGCCGGTGAGGACGGGCGGTGAGGGTTTCGGAGATCGGCGGATGAGAGGGTGGATCGGAGGTCGGCGGCTCGGTTGCAGGGCGCGGGTCAGAAGAGGAGGAGATGGGTTTCGTCTCAGGCGGAGATGGAGGCAGAGCGCGGCGGCAGGATCTCGCCGGGGAGGGTCGGCGGATGGCCGGCGCACGGGGGTTGAAAGAGGAGCGGGGGTTCGACTGGTGGCCGGCGACTCTAGGTGCGGATCGGGTCGGTGCCGGAAAAGGAGGCTGGCTCCAGATCCGGGGGTGCGGGTCGAGGCGAACGCCGGGAGGCGCTGCGGAGGAGGTACGGCGATTTGGGTTTTCCTTCTTCTTCTTCTTTTTGCTGTTGGTGATGGTGTCGATGATGGGTTTGGTGCACTGTGGTTGGGAGTAGGATGGCCGTGGGTGGTGTTGGCAGTGGTGGTCGGTGGCTGTGGTCGAGTCGGGGTCGGGTTGGTGGCCGTAGCCGCGGTGGCGGTCGTTGGACTGTCGGCGTTGGTCGGGATGATGGGGGTTTGGCCAGGATGGGGCTGGACATGGGTAGAATAGGTTTAGACTAGGAATTGATTTTGTCGGGGGTGTCCGACACGAAAGAGATGAAATGTAATTGTAAACATGGAATAAGAATGTGGATGGTGGAACACGGACACGGTGCACGCACTTTTATGGAGAATTTGTGGAAGAATAATGAAAAGTTGGAGGAGTACCTGCTTATTTATAGGATGTGGAAATTCCCAATTGGATAAACATTAGGAGTAGTTTAAACCCAAAAATAGATAGCTTACAATTTAATTTAAATCAATTTAAATCCAAATCTAAATATAAATCCAATTCCATATGCAAATCAAATTTGAATCTAATTAAATTATTGGTTTAAAATCAATGGAAAAAATTCAAATTTCAAATATTTAACCATATAAATAAATCCCTAGGTTCAAATTAAGATTTTAAATCGCCACAATAATTTCAGAATATATTTTCCAAAATACTAATAATAAAAATTTCAAAAATAAATCTTTTTGAATAATAAAATTTTAATATTAATAATTTTGAAAATTACACTAATAAAATATTTATGCAATACATGTACGCACTAAAAATATTATTTATAATTAATAACTGTATAAACGAAAGCCTTTTTGTAAATAAAATAAATAACTAATAAACTTTAAAATTTTGGTACAATAGCTAAATAATTATTATATATAATATTTTGAAACCATAAAAATAGAAGAAAAGTATTTTTCAAAAATATGTATGCTCACACATAATCGCACTCGTCGAGCAAATTCGAAAAGAAAACAAAAGGTCGTGCACGACGTATATTACAAAAATTTTAAATCAGTACTAAATTTAATAATAAAAAAATAGTAGAAATTTTAGGGGTTTTACATCCTACCCAACTTAAAAGAAATTTCGTCCTCGAAATTAAGAATTAGTAGGGGGTGAGAAGACACAACGGTAGATAGAAGGGTTCCTTAAGGATGTGTATATGGTCGTAGTCTAGGTTGATGATATGATTAAGAGACGATTGTAATCACTCTTAAATTCAAGTGGTTTAGAAGGTCAAGCTTGTAGATTTAGGGTCGAGGGAAAGGTCAAGTAGTTCGGGATGAAGATATAGCAATATCGAGTGAGAATGGTCATAGTCGATGGGAAGGTTAGAGGAAGTTCTAGTATAACGCCTTCGTCCTCATAAAATAGGTGAAGGCGAAAGCAATATAGAGTTCGAAGGAGGCGTTTATCGAATACGAATACGTGATTCAAAGACGATCGAAATAATTTCAAAGGAATTGTCAAGACAGTCGTGGATGGGATTGTAAGGGTCACGTTTAATTATGTTCCCATCCACGTAGAGTAATAGACAAAAGCGAACCAAAGTGCACTTGGTTGTTCAGACCATTATGCACCGGTTCTGATTAGACAATTGGCTAGTGAGTACTCAATAGCATATGTCATGAACAAACTCGATAAAGAATAAGCTTGCAAAAAACTAGGCTACATTAGCATCATTAGTCAAAACGGTAAATATATAGTTACGAGAGATTAAGATTTAAAGAAGGTAGAATGATTCTAAGTCATACGGTCGTCCTATAGTCTTCTTGTCCAAGTCCTTGGTTGGCTAGACGAGTTAGGTCCTCTAGATTCTAGGATCTAAATAAGCTTGCTAATATAGGTCACTAGGTCAAAGGGGTTGCTAGTTCATAAGGTATTCTACCCAACTTAAAGAATTAAACTAATGGTGTTTTGGGACGACTAACTAGTAGGGTCAATCTCTAGCAAGCACGAAGGAAAGATAAAAATGGGGATGGAAGAAAGTACGCAAGATGCAATTGATGAGTCGAACGGTAGATAAAATCAAGGAAAGAGGTCAAGTATGTGGATGAGATCCTAAACTTCTAATCCTATACGCAGGCTTGCTTGGTACGGTAAAGTAACCAAACAATTTATCTTGACCTGCATGGACCACCACAAAAACATGTAATGCCCCAGTCCCAAAATATGTAGGACTAGGAACGTGGACATGCCAGCTGTATTCATACGAAGTATACTCCAATATATGGAAGCCTCGTATAGATACATAAGCTGTAAAATGCAGTAAAACCATAACTAATCTCATCCACACAAAATAAATGAATAGAAGATGTCATATAATGAGAATAAATTGTCTTGATACAATATGTTGGGCGGAGACAAATCCACTACCAACAAGTAAAGAAAAAAAATACATGAGAAAAGAAATAATTTTTGGCGAGCGAAGCGAAGACGATCCAAGTACAATCATCCTCAAGAAATAGCAATGAACACGGCTAGAGCTAAGCACCTGCGAAAGACAATAGCACACACCTGGGGAGATAACCAGGTCCTCAGAGGGACGTAACAAGACACATAATAGCATGCCATATAAACTGAATAAATATTGCTCAATAAATAAGTCAATCGAATTTATAATATGGTCCAATACGCACCTACTGAACGAGCGTACCATCCCCCCCAACCAAACAAGGACAGGAGATGGTAAACTAATTCACGGTGACGTATCTTTCCATGCTAAGAATCCAATATGGTATCCGGACCCCAACAAGGTTCAATACCTTCTCATCGAAGTAGTAAGTCACACCTACAACCAAACAAGGATAAGCTGTGACGAACTATTCCGCGACAAGTTATTGTTCCAAGCCACGGTCAGATACAAGTACCCAAACCAAAAGTACTCGTACCTAACGGATAAGGTAGCCTACCGTTCTAAGTGAAATGTAGTTAAGAACAATTCTTCCGACGCATGGGCCCTGGCTAAATAGGATCGGCATAGTCCTCCCTTGGAGCACTATAGGCCCAATCAATAAGAGCATGACGTTCCGCAGAATCATCACTGGCCGTCAGTAATCATGGATAATCTGACTCGCGTCTCCGGCGGAGCTCACGGGTTACAAAAGGAAAAGTGCATCGAAGCCCATACGCTAAGGAATTGTCCTCCCCGCCCAATGCCTACTGTGTTGTATCCACAACATAAAACCTCTATAACCGCTAAGTCAAACTAAGCATGCAACCTCTATTAGCGGTTATTCCTATTGCACGGCTTGTACGTACTGGTGGCCAGCCAATCACGCACTTTCGTGTCCTACATGCGACACACAACTTTGTATTACCAAGTGTCAAGGCCAATGAATGCAACACACATGGTGGTCCCATAAATCTAGGTTTAATTTGTAAGAAAATAATACACAGCAGGAAATATAATGAACAGTAAGTTCTAACAGGTTAAGCCATGTATCACAGTTTATTTTACATAAAGAAAATAAATAATGCATAAAATATGAGCTAAAATAAATAAACAGCTAATGGCAAGGTGTCTTGCCTGGTAGAATGCCTGGTGTGCTGCGAATATCACGGTGGCACGAACTGCGACTTCGGTGTAACAACTATACAAGGTGTCCTCGGATGGTGGCACGGACGGTTCCATTGGGTCCAGAAGGGTCAAACTAGTTAGGGTGGACATAAGGTAGTCTCGAAATGGGTGAAGGAATAGGAATACTAGGACTGGATACGGACAAGAGAAAAATTAAAGAAATAATGGGTATATATTATTTATATACGAGTTTTTAGAAAATATTTATAATAAAAAAATATTTTGGTAGTAAAATAGTTTTTAGTCAAATACTTGAAAAATATAAATCATTTCAGGCAAAAATACCCTAAGTTTGTCAAAGTAGGATTTTTTAGCTAAAAAAAATCTATATTTGATTAATTATAAATATTTAAAAAATACTAGAAAATCTTTGTAGGGCAAAACTGTAATTAGGTACTATAAAATAATATAAAAATATATTTCGAAATATCTCAATATTATGAGGACAAAATATAGGTCTTGGTAGATCCAAAGAAATAATAACGCTAATTAATATCTTTTTTCTCATACAAAATAATAATACTAATAATAATAATAATAATAAAATATTAATAATAATAATAATAATAATAATAACAATAATAATAATAATAATAATAATAATAATAATTACAATAATAATAATAATAATACTATTAATAATCAAAACGATAGAAAGGCTTTGGTGCTGCTCCTTTCCAAAGAAAGGAGCACTGGTGCTGCTTCTTTTTGGAAAGAAGGAGAGAGAAAGACTAAAGTAAAAAAACGAAAAAGACAAAAGAAAGAGGGGAACTTACATTTGCTGTTGAGTCATTCGTTCCCATTAATGACACAGATAGAAACAAGAGAGTGAGAGTCATTCGTTCCCATTAATGGAGTTATCCCTTGAGAACAGAGAAAAAATGTGGAGAAAGGAATTTTGAGGAGTCGTCGGTGGAGTGAAAGAGGGAGACGGCGAGAGGAGGAGATGGGTGAGACGGCGGAGCGGTCGAGTCGGAATGAGGAGCGGGAGGTGATCGGAGATGTGCGGTTCGGGCGGACGACCGGAGGAGCGGAACGGCGGCAGGGTTTGGGGGAAGTCGGAGGAAGGGAACGACGGTGGTCGCGTGCTGCGACGACGGTGGCTCGGCCGAGCTAGACGCAGTGGCGGCGAGCGCCAGGCGGCTGCGGGGGTTTCGAGCCCGGCGGCATGGCGCGCTGGACGAGGCGCTCAGACGCGGCGGGAGTGGAGTCGCGGCGCTGACGGCGTCGCCGGGCCGGTGAGGACGGGCGGTGAGGGTTTCGGAGATCGGCGGATGAGAGGGTGGATCGGAGGTCGGCGGCTCGGTTGCGGAGCGCGGGTCAGAAGAGGAGGAGATGGGTTTCGTCTCAGGCGGAGATGGAGGCAGAGCGCGGCGGCAGGATCTCGCCGGGGAGGGTCGGCGGATGGCCGGCGCGCGGGGGTTGGAAGAGGAGCGGGGGTTCGACTGGTGGCCGGCGACTCTTGGCGCGGATCGGGTAGGCACCGAAAAAGGAGGCTGGCTCCAGATCCGGGGGTGCGGGTCGAGGCGAACGCCGGGAGGCGCTGCGAAGGAGGTACGACAATTTGGGTTTTCCTTCTTCTTCTTTTTTTTGCTGTTGGTGATGGTGTCGATGATGGGTTTGGTGCACTGTGGTTGGGAGTAGGATGGCCGTGGGTGGTGTTGGCAGCGGTGGTCGGTGGCTATGGTCGAGTCGGGGTCGGGTTGGTGGCCGTAGCCGCGGTGGCGGTCGTTGGACTGTCGGCGTTGGTCGGGATGATGGGGGTTTGGCCAGGATGGGGCTGGACATGGGTAGAATAGGTTTAGACTAGGAATTGATTTTGTCGGAGGTGTCCGACACGAAAGAGATGAAATGTAATTGTAAACATGGAATAAGAATGTGGATGGTGGAACACGGACACGGTGCACGCACTTTTATGGAGAATTTGTGGAAGAATAATAAAAAGTTGGAGGAGTACCTGCCTATTTATAGGATGTGGGAATTTCCAATTGGATAAACATTAGGAGTAGTTTAAACCCAAAAATTGATAGCTTGCAATTTAACTTAAATCAATTTAAATCCAAATCTAAATATAAATCCAATTCCAAATGCAAATCAAATTTGAATCTAATTATATTATTGGTTTAAAATCAATAGAAAAATTCAAATTTTAAATATTTAACCATATAAATAAATCCCTAGGTTCAAATTAAGATTTTAAATCGCCACAATAATTTCAGAATATATTTTCCAAAATACTAATAATAAAAATTTCTAAGATAAATCTTTTTGAATAATAAAATATTAATATTAAAATTTCGAAAATTACACTAATAAAATATTTATGCAATACATGTACGCACTAAAAATATTATTTATAATTAATAACTGTATAAACGAAAGCCTTTGTGTAAATAAAATAAATAAATAATGAACTTTAAAATTTTGGTACGATAGCTAAATAATTATTATGTATAATATTTTGAAACCATAAAAATAGAAGAAAAGTATTTTTCAAAAATATGTACGCTCGCACATAATCGCACTCGTCGAGCAAATTCGAAAAAGAAAACAAAAGGTCGTGCACGACGTATAATACGTCTATGCGACGTATATTACAAAAATTTTAAATCAGTACTAAATTTAATAATAATAAAAAATAGTAGAAATTTTAGGGGTTTTACACAGGGACATTGAGTTCTCTATAGACTTGGTGCCGGACGCCGAGCCTATTTCACAGCATGTCTATAGGGTGAACAACAGCGAGTTGATAGAGCTGAAGAAGCAAGTCGACGAGCTGCAGGACAAGGGGTTCATCAGATCCAGTTCTTCATCCTGGGGAGCGCTAGTCCTGTTTGTGCCGAAGAAGGACGGTACGTCCCGCAAGTGTATTTATTATCGGGCGCTCAACAACCTCACTATCAAGAATAGGTACCCTTTGACGAGAATCGACGACTTGTTCGATCAGCTGAGTGGGGCGAAGGTATTTTCGAAGATAGACTTGAGGTCCGGGTATCACCAGCTGAAGGTGAGGCGGGATGACATTTTCAAGACGGCATTTCGGACTCGGTACGGCCAGTACGAGTTTACAGTGATGCTATTTGGGTTGACCAATGCTCCCGCGGTGTTCATGAACTTGATGAACAAGGTATTCCATCAGTACCTTGACAAGTTCGTGGTGGTCTTCATAGACGATTTCTTGATCTATTCGAAGACACAAGAGGAGCATGAGGAGCACTTGAGAGTTGTGTTAGAGACTCTGAGGAGGGAGCAACTCTACGGTAAGCTTTCGAAGTGTGAGTTCTTCTTGGACCAGGTGGAGTTCTTAGGTCATGTTGTGACCGAGCACGGGATCTCAGTAGACCAGAGGAAGATTTCGACAGTCGAGTCTTGGTCTACGCCCAGTTTAGTTGCCGAGGTTCGGAGCTTTCTGGGTTTGGCTGGCTATTACCGGAAGTTCGTCCAAGACTTCTCGCGGATTGCAGAGCCGATGACTAGACTCACCAGGAAGGACATGGAGTTCGTCTGGACTGTTGAGTGTCAGGCTGCATTCGATGAGCTGAAGAGGAGGTTGACTTCAGCTCCGACCTTGACTTTGCCATCTGGGTCAGGTGGGTTCTCGATCTTCAGCGATGATTCAGGGAAGGGCTTAGGTTGTGTTCTTCAGCAGCACGGGAAGGTGATTGCCTATGCATCTAGGCAGTTATGTCCTTATGAGAAGAACTATCCTACTCATGATCTGGAGTTGGCCGCAGTTATTTTTGCTTTGAAGTTATGGAAGCATTACCTGTACGGAGAGCGAGTTGAGATCTTCACAGATCACAAGAGCTTGAAGTACGTATTCACTCAGAAGGAGTTGAACATGCGGCAGAGGCGGTAGTTAGAGCTGATGAAGGACTTCGATATATCACTACAGTACCATCCGGGGAAGGCCAACGTAGTTGTAGATGCCTTGAGCAGGTATCTAGTTGCTATGTTCTTGACGACAGATCGTCATCTGTTGGCCGACCTGGATAGTTTGGGTATCGAGGTCATCATTCCGGACGTGGAGATCCAGATGTGGGGTTTGCAGATTCAGTCTGAGCTGATGGATAGAGTCAGGTCAGTACAGTATGATGATGTTGCCCTGAGGAGCATCAGGGAGCAGGTACGGACGAGTTTGCTCGACGATTTCTCTGTAGCCGAAGATGGGTCATTGCGGCATGGTACTAGGCTGTGCGTTTCGCGTGGAGAGCTTCGGGAGGAGGTTCTTCAGGAGGCACATCGCTCTCAGTATTCTATGCATCCTGGAGCCAACAAGATGTATAGGGACCTGAGAGAGCACGTGTGGTGGTATGGCATGAAGCGCGAGGTAGCTCGGTTTGTATCTCGTTGCCTTATGTGCCAGCAGGTGAAGGCCGAGAGACCAGGTGGATTGCTACAGCCGCTACCCATTCCCGAGTGGAAGTGGGAGCACATCACCATGGACTTTGTATCTGGACTTCCACGATCGCTAGGAGGGAATGACGCGGTTTGGGTCGTCGTTGATAGATTGACCAAATCGGCCCACTTTTTGCCTTTCAAAGTAGGTTTGTCTACGGAGAGGCTGGCAGAGCTGTATGTTCGTCAGATCGTGAGATTGTACGGGGTTTCGGTGAGCATAGTTTCATATCGGAATAGCCGATTCACTTCCCACTTCTGAAGGAGTTTGCACGCTAGCTTGGGTACCTCGCTCAAGTTTAGTACTGCTTATCATCCTCAGACAGACGGGCAGTCGGAGAGGACCATCCAGACTTTGGAGGATATGCTTCGCACATGTGTACTTGATCTCAGGGGTTCTTGGGAGGACCATCTTCACCTGGTAGAGTTTGCTTACAACAACAGCTACCAGGCCAGTATAGAGATGTCACCATTGGAGGCTCTATATGGACGAAGATGCGGTACTCCTTTGTCTTGGGACGATGTCGGCGAGAGGGCGCTTCTTGGGCCGGAGATGGTTGTGGATGCGGCCGAGAAGGTTAGATTGATTAGAGACAGACTTCGGGTGGCTCAGGATAGGCAGCGGTATTGGGCCGATAGTCACCGGAGACCGTTAGAGTTCGAGGTTAGTTTCAGTTTTCTGTCGTGTTGTTTGTGATTGCTTGTTAGCAATGTGCTGAGTTTTGTCTTATGTCTAGGTTGGTGACATGGTATTTTTGAGGATATCCCCGACACGTGGCACTATTCGCTTTGGCGACGGTGGGAAGCTCAGTCCGTGCTACATCGGACCTTTCACCATCATAGAGAGGATCGGTACAGTAGCCTACCGACTGGACTTGCCTACTAGGCTCGAGGGAGTGCACAACGTGTTTCATTTATCTCAGTTGAGGCAGTACGTGGCAGATCCTAGCCATGTATTGGACCATTCAGCGATACAGGTGGGACCTACTCTCAGCTATCCAGAACAGCCGGTGGAGATTCTGGATCGCAGGGAGAAGGTGCTCCGGAACCAGGTCATACCCTTGGTTCGGGTTGCGTGGAGACATCACTCTCCAGGTGAATCTACCTGGGAGAGGGAGGACGACATGCGGGAGCGTTTTCCTTATCTTTTCGTGCCCTGAGGTATAAGTCTATTTCCTTTATTTCTGTTTATGATTTTCCTGTGCTTGTTGTCTTCAATTTCGAGGACAAATTTTTTTAAAGGTGGATAGACTTGTCACCCTCACTTTTCCAAGTTAGGGGTAAAATGGTAATTTTTCATTTTATAATAATTTTGGGAATTTTATTTCATGAATAATAATATTTAATTATTATAGGAGTCGGGTTCGAATTTTATCGCATTCCGAGTTAATTCGGGACTCCGGAGAATTTTGACTTGAGTTGTGATTAGCATGTTAATTAGCCATGGCCCACCATACTTAACTTTTAGGTTTAGGAGTTTGGACTAGTCCCCCATGAGTATTTAAGCTTAATTATGATTTTATTTAATTTTAGCTAACCCACAAAATCAAATTTGGACTTAACTTAGCATAGAAGTTAAGGGAGGGGCAAACTTGTAATTTCAAGTGCCCCAACCCTTCCCTTTATGGCCGGCCACCCCCTCCCCATTTATTTCTTCTTCTCCACTTCAAAATATCACCACTTTCTTCTTCTTCTTCTCCAAGTTTCTTTCAAATAGAAAGTATAGATTTCCTTGGAAATCATCTCAAAATAATTCCTTTTTCTCCAATATTCTTCCATAGAACTCTTCCTCTATCCCAAGTAGTGATTCTCCAAACTTTTGGGAGCGAGAAGTGAAGTGGGTGTGTCCTAAACAATTCGTTGTGGAGCCGTGTCGCAGGACTTTCGAATCGGGAATCCATCTCCCGATAGGTACAACCTATCCTCTAATCTATTCTTTTCATCATGTAATCTAGGTTGGACCATGTAGGATTTGATTTCCATAGTTGTGTCCCTATTCGTGTCGAGCTTGAGTCCGTTTGGAGTGTCATAGAAGAAGTTAGAGTTTGTGACCGTGTCCTTGAGTTTCTCCCAAATTTGGACACTTCTAGAGTAAGTTAGGATTTGTGTCTAAGTGTTTAGGCACTCTTAAATTCATATTTATTGTGTGTGTGTCCATATATATATATATGTGTGTAAGTATGTGTATGTCCATATATATGTATATAGATATATATATATATATGTATTTATATGTATTTGTGAGTATATATATATATATATTTTTTTTTTTTTGTGAGTATATATATATATATATATTTATATATATATATATATATATATATATATATATATATATATATATATATATATATATATATATATATATATATATATGTGTGTGTGTGTGTGTGTGTGTGTGTGTGTGTGTGTATTTACATATATAGAGAGAGGGATGAATGAGGGAAAATGTTTGAGTGATATATATATATATATATATATATATATATATATATATATATATATATATATATATATATATATATATATATATATATTGGAGAGTTAGAAAGGGAGAAATATAGAAGAGAATTAGAGAAGGAAATAGAGGGATTAGAGAGGGAAGAATAGAGGAGAAAAGAGGGTAAGAAGAGGGGAAGAAGAAGGGCAGGAGCAACAGCAATTAGGGGGGAGTGGGGCTGCTGTCCCCTCCCCCCCCACCCACCCACAGCAGCAGCAGCTACAGCAGGAATAGCAGCAGCAGTAGCAACAAAATTAGCAGCAGCAGCATTTTGGAGCAGCCTAGCACCCCCTTTTGACCCCCAATTAACCCACCTATATACCCCAATGTATATATATATATATATATATATATATATATATATATATATATATATATATATATATATATATATATATACATATATATATATACCCCCATCGAGTATCTTGAAATATTCAAGATAACGGGTAAACGGGCGATACGGACTGTAAGATGGACTGGATGTCCACTTACCCTAGGAAACTTGGTAGGTAATGGTTGTATAGGCTGGTACCCTACTACCCTAGGAAGCCCGGAGTGAAATTCCTAAGGGAAGGCTACTTGGCGTCGAGTTAGAATAGTTAGGGGTAAATATTTTAAGGGGTAATCGGGTAAATTCAAGATACGGGGTTCGGGTATTCGGATTGACTTGAAACTTGGGTGGCTTGTTGGGTACACCCTACAAATGTCATATATGAACCGATTTTGGCTCGGTTGACCCAGAGTTAACTTTTTACCCAAAAGTCAACCGTGAGTCAACACTTTGTCTAGATTTGACCAAATCCAAACTAGAGTTGACCAGTTGACCAAAAGTCAACTGTTGGTCAACATTTGACCAGTTTGAGCTAGGGCTGACCTAGAGTTGACCCCGAGTTGACCAGGGTTGACCAGTTGATCAAAAGTCAACTGTAGGCCAACTCTTGACCCCGTTTGACTTTCTTCGACTTGTTTTGACCTGCGATGACTGGTATGACCTAGGGTCGACTTAGATTGACTTGATATAGCTTGATTTGACTTAGATTGACTTGACAGGACTTAGTGTGACTCAGTGAGACCTAGTTTGACCTAGATTTCATATTATTTATTGTGAATCATTCTTAAACTTGTTTAAACCTAAATTAACATACGATATCTCATATTTAGGTTTCTGATTACCACTCTGAGCATTGATATACCCTACAGCTCAGGACAGCAGACGAGTACATTCTCTGATAGAAGTTACTTGTTTTGATATCTTCTCTACCAGTTCAATTATAGTGTTTACTTGATTCTCGACACATTGGTGCACGGACTAGTATTGTCGAATGTAGTGACCCGCTCTGCCCTAGCGGAACGCCGATTCAAACGGCAAGTGCAACGACTCAAACGAGCCGTCGACCCGAAGAGTTGCTTCGACCCGATGAAGTATCGATGCGAATCGATGCAAGGCTTACATTGGCCCGTCAAGATGAATCCAGACTTAGACTTTCAAAGGCGCGCTCGAAGGATCGCTCGGCCGATGCGAACATCGCTAAGGTGGGTGGCTCCGATGAACCCGTCTGTGCTTAGCCTAGACACATAACAATACGGACACTATCACGAGAACCGCTAGGCGATAACACCGCGCATGCTAATAAATGACCCAACGCACCTAGCTAAGGGAATAATCCCATCTTGTATGCTTGTATTGAATATGGAAAGGAACATGGAAGAATATGAAAACTCTCGCACCGCGCTCCACGCTCGTGCTAAGGCACAAGCTTACGTACAAGTCCCTTATGCGTTCAACAATAAAACAATAAATGGTTTACAACAATGAAACGGGAAGACTATCAACATAGTCGTACCGAGTAGAGTATAGCGACATTGAAAGACTATGGGACCAATGGGTCGCCAAGGCGACTCCCACATGGGGAGTTGCATAATGAATGAATGAATAAGTGAATGAATGAATCAACGAATGAATGAATGAATATGTGAATGAATCAATGAACGAATGAACAAGTGAAAGAAGGAAAGAAAGGAAAGAATAAATGAAAGATAAGAAAGGAAAGAAGGGTTAGCGACAGGTGTGACGGGCACGTGCAACGGGGCTCGCTACCCGAGCTGCACGGACGCCAACCTGGTCGATAACGCATTATGGCTAAGGGTTAGCCTATGGCTCATAGACAGCCGTTAAGTTAAAATGACAATAAAATACGAAATGGTCGTGGACGGCTCGTGCACGAGCGAAAAGGGATTCCAAGGGCAACGAACGACGATTTCGTGGCCGGCCTAGACGGAATCATGGCCTACGGGCGGACAGAATGTGCGGGCTTGGGCACATAACCAAACGTAGGGCCGGTTATTCAATAGTCTATCAGGGTGTACCAGCCATCACGCTTGATAGATGAGAATGCCACAGAGGAAAATGTCCATAATGGCTGACTTGCCAGCGACCGGTGCATATAGATTTAAGTGGGCTTTGCTGGTGGCAATCCACGTGCAAGTCCTTGCATTGAAATCAAAGTAGTCTAAGTTAATTGAATGGGCTTGAAATGTATCACACCAAATGACCAAGAGTACTTCATGCAATGAGTTAAAAGAAGACACGCCTACGACGCGCTAGAACCCGAGGCAGGAACACGCCCTTGAACACTGAATGTTATGCGAACTACATTAAGTTGTTTCATATAAATTGTTGACTAACTTGGTTTACTTGAACAGGGAAGGCCGGACGGTAAGTATGGGTAAGTCATGCATGTATTTCCATGCGACACTTGTATTCGGAAAACACGAGATAGGTTATGCAATATGCCATGAAACTCATCCTAAGGCAAGATTAGAAAGATAATGAATGATAGAGATGCACAAGAGTAAATAGAACGTGTTTGGTAATGATAGCATTGTGGGCGAGCTAGCCTCCCCACCAGTGCATAACAATGTACTGATAACCCCACAGTCTACTTGCAGGATGCGGGTATCGTCGGCGGGTGCGGAGCTTCCATCGAACGTGCTAAGGCGCGGAGCTATCTCTGGAGCCTTGGAGCGTTGCAGGAGCTGAAGCACCCTATACAGGACATAATGTATCGGAACATCGCCATGAATTATTCCATGTTGTAAGCCACTTGGCACGCCTTTTATGTTTCAGAGAGAGAGAGAGCTTGAGCGATTTGTAATAACGGCCTAGCGCCGCATGTAAACTTCTTGAATATCAATAAAGAGTTTGAATTTGCTTCCACTTGTGTTCATTTACTTTCCGCTGCAAATGGGGACACTCTGTGCGACTCTGTGGCCTAGCTTAAATCGACCGTTTCTGGACTTGGCCTTGCACGGGCGCAACCTAGGCCCGTGCGGCATCACGCCTTAGCGAGGACGATCGCTCCTGCGGGAGCGGGACATGACAGATTGGTATCAGAGCACGGCTTTACGTCCTTGGACTTCATGTCAATTTTCTCAGTTTTGAAAGCTCGTTGGAACAAAAGAAGTATACGCTCTCTCTCGTTGTGCCTTGGGATGTTCCATACAATAAGTCTAATATTTTCAAAAGCTCGTACAAGTACTCGGTTGAACGGGAATCGATAGGCGAAGGCCTTTGTGCCGAACCACGACGTATTTGAGTTGGAAGGAACCGATGCTAAGAGTTAGCAAACACAATGCGTGCTTGCATGAGCTTAGGCTGATAGCAAATGAGTACGCAAGACCAAAGTATAGTTCGAACGGGATGGTTATACGGCACAACTTAGTCCGAGTATCGCGCACCTAGACTTTATGGTACAAACGAGTTGCGAGCGAGATTGACTATCGCTCGGACGTGAATAAGGGAGACTTAGAACGTATGTTGATAGAGACGCTACTTGACCGGCGCTAAAGCGAACACGGGGAAATGGTTCTTAGATTTTGAGGAATGAGCAAACGCACAATTGGACATGTCGATCGGGAGTCGAATAACCTTTCGAGGATTTGTAGAATAACTTGACTCCGAGTGGTGTATGCGATAGGTTCGGAGAAGAATAAGAATGAGTGTCGACGACTAATCGAGTGGCTCGAACCCTGAGTGGTGTATGGACGACATAGAAATTGTTCGAGCGAGACTAAAGGATTTACGGATAGAACGAGTATGTCGGCAAGCGATGATATCGCCCAAAGCCTTAGAACGAGTAACGCTTAGTTGGTTTTGACTTCGATAGTCTCAAACGAGATATCGTTCGGACGAATTAAGAATGCGTAGTATGAATCATGAAACGAATGGAGGTCTTGGTCGAGGAAACATAGAAGATCGTGCATGCGATTTTGAATTTAGTTGAATGGATTGAAACTTAAGTAAAGGTGAATTACTCATGGACGAGATCGAGAATAGCACGGTCGGAAGATAGCGTGCATAGGAGACTTTGATTTGAAGATACGAGAATGACTAAGGAATTGAAATTGATGTTGCTCGATGAAAAGTTAGCACGCGACAATGCGAATTGAGGAATTAAGTTGCACGATTCAGAATTCATTGCAAAAAGAAGATCGTCAGGTTATGTACATCATCGATGGTATTGAGGCGTATCAAAGATCGATGTACGATAACTCGGGGGTACTCTAATTCGATGAATGATGATCGTGTTAGAAGTTATTGTTTCAAGGATGCTATGTTAGAGATATGTTTGGAATGAAAAAGAGAAGTGACTTGATGATTCGGTGATAACCACAACGACAACAATCTTGTCTTGCGCGAGCGCAACTCCAGGCTCGTACATGCATCACGTCGGATTTGGGACAGTCGTTCCGCGTGAGCGTTGGCATGGTAATTCATGTCCAGCGGGAATGATCGAACTCGAAATACCTTGACATGGCAATTTTGATTGCTACGACTTGTGGTTTGAAGCGAAGGCGAATTCGAGGATTGATCGGACTTATGATAGATGACTGAGTAAAGTTGAGGATTGAGTAGACCCAATCCGCGTATCGAAATTGAGCAAGTCTAGACGCAACGCAAGAGTTACGTCCCGATGAGAACGATTACTCCGCGGGAATGTCGACATGGTGATTCATGTCCGCCGTGGATAATCTGACTTGCGTGAGATCGGGGCGTGACATATTGCAAGGCTAGACGACCTTGTGATCGACTACGTGAATTGGATAGGTGAACGTATCAAAACATACTTGAAGAGATAGACTACGATAATTGTTATTGTAGACGCATGATATGGACATGCCAAGGATTTGATTGAGGACAACCTATCGTAGGATGACTTTCCTAAAGGAGCTCGAACTTGGAACGGAGAATGTGTTGATGCGACTAGGGTGAACGCTGCTTGATGTTTAGAAATTTGAGCGAAACGAACTTGGGTAGAAACTCCCGTACAAACGAACAAATGGTTTGACCCTAGGAATTGGGGCGAGCATCGTGCAACCACCTTGCACGATGAGCCACGGACTTGACGTGTAACTATGACCTTGTGAGCTGACCTAGCGGATAGGCGGACGACCCTATGCCGAGTGATTGAACTTGTGCGATTGACCTTACAGTATCGTCTAAACGGACGATAGACTTGGAAAACAATACTTAGAGTAGGACGGGGAACTGGGAGTGTGCATGAACGACGGCGAGAATGGCCCCAAACGAAGGGAATGATAGGAATGTATGATGCACAAGTAAAGTGGGATAACGAATTGAATCATTGATCGGAAGACATACTCGATGATAGTGTAATACTTGGTCTCGAATCAGACGGAAATTGCTTAGACATGGTCGACTCCACTAAGAAAGAAATCGTATTGATTTCGTAGACAAGAACGCTTGAGAAGCGAACTGAATCATCTCGAGGACCGAGATAAACGATAGTGAGATACACATGAGTTCGGTTTTAAATCGAAGTTAGCAAACGATCGACAAATCAAAACTATCACGAGTAGCTTGTCCGACTTCGCTAATCGCTAAGCTTGGTTGAAATGTACGTGTTCGGGGGACGCCTTGGATACATGCACGATCCAAACTCAGCGATACGATGAACTCGAATGCAGCTGCAAGTGGGTGTTGCGATGCGCATAAACGAAAGTGAGTTTGCCTCAGCCTACGACACTCGCATTTGACGAATTACAATACACCTCGTGCGGCCATTTCAGTCCCATGATATGTCAAAAATGCAACCAAGTCGAAGAAACCCTTGAATTGAATAAGTACCATCAACTCTAAAAATAAATGAAAAGTTATTCAATAAAATCGACCAAACGTATGCAGACACGAAACTTGGAAAAGTATCGGGTATGGTTCGATGCCATCGAATGATAGAGTCGTTCGATAGAATTATCTATGAAACACGATGACACGAGTTAAGGAATGGTAGGATGACCTGCACTCAGAAATTCTCGAGGACGAGACTTGTTTTGAGTGGTGTATTATGTAGTGACCCGCTCCGCCCTAGCGGAACGCCGATTCAAACGGCAAGTGCAACGACTCAAACGAGCCGTCGACCCGAAGAGTTGCTTCGACCCGATGAAGTATCGATGCGAATCGATGCAAGGCTTACATTGGCCTGTCAAGATGAATCTAGACTTAGACTTTCAAAGGCGCGCTCGGAGGATCGCTCGGCCGATGCGAACATCGCTAAGGTGGGTGGCTCCGATGAACCCGTCTGTGCTTAGCCTAGACACATAACAATACGGACACTATCACGAGAACCGCTAGGCGATAACACCGCGCATGCTAATAAATGACCCAACGCACCTAGCTAAGGGAATAATCCCATCTTGTATGCTTGTATTGAATATAGAAAGGAACATGGAAGAATATGAAAACTCTCGCACCGCGCTCCACGCTCGTGCTAAGGCATAAGCTTACGTACAAGTCCCTTATGCGTTCAACAATAAAACAATAAATGGTTTACAATAATAAAACGGAAAGACTATCAACATAGTCGTACCGAGTAGAGTATAGCGACATTGAAAGACTATGGGACCGATGGGTCGCCAAGGCGACTCCCACATGGGGAGTTGCATAATGAATGAATGAATAAGTGAATGAATGAATCAACGAATGAATGAATGAATATGTGAATGAATCAATGAACGAATGAACAAGTAAAAGAAGGAAAGAAAGGAAAGAATAAATGAAAGATAAGAAAGGAAAGAAGGGTTAGCGACAGGTATGACGGGCACGTACAACGGGGCTCGCTACCCGCGCTGCACGGACGCCAACCTGGTCGATAACGCATTATGGCTAAGGGTTAGCCTATGGCTCATAGACAGCCGTTAAGTTAAAATGACAATAAAATACGAAATGGTCGTGGACGGCTCGTGCACGAGCGAAAAGGGATTCCAAGGGCAACGAACGACGATTTCGTGGCCGGCCTAGGCGGAATCATGGCCTACGGGCGGACAGAATGTGCGGGCTTGGGCACATAACCAAACGTAGGGCCGGTTATTCAATAGTCTATCAGGGTGTACCAGCCATCACGCTTGATAGATGAGAATGCCACAGGGGAAAATGTCCATAATGGCTGACTTGCCAGCGACCGGTGCATATAGTTTTAAGTGGGCTTTGCTGGTGGCAATCCACGTGCAAGTCCTTGCATTGAAATCAAAGTAGTCTAAGTTAACTGAATGGGCTTGAAATGTATCACACCAAATGACCAAGAGTACTTCATGCAATGAGTTAAAAGAAGACACGCCTACGACGCGCTAGAATCCGAGGCAGGAACATGCCCTTGAACACTGAATGTTATGCGAACTACATTAAGTTGTTTCATATAAATTGTTGACTAACTTGGTTTACTTGAACAGGGAAGGCCGGACGGTAAGTATAGGTAAGTCATGCATGTATTTCCATGCGACACTTGTATTCGGAAAACACGAGATAGGTTATGCAATATGCCATGAAACTCATCCTAAGGCAAGATTAGAAAGATAATGAATGATAGAGATGCACAAGAGTAAATAGAACGTATTTGGTAATGATAGCATTGTGGGCGAGCTAGCCTCCCCACCAGTGCATAACAATGTACTGATAACCCCACAGTCTACTTGCAGGATGCAGGTATCGTCGGCGGGTGCGGAGCTTCCATCGAACGTGCTAAGGTGCGGAGCTATCTCTGGAGCCTTGGAGCGTTACAGGAGCTGAAGCACCCTATACAGGACATAATGTATCGGAACATCGCCATGAATTATTCTATGTTGTAAGCCACTTAGCACGCCTTTTATGTTTCAGAGAGAGAGAGAGCTTGAGCGATTTGTAATAACGGCCTAGCGCCGCATGTAAACTTCTTGAATATCAATAAAGAGTTTGAATTTGCTTCCACTTGTATTCATTTACTTTCCGCTGCAAATGGGGACACTCTGTGCGACTCTGTGGCCTAACTTAAATCGGCCGTTTCTGGACTTGGCCTTGCACGGGCGCAACCTAGGCCCGTGCGGCATCACGCCTTAGCGAGGACGATCGCTCCTGCGGGAGCGGGGCGTGACAGATTGGTATCAGAGCACGGCTTTACGTCCTTGGACTTCATGTCGATTTTCTCAGTTTTGAAAGCTCGTTGGAACAAAAGAAGTATACGCACTCTCTCATTGTGCCTTGGGATGTTCCATACAATAAGTCTAATATTTTCGAAAGCTCGTACAAGTACTCGGTTGAACGGGAATCGATAGGCGAAGGCCTTTGTGCCGAACCACGACGTATTTGAGTTGGAAGGAACCGATGCTAAGAGTTAGCAAACACAATGCGTGCTTGAATGAGCTTAGGCTGATAGCAAACGAGTACGCAAGACCAAAGTATAGTTCGAACGGGATGGTTATACGGCACAACTTAGTCCGAGTATCGCGCACCTAGACTTTATGGTACAAACGACTTGCGAGCGAGATTGACTATCGTTCGGACGTGAATAAGGGAGACTTAGAACGTATGTTGATAGAGACGCTACTTGACCGGCGCTAAAGCGAACACGGGGAAATGGTTCTTAGATTTTGAGGAATGAGCAAACGCATAATTGGACATGTCGATCGGGAGTCGAATAACCTTTCGAGGATTTGTAGAATAACTTGACTCCGAGTGGTGTATGCGATAGGTTCGGAGAAGAATAAGAATGAGTGTCGACGACTAATCGAGTAGCTCGAACCCTGAGTGGTGTATGGACGATATAGAAATTGTTCGAGCGAGACTAAAGGATTTACGGATAGAACGAGTATGTCGGCAAGCGATGATATCGCCCAAAGCCTTAGAACGAGTAACTCTTAGTTGGTTTTGACTTCGATAGTCTCAAACGCGTTCGGACGAATTAAGAATGCGTAGTACGAATCATGAAACGAATGGAGGTCTTGGTCGAGGAAACATAGAAGATCGTGCATGCGATTTTGAATTTAGTTGAATGGATTGAAACTTAAGTAAAGGTGAATTACTCATGGACGAGATCGAGAATAGTACGGTCGGAAGATAGCGTGCATAGGAGACTTTGATTTGAAGATACGAGAATGACTAAGGAATTGAAATTGATGTTGCTCGATGAAAAGTTAGCACGCGACAATGCGAATTGAGGAATTAAGTTGCACGATTCAGAATTCATTACAAAAGGAAGATCGTCAGGTTATGTACATCATCGATGGTATTGAGGCGTATCAAAGATCGATGTACGATAACTCGGGGGTACTCTAATTCGATGAATGATGATCGTGTTAGAAGTTATTGTTTCAAGGATGCTATGTTGGAGATATGTTTGGAATGAAAAAGAGAAGTGACTTGATGATTCGGTGATAACCACAACGACAACAATCTTGTCTTGCGCGAGCGCAACTCCAGCCTCGCACATGCGTCACGTCGGATTTGGGACAGTCGTTCCGCGTGAGCGTTGGCATGGTGATTCATGTCCAGCGGGAATGATCGAACTCGAAATACCTTGACATGACAATTTTGATTGCTACGACTTGTGGTTTGAAGCGAAGGCGAATTCGAGGATTGATCGGACTTATGATAGATGACTGAGTAAAGTTGAGGATTGAGTAGACCCAATCTGCGTATCGAAATTGAGCAAGTCTAGACGCAACGCAAGAGTTACGTCCCGATGAGAACGATTACTCCGCGGGAATATCGACATGGTGATTCATGTCCGCCGTGGATAATCTGACTTGCGTGAGATCGGGGCGTGACATATTGCAAGGCTAGACGACCTTGTGATCGACTACGTGAATTGGATAGGTGAACGTATCAAAACATACTTGAAGAGATAGACTACGATAATTGTTATTGTGGACGCATGATATGGACATGCCAAGGATTTGATTGAGGACAACCTATCGTAGGATGAATTTCCTAAACGAGCTCGAACTTGGAACGGAGAATGTGTTGATGCGACTAGGGTGAACGCTGCTTGATGTTTAGAAATTTGAGCGAAACGAACTTGGGTAGAAACTCCCGTACAAACGAACAAATGGTTTGACCCTAGGAATTGGGGCGAGCATCGTGCAACCACCTTGCACGATGAGCCACGGACTTGACGTGTAACTATGACCTTGTGAGCTGACCTAGCGGATAGGCGGACGACCCTATGCCGAGTGATTGAACTTGTGCGATTGACCTTACAGTATCGTCTAGACGGACGATAGACTTGGACAGCAATACTTAGAGTAGGACGGGAAACTGGGAGTGTACGTGAACGACGGCAAGAATGGCCCCAAACGAAGGGAATGATAGGAATGTATGATGCACAAGTAAAATGGGATAACGAATTGAATCATTGATCGGAAGACATACTCGATGATAGTGTAATACTTGGTCTCGAATCAGACGAAAATTGCTTAGACATGGTCGACTCCACTAAGAAAGAAATCGTATTGATTTCGTAGAGAAGAACGCTTGAGAAGCGAACTGAATCATCTCGAGGACCGAGATAAACGATAGTGAGATACACATGAGTTCGGTTTTAAATCGAAGTTAGCAAACGATCGGCAAATCAAAACTATCACGAGTAGCTTGTCCGACTTCGCTAATCGCTAAGCTTGGTTGAAATGTACGTGTTCGGGGGACGCCTTGGATACGTGCACGATCCAAACTCAGCGATACGATAAACTCGAATGCAGCTGCAAGTGGGTGTTGCGATGCGCATAAACGAAAGTGAGTTTCCCTCCGCCTACGACACTCGCATTTGACGAATTACAATGCACCTCGTGCGGCCATTTCAGTCCCATGATATGTCAAAAATGCAACCAAGTCGAAGAAACCCTTAAATTGAATAAGTACCATCAACTCTAAAAATGAATGAAAAGTTATTCAATAAAATCGACCAAACGTATGCAGACACGGAACTTGGAAAAGTATCGGGTATGGTTCGATGCCATCGAATGATAGAGTCGTTCGATAGAATTATCTATGAAACACGATGACACGAGTAAAGGAATGGTAGGATGACCTGCACTCAGAAAGTCTCGAGGACGAGACTTGTTTTGAGTGGTGTATTATGTAGTGACCCGCTCCGCCCTAGCGGAACGCCGATTCAAACGGCAAGTGCAACGACTCAAACGAGCCGTCGACCCGAAGAGTTGCTTCGACCCGATGAAGTATCGATGCGAATCGATGCAAGGCTTACATTGGCCCGTCAAGATGAATCCAGACTTAGACTTTCAAAGGCGCGCTCAGAGGATCGCTCGGCCGATGCGAACATCGCTAAGGTGGGTGGCTCCGATGAACCCGTCTGTGCTTAGCCTAGACACATAACAATACGGACACTATCACGAGAACCGCTAGGCGATAACACCGCGCATGCTAATAAATGACCCAACGCACCTAGCTAAGGGAATAATTCCATCTTGTATGCTTGTATTGAATATGGAAAGGAACATGGAAGAATATGAAAACTCTCGCACCGTGCTCCACGCTCGTGCTAAGGCACAAGCTTACGTACAAGTCCCTTATGCATTCAACAATAAAACAATAAATGGTTTACAACAATGAAACGGGAAGACTATCAACATAGTCGTACCGAGTAGAGAATAGCGACATTGAAAGACTATGGGACCGATGGATCGCCAAGGCGACTCCCACATGGGGAGTTGCATAATGAATGAATGAATAAGTGAATGAATGAATCAACGAATGAATGAATGAATATGTGAATGAATCAATGAACGAATGAACAAGTGAAAGAAGGAAAGAAAGGAAAGAATAAATGAAAGATAAGAAAGGAAAGAAGGGTTAGCGACAGGTATGATGGGCACGTGCAACGGGGCTCGCTACCCGCTCTGTACGGACGCCAACCTGGTCGATAACGCATTATGGCTAAGGGTTAGCCTATGGCTCATAGACAGCCATTAAGTTAAAATGACAATAAAATACGAAATGGTCGTGGACGGCTCGTGCACGAGCGAAAAGGGATTCCAAGGGCAACGAACGACGATTTCGTGGCCGGCCTAGGCGGAATTATGGCCTACGGGCGGACAGAATGTGCGGGCTTGGGCACATAACCAAACGTAGGGCCGGTTATTCAATAGTCTATCAGGGTGTACCAGCCATCACGCTTGATAGATGAGAATGCCACAGAGGAAAATGTCCATAATGGCTGACTTGCCAGCGACCGGTGCATATAGTTTTAAGTGGGCTTTGCTGGTGGCAATCCACGTGCAAGTCCTTGCATTGAAATCAAAGTAGTCTAAGTTAACTGAATGGGCTTGAAATGTATCACACCAAATGACCAAGAGTACTTCATGCAATGAGTTAAAAGAAGACACGCCTACGACGCGCTAGAACCCGAGGCAGGAACACGCCCTTGAACACTGAATGTTATGCGAACTACATTAAGTTGTTTCATATAAATTGTTGACTAACTTGGTTTACTTGAACAGGGAAGGCCGGACGGTAAGTATGGGTAAGTCATGCATGTATTTCCATGCGACACTTGCATTCGGAAAACACGAGATAGGTTATGCAATATGCCATGAAACTCATCCTAAGGCAAGATTAGAAAGATAATGAATGATAGAGATGCACAAGAGTAAATAGAACGTGTTTGGTAATGATAGCATTGTGGGCGAGCTAGCCTCCCCACCAGTGCATAACAATGTACTGATAACCCCACAGTCTACTTACATGATGCAGGTATCGTCGGCGGGTGCGGAGCTTCCATCGAACGTGCTAAGGCGCGGAGCTATCTCTGGAGCCTTGGAGCGTTGCAGGAGCTGAAGCACCCTATACAGGACATAATGTATCGGAACATCGCCATGAATTATTCCATGTTGTAAGCCACTTGGCACGCCTTTTATGTTTCAGAGAGAGAGAGAGCTTGAGCGATTTGTAATAACGGCCTAGCGCCGCATGTAAACTTCTTGAATATCAATAAAGAGTTTGAATTTGCTTCCACTTGTGTTCATTTACTTTCCGCTGCAAATGGGGACACTCTGTGCGACTCTGTGGCCTAGCTTAAATCGGCCGTTTCTGGACTTGGCCTTGCACGGGCGCAACCTAGGCCCGTGCGGCATCACGCCTTAGCGAGGACGATCGCTCCTGCGGGAGCGGAGCGTGACAGATTGGTATCAGAGCACGGCTTTACGTCCTTGGACTTCATGTCGATTTTCTCAGTTTTGAAAGCTCGTTGGAACAAAAGAAGTATACGCTCTCTCTCGTTGTGCCTTGGGATGTTCCATACAATAAGTCTAATATTTTCAAAAGCTCGTACAAGTACTCGGTTGAACGGGAATCGATAGGCGAAGGCCTTTGTGCCGAACCACGACGTATTTGAGTTGGAAGGAACCGATGCTAAGAGTTAGCAAACACAATGCGTGCTTGAATGAGCTTAGGCTGATAGCAAACGAGTACGCAAGACCAAAGTATAGTTCGAACGGGATGGTTATACGGCACAACTTAGTCCGAGTATCGCGCACCTAGACTTTATGGTACAAACGACTTGCGAGCGAGATTGACTATCGCTCGGACGTGAATAAGGGAGACTTAGAACGTATGTTGATAGAGACGCTACTTGACCGGCACTAAAGCGAACACGGGAAAATGGTTCTTAGATTTTGAGGAATGAGCAAACGCACAATTGGACATGTCGATCGGGAGTCGAATAACCTTTCGAGGATTTGTAGAATAACTTGACTCCGAGTGGTGTATACGATAGGTTCGGAGAAGAATAAGAATGAGTGTCGACGACTAATCGAGTGGCTCGAACCCTGAGTGGTGTATGGACGACATAGAAATTGTTCGAGCGAGACTAAAGGATTTACGGATAGAACGAGTATGTCGGCAAGCGATGATATCGCCCAAAGCCTTAGAACGAGTAACGCTTAGTTGGTTTTGACTTCGATAGTCTCAAACGAGATATCATTCGGACGAATTAAGAATGCGTAGTACGAATCATGAAACGAATGGAGGTCTTGGTCGAGGAAACATAGAAGATCGTGCATGCAATTTTGAATTTAGTTGAATGGATTGAAACTTAAGTAAAGGTGAATTACTCATGGACGAGATCGAGAATAGCACGGTCGGAAGATAGCGTGCATAGGAGACTTTGATTTGAAGATACGAGAATAACTAAGGAATTAAAATTGATGTTGCTCGATGAAAAGTTAGCACGCGACAATGCGAATTGAGGAATTAAGTTGCACGATTAAGAATTCATTACAAAAGGAAGATCGTCAGGTTATGTACATCATCGATGGTATTGAGGCGTATCAAAGATCGATGTACGATAACTCGGGGGTACTCTAATTTGATGAATGATGATCGTGTTAGAAGTTATTGTTTCAAGGATGCTATGTTGGAGATATGTTTGGAATGAAAAAGAGAAGTGACTTGATGATTCGGTGATAACCACAACGACAACAATCTTGTCTTGCGCGAGCGCAACTCCAGCCTCGCACATGCGTCACGTCGAATTTGGGACAGTCGTTCCGCGTAAGCGTTGGCATGGTGATTCATGTCCAGCGGGAATGATCGAACTCGAAATACCTTGACATGGCAATTTTGATTGCTACGACTTGTGGTTTGAAGCGAAGGCGAATTCGAGGATTGATCGGACTTATGATAGATGACTGAGTAAAGTTGAGGATTGAGTAGACCCAATCCGCGTATCAAAATTGAGCAAGTCTAGACGCAACGCAAGAGTTACGTCCCGATGAGAACGATTACTCCGCGGGAATATCGACATGGTGATTCATGTCCGCCGTGGATAATCTGACTTGCGTGAGATCGGGGCGTGACATATTGCAAGGCTAGACGACCTTGTGATCGACTACGTGAATTGGATAGGTGAACGTATCAAAACATACTTGAAGAGATAGACTACGATAATTGTTATTGTGGACGCATGATATGGACATGCCAAGGATTTGATTGAGGACAACCTATCGTAGGATGAATTTCCTAAACGAGCTCGAACTTGGAACGGAGAATGTGTTGATGCGACTAGGGTGAACGCTGCTTGATGTTTAGAAATTTGAGCGAAACGAACTTGGGTAGAAACTCCCGTACAAACGAACAAATGGTTTGACCCTAGGAATTGGGGCGAGCATCGTGCAACCACCTTGCACGATGAGCCACGGACTTGACGTGTAACTATGACCTTGTGAGCTGACCTAGCGGATAGGCGGACGACCCTATGCCGAGTGATTGAACTTGTGCGATTGACCTTACAGTATCGTCTAGACGGACGATAGACTTGGACAGCAATACTTAGAGTAGGACGGGGAACTGGGAGTGTACGTGAACGACGGCAAGAATGGCCCCAAACGAAGGGAATGATAGGAATGTATGATGCACAAGTAAAATGGGATAACGAATTGAATCATTGATCGGAAGACATACTCGATGATAGTGTAATACTTGGTCTCGAATCAGACGAAAATTGCTTAGACATGGTCGACTCCACTAAGAAAGAAATCGTATTGATTTCGTAGAGAAGAACGCTTGAGAAGCGAACTGAATCATCTCGAGGACCGAGATAAACGATAGTGAGATACACATGAGTTCGGTTTTAAATCGAAGTTAGCAAACGATCGGCAAATCAAAACTATCACGAGTAGCTTGTCCGACTTCGCTAATCGCTAAGCTTGGTTGAAATGTACGTGTTCGGGGGACGCCTTGGATACGTGCACGATCCAAACTCAGCGATACGATGAACTCGAATGCAGCTGCAAGTGGGTGTTGCGATGCGCATAAACGAAAGTGAGTTTCCCTCAGCCTACGACACTCGCATTTGACGAATTACAATGCACCTCGTGCGGCCATTTCAGTCCCACGATATGTCAAAAATGCAACCAAGTCGAAGAAACCCTTGAATTGAATAAGTACCATCAACTCTAAAAATGAATGAAAAGTTATTAAATAAAATCGACCAAACGTATGCAGACACGGAACTTGGAAAAGTATCGGGTATGGTTCGATGCCATCGAATGATAGAGTCGTTCGATAGAATTGTCTATGAAACACGATGACACGAGTTAAGGAATGGTAGGATGACCTGCACTCAGAAAGTCTCGAGGACGAGACTTGTTTTGAGTGGTGTATTATGTAGTGACCCGCTCCGCCCTAGCGGAACGCCGATTCAAACGGCAAGTGCAACGACTCAAACGAGCCGTCGACCCGAAGAGTTGCTTCGACCCGATGAAGTATCGATGCGAATTGATGCAAGGCTTACATTGGCCCGTCAAGATGAATCCAGACTTAGACTTTCAAAGGCGCGCTCAGAGGATCGCTCGGCCGATACGAACATCGCTAAGGTGGGTGGCTCCGATGAACCCGTCTGTGCTTAGCCTAGACACATAACAATACGAACACTATCACGAGAACCGCTAGACGATAACACCGCGCATGCTAATAAATGACCCAACGCACCTAGCTAAGGGAATAATTCCATCTTGTATGCTTGTATTGAATATGGAAAGGAACATGGAAGAATATGAAAACTCTCGCACCGCGCTCCACGCTCGTGCTAAGGCACAAGCTTACGTACAAGTCCCTTATGCGTTCAACAATAAAACAATAAATGGTTTACAACAATGAAATGGGAAGACTATCAACATAGTCGTACCGAGTAGAGTATAGCGACATTGAAAGACTATGGGACCGATAGGTCGCCAAGGCGACTCCCACATGGAGAGTTGCATAATGAATGAATGAATAAGTGAATGAATGAATCAACGAATGAATGAATGAATATGTGAATGAATCAATGAACGAATGAACAAGTGAAAGAAGGAAAGAAAGGAAAGAATAAATAAAAGATAAGAAAGGAAAGAAGGGTTAGCGACAGGTGTGACGGGCACGTGCAACGAGGCTCGCTATCCGCACTGCACGGACGCCAACCTGGTCGATAACGCATTATGGCTAAGGGTTAGCCTATGGCTCATAGACAGCCGTTAAGTTAAAATGACAATAAAATATGAAATGGTCGTGGACGGCTCGTGCACGAGCGAAAAGGGATTCCAAGGGCAACGAACGACGATTTCGTGGCCGGCCTAGGCGGAATCATGGCCTACGGGCGGACATAATGTGCGGGCTTGGGCACATAACCAAACGTAGGGCCGGTTATTCAATAGTCTATCAGGGTGTACCAGCCATCACGCTTGATAGATGAGAATGCTACAGGGGAAAATGTCCATAATGGCTGACTTGCCAGCGACCGGTGCATATAGATTTAAGTGGGCTTTGCTGGTGGCAATCCACGTGCAAGTCCTTGCATTGAAATCAAAGTAGTCTAAGTTAACTGAATGGGCTTGAAATGTATCATACCAAATGACCAAGAGTACTTCATGCAATGAGTTAAAAGAAGACACGCCTACGACGCGCTAGAACCCGGGGCAGGAACACGCCCTTGAACACTGAATGTTATGCGAACTACATTACGTTGTTTCATATAAATTGTTGACTAACTTGGTTTACTTGAACAGGGAAGGCCGGACGGTAAGTATGGGTAAGTCATGCATGTATTTCCATGCGACACTTGTATTCGGAAAATACGAGATAGGTTATGCAATATGCCATGAAACTCATCCTAAGGCAAGATTAGAAAGATAATGAATGATAGAGATGCACAAGAGTAAATAGAACGTGTTTGGTAATGACAGCATTATGGGCGAGCTAGCCTCCCCACCAGTGCATAACAATGTACTGATAACCCCACAGTATACTTGCAGGATGCAGGTATCGTCGGCGGGTACGGAGCTTCCATCGAACGTGCTAAGGTGCGGAGCTATCTCTGGAGCCTTGGAGCGTTGCAGGAGCTGAAGCACCCTATACAGGACATAATGTATCGGAACATCGCCATGAATTATTCCATGTTGTAAGCCACTTGGCACGCCTTTTATGTTTCAGAGAGAGAGAGAGAGCTTGAGCGATTTGTAATAACGGCCTAGCGCCGCATGTAAACTTCTTGAATATCAATAAAGAGTTTGAATTTGCTTCCACTTGTGTTCATTTACTTTCCGCTGCAAATGGGGACACTCTGTACGACTCTGTGGCCAAGCTTAAATCGGCCGTTTCTGGACTTGGCCTTGCACAGGCGCAACCTAGGCCCGTGCGGCATCACGCCTTAGCGAGGACGATCGCTCCTGCGGGAGCGGGGCGTGACATCGAATTCCTGTCATGAGATATCATTCCTGGATTTCTTGAGATATGGGTACTTGCTTGGTCTTGATTCTTGTACTTGTATTGACGCTGATTCCTGAAGAGGACTCGCTCTCCTCTTAGGGAATCCCGCGTCATGACGTGTTATGTCCGGATTCATGTACTATTCGGGGATGGAGAATTTTATAGATAGTGTGATCAATGCCACCTTGAGTTACTACTTGTATCATAGCTATACTCTCACCTCACGATGGGTATAGCCTGACCTGTGCTACTACTTGCTCCATAGCTTGCCATCCCGGCCGGGCCGAGTCCACGTACTTGTTGCTGGTCGGCTGGAAGCCTGATGCTTGACCCATACCGATCACATTATGCTATAATATTCGAGGCACTTTTATATTTATTACATCAGTTACATGATTTATAGTTCAGCTTACTTTTTCTGCATGATTCATCCTGACATGATTTCCAGTTTACATATCCTGTTATACTTACATCTTGATATGTTCATCTTGTACTCTATTATGATTGACTGTTAGAGCATTTGTCATTACTATGGAATTTGTTGCCAGTGTTGTACTCGTTCATTTTCCTGACAGGATAACGTTATAATATATCCATATGACATAGATGTGGACTGCTCTACCTACTATGGGTATGGTCAGGAAGTAGATTGCGACCAGTTGACACCCTTGGAGCCAGTGGATGATAGTACTTCTATCTAGATCTTTTTAGCTAGGTTTGACTGGACTACGATCCAGCTAGCTTTCAGACTGTAGTTTGCTATGTTATATTTTGAGACCCTGAGATGTTATGTATATATCTGGGCTTGTGTCGGATACTGGACTTATTTCTATTTTCATCTATCATATGTCTTTCCTTCTGAGCTATCTACCTTAGTTTTATTCTGTGATTGAGACTGTATTGTTATGTCACCTCCACTCAGAGTGTATATACTGTACAGGTACCTTTATACTGTTAGTCGTAGTATTTATGCAGACGTTATATACAGCGTTCTACCGCCGATACTGCGGCGTAGGCTAGACGTACCCACGTGCTCGTGCCCCTCATAAGGGTGCGGGTCGTGACAGCCGCCTCGCTGCCCTTGCTACTTTGATCACCATCTGACCCAAATCAAGTCTTGTGGACTAAGTGTCGCTCGACCGACTTTGCCTTGTGGCATTTTCTGACTTAAACTCAAGACGACTCAATCAAACTTATGCAACTTATATGCCGACAACTTAAGACTCGATGCCACATTTCGTGCTGAAGCACGTCGCCTACGTTGCAGCCAAATCTTAGGCCCAAACATTGTGTTCTAACTGTACGCACATTCAACTGACTCAATCTAAGGGCACACACCCGGATTGCCGCCCTTGCCGACTTATCTATATGAGATCACTAGCACCACAAGCTATTTTGGACACATAGCTGGTATAGGATGGATCGGTCAAAGCAAGTAGCTAGCTCCAATGAGCGTCTACCGAATACTTGCCTTTCGGCTCAGCTATCCCGCTCACATTCACCCACGGTTTCCTCATAGGCCGGAACGGTCCCGTGTGTAATGACCCGCTCTACCCTAGCGAAATACCGATTCAAACGGCAAGTGCAACGACTCAAACGAGCCGTCGACCCGAAGAGTTGGCATCGACCTGATGAAGAATCGATACAAGGCTTGCATTGGCCCGTCAAGGATGAATCCAGACTTAGACTTTCAAAGGCGCGCTCGGAGTATCGCTCGGTCGGCGCGATCATTGGTAAGGTGGGTGGCTCCGATGAACCCGTCTTTGCTTAGCATAGACACATAACAATACGGACACTACTGCTAGAATTGCTAGACCGCGCATGCTAATAAATGACTCAACGCACCTAGCTAAGGGAATAATCCCATCTTGTATGCTTGTATAGAATATGGAAAAGAACATAAAAATGTGAGAACTCTCGCACCGCGTTCCACGCTCGTGCTAAGGCACAAGCTTACGTGCATGTCCCTTATGCGTTCAACAATGAAACAATGAATGGTTTACAACAATGAAACGGAAAGACTATCAACATAGTCGTTCCGAGTAGAGTATAGCAACATTGAAAGACCATGGGATCGATGGGTCGCCAAGGCGACTCCCACACGGGGAGTTACAAAAATATATGAATGAAAGATTGAACTAATAAGTGAATGAATGAATCGACGAATGAATGAATAAATACGTGAATGAATCAAAGAACGAAGGGACAAGTGAAAGAAAAAAAAGAAAGAATGAATAAAAGATAAGAAGGAAAGGAATGGTTAGCGACAGGTATGACGGGCACGTGCAACGGGGCTCGCTACCCGCGATGCACGGATGTCAACCTGGTCGATAACGTATTATGGCTAAGGGTTAGCCTACGGCTCGGAGACAGCCGTTAAGTTAAAATGACAAATAATACGAAATGGTCGTGGACAATCGCCTCGTATACGGGAGGTGGAAGATATAAGGGATTTCCGCGGCATGATCAAAGGGAGGATCGTGGCCGGCCTAGGCAGAAATCAAAGGGGGCTTACAGGTTGCCTGGGTGTGGGCTTGGTCACCCGGGGGACGTAAGTGCAGGGTATTTCAAGACACTATCAACGTGTACCAGCCGCACGCTCTGAATAGTTGCGAAATACCAAGGGAGAAAGGGTCCAAAATGGCTCGTGATGCCAGCGACCGGTGCATCTAGTGTTAGGTGGGCTTTGCTGGTGGCAATCCACGTGCAAGTCCTTGTATTGAACAAAGTGGTCTAAGTTAACTAAATGAAGTGCCTTCTGAACAGGCTTGAAATATAACACACCAAAGGATAAAGAGTAATTCATGAAATTGAGTTAGAAAACACGCCTACGTCGCGCTAGGACATGAGGCAGGGACACGCACTGACATTAAAAGTTTATATGAATTGTTGACTAACTTAGTTTACTTTGGACAGGGAAGGCCGGACGGTAAGTATGGGTAAGTCGTGCATATATTTTCATGCGACACTTGAATTCGGCAACACGAGATAGGCTATGAAATATGCCATAAAATTAATCATAAGGCAAGATTAGAAAGACAATGAATGATAAAGATGCACAAAAGTAAATAAAACGTGTTTGGTAATGATAGCATTGTGGGCGAGCTAGCCTTCCTACCAGTGCATAACAATTTACTGATAACCCCATAGTCTGCTTGCAGGATGCAGGAGACGTCGGCGGGAGCGGAGCTTCCATCGAACGTGTTAAGGCACAGAGCCAACTCTGGGGCCTTAAAACGTTGCAAGAAGCTGAAGCACCCTATACAGGACATAATGTATCGGAACATCACCATGAATCATTCCATCTTATAAGCCACTTGGCACGCCTTTTATGTTTCAGAGAGAGAGCTTGAGCGATTTGTAATATCGGCCTAGCGCCGCTTGTAAACTTTTTAAAAATCAATAAAGTGTTTGAATTCGCTTCCACATGTGTTCATTTAATTTCCGCTGCAAATGGGGACACTCTGTGCGACTCTGTGGCCTAGCTCAAATCGGCCGTTTTCGGACATAGCCTTGCACGGGTGCAACCTAGGCCCGTGCGGCATCATATCTTAGCGAGGACGATCGCTCCTGCGGGAGTGGGGCGTGACAGATTGGTATCAAAGCACGGCTTTACATCCTTGGACTTCATTTCGATTTTCTCAGTTTTGAAAGCTCGTTTGAAAATAAAAGAAGTGTACGCTCTCTCTCGTTGTGCCTTGGGATGTTCCATATAATAAGTCTAATATTTTCAAAAGCTCGTACGAGTACTCGGTTGGACGGGATCGATAGGCGAAGGCCTTTGTGCCGAACCACGACGTACTTGAGTTGGAAGGAACCGATGCTAGAAGTTAGCAAACACAAGGCGTGCTTGAATAACCTTACGCTGACAATGGAGAACGAGTACACGAGACCAAAGTATAGTTCGAACGGGATAGTTATGCACGCAGCCTTTTGGCTATGTTGTGCGGAGTATCGCGCACCAAGACCTTCTGGTGCAAACGAGTTGCGAGCGAGATCGATTATCGCTCGAACGAGAATAAGTGAGCGTACAAACTCAAATATAGTCCGCACGGGATAGCTATGCACACGGCCTTTTGGCTATGTTGTGCCGCGTGTCGCGCACCTCGACTTTTTGGTACAATCGAGTTGTGAGCGATATCAAGTACCGCTCGGTCGAGAACGAAGCCACACTTAGAGTGTATATCGATAGAAACGCTATCAAACTAATGCTTAGGCGTGCACGGAAGATTGATTTGGGTTTTGAGGAACGTACGAACGCACGATAGAACATATCGATTGGGAACTGAATGATCTTTTGAGGATTTATAGAATGACTTGAACCCGAGTGGTGTATGTAATAGGTTCGGAGAAGAACAAGAATGAGTGTCGACGACTAGTCGAGTGGCTCGAATCCTGAGTGGTGTATGGACGTCATAGGAGTTATTCGAGCGAGACTAAAGGATATACGGATAGAACGAGTATATCGGCGAAGCGATGCGATCGCGCAAAGCCTTAGAACGCGTCACGCTTAATTGGTCGTGACCTCGAATGTCCTGAACAAGATGTCGTTCGGACAACTTATCAATGGGCAACGCAAGTTAGAAAACGATGAAGGAAAATGAATGGTCTTGATCGAGAAAACTTAGAGGATCGCGCGTACGATTTCGAATTAATTCAAACGAATTGTGACTTGAGTTTGGACAACGATCTTAAAACTAGCTTGAAGAATAGTGATCGAACTTGATCTTGAATATCGAGAAAATTGTAGAATATCCAACTTGGATAATAGCATCAACGCACGACTCGAAATCGGTTGCAAAGGAAGATCGTCAGGTTACGCATATCATCGACGGTATTGAGGTGTATCAAAGATCGATATGCGATAACTCGGGGGGTACTCTGACTCGGCGAATGACGATCGTGCAAATGTCATTGTCCCGGTGGATGCTATACTTGGGATGTTAAAAATGTGTCGAAGAAAAGATAGACTTGGCTCGAGGATTTTTTAGTTGAACGCATGACGGTCAGACTATCGAATTGATATGGCTTGGATGAAAATGAGAATGCTTGGATTTGCTTCGTTGACAACCACAACGTTGACATTCTTGTCTTATGCGAGCGCAACTCCAGCCTCGCACATGCGTTGCGTCGGATTAGGACGATCACTCAGCGTGAGCGCTGATATGGTGATTCATACGACGGGAGTGATTGAACTTGGATGGCGTGGCAATCTGATTGCTTCGACTTATGGTTTGACGCGAAGGTGGACTCGAGAATGACTTAGCGTACGTGACGGTTGAATTTGAGGATTGCGTAGGTCCAATCTGCGTACCGAGAACGAATTAGTCTAGACGCAAGCAAGAGTTACGCCCCGATGAGAATGATTATTCCGCGGGAGCGTTGCATGGTGATTCATGAACCACCATGGATAATCGGACTTGCGTGAGATTGGGGCACAACATATTGTCAAATCTAGACGACCTCGTGATCGAATACATGAATTGGTTAGAGTTGGTGATTTGAATGGATTCGAATATGCACAATGAATGCATTAATGCGAATAGGTGATCGTGCTCGATGTTTAGAAGTCTGAGTGACGCGAGCTTGGGTAGAAACTCCCGTACAAACGAACTGTAGTGCCCCGTCCCTATATCATGTCCCGTTCTCCGTCCATGGGGTACGCGAGAAAGGAACACTGTCGCTATCGACTCGGTCGGGACCGATAGGTCAGGATCGATCGAATCGATCGAACGGAAACGATTGAATTAAGATCCATTCCACGTTATGGAATGGCTTCTTCGAAACCAAGTCCCATATTCAATGGGTAGCACCTCGAGGATTGACTCTGCGGCTGAGTCGAAAGAGACCTCCCATTGCTCTATTTTTCACGTCGCTTGCGTTGGTTTTGGCTTTGGTTTTCTGAATGCGTTTTCGTGAATGTTTTCGATGGTTTTCATGGTTTACATTTCGAACTCGTATTTCCTATCGAATTTTTTTCCTAATACAGTGTTCTAATCGGTTGCTTGTGCGATTTCAGGTAATCGCGTAGGCGACGTCTAGCGCGGCCAACTAGTCTCTCGCCTCAAGCAAAAACTCAAGGTGAGTGGCTGACCTCCTTCGTCTCGACCCTCTATTTCAAAATGAGAACTCGGGTAGTGATATCGAATTTGAATGAATCGCTTGAAGAATACAAGTCCTATGTGCTAGAAGGAAAAAAGATGAGTTGCGTAGAAAAGAGATAGAATTATTTCAGGCCTGTAAAACAACCAAGTACATGAATCGATTATGTAACAAGTCCCAACGGTACCCTAAAATATACCTTGTTAACCTACCACGGTCATGGACAACTTGTCGACAAGGGCGATGGTTTCTTCGAGCGGCAACCCGGGGCCACGGGACCGACTCGGCCTAGGAAGAAACAGGTTATAGCCGAGCTGGGTATGAAGCAACCGGTAAGACGGGGACTTGCATCGGAGCTTGCTACTTGCGTTGCAAGGGTCCCGTATTACCAGGCTATGTCCAAGATGGCTAGTTAATGCCAGTGACCTCCATATCAAACACTTGATATAAATTGTTATTAACTAACAGGAAAGGTGATGGTAAGTTTTATGTCGCACGGCGCGCTCTGCCGGAGGAAATTTTGGTGTAACTTACTTGGGTTATGTTTCATCAAAATACTCGTATGAAAATATCTAGGATGGCTAGAAAGACCACTAAAAATAAGTTGTATGATTTTATCTAAATTCTTGAACCAAATGAGAGCCTGGAAATTAATTAGACACTCGCCAGTACATGTTGATTTTACTGATCCTCGCTCTCTCTACAGGTGCGTTAGATCGGGAGGAGCGTGCTACGTGAAGGGAGGCAACGCTCATGTGTTTTGAAGCTTCGTCCGTGCATCGAAGCTTGGATCAAACCTTTTGAAGACTCCGCTGTTGAAGATCGAAGACAGATGGAGCGACTTCCCACCATCCTAGGTGGTTTTGTAATTTTGGTTGTATAATCAAGGGATGAATGTATGTAATGGCTATCTCATCGACGTTCACTTTGTAATGGAGTCAGTTTGTAAAAACTCGTGCGGCGCCCTTGTATTGAGTCTGTAAAATGATGTTCATTATCAATTAAGCTTAAGTTTTCTTTTCCATAATGTGTGTTCAATTTACTCTGCGCATTCTTTTGTCGTTGTGTTTCGGATAACCTTATGACTATGTCTTGTGCGAGCGCAAATTAGGTTCGCACGGCATCACGCCCGGGGGACGACTATCGATTCTGCGGAATCGGGACGTGACATATTAGTATCAGAGCACGGCTTTACGTCCTTGGCCTCTAGTGTCGAGTTTCCAGTCTCAAATCATTGGTCTCGTATCGATGAGATATGTCGTTCCATACGAGAGAGTCCGTAATAAGTTTTGTAACTAATGTATTTTTACCTTCAAAATCATAGAAGGTACGACGGTGAATGCGGCGGCGAACGAAGAAAGTACTTCGAACGGCTCGAGTAGCTCGAGGCCTGGACCCTCTAACGATGCCATAGAACGGATGTTGCGCATGCTGGATGCGCAACAACAACAAGCTCAGGAGAATCAACGCCTGAATGAGCAACATCGACGGGAGACAGAGGCACATCGACGGGAGGTAGAGGCCCGCCAGACCCAGTTCGAGGCCCGATTCGATGCACAATTCAAGTTTCAGCAGAAGCAGCTTAATACTCTTCAGCAGATTGTACAGACAGTGGTGGCCAACAACAACAACTCCACGACAACTCCTGCCGTGACCGTGCCTGCGGCCAGACAAAGTGAAGTCGAACCGGAGGTACCCAAGCTTATGCCTGCGGCACCGAGAAGTTTCAACTTCGACGTGTCAAAATTCACAAAGAGCTTCCATACCCCTTTTACGGTACTGAAGACCCTTCGTTGGCGATCGATTGGCTAGAGGAGTTAGAAGACCGGTTCGAGCTTCTGGGTGTCGATGAGTCCAAGCAAGTCGCATGCGCTCAACTTCTACTCCGAATGAACGCGCACGACTGGTGGGCCGTGCAAAAGCGAGCAATCAGACGCAACGACGAGACAACGACAATTTCTTGGGCCACCTTCCGAGAGGCGTTCGAGATCGAGTACCTTTCCGAAGCCGTTCGACAAGAGAAGGAGAATGAATTTATGCAGCTAAGGCAAGGGAATATGACGGTGCGACAGTATACAGCAGAGTTCAACAAGTTAGCCAAGTTTGCTGGAGAATTCCTACCCTCCCTGGCGAGTCGTGCTCGACGGTTCGAAGTGGGCCTACGACCATCTATTTATGCCCATGTGCCTGTTCCAAAATACCAAAGATGGGGGAGTCTCTCAACCACGCCCTCCGTCTTGAAAGCCAATACCCTCCAGGTGCTGCCGGCGTTGTGCATACATACAATCACAAACGCCCTAGCCACGTGGGAGGAAACAATGTGACCAAGCGTCCAAATAATGGACAACAAGGCGGGTATCAAGGGCGTAATCCATGGCCTTACTGCATCCGTTGTCGCCGGTCCGGTCACACTATCGTCGATTGCCGGATACCATATGGGGGATGCTGGAACTGTGGCAAGAAGGGCCACAATCGTGTTGAAAGTCTGACCAGGCCGAACCCAACGGTGCTCCAACAATACCGTCTAATGGCACCCTAACAACACCGTCCAGGGAATCAGGTTCCAGTGTCTCGAGCCCATCAACCTGTACCGCAAAATGGCCAAGACTGTCGCCCCAATACCCAGGGCCGCGTCTACGCCATGACTCGAGTTGAAGTGCATGCATCAGATATGATCGTGACAGGTATACTAAATTTCAATAATATGCCTGCCCGTGTACTATTTGATTCAGGCGCTTCGCATAGTTTTATATCGGCGGACTTTGCCGCCGAACACAAATTTCCTGTAATATTATTAGATCTCGACCTTAGCGTAAGCACACCTTCTGGCACACCAATACTCACAAACTTAGCCTGCGCTGACGGGATTATCTGTATCGGCGGTCAAAAGATCGGTCTTGACGTGATAGTACTAGATATGAAGGACTTTGACATCATTCTGGGAATGGATTGGCTCGGGCCGTGCAACGCAACCATAGACTGCGCCGAAAAGACGGTCACCTTCCGCATACCAGGAGTGCCTGAATTCTGCTTCTCGTGTGGTGAGGCGTCGTCGACTTTCATGCTGATCTCGGTGATTTCCGCTCGAAGGATGCTGCATTCTGGGTGCGAAGGCTATTTGGCGTCCGTTCGAAACATACGACAGGATGGTGCAAACGCGGGTCAGACCGACGTTGTGGCAGAATTCCTCGATGTGTTCCCGGACGAGCTACCCGACATGCCCTCCGACCGAGAAATCGAGTTCAGCATCGATACATTCCCCGATACCAGACCGATTTCCAAGGCCCCGTACAGAATGGCCCCCGCCGAGCTGAAGGAACTCAAGGTCCAGTTACAAGAGTTACTCGACAGAGGATTTATTCGGCCTAGTATTTTACCGTGGGAAGCGCCCGTGTTGTTCATGAAGAAGAATGATGGGTCCATACGTCGATTATCGAGAGCTGAACAAGGCCACCATCCGGAACAAGTACCCATTGCCCCGCATAGACGACTTATTCGATCAACTGCAAGGTGCCTCGGTATTTTCGAAGATTGATCTCCGCTCGGGCTATCATCAACTCAAGATCAAGTCAGACGACGTGCAAAAGTCAGCCTTTCGCACTCGGTATGGCTACTACGAGTTCCTGGTGATGCCATTCGGCCTGACGAACGCCCCTGCCACCTTCATGGATCTAATGAATCGGGTATTTCGACCCTTTCTTGATAAATTTATGGTAGTCTTTATTAACGATATTCTTGTCTACTCAAAGGACAGGGTGCAGCATGCAGAACATCTACGGGCCGTGCTCCAGACACTTCGAGAGAATAAGTTGTTTGCAAAGCGGAGTAAGTGCGAATTTTGGCTAAGCAGCGTATCTTTTCTCGGTCACATCATTTCGTCCGAAGGCATTGCAGTCGATCCGAAGAAAGTGGAAGCTGTTGCTGATTGGAAATGGCCTGCGTCTGCTAGTGAGATTCGAAACTTTCTTGGTTTGGCGGGATACTATCGACGCTTCGTGAAAGACTTCGTAAAGATTGCATCGCCATTGACTCGCCTCACTCAAAAGGGCATCGTGTATGAGTGGTCGGATGACTGTGAAGCTTCATTCCAGGAGCTAAAACAACGACTAATTTCGGCACCTATACTCGCACTTTCGGATGGGCCAGAGGGTTTTCAGATATTCAGCGATGCTTCAGGCCAGGGCTTGGGATGTGTGCTCATGCAGCGAAACAAGGTGATATCCTTCGCCTCCAGATAGTTAAAGCCGTACGAGAAGAACTATCCTACGTACGACTTGGAGTTAGCGGCGATTGTGTTCGCGTTGAAATTGTGGCGTCACTATCTATATGGCGTGGCGTGCGTAATCTATACCGACCACAAGAGCCTCAAGTATCTTTTCATCCAGAATGAATTGAACTTGCGACAGAGGCGCTGGCTCGAACTGATCAAAGACTATGACTTGACGATCGACTACACTCCGGGCAAGGAAAATGTGGTGGCGGACGCTCTGAGTCAAAAATATCTTACCTCGCTATCCATCAACCGCAGACTACTACAAGATCTAGAAGAAATGGGCATCGATCTCCGGGTTCGATTCAGGGATGTACGGTTGGCGCAACTGCAGTTAGAGCCGAGTTTGCTGGAAAAGATCATGGCCGCTTAGAAGGATGATCCGTACCTGAAGAAAATGTGCGAGCAAATTTTGACAGGTAGTGCGACCGACTTTACGGAAGATAAGACCGGCGTACTGAGATTGAATGGCCGACTATGTGTTCTGGATGATTTATAACTACGAAAGGAGATAATGTCGAAGGCACATTATGCGAAATATACCTTGTATCCAGGCATTACCAAGATGTGTAAGGACCTCCGCACGACCTTCTGGTGGCACGGGATGAAAAGAGATGTGGCGCTCTTCGTGTCACAATTGTAATGCCTGTGGTTCGTATTGCGTATTTCTGGAATACGTGTACGTAATTATTCCTGTATTGCATGATTTCCTTACTTAATTCCTCCTTGGGCTTAGTTTATTCTTGGTTGGGTTTGGCTTGGTCTCCTTGGGGATGGTTTGGTTCGGCTAGGCTTGGTTGCCTTGGTTCATCATGAACCAAGGGGAGAACCCCCTACCTACCACCACCACTCCTATTTATTACCCATTCTTCTTCTCTCTCTTCATTACTCACTTCTTCTTCTCCATTAAACCCACCACCAACCAAGAACACCCCTTAGGCAAGTGTAACTTGCTTCCACAAGAGAGCTCGTTTTTATTATTCTATTAGCTTCTCCCCATGTTTCTAAGACACTTTAGAACTTGTCATTTTTTATTTTGAAGCTTTAATTTTTGTAGATCTAGAAGTTAGCTATTTTCGGATTTTGGTGGTTTTGATCTATCAAACTTCCTTGTTTTTAAGTTTTGATTGTTCTATATGGAAGAGAATTTTATTCTACTCGATTTTGACCTTTGAAAAGTTGGATTTGGACTTGTTTTGACCAAGTTATGGACTTCTGAAGCTTTGGGTTCAAGCCATGAAGTTCTTGTTGATTTGGAGAAGACAGTGAGCAGTGCACGAGCTTTTTAGCTTGTGTCACTGAGCTGTGCGCGCTCTTTAGCGCAGCGCAGTAGACCTCATACGCTGCCTTTTGCAAGCGTATGACTCGCATACGCTCGCTTGCTTGACAAGGAGTCGTATGGAGCACATACGCTGCCTTTTGCAAGCGTATGACTCGCATACGCTCGCTTGCTTGACAAGGAGTCATATGGAGCACATACGCTGCCTTTTGTAAGCGTATGACTCGCATACGCTCGCTTGCTTGACAAGGAGGCGTATGGACCTCATACGCTGCCTTTTGTGAGCGTAGCCTTACTTGAGCGTATGCTTACCTGAGCGTAGCCCGACCTGAGCGTATGGCCTTTGGCTGACTTGGTCTTATGTCAGCGTGTCAGTTTGGTTTTATTTTCCTTAAGCCTGGCTCTTCTATAGCTCTGTATATTAATATTTTATTAGATATTTTACGCCCATTTTATATCCTTACGCCTTTTGTCCTGAACTTGATAATCACAAATTTTATAATATGTTTGGAATGGACAACTGAGCCTGACACGATAGTGACCCGTAGTGGTGCACTCCCGACATGAGTAACCTGACATGACCTGACAGTGGCCCGTCGTGGCGCACTCCTGACTAGTACACTTGACCTGATAACCGACATGTTATATCTTGATAAGCTGTTGCGACGGCTACTTGACATGACATGACCTGTATAATAACCTGGACACCGTGGGCGATTGTGTTTGTATAAATAAACCTATCATGTCTTGCATCATGTCTAGGATGGGACTCCTGAGTACCACGGTCAGGAGTACCTATTGAAATGAACTAAGGACTAACAACTAGATTAACACATTAGTCATGAAGAGATTTCCCAGCTACAGGCAATCCTGTTACCTGGGCGCGCCTGGGATCTGTAGCCTGCCATCGAGTAGGGCACATTTCCAGCACACTGTCATGTGTTGCACCCTTCAAGCTACTTAAGGGTACATGCGTTTCCTGGACGATGTACCCACCTGAATTCCATCCTAATCTTTCGTGCTGGGTAACCTGGATGGTCTGCAGGGCTTGTGGCTGTAGAATAATCTCACTGCATCTTGTTAGTAATTAAGCTTGTGATAACTCTAGTTAGTTAAAGTATCAAGCCGTAATTCTTGCTTGGCCGTGAATTGATTGGATGGAGTCTAACTAGACTAGTCTTGCCCTGATCCTGTTCCAGATTATTGAACGACCAGAATGCTTGTATTTATTTTACCGATAAATGGTGAGACTTCCAAGTCCTGTTCAGACGAAGGGTTACAACCCCGGTCCTTGTTTGGTTTACGGGTTGTAACCTGGTTATCTGAATAGTTCCATGGTTATCTCGTCGTATATCATCCTGGTGTATTTTCCTTATTTCCAGTCTTTACTTTATTTATATCTTGTGCTGATTGCTGGCTTTAGCTCTTAAGTGAAGCCTCCTTTGTGGCACTTGCTCTTTCTGGGGTCTGACCCAGCTGGTTTTGTATGGCCAGATTTCGGAGCAGCTATCGAGGATCCCCCAACCTTCCTGCCAGATGGTGAACACTAGAAGGAATCCTGGCAATGAGTGGATTATTTTTGGCTCTCCCACTCTATTGTAAAAATTATTCTTTTGAGGCGTTTAGCCGACGAGCACCTGTTTAGCTCGATTGCACTTTTACTTACTGTCTGCCTACGGGCTGTAACATGATTAACAGATCCTAGGGTTGATCATGTATGACTAAACTCTTGCTAGTCCTGACATTTTGTACGACTAGCTTCATGATCAGCTGAATATGTAATATTTGGGATGCCTTATTATTGTATATTTAATGATCATACATCTTGTAACTTTTACTTACTTGCTTGTGATTGAGACAATAGGCTTGTTCATGACCTTAGGAGACTGCTGGCTTGTAGTTAAACCCTCATGTATCCTAGACAGCCGTGACCGTATAGCGAGGTGGGTTGCACTTCAATATACGTAGCTGGCTATGTCTGCCCCCGCTCTCCAGTATTCTGGTTCTGGGGCGTGACATGGTTTAAGTGGTGGCCCATGCAGGTCTTGTAAATCAAGATATGTGAGGGTTTACCGAATAGATGTCTCAATCAGTATTCGTCCTTGATCTCTGCCTATATCTTCTGAATCCCTGGATTCTTGTCCTGATCATATGCTTGTATCGTTGATCTGTCCTGGTCCTTCCTTATTGTTCCCTATGTCATCTTCTTCAGCGGCATTATTCGTGGTCCTACCGACCAACAAGGCGGAGCACCTCCCGCGGACCAGCAGCAACCTGGAGATCAAGCCCAGCATTCCGGAGTAGCCTCCAGAGTCGTGCCTTCTGGCGGAGAGCCACCAGTCCAGCCAGTTCAACCTGTAGAGCATGATGACGGCACTTTGGTAGGACTCGTCAGGACCTTGATAGCTTCCCAAGATCGGCGAGGAGATGCCTTGCACCAGGCAGTGACGGATGCTTTGACCCGGGGTGGTCATCAGGGTAACAGCGCGGCCAACAGCTTCAAGCGCTTGAACCCTCCATTCTTTGACGGTAGTGAAGATGCTGTCGCCGCAGATGCTTGGCTTCAGGACACAGAGGTGATTCTAGAAGCAGCCAGGACCCCAGAGAACGAGAAGGTGGCCGTTGTGCGCCTGCAGTTATTAGATCTTGCCCGCAGCTGGTGGGCAGCGCAGGCCGTTGGATTAGCAGCACCCATTGCTTGGACCGTATTCAGAGAGAGATTCCAGACCAAGTATTTCGATGCCGTGGCTCGGTATGATCTGCAGACGAGGTTTACTAATCTGAAGCAAGGAGGCAGGACGGTCGACGGATATGCGGCCGAGTTTTCCAGACTCAGTCGGTTTGCTCCCACCTTGGTGGCAACCGAGTATGATAGAGCCCAGCGGTTCCAGCAGGGTCTTCATCTGGAGATTTTGTTGGCAGTTGAGCAGTTTGAGCATCAGACTTTTGATGCAGTCTTGAGAGCAGCTAGGAGGCATGAGTATACCTCCCAGAGGATTGTGGATAGGGTCGGAGGTCGGAAGAGATCTCACGGCCAGATGAATCAGTCTTCAGCACCGGCCCCGGTAGCCAGGGCTTTGACTATTGGAGCTCCGAGGCGAGCGGCCTCAGTGACGTCGGTTCAGCATTCGACCCCGATGTACCCTCAGCAGCAGCAGCAGAAGCAGAAGCAATCTTCCGCAGTGGGTTGTTCTCATTGTGGGAAGCCAGGCCATGTAGTGGCAGAATGTCGCAGGGCACAGGGATTGTGTCTGGTTTGTGGAGCACCAGACCATAGGGTTGGATCCTGCCCAAATAGGGGTGGTTCATCATCGTCCAACCTTTCTAGCTCTTCGGTGAGAGGACCAGCTCCGGTCCAGCAGCAGCAGTATCCATTGCCGAGGCCCTTGCCGCCTCAGACCCAAGTGTTCCAGCAGCAGAACCCCCAGCAGTATGTACAGGCCCAAGCCTTGAGCCAGAGCAGACATCGAGGATTTCAACCGAGGGGACCAGCACCCCGAGGGCACGGTCAGGCTATGGTGATGACCGTGGAAGAAGGATTGGCACCAGGAGAGGTAGTGGTAGGTACTATTCTCATTAACACTTTTCCAGCTTCAGCTTTATTTGATTCTGGTGCATCGCATTCATTTATGTCTGCACGATTCGCGACACGGGTAGGATTGGAGCCCGAGTCATTATCAGTAAGGCTTAATATACTTACTGGTAACGGACTTGTGGGAGTAGATAGAGTATTTTCCTCGTGTCGGATCGTAGTTAGCGGTAGAGAATTCCCCGCTAGATTGATAGAGTTCCCGATGGCCGATTATGATGTGGTCCTAGGGATGGATTGGTTGAGGAACCAGTATGCTAGGATAGACTGACATATTGGTAGGGTTGTTTTTAGCATTCCAGGCAAGCCAGAGTTTTCTTTCTCTCGGGGCGAGGTTGAGCCTTCTCCTCCGATATTACGGATGGCAGTAGCAGCAGTTCATTTGCCCAAGATAGTGGATGAGTTCCCAGATATTTTTCCAGAAGAGCTTCCAGGTATGCCTCCGGAGCGGAAGATCGAGTTCACTATAGACTTATTCCCGGGACAGCCCCAGTGTCAGAGAGAGTCTACAGGATGGCACCGTCAGAGTTGGAGATATTGTACAAGATGATTGAAGAACTCAGAACCAAGGAATTCATTCGTGCTAGTGGATCGCCTTGGGGAGCCCCGATGCTTCTTGTAAAAAAGAAGGATGGTACATCCAGGTTATGTGTTGATTATCGTACCTTGAACTCAGTGACAATCAAAAACAGATACCCTCTTCCGAGGATAGATGACTTGTTCGATCAACTCAAGGGGGCTTCAGTATTCTCGAAGATTGATTTGCGCTCAGGATATCATCAGATCAGAGTCAGAGAGCAGGACATCCCGAAGACAGCTTTTAGATCGAGATATGTGCATTGGGAATTCCTTGTTATGCCTTTTGGAGCAACTAATACGCCGGCAGTATTCATGGACCTCATGAATCGCATCTTCATGCCTTACTTGGATCAGTTTGTGATCGTATTTTTGGATGACATCCTGGTCTACAGCAAGAGTGAGGCGGAGCATGAGCAGCATCTCCGTATAGTTCTTCAGATCCTCAGAGAGTACCAGTTATATGCCAAGTTCAGTAAATACGAGTTCTGGCTCGATCGTATTTCGTACTTGGGTCATATCATCACCAGAGGAGGAGTAGAAGTGGATCCCCAGAAGATTGTGGCTATTGAGTCATGGCCATTGCCCAGCACCGTTGCAGAAGTTCGTAGTTTTCTTGGATTAGCCGGCTACTACCGGCGGTTTGTCTCGGATTTTGCTCGAATTTCAGCGCCATTGACGCAGTTGACCCGCAAGGATGCGCAGTTTGCTTGGACAGCAGAGTGTCAGAGTTCTTTTGAGCAGTTGAAGCGAGGCCTGATAACAGCTCATATTCTCACGCTTCCAGATGGGACCGGAGGATTCTCAGTGTACTGTGATGCTTCAGGCAGAGGTTTAGGATGTGTTCTGATGCAGCATGGGAAGGTAATAGCTTATGCGTCACGACAACTCCGTGATCATGAGAGGAATTACCCAACCCATGACTTGGAGCTGGCAGTAGTGGTGTTTGCACTTAAGTTGTGGAGGCACTATTTGTACGGAGATAGGGTGGAGATTTTCACCGACCACAAGAGCCTGAAGTATGTTTTCACCCAAAAGGATCTTAACATGCGTCAGAGAAGATGGCTCGAGCTTCTTGTGGATTATGATGTCAACCTGCAGTATCATCCTGGGAAGGCCAATGTTGTTGCAGATGCATTGAGCAGGAGAGCGGGAGTTTATTTTCTGACAGCACAACCAGAGCTGTTAGCAGATCTTCAGAAGATAGGTATTGAAGTTGTCCTCCCTTCCAGTGTGGCCTTGATGGCCAGTATGCAAGTTCAGTCCACTATAGTCGAGAGGATCCGGATGGCGCAGTCGGCAGATTCCAAGCTTCAGCGACTCAGAGCAGAGTGTGAGGCAGGACGAAGACCAGAGTTATACATTCATGAGGATGGTACACTTCGACATGGTAAGCGTCTTTGTGTACCCAGCGGAGATATCCGGCAGGAGATCATGACAGAAGCGCACAGTTCGCAGTATTCCATCCATCCCGGCAGTACGAAGATGTACCGTGATATCCGGCAACATTTCTGGTGGAATGGCATGAAGCGAAAGATAGCTCGGTTTGTCTCTCGGTGTTTGGTTTGCCAACAAGTTAAAGCCGAACATCAGAGATCGGCTGGACTTCTTCAGCCCTTGTCGATTCCAGAATGGAAGTGGGAGCATGTGACCATGGATTTTGTGACTGGACTACCTAGATCCCCAGCTGGTAGAGATGCTATTTGGGTTATAGTTGACAGGCTCACGAAGGTGGCTCACTTTCTTCCATTCAGAGTTGGTCAGTCGACGGCTCAGCTAGCAGAGATGTACCTCAGGCAGATTGTCATATTGTCAGATTGCACGGTGTGCCAGTCAGTATCACCTCGGACCGAGATTCAAGATTTACGTCGCACTTTTGGCGTAGCTTGCAAGAGAGTTTGGTAACTCATCTTCAGTTCAGCTCAGCTTATCACCCGCAGACAGATGGTCAGTCGGAGCGCACGATCCAGACTCTTGAAGACATGTTGCGGTCTTGCACCCTTGACTTCGGTGGTTCATGGGAAGATCACTTGCACCTGGTGGAATTTCAACAACAGTTTCCAGGCCAGTATCCAGATGGCACCGTTCGAGGCACTGTATGGTAGGAAGTGCAGATCCCCGCTAGCCTGGGATGATATTGGAGAAAGACAGATGCTCGGTCCAGAAATGATTGCCCAGAAAGTTGAAGTGGTCAGGCGAGTCAGAGATCATCTTCGAGTTGCCCAAGATCGCCAGCGCCATTGGGCCGATTCTCATCGGCGCCCTCTCGAGTTTTCGGTCGGCGATCATGTATTCCTAAAGATTTTGCCTAACCGTGGCGTCATTCGTTTCGGCGTACGGGGCAAGCTTAGTCCTAGGTATATAGGACCGTTTGACATTCTGGAGCGAGTAGGATATGTATCCTATCGTCTCGCTCTTCCGTCGGCGCTAAGCGAGGTGCATGACGTGTTCCATGTATCTCAATTACGACGATATATCCTGGATTCGAGCCACATCCTGGATCATTCGGAATTGGTTGTTGGTACTAACCTTTCGTATGAGGAGAGGCCCGTGTCTATATTGGACCGAAGAGAGAAAATCCTTAAGAACAAGACTATCAAGTTAGTCCGAGTTGCTTGGGGTCATCACTCTTTGGGGGAGTCAACGTAGGAGCGTGAGGATGATATTCGATCGCGATATCCCAACTTGTTTGACTCGTGAGGTATAATGTCTTTCTTATGCCTCATGCCTTCGATTCCTTGCTTGAATGAGTGATTGTCTGCCTAGTTATAGCTTGCTTGTTATTAATGTAGCTTGTCATTGCTCCTCTAGCCTCTTGATTAAATTCCGAGGACGGAATTCTTTTAAGGTGGGTAGAGTTGTAATGCCTGTGGTTCGTATTGCATATTTCTGGAATACGTGTAGGTAATTATTCCTGTATTGCATGATTTCCTTGCTTAATTCCTCCTTGGGCTTAGTTTATTCTTGGTTGGGTTTGGCTTGGTCTCCTTGGGGATGGATTGGTTCGGCTAGGCTTGGTTGCCTTGGTTCATCATGAACCAAGGGGTGAACCCCCTACCTACCACCACCACTCCTATTTATTACCCATTCTTCTTCTCTCTCTTCATTACTCACTTCTTCTTCTCCATTAAACCCACCACCAACCAATAACACCCCTTAGGCAAGTGCAACTTGCTTCCACAAGAGAGCTCGTTTTTATTGTTCCATTAGCTTCTCCCCATGTTTCTAAGACACTTTAGAACTTGTCATTTTCTATTTTGAAGCTTTAATTTTTGTAGATCTAGAAGTTAGCTATTTTTAGATTTTGGTGGTTTTGATCTATCAAACTTCCTTGTTTTCAAGTTTTAATTGTTCTATGTGGAAGAGAATTTTATTCTACTCGATTTTGACCTTTGAAAAGTTGGATTTGGACTTGTTTTGACCAAGTTATGGACTTCTGAAGCTTTGGGTTCAAGCCATGGAGTTCTTGTTGATTTGGAGAAGACAGTGAGCAGTGCGCGAGCTTTTTAGCTTGTGTCACTGAGCTGTGCGCGCTCTTTAGCGCAGTACAGTAGACCTCATACGCTGCCTTTTGCAAGCGTATGACTCGCATACGCTCGCTTGCTTGACAAGGAGTCGTATGGAGCATATATGCTGCCTTTTGCAAGCGTATGACTCGTATACGCTCGCTTGCTTGACAAGGAGTCGTATGGAGCACATACGCTGCCTTTTGCAAGCGTATGACTCGCATACGCTCGCTTGCTTGACAAGGAGTCGTATGGAGCACATACGCTGCCTTTTGCAAGCGTATGACTCGCATACGCTCGCTTGCTTGACAAGGAGGCATATGGACCTCATGCGCTGCCTTTTGTGAGCGTAGCCTTACTTGAGCGTATGCTTACCAGTGCGTAGCCCGACCCGAGCGTATGGCCTTTGGCTGACTTGGTCTTATATCAGCGTGTCAGTTTGGTTTTATTTTCCTTAAGCCTGGCTCTTCTATAGCTCTGTATATTGATATTTTATTAGATATTTTACGTCCATTTTATATCCTTACGTCTTTTGTCCTGAACTTGATAATCACAAATTTTATAATATGTTTGGAATGGACAACTGAGCCTGACACGATAGTGACCCGTAGTGGTGCACTCCCGACATGAGTAACCTGACATGACCTGACAGTGGCCCGTCGTGGCGCACTCCTGACTAGTACACTTGACCTGATAACCGACATGTTATATCTTGATAAGCTGTTGCGACGGCTACTTGACATGACATGACCTGTATAATAACCTGGACACCGTGGGCGATTGTGTTTGTATAAATAAACCTATCCTGTCTTGCATCATGTCTAGGATGGGACTCCTGAGTACCACGGTCAGGAGTACCTATTAAAATGAACTAAGGACTAACAACTAGATTAACACATTAGTCATGAAGAGATTTCCCAGCTACAGGCAATCCCGTTACCTGGGTGCGCCTGGGATCTGTAGCCTGCCGTCGAGTAGGGCACATTTCCAGCACACTGTCATGTGTTGCACCCTTCAAGCTACTTAAGGGTACATGCATTTCCTGGACGATGTATCCACTTGAATTCCACCTTAATCTTTCGTCCTGGGTAACCTGGATGGTCTGCAGGGCTTGTGGCTGTAGAATAATCTCACTGCATCTTGTTAGTAATTAGGCTTGTGACAACTCTAGTTAGTTAAAGTATCAAGCCGTAATTCTTGCTTGGTCGTGAATTGATTGGATGGAGTCTAACTAGACTAGTCTTGCCCTGATCCTGTTCCAGATTATTGAACGACCAGAATGCTTGTATTTATTTTACCGATAAATGGTGAGACTTCCAAGTCCTGTTCAGACGAAGGGTTACAACCCCGGTCCTTGTTTGGTTTACGGGTTGTAACCTGGTTATCTGAATAGTTCCATGGTTATCTCGTCGTATATCATCCTGGTGTATTTTCCTTATTTCCAGTCTTTACTTTATTTATATCTTGTGCTGATTGCTGGCTTTAGCTCTTAAGTGAAGCCTCCTTTGTGGCACTTGCTCTTTCTGGGGTCTGACCCAGCTGGTTTTGTATGGCCAGATTTTGGAACAGCTATCGAGGATCCCCCAACCTTCCTGCCAGATGGTGAACACTAGAAGGAATCCTGGCAACGAGTGGGTTATTTTTGGCTCTCCCACTCTATTGTAAAAATTATTCTTTTGAGGCGTTTAGCCGACGAGCACCTGTTTAGCTCGATTGCACTTTTACTTACTGTCTGCCTACGGGCTGTAACATGATTAACAGATCCTAGGGTTGATCATGTATGACTAAACTCTTGCTAGTCCTGACATTTTGTACGACTAGCTTCATGATCAGCTTAATATGTAATATTTGGGACGCCTTATTATTGTATATTTAATGATCATACATCTTGTAACTTTTACTTACTTGCTTGTGATTGAGACAATAGGCTTGTTCATGACCTTAGGAGACTGCTGGCGTGTAGTTAAATCCTCATGTGTCCTAGACAGCCGTGACCGTATAGCGAGGTGGGTTGCACTTTAATATACGTAGCTGGCTATGTCTGCCCCCGCTCTCCAGTATTCTGGTTCTGGGGTGTGACAGCAATGCATGGCCTGTCAGCAGGTAAAAGCTGAGCATCAGCGGCCGGGCGGGGAGATGCAGAACCTCGCTATTCCAGAGTGGAAATGGGATCACGTCACTATGGATTTTATAGTTGGCCTGCCGAAGACACCACGGGGGAGCGACGCCGTCTGGGTCATCGTCGATCGATTAACCAAGTCAGCGCACTTTATTGCCATCAAAGTTACTTGGAGCGTTGATCGCCTGGCGCAGATTTATCTTGACGAGATAGTACGACTGCACGAAGTTCCAGTATCCATCGTCTCTGATCGGGATTCACGGTTCATGTCGCAATTCTGGAGTAGCCTTCAGTCGGCGCTGGGTACCAAGTTGCAGTTCAGCTCAGCTTACCATCCTCAGACCGACGGCCAAACGGAGCGCGTTAATCAGATTCTCGAAGAATGCTACGACTCTGCACAATTGACTTCAAATCAAGCTGGGACATCCACCTACCGCTGGCGGAATTTGCATACAATAATAGCTACCAGTCCAGCATCCAAATGGCGTCGTATGAAGCTTTGTACGGCCGGAAGTGCAGATCGCCCATTTGCTGGGATGAAGTCGGGGAACGGCAGATACTCGGCCCGGAGCTGGTGGAACAAACTGTGGAAAAGGTCAAGCTAATTCAGAAAAGACTAAAGATTGCACAGAGTCGGCAAAAGAGCTACGCCGACATCCATCAAAGATCGCTTGAGTTCCAGGTGGGCGATCATGCGTTCTTGAAGGTGTCGCCCATGCGAGGAGTTACTCGGTTCGGCGCAAAGGGGAAGCTGAGTCCAAGATTCGTTGGGTCGTTCAAAATACTCGAGCGGGTCGCCCCAGTAGCCTATAGAATTGTCCTACCGCCGGCGCTCGAAGGTGTGCACAATGTCTTCCACGTCTCTCAGCTACGGAAGTATGTGCACGACCCTAGCCACGTGGTGGATTTTGGCTAGCTGGAGCTAAAGTTCGACTTATCCTACGTTGAAAAGCCAGTTCAAATCTTAAAACGCAAGGATAAGTTGCTGTAAAGTTGAGTGATCCCTCTTGTTCGCGTACTCTGGAGGAACCATGCGGCGGAAGATTCGACATGGGAACTCGAGTCAGAGATGAAAGAAAAGTTTCCTTTATTATTTTTATAGAGGTAGGTTTTGTTCTTAAGTTTCGAGGATGAAACTTTTTCTTTGTTGGTTATGGTGTAGTGCCCCGTCCCTACATCGTGCCGCGTTCTCCGTCCACGGGGTGCGCGAGAAAGGAACAATGTCGCTATCGACTCGGTCGGGACCGATAGGTCGGGATCGATCGAATCGATCGAACGGGAACGGTTGAATTAAGATCCATTCCACGTTATGGAATGGCTTCTTCAGAACCAAGTCCCATATTCAGCGGGTAGCACCTCGAGGATTGACTCTGCGGCTGAGTCGGGAGAGACCTCCCGTTGCTTTATTTTTCACGCCGCTTGCGTTGGTTTTGGCTTTGGTTTTCTGAATGCGTTTTCGTGAATGTTTTCGATGGTTTTCATGGCTTACATTTCGAATTCGTATTTCCTATCGAATTTCTTGCCTAATACAGTGTTCTAATCGGTTGCTTGTGTGATTTCAGGTAATCGCGTAGGCGACGTCTAGTGCGGCCAACCAGTCTCTCGCCTCAAGCAAAAACTCAAGGTGAGTGGCTGATCTCCTTCGTCTCGACCCTCTATTTTAAAATGAGAACTCGGGTAGTGATATCGAATTTGAATGAATCGCTTGAAGAATACAAGTCCTATGTGCTAGAAGGGAAAAAGATGAGTTGTGTAGAAAAGAGATAAAATTATTTCAGGCCTGCAAAACAACCAAGTACATGAATCGATTATGTAACAAGTCCCAACGGTACCCTAAAATATACCTTGTTAACCTACCACGGTCATGGACAACTTGTCGACAAGGGCGATGGTTTCTTCGAGCGGCAACCCGGGGCCACGAGATCGACTCGGCCTAGGAAGAAACAGGTTATAGCCGAGCTGGGTATGAAGCAACCGGTAAGATGGGGACTTGCATCGGAGCTCGCTACTTGCGTTGCAAGGGTCCCGTATTACCAGACTATGTCCAAGATGGCTAGTTAATGCCATTGACCTCCATATCAAACACTTGATATAAATTGTTATCAACTAACAGAGAAAGTGATGGTAAGTTTTATGTCGCATGGCGCGCTCTGCCGGAGAAAATTTTGGTGTAACTTACTTGGGTTATGTTTCGTCAAAATGCTCGTATAAAAATATCTAGGATGGCTAGAAAGACCACTAAAAGCAAGTTGTATGATTTTATCTAAATTCTTGAACCAAATGAGAGCCTGGAAATTAATTAGCCACTCGCCAGTACATGTTGATTGTACTGATCCTCGCTCTCTCTACAAGTACGATAGATCGGGAGGAGCGTGCTACGTGAAGGGAGGCAACGCTCGTGTGTTTTGAAGCTTCGTCCGTGCATCAAAGCTTGGATCAAACCTTTTGAAGACTCCGCTGTTGAAGATCGAAGACAGATGGAGCGACTTCCCACCATCCCAGGTGGTTTTATAATTTTGGTTGTATAATCAAGGGATGAATGTATGTAATGGCTATCTCATCGACGTTCACTTTGTAATGGAGTCAGTTTGTAAAAAGCCCGCGCGGTGCCCTTGTATCGAGTCTGTAAAATGATGTTCATTATCAATAAAGCTTAAGTTTCCTTTTCCATAATGTGTGTTCAATTTACTCTGCGTATTCTTTTGTCGTTGTGTTTCGGATAACCTTATGACTATGCCTTGTGCGAGCGCAAATTAGGTTCACACGGCATCACGCCCGGGGGGACGACTATTGATTCTGTGGAATCGGGGCATGACACGAACAAATGGTTTGACCATAGGATTTGGGGCGAGCTTCGTACAGCGGCTTTGCACGATAAGCCACGGACTTGAGTTGTAACCATGACCCTGTGAGATGACCTACGGATAGGCGGACGACCCTATGCCGAGTGATTGAACTTGTGCGATTGACCTTACAGTATCGTCTGGACGGACAATAGACTTGGGCAGCAAGACTTAGAATAGGACGGAGAACAGGGAGTGTGCGTGAACGACGACGAGATTGGCCCCAAACAAAGCGAATGATAGGAATGGATGATGCACAAGTAAAGTTGGGATAACAAATTGAATCATTGATAGGAAGACGTACTCGATGATGGTGCAATATTTGGTCGTGAATCAGACGAGAATTACTTAGACTTGGTCGACCCCGCTAAGAGGAAGTCGTATTGATTTTATAGACAAGAACGCTTGAGAAGTGAATCAAATCATCTCGAGGACCAAGATAAACGATAGTGAGATGCACGCGAGTTCGGTTTTAAATTAAAGTTAGTGAAACGATCAGCAAAGCAAAACTATCACGAGTAGCTTGTCCGACTTCGCTAATCGCTAAGCTTGGTTGAAATGTACGTATTCGGGGGACACCTTGGATACGTGTATGATCCAAACTCAGCGATACGATGAACTCGAATGCAACTGCAAGTGGGTGTTGCGATGCGCATGAACGAATGAGTGAGTTTGCCTCAGCCTACGACTCTCGAGTTTGATAAATTACAATGCACCTCGTGTGACCGTTTCAGTCCCATGATACGTCGAAATAGCAACCAAGTCGAAGAAACGCGATGATTGAATAAGTACAATCAAGTCTAAAATGAATGGACAGTCATTCAATAAAATTCACCAAACACATGCGACATAAAACTTGGAAGGATAACCGAGCATGGTTCAGTCCCATCAAACGGTAAAGCCATTCGATAGGAATTGTCTAAAATAAGTACACGACATGAGTTAAGGAATGATAGGATGACCTGCACTTAGGAAGTCTCGAGGACGAGACTTATTTTGAGTGGTATATTATGTAATGACCCGCTCCGCCCTAGCGGAACGCCGATTCAAACGACAAGTGCAACGACTCAAACGAGCCATCGACCCGAAGAGTTGGCATCGACCTGATGAAGAATCGATGCAAGGCTTGCATTGGCCCGTCAAGGAAGAATCCAGACTTAGACTTTCAAAGGCGCGCTCGGAGTATCGCTCGGCTGGTGCGATCATCGCTAAGGTGGGTGGCTCCGATGAACCCGTCTTTGCTTAGCCTAGACACATAACAATACGGATATTATTGCTAGAATTGCTAGGCGATAACACCGCATATGCTAATAAATGACTCGACGCACCTAGCTTAGGAAATAATCCCATCTTGTATGCTTGTATAGAATATGGAAAAGAATATAGAAAATGTGAGAACTCTCGCACCGCGCTCAACGCTCGTGCTAAGGCACAAGCTTACGTACAAGTCCCTTATGCGTTCAACAATGAAACAATGAATGGTTTACAACAATGAAACGGGAAGACTATCAATATAGTCGTTCCGAGTAGAGTATAGCAACATTGAAAGACTATGGGACCGATGGGTTGCCAAGGCGACTCCCGCACGAGGAGTTGCAAAAATGTATGAATGAAAGATTGAACTAATAAGTGAATGAATGAATCGACGAATGAATGAATGAATACGTGAATGAATCAATGAACGAAGGAACAAGTGAAAGAAAGAAAAGAAAGAATGAATAAAAGATAAGAAGGAAAGGAATGGTTAGCGACAGGTATGACGAACACGTGCAACGGGGCTCGCTATCTGCACTGCACGGACGCCAACCTGGTCGATAACGCATTATGGCTAAGGGTTAGCCTACGGCTCGGAGACAGCCGTTAAGTTAAAATGACAAATAATACGAAATGGTCGTGGACAATCCCCTCGTATACGGGAGGTGGGAGATATAAGGGATTTCTGTGGCATGATCAAAGGGAGGATCGTGGCCGGCCTAGGCGGAAATCAAAGTGGGCTTATGGGTTACCTGGGTGTGGGCTTGGTCACCCGGAGGACGTAAGTGCAGGATATTTCAAGACACTATCAACGTGTACCAGCCGCACGCTCTGAATAGTTACAAAATACCAAGGAAGAAAGGATCCAAAATGGCTTGTGATGCCAGCGACCGATAGAGTTAAGTGGGCTTTGCTGGTGGCAATCCACGTGCAAGTCCTTGCATTGAACAAAGTGGTCTAAGTTAACTAAATGAAGTGCCTTCTAAACAGGCTTGAAATATAACACACCAAAGGATAAAGAGTAATTCGTGAAATTGAGTTAGGAAACACGCCTACGTCGCGCTAGGACCTGAGGCAGGGACACGCACTGACATTGAAAGTTTATATGAATTGTTGACTAACTTGGTTTACTTTAGACAAAGAAGGCCGGACGGTAAGTATGGGTAAGTCGTGCATGTATTTTCATGCGACACTTGAATTCGGGAACACGAGATAGGCTATGAAATATGCCATGAAATTGATCCTAAGGCAAGATTAGAAAGACAATGAATGATAGAGATGCACAAGAGTAAATAGAACGTGTTTGGTAATGATAGCATTATGGGCGAGCTAGCCTCCCCACCAGTGCATAATAATGTACTGATAACCCCACAGTCTGCTTGCAGGATGCAGGAGACGTCGGCGGGTGCGGAGCTTCCATCGAACGTGTTAAGGCACGGAGCCAACTCTGGGGCCTTGGAACGTTGCAAGAAGCTGAAGCACCCTATACAGGACATAATGTTTCGGAACATCTCCATGAATCATTCCATCTTGTAAGCCACTTGGCACGCCTTTTATGTTTCAGAGAGAGTGCTTGAGCGATTTGTAATATCGGCCTAGCGCCGTTTGTAAACTTCTTGAAAATTAATAAAGAGTTTGAATTCGCTTCCACATGTGTTCATTTACTTTCCGCTACAAATGGGGACACTCTGTGCGACTCTGTGGCCTAGCTCAAATTGGCCGTTTCCAGACATAGCCTTGCACGGGTGCAACCTAGGCCCGTGCGGCATCACGCCTTAGCGAGGACGATCGCACCTGCGGGAGCGAGGCGTGACACCGTGGCCCCGGGTTGTCGTCCGAGGAAATAAATCGCCCTTGTCGACAAGTTATCCAATGACCATGCAAGACTCGACTCAAACTGACGTCTCACACAGTCATCCTTCTTTCAGTGTTACTATCTCTTTCAAAACCAATATCAAGACTTCTATCATTTGAGACCCCTCGACGACCCACAATCGCGAGCATTCTTTCCATGTTACCATTTCATTTCATTCAACTCATGAATACCTATTTGATATTCCTTTCTCCAAAACTCACTTGAATCAATTATGGTTCTTGCCTTAAACACTAAGTCCGTGACATCGTGTCTTAAACTAACTTGAACTCTATGTGACACCAACGCCCAAGTCATACTCTATATGACGGGCCTTGAGACCGTAAGACTATGTGATTATACCCAGTCGTAGAACTTGTAGTACCGTGCTTGCTACTACTCCGATAGCCTAACATAACTTGTCTAACTTAATTTCGCAACAACTTGACGAGCAAAGGCTGCGTCAAGCTTTGCCTTGATGGAACGTGCCGTGCACGCGTTCGACTTTGAACAACCAAGTCATTTGGGTGCCTAGACTTATGTCACAAGCCATTCAACGTAACGTAACTCATAGGCAAGCGAAGGCTGTGCCAAGCCTTGGATGACGGGACCGTGCATGCTTTATGAAGCATTCATACGGACGACGCCTATGACTTAGGCTACGTTCATAACTTCGCCAACTCAAACCAACTTTTCTTCTTCCAAGCCACGGGACGAAGGGATGAGTGTCATTTTTAAAGCACGCCGTGCACCAACTCTAAGCCGATCGTTGGACCTTTCCATATTCTAACTCGATTCGACCCGTCGAAATTATTCCATTATCTATGTGGATTTATCTCTTTTATTATCAAGACTACTTGTGCAAGTTAAAAACATATGATTTATTATGTGAAGTCAAAGATGAGATGAGTTCACCGAAACTACCCCACCTGAGCGAGCGGTCGCCTCGACCGAGTAATGTCTTCGAGTAGCCGTTGCAAGGCTAAGTCTGAACGCCGTTGGCGTTCCGATTCCTCTGATTGACTGAACGCGATGGGGCACTACACTCTTAATAGAAAACCCTCAAATAAGAATCGTATTATATCTAAAATAGACCAGCACTAATTATGGACATCCAAATCAAATTAAATTAAATATTTAATCAGATTTGGACTCCATAAATATGCTATTACCAAATCCTGACTGGACTCCAACATATCTTCCCCAGGAGATCCTCTTTAGTCAAATCCTTCTTGCAAATTTAAGAAGGGGTCAGATGTGACAGACTTCTGAATTATACTCAATGGTTCCTCTCAGCTTCTTTGTAATAAGGTGAAACTTGACATCTTGTACCCGTAGTTTCTTTCGAAAACTTTCAATATGGTAAAATTGAGCTTGTTCAAGCCGACATTGCATTTGATGGAAAACATGTTAGAATTTCGGGTTTAAAAAAAATTAGATTAGTCATGTGTAGAACATCTGGTTCACGCATACGAAGGTGAACTTTTAGTTGTCAAAATTTATTGGTATATTATTAACTTCAGGTTCTTGTGAACTTCGATTTCTTATGAACTTCATGTTCAAATATGCTTCACTTCAAGCTAATGATTGAATGATGCTAAGCTTCCATGATGAGGCTAATGTCTTAAACTAAATTTTACTTCTGGGAAATTTTTACGGCGATGCTAAGCTCCCGCGATTAGGCTAGGCCTTAGCCAAATATTTATTTTTGGTAAAGTTTTGTGACAAGGTTAATACCTTAGCCAAAATTTTATTTTTGGCAAAATTCTACGGGGTAAGCTAGGCCTTCGCGACAAGGCTAATGCCTTAGCCAAAACTTTGCTTCTAGCAAAATTCTGCGACGAGTCTAGGCTTCCGTGATGAGGTTAAGCCTTAACCAAAATTTTACTTCTGACAAAATTATGCGACGAGTTTAAGCCTCCGCGGCGAGACTAGGCCTTCGCAGCGAGGGTAAGTCTTAGCCAAAACTTTGCTTCTTGTATAATTGTGTGACGAGGCAAATGCCTTAGCAAAAATTTTGCTTCTACAAGCTACTAGTCACGCACAAATAATTAGCACCGCATAAGCTGTGCTAGAGCTATTTCTGGCTATGATCCAGAGAATAAAAAAAAAATAGAGAACCATTGCTAGCGAAGATCCAAAAATATTTGAAAATGGATAGCCATTTACTGGGTAATGATACAAAGGATCTGAAAATGGAGAGTCGATTTTGGCTAATTTGATCCCAAGTATATGAAAATAGAGTCATTTCTGGCTAGTGGGTCGTCGATCATGGAGGCAGCGGAACAGATCTTGACAGTAGGGAAAAAATATCCTCTTTTCCTGTTAAGAAGGAAAAAGTAGTTGTTCAATTTTTTTTAATCATACTTGTGAAAAACTAGAATGAACGCGCGATAGGTAGAGAACATGGTAAAGCTATGTGTTGATAACGTGTCGTAGTCGAAAATCGACTAAAAAAATTTCTAATATAATTCTAAGAAGAAAAATGAGAAAAAAAGAGAGTGATCACTATATAGCCCAATATGAACAAATAATCCAAGAAATTGTTAGTCTTACATACAAAAACTATATGGCTATTACAAAATTTAAGGGGTATTAGTTTCCATATTGATTTTGATTGTCCTCAATCAATAAGCTGTTATTAATAAATTTGACAATTACTTAGCAACAATAATATAATCTTTAATTCGTATATACCATGTTTATATGTGAACCAAAGTGTTTTAGGAAGAATTACTTGTCAATGTCAATCAACATTGCCCAATCTTTTTCAAGTCATTCCTAACCCCCCAAATTGTATCTACTTTCCGCAACGTACACATCTTCTAGATCTTTTGTCCGATGCCGGCACTAAAAGACAGCACTAGCAACCAACCAAGCTTTTGTCAAGATAGTGTGATAACTACTCTTTAACTCAAATTACATGTATCAAAGACAAGTGTACATATGGTTCCTTAATAAGAAGAATTAGAAGAACACACAAAGTCTAGTCTCCTAGAACTCTTTAGAAGAAAAGAGAAGACGTAAATATCCCTTCAAAATGATTGAAACTAAAGACACACAATAAAGTATTTTGTCAACTTATTTATCTTATATATAAAACGAAAAGTTCTAAACTTTATCAGACAATTTTCATGTTCCAAAAATATTTTTTTGTCAACATTATATATATCAAAATATACTTAAATAACTAAGAATAAACATATAAATTATATAATTTTCAACTAATATAATCAATTACTACTAATAATTAAACACTTTCAACTGCAATAAACATTTACCATCAAGGATGGTCCAGAATTTTTGGTGTCCAGGACATAAAATGGTGTCCCTCCTAAAAACATAAATACAAAAAAAAAGGAAAAAAAAAAAACATCTAGGCATTAAACCCATGCCCTTTTACGTAGGAGGTATAAGGGCAAACAAACTTTGCTAAATAAATTAATATGTTATGTTGTGTGGGTATTAATATTTAAATACTACAAAAGGTCATATGTACATCTTATCCTATCTCTAGTAATATAAGGGGGCCTTCAAAACAGCTCAAGATTGAGCCGTCTAGTCGTGTGTATTTCATCAAATATTTCATTTTAAAAATAAAAAAAAATAAGTCTCATAATCGTAGTTATTTTCTCACGTAGTTTAAAATAAAAATAAAACCTAAAATCCTCCTAATTGCATGAATAATGTGCATATTTTAGAAATTGTGTCATCGAAATACAAAAATGTGTTGCACATACGGGTGTGTGCCCAACCACTAATATTTAGAACTTAAATTATATTTGAACTAACTACATGATATTATCTAACTAAACACATATCCAAATGGTTAAAAATATATTTATAATAAATCATAACTAAAATATGTTCAAATTACATTTAAATTCTAACATAATTTAAAATTTTCTATTTTAATCATAATTTTTTTTAACATGCAATGCACGTGAAAGTAACTAGTACTATATAATGCAGCTTCGGAGGCTCAAAAATGAGTCGTCTAAGCCATATGTATATCATCAATCATTTAATTTTAAAAAATTAGAAAAAATATATATAATTTTAAACTTTCTCTCATTCTCTCCAGCATAACTGAATACCCTCTTTTTTTATTTTTCTTCATCATAACTGAACACCATCTCTTTTATTCACATATATCCATAACAAATTATAATTAGATTTAAATTAAATTTTTATAAATTTAATTAAAATATAAAAATAAATTTAACGAATCTTAATTTAAATTTAAATATTTAAATAATATTTTGATAAGATTAAAAAGAAGAAAAAATATTTTATGTGCAATACACATGCTTTTACTAATATATATAAAATCTGAATTTTTGTTGTTGCTTAAAATTTTGGGTCCTGGACCTTTATTCGATCTGTCCTGGGTCAGGACCGACCCTGCTCACCATGTCAAAAATAATTTATTTCAAAATAGTTTATACTATTTTAAATAGATTTATTATGCAAATATATATTTGAAAAGTGAGGGAAAAGAAAGATAAAGATAAAACAGTACACACACATTACAATCCACGTGCACGACTTTTAGTTAACTATAATATATATGTCAGTTTTCTTTTGACAAATGGCCTTACTCAATGTAACAAGTCGTTGTCGAAAAAAAAAAAAAAATTGGATTCTAACTTTTGGGGGTTGCGTTTCACAACCGGCTAGCCTGTATCAAGTAGGAAGGGTATGGAAGACTTATCATGTTTGTCTTGGATGCAATAATAGATTCTCATAGTCGGTTGTGCTAAATCTAATATCACGCTTGGTGAATTCTCTCTTCTATGACCCACCATGTACTTACTAAAATACACATTTGTTAGCAGGGTTTGCACAATATTCATTTGTGTCCCCCAACTACCATCACCATAATAATAATAATAATAATAATAATAAATATCGCTAATTAGCATTTAGATTATAGATTTTATATTAACTTAAAGTTAATATAAGTCCTTGCATATCCAATTGAAAATTTTAGATTCTGAATTTTTAATTTTTGGTTTCGTTTTTTTTTTCATTATACCCTTGTTTCTAGTATGCGTTGGTTGTTGCATTTTTATTCATGTTCATGATATAATGAAAAAAAATTAAAAATAAAAATTTAGGGTCCAAAATTTTTAATTGGACATGTCAGAACTTAAGCTCTAACCTGGTATAAATTTAGGAACTTAACGCTAATTAGCCCCAACAGATAACAACACTACTATGTAATTTGGATGTTATCTCATGTCAAAAATAGAAAGTGTGCTAGTACAATTTGAAGATCTTGACAAAGTTTGTTTGGATATTGATATAATCATTTGACATAATTATAGTGTTCAGGGTGAGTATTATTCGGTTTTGGACCGAGAATCAAAATGAACGACATAAGAGATTCGGTTCGATGTATAAAAGAATTCGATTTGGTTCCAGTTTTGAAAATGCTAAAAAAAATTAGAGAAATTTTGACTTGCCCTCCACTTTATTTACCACAATTCAAGGTGCACCCACACAATTTTATAATGTAAGAATCTCCCTACTGTTGACGAAAACTGTCTAAGATTGACTGTCAACTGCTTTGACCTAAAAATTTGCACAAAAATACCCCTCTCTCATTAACTTCTTCCATGCCCCACCCCACCACCCTGCTGACCCCCATCCTCGCCCTGCCGCGCTGACCACCTCTCTGTCCCATCGCTGCACTCACCTCGCTGCTTGTCACGCCCAGAACCAAAATACTAGAGAGAGGGGGACAGACACAACCAGCTACGTACATTGAAGTGCAACACACTTCGCAATACGGTCACGACTGTCCAGATGCATGAGGGTTAAACTACAATCCATCAGTCCCTTGTGGTCAAAAATAACCTAATGTCTCAATCTCAAACAAGCAAATAAATGTTACAAGATGTTAGATCATCAGACATACAAAGTAAGGCGTCCCAAATATTACATATTCAGATGATCATGAATCTAGTCATACAAAATACGAAGACTAGCAAGATTTAAGTCATACATGATCAATCCTAGAATTTGCCAATCATGTAACAGTCCTTAGGCAGATAGAAATTAAGTTTCAACATAAGCTAACACTTGCTCGGCAGCTAAACGCCTCAAAAGAATAATTTAGAATAGAGTGGGAGAGCAAAATAAGAAAAACTCACTCGTTGCCATGGTTACTTCTAGTGTTCATCATCTGGCTAAAAGACAGGTAGATCTTCGGGTGCTACTCCAAAATCTGGCCATACAAAATCAGCTGGATCAGAACCCAGAAAGAGCAAGTACCATAAGGGAGGCTAAACTTATGAACTAAAACAAGCATATAAAGAATATGAGAACTGATAAAAGAACATAATTAAATAACATGAAAGACAGAGTTAAAAGAACACACTAGCTTGCATTAGAAAAATAAGAGGTGGAATATAATTCCCATGTTAATCATGAAAAAATCAATAAGGCACGACCAATCAAGTACTATGACTTGCTATCATTAGCTAACTAAGATTATTATAGGCCTAGTTACTAACAAGATACAGTTGAGATATTTCCGTAGTCACAAGCCCTGTAGACTATCCATGTTATCCAGGCGGGGGTTATAAGAGTTTATCAAGATTTAAGAGTACTTTTAGTTTAAAATGAGTGCAACACATGGCAATGTGCAGGAAATGCGTCATACTCGACGGCAGGCTACAAGTCCACAGGTGTGGCCGGGATAACGAGATCGCCTGAAAAATCTCTCTATATGAGCTACTTAATCAATCTAGTCGATCGTTAACCTAGTCAGATTTATTATGAATTTTCGACCGTAGTAACCAGGAATCCATGTCCTAGACATGATGCAAGACGAGACATGTAGCTTGTACAGGCACAATCAGAAAAATCAACCATAGAGTCAAGACAAGAGTTACACTTAGCAAGTCAGGATTGTCTGTCACAACAGCGATTAAGATTTTGCATGTTATGTCAGGTTTACTTGTCACTTGTCAAAAGTACTTGTCAGGACACTACTAAAATAACCCCTTTTAGCGACGTCAGAAGACGTCGCTAAAGAAGAAAAATACGTCGCTAAAAGCTATTTGCGACGTATTTAGCGACGAAAATTGTATGTCGCGTATAGGCAAGTCACAGATGACAATTTCGTCGCAGAACGTCGCTGTTTGCGACGTGACTAGTAGTGTCGCTAGACGTCGTAAAATTTGCGACAGATAGCGACGTAAGGTTACGTCGCCAAAATAGCGACGTAGAGCGACCACGTTGCGACGCGGTAAACTTTATATATGATGACATGGCATGGCAGCCACGTGGGCACTTTAGCGACGCCTAGCGACAAATTTAGCGACGCCCACTGACAGGTTTTCAGATCCCACGTCAGCAGTTTTGCGACGTCTAGCGACGTTACGTCACTAGTTAGCGACGTATAGCGACGTGTACGTTCCGTCGCTGTCCGTCGCAGAACGTCGCTATACTCGCAGATATTATAAAAAATATTTTAAAAAATATAATTGGTATTTTTGTTATGATGTGTGTCTGTGTTTACAGTGTGTGTGAAGTGCAGTGTTCGAACCATCGACAGTTTCGCTTACTGTTCTATGTTTTATCTTGGATAGAAAGAGAAACAGTTCAGGGTGCACTTCTCAGAGCTTCCTCTTCACGTCCTTCACCTTCTCGGGAACCTTTACGACGTCCGGAGAAAGTGAAGGACGTGAAAATGAAGCTCTCAGAAGTACACCCTGAACTGTTGTTCTTTCTATCCAAGATAAAACATACAACAGTAATCGAAACTGTCGATGGTTCCGAACACTGCATTTCACATTCACTGTAAACACAGACACACATCATCACAAAAATACACATTATATTTTTTTAAAATTTCGGCAGCACCTCCATTGTATATCAGATCATCGCTTATAACCCAGCGTAGGTATATTTGTCATCCCCGTCGCAGATATCACAAAGTAAATATCACAATAAAAATAGGAGACAGTACAAAGTAAATATCACAGACACACATCCTCACAAACATCCAATAGAGTCAAATAAAAATGGAAGATGATAAAAAGTCTCCCACCAAGAATTATAACGGTTAGAAACATGTACTGAGTCTTCATGCACATCCAAGGCGGTAGGTTATACGGAGTGACAATCACAGGCCAGCACGAATACTGGGATCCCGAAAGACCAAAAGGAGTAAAATCGTCAGAAGATAGTCCCAACCTGACATTACGCAGATCTGAAGCAAAATCAGGATACACTCGATCAAAGTGCTTCCACGCTTCTCCATCGGATGGGTGATCCAACACTCCTTCAATCTGTTCTCGCATGTGCCAACTCATATTTTCGGCCGTCTCTTTCACCATAAATAATCTTTGCAACCGCGGCATTAAAAGCAAGTAGTGCATTGAATCGGTCGGTCTTCTTGCACCGGTAGACATTCCTGTACTAGTTGTCTTATAGCGATCAGCACCACAAAATCTGTACACATCTGCGTCCTTGTCGTCTTTGTAGTACAGCATGCACCCATTACGACAGGAATCGATTTTCTCGTATCCCATGCAGAGCGATCTCACCATCCTCTTAGACCGGTAGAAGTCTTTAGGCAACTTTGCACCCGCCGGCAAGATCTCTATAATCAACTCCAACACTCGGTTGTAGCATTCTTGCGACATGTTAAAATCTGACTTAATGCTCAACAGTCTTGTAACCACCTCCAACGGTGAATGATCCTCACAACCAGGATACAATGGAGTCCTTGCATTCTTCAGCAACTCCATGAACTGTGCAGCATCGACGTTCGGTGCCTCCTCAGGTGCATCATGAAAGAAACTAGGCCCCGCAGCGTCGAAAACCATGTTGACGCACCCGTCTTCGTATGCATGATTATCTGAAACAAAATTAGGTCCGCATGCATATACGGCTCAACGTAAGGCTCCGGCTCTGATGCTAAAGACACAAGTTCTTCGTGTGCGGTCCACTGATAGTAATTAGGCGTGAAACCCCTCGAGTACAAATGATATGTCACTTCCAATTCTAGATAATATTTCACGTTATGATATTTCACACACGGACACTTAATTTTGGTGCCATCCATGTACTGAGGGAACGCCTTAGCAAACTGCAGGAACTGCTCTACTCCCGCTATGTATTCATCCCGCACACCACACATATCATCAGGACGACGATTGTGCATCCATGAACGATTTTGCAAGTAGTAATTCATATCCATTTAAAAATAATTCTGCAAAGATGGACACACATTATCCAACATGCACAAATTTATATATTATGTCTTATTATGGGACACACATTAGTAGCGGACAGTTACTAATAACAATGATATGCAATCCTAGTCAAACTAGGTTATGCTAATGTAGAAGCATGAAAAATATTAGAACAATGGCCCATACGGCTTTGGGTAGCAAGCCCATGCGGCTCACACTGTAGTTGCCCTATGCGGTTCAAAAGAAGACCCTCAGACTCATGCGGCTCGGAGGTGTATGCAGTTCAACAGGAACATGCGGCTCAATTGACGCCACGTGTGATCCTTCCCTACAGCTGGCCATTAGAGTAATGGCCTCATTTAATGCCCTGACACGACTCGACGACTGCGACGGCTCTGATATAAAGTGTCATAATGGCTCTGCCATAATGACAGACTCTTCGGGAAAAGAAGAAAATCTCTAAATCCGATCTGGCAGAAATCCTAGGTTGCCACGTGGCAAGTCTCATGCGGCTTGGGTAGAGAACAGCTTCATGCGGCTCATTGAGAAGTCACTCTATATGATTAACAGAAATCAGCCATATGCGGTCCACCCAGAGCCCAGTCTATGCGGCTCAATACCACCCTAACTCATGCGGCTCGCAGAGACTATGCATATGCGGCTCATGGAGGGTTCGTCCCCTGCGGCTCGCAGAGACTATGCATATGCGGCTCACGGAAAGTTCGTCCCCTGCGGCTCGATGAGGCATTGTCTCATACGGCTCATGAAGAGTATCTCCCTGCGGTTCAAGTGTTGTCCATCCTATGCGGCCCTGGTAGGACCTACAATTAGAACACGTGGCATTGGGTCAATCAAAGATTCAACCGAATCCCAACAAGAATATTCGACATCATCATCATAATTACTGAGATCAGGGCATATCATTTATCATCAAGCCAATAGGACACGTGGCGAGCAATCAAATATTGGCATAATCAATCATGAGGATTTAAAGCAGTCAACATTAACTGCTCATAAGATTTGGTGTTATCCGCATTAATGGTCGAGATTCACTATAATCAGGATCAAGGGTTCAGATAGAATGAAGGAGCGCCGACATTCCAAACAGATAATCATTAGCAAACCCTAATGATCACACCCCACTCTTATAAATAGCCAGCATCATTTCCTTGCAAAAGAGGTCGGCAACAAGAGAATAAAAAAATAAGAAGAGAGAGATATACACAGAGAGAGCTCCCCCCTTTCTTGATAATCACAGAGAGAGAGAAGCCAGGAGAGCAACCCGAGGAGAGCAAGAAGAGCATTTCTTCATCAACGTCGAGCAGATCTTCCCCGAGCCAAGGCTGTATACCGATCGTCCAAGGAGTAAGGCAGAGCGGCCGTCGCTTTTTCGAGCCTCTATCGTCACCCCCAAGAATCAAAAATAAACAATTGTACTTAGTCTGCTGTACCTAGGTTTTCGTCCCTAGGCTTTCTTTGTACAAGCGAGTTTGTATTGTGAGTCTAAGTTCAGTCCTCCGATAATTGTTCTGTTCTTTTACAATCAATGGCAAACAACTAAGTCAAACAAAGTCAAACAAGGTCAAGCTAAGTCAAACAAAGTCAAACAAGGTCAAACTAGGTCAAGGGTTGACCTATAGTTGACTTTGTCAACTCTTTGTCCAATCTAGGTCAGATGTTGACTCTACTTTGACTTTCAGTCAAAATAGTCAACCTTGGTCAAACAAGGTCAAATCTAAGTCAAATATCATATTTCTAGTCATTACCTACCAAGGTACCCTTTACCTTATCGCTATTGGTATCCCAATACCAATACCTTAAGTTGGTACCCTTTACCTTATCGCTATTGGTACCCTTTACCTTATCGTTATTGGTATCCAAATACCAATAACGCGGTAACATGGTTGGTACATTAAGGGTCTTTGACAAGATGACATGTTGTGAAAAGATATATCCTTATATATAGTTCTCCTACAGATTTTCTTTAACATTACGTAGGAGAACTATAAGGATATATCTGTTCACAACATGTCACCTCCTCAAAGACGCTTAATGTGACAACCATGTCACCCTCTCATATTCCTGCAACTAAAAGGTAAAACCATGGTATATATATATCGTCAACATTTCAGATTCTTAAAATGAATTTCAAATAGATTTTTGATTGTATATATATGTGTATTTGTGTGTATATAATTGTATACATATATATTTATATATGTATTTGTGTGTGTATGTAAGTGTGTGAGTATATATATACAAGTATATATGTAGATATGTGTATTTATATATATAGGTATATATGTATGTATTGTGTGTGTGTGTCATGTGTCCTGTGTCACAGAGTCGTGTCCGAAATAGGGTTAGGGTCCTGTCCCCTGCCCCCTCCCCCTACCCCTGCCCCCTCCCCCCTATAGGGTATTCTATTACCATAGACTAATCTAGGACACTCTAAAGATACTAGGATATCTAACTATCCTAGGATACCAAATGCTAGCCAAGATACTAACTTAGGGTACTAACTTCTAGCCCATATCCTAATATCCTATTATCTTGATACCCTCAAGATACTAGCATAATCTAACTACCCTAAGATATCTAACTTAGGATACTAACTTATCTAGGATAAATAGGATACTAACTAACCTATCCAAGACACTAACTAACCTATCTAGGATACTAACTTCTAGTATCCTAAGATATTAACTCACCTATCTAACTCTAGGATACTAACATCCTAAACAAGATATTAAATTAGTGCCTAGGATACTATCCTAAATATCTAAATTAGGATACTAACTTATGGATACATATCTAAATCCCTCTCACCTTTCTCACTCTCAAACACACACACACACACACAATCTAACAGTTATCTCAATATCCCTCTTCACTAACACTCACACTACCATACTACCACACTACCACATCTAAACAAGCCATCAATCACACAACTACCTATATATTTACTATATATATATATATATATATATATATATATATATATATATATATATATATATATATATAGGCATACATATATAGGTTAAGATATTTACATATACTAGGCTATAACCAAGGGGACACAATATATACATTCAACAATTTATGCATTTATATACTAGAGAGATAGAGAGTGTATAGTGTCAAGTGTGCATATACAAGTGTCATGTGTGTACGTGTCTCCCAAACCAAACTCGTGTCCAAATACTCGACACAATGTGTCCAAAAACAAACCAAACTCAACACAAACCAAACTCGTGTCCAAATACTCGACACAATGTGTCCAAAAACAAACCAAACTCAACACATCCAAAACTGGACACGAATCCAATGGGCACGAGTCTTTGGGGACACGATGTGTGTCCGTGTGTCCGTATGTGTGTGTGTCCATGGGAGAGGAGGAGGACGAAGGAGAGGAGTTAGGTTAGGGTTTACCTGAGGAAGAGGAGGAGGAGCTCGGATTGGGGGAGGAGGAGCTCGAGGAGGAGGATCTCGAGGAGGAGGAGCTCGCCGGAGGGGGAGGGAGTCGCCGGGGGGGAGGGGGTCGCCGGGGGGGAGGGCACTGACAGAGGGGGAGGGAGTCGCCGGGGGGGTGGGGCGAAATGAAAATTTTCGAGTGTTTTCGAGTGAGAGTGAGGGGGAAAGAAGGAAACGGTGTGCCCTAAGTAAAATAACTTAGCGACAAACGTCACAAAAATGGCGACATATGCTAATAATTTGTCGCTGAACGTCGCTAATCAGCGACGTAGTAAACTCCTGTCGCGGAACGTCGCTAGGTAGCGACGTTTTGCGATGTATTTATAAAGATGTCGCTTATAGCGACGTCATTTCTTGTCGTCGCTAAATTACGTCGCTATTAGATGATATTATCAATTCCGTGTGCCTCGACGGGCCACTATCAGGATTATCAAGATAGGATCATATTATCATGTTCAAGTTCAAGCTCCAGGTTACCAAGTTGTCAAATCAGGTTGTCGTAATTTATGCCAAGTATAGAAAATATGCAAAGAAGATCGAGAACATCCATGAGTGATTGAAACTATCAGTCGCATATAAACTCTAATTAATGTGAGACATGACGATTCTTGAAGTCAAGACAAAGATTTACAACTTTCATGTTTTGAGTTTTATGAGATTTTAGCTACAAAATATCTTAAACAGGCAAAAACAGTCATTTAGTGAGAGATTCACGTGAGGCGCGCGGGGGCAAAACTGGCCACGGCATGCGGCAAGCGAAATACGCTGAGCGCGGCATAGGAAACGTGCTGCACGTGTGGACCAAACTGGCCAGGACGTGCGGAGCGTGCAGGCACGCGACAAGCAAAACGTGCTGCTCGGCATGTGAAACACGCTGCATGTGTGGACCAAACTTGCAACGGCGTGCAGGCACACAACAAGCGAAATGTGCTGCACGCAGCATGCGAAACGTGCTGCGCGCGGCATGCGAAACGTATTGTGCGCGTTGACCAAACTGGCCACGGCGTGCGAAGCGCGGAAGCATGGTGTCACGCCCCGATCCCGCAGAGTCTTTTCGTGCTCACTTCGAACTTTGTGAGATCGTTCGTCCTCGCTTGGACGTGATGTCGTGCAAGCCTAAGTTACGCTTGAACAAGGCAAGACCTGTACAATGACAAAATAGACAAGACTGACAATAATGCAGCGAAACATATTACAGATATTTGAATTTAGCAACGGACAGATTATAAAATATAATTGAACACAAGGTAGCAGAAACAAGTCTCTTTATTGATATTCCTTTGAACAGATTACAAGCTCTCAATTCTCTCTGATACAATGCTTACATTCTTTCAGAAACATTACAGATTACAATGATCTCGTTCTATACATTACATCCCTTTATATACAAAATCAACACTTTGAAACCGATGTCCATCTTTTCTTATTTCTGGCTCCTAAGGATGAGGCTCGAGCTATCGCTTCGGACTATCCTTCTCGATGCATCTTGCACCTGCATGTAGACTGATGATGGGTCAGTATATCAACATACTGG